>CM033330.1:63301499-64501499 GCA_019359835.1 Pharus latifolius
CGGAGACCCCCTCCCGGACCTTCGCCCGGGAGCAACCTCCCGGGAACCCTGGTAACATGCCCGGGGCTTCTTCTAAGAAGCTACCGGAATCAAAAAGTCCTAAAACAAAAAAGGGCCCTAGCTAAGACCCGGGGGGAGGCTCATACATGTTCATTGGCGTCCTCCCCCCGGGGGGCTTCCTCCAAGGCCGGGGCTGGGGCGTCTCCCGCCGGAGGCGCCGGAGCCGGGAACCACGCCCGGATGATCCGGTCGTAGAACCCTCCGGCGAGCTGCTCGACCTCCCGGCGCGAAGGCTCGAAGGAGTCCGGGAAGCTTCGGGGGATACGGCCCCCGATCGCCCGGGCGCCGACCCCCCGGAACTCAACGAGCCCCGCAGCGGCCGCAACAACGGGGATCGCCCGACCCTGCGCCCGAACATCGGCAGCCTCTGGGATGGCGGAGACCTGTGCGTTGAGGAAACGCACAGCCTCCGCGAGGGTCGCCGGCGGCACCTCCCTGCTCCCGGAGCCGAGGCTTACGCCAAGGCCCTCGAGGGCCGTCCGGACGGAGCGGCCCGCGTCCGCCACCGCCCGGACGCTTGAGCTCTCGAGCTCACGGAGCGCCTCCTCCCTCGCCTTGGCCTCCTCCCGGAGGCGGGCGTTGATGGCCTCGGAAATATGAACCTGGGCCCGGACCCGGGTCAATTCCGTGAGGGCTTCGTCGCGTTCCCGGAGGGCCTCCTCGCGCTGCCCTACGGAGGCCGCGGCCCGGCCCTCCGCCTCCTTGAGCAGCCGGGCGACCCGCTGCTCAAGGCCCCAGGTAACAGCTGCCACCTGCAAAATACATAAGAGTTAGAAAAATTTTAAAGTGCAGGGGAGGAGCGAAGGCGTTATCGACTCGAGTTACCTGGGCCCCGAGGGACTGAAGCCCCTCGAAACGCTCATGGAGCGTCCCTCCTGCGACGAAGGCCTGCACCTTCCGGGTATGCAGGCCCTCCGAGTAGCGGGAGACCTCCCTCGCGGGGAGCAAAGGGGTCTCCCGCCCGGAGCCGCCGGCGCGGGCGGCGGGGGGCCCCCGGACCTCAAGGTCCGGTAACGCGGCCGGCGTCTTCGTCGACGAGGTAGTGTCCCCCGAAGACGTGGCCGAGGAGCTCTTGGTGGGAGCCTCCGCCCGGGGGGGAACCATCAGGCCTTTCCCTGCCCCGGGCAGGAAGGTCCTCGGGGCCCCCTCCTCCGGAGGAACCTCGTAGACCGAGGGGCTCCCCCCCTCGTCCACCGGCCAGACCCGCGGGGGCGAGGACCCCGCGAATCTCACCTCCAGCCTCTCCGGTTCCAAAGAGGCCGAAAGGGGCGGGAGGAGCTCCACAGTGAGCGGCGACGGGGCGTAGTTCACCGAGTCGGACGCCGCCCCGCCCGCGATCGCCTCCTTCCCCCGCGCCTCGACGGGGCCCTTCGGGGGAGGAGGCGTTGCTTCCTTTCGGGACGGTGCCCGGGCACGCTCGCTCCCGGGGGTCTCGTCTCGGGGCTTCGCCGGTGTCGCCGCCGGCGCCGTCGATGGGCCGGGGGTCTTTTGAACCCGGGCCTTCTTGGGCTCCGAGCCCCCGGCCGCCTCCTTCCCCCGTTTGTGTGAACCGGGGGTGGGGAGAGGCTTCCTCTCCGACAGCTTTAGCCCGAAGGCCGCCGCTACCAAGTTCTTGGGGGGGGCCCTCGCCCACGGCGCGCACGACGTGCTCGTGCTCATCGGCGAAGTACCTCCCCAAGAGGTTCTCCGCCTTCTCCCGCGCCGCCGGGTACGGCCGGACTGCAAGAGGTAAAGGGTTAGTCAATTTCTTAAAAATTTGTAAGTACAATGCAGCTGGTTCCCGGGGCTTACGTCGCGTCACCGGCTTCACCGGAGGCCGCTGCTCGGGGCCCATGCCGATCCCCCTCTTCCCGCCGGTGAAGGGGGAGATCCGGAGGAGAGCCATCTCCTCAGCTGCGTCCCGCATCGAGCGGGTCTTCTTGGAGAGGATCACCTTGCCGAAGAGCTCGTACTCCTCGTCCGTCCACACCGGCGGCTTTGGTGCGGACGACCGGCTGTAGGTGGGGGCCTCCGGGGCGTACACCACCGCGTCGTCTCGGACCCGGAGATAGAACCACCTCCGGACCCAATCCCCCCAGTGGTCCCGGGAGGCCGCCGCCGGGTAGTCGATTACCCAGGCCGGCAGCATCTGGACCATCACCGAACCGAAGGGGGACTTGGGGCCCCCCTTCACCAGGTGGGAGGTCCGCGCCGCGGGTTCGTAGAAGTACCGGAAGGCGCGAAGGTCGGGCTCCCGCCCGGTCACCGTCTCGAAGAGCCAAATGAAGAGGCCCATCCGGACAAGCGCGTTCGGGGTGAGGTGGTTGAGAGCCACCCCATACTCCTTGAGAAACTCCCGGAGCATGGGATGCACCGGGAGCCGGAGCCCCGCCTCGAGGAAGGCCTCGAAGGCCACGATCTCTCCGGGCCTAGGGCGGGGGGCTTCGTCCTTCTTCACGGGGACTCGGATGTCCCCGGCCGCAACGATGCCTCTTTCGGCCAAGGACTCGGCGTCCTCGGCCGTGAACTCAAACGCCCAGAGAAAATCTGAGGGGATTTCCTCCGGGGGCACTTCCGTGGTCTTCGCTCGACCCTTGGGTGCCATAAGGTTAGTTTCCTTTTTTGGTGGCTAACTTTGCAGGAGGCTACTCCTAGAAACTCCCGGACGCCTGCTACCGGAAAAAGCTACCGGCGAAAGCTACCGGAAAGAGCTACCGGGAGAGCGAAAACTGTTGAGGCCGAAAAATTGGAATGAGCTTCCGGGCCCCCCAAGGTCCTATTTATAGGGGCGGGGCGTGGTCTAGATGCACGCCACGTGGCACCCGCGGATCAATCTGGACCGTAGAAGTTCAAACCGTGCGCGGGAAACGAAGGGACGGGCGCGTAAATCGAGGCGCCGGTTCAAACCGCGCGCGCATTTATGGCGAAACGGCGCGGCTTTAAGCGTGGGGCACGGAAACCGAAGCGTCGCGGCTCCGGTAACTTGGCCCGGAGATCTTCCCGGTGACCTGAACCATACCCACCGGGGACTCGAGCATCGTCCCCGGTGGGCATGGGGGGCTGCTGTCGGGGGAAATCTCCGCGGGACTAAGTCCAGGTAATATGCATCACGATTACCCGGGGACGTGTCCTCCGGGACCTCCCCGGGCGCCACCATTTGCCCCGGGACGCGGCCTCCGGTGCCCTCCCGGGCGCCGCCATTTGCCCGGGGAGGGGGCCTCCCCGGGAGCCGCAATTTTGGCTCCCAGGACGCGGCCTCCGGTGCCCTCCCGGGCGCCGCCATTTGCCCGGGGACGGGGCCTCCCCGGGCGCCTCCTTTTGGCTCCCGGGACGCGGCCTCCGGTGCCCTCCCGGGCGCCGCCATTTGCCCGGGGATGGGGCCTCCGGGGCCTCCCCGGGCGCCGCCTTTTGGCTCCTGGGACGCGGCCTCCGGTGCCCTCCCGGGCGCCGCCATTTGCCCGGGGACGCGGCCTCCGGGGCCTCCCCGGGCGCCGCCTTTTGGCTCCGGGGACGCGGCCTCTGGTGCCCTCCCGGGCGCCACCATTTGCCCGGGGACGCGGCCTCCGGGGCCTCCCCGGGCGCCGCCTTTTGGCTCCCGGGACGCGGCCTCCAGTGCCCTCCCGGGCGCCGGCATTTGCCCGAGGACGCGGCCTCCGGGACCTCCCCGGGCGCCCCCTTTTGGCTCCCGGGACGCGGCCTCCAGTGCCCTCCCGGGCGCCGCCATTTGCCCGGGGACGCGGCCTCCGGGACCTCCCCGGGCGCCACCTTTTGGCTCCCGGGACGCGGCCTCCGGTGCCTCCCCGGGCGCCGCCTTTTGGCTCCCAGGACCTGGCCTCCGGTGCCGTCCCGGGCCTCATCGCCCTCCTAAAGGTAAAGTCTCGAACAGTTTATCACGTGCAGGTCACGCGAGGAGCGCCTCGGGAACTAGCAACCACCTGTCAAGCATCCAAGGCGTTTGACCGGGAGAAGAACGGTCCTGCCCTTCAATCCGACGGTGGCTTCCGGGGTAGTTTAGGTTTTTTGCTGCTTTTTGGGGCTATAAATAGCCCTTGTACCCCTCTGTTGTAAGGGACCGGTTCATTTATTGGAATAGCTAAACTCACAGGCGTGCTCCGGAAGCCTCTCCCCCGGAGAGAGCCTCCCCAGCCGACTCCGGTCGGGAGCGCGCCGACAGGACTAGGGCCCCCACCAGGACCCGAACCTGTATAAACCCGTGTGTCATTCTTTGTGCTTGTCCGGCGGGGGAGGACCGGTCATCCGGTCAACCCGCGCCGCGTAATCTTCGCTAGGATCACTCTCAAAACCTGCCGTGGTATTCGCAATACCACGACACATAGACTCTATGACAATAGGCATTGTGACCACAAAAGCCCGCGATCTCAATTATGGGATAATCATCTATGATCGATCCTTTGTGCCTAGTTGACAAGGGGGGCCGGATTATGTCCAGAAGATCATGGACCATCCTATTACTTCTCTATGTGGTCTCCTGCGACCATGGAAAGGCAAATAACTTGGCTTTCTCTTTCCGCTGTCTCCTGCGATCATGGAAAGGCATAAGAAAATAACTTGGGCAATAATCTCTATCACATACAAAGTTCCTTCTCACGAATGGCAAAAAGAAATAAAGGAAAACTCAAGAGAAAAATATATAATGATTTTTTAACAACAAAAGAGAAAGAAAAAACAAATGAAAAAATTGTTTTCTTTGAAATGTTGGCTTGTCCTTAATGTTGAAGCCATTGAGGTAGCCCGCAACAAGGCTACTGGAAAACTCTCCGTCCTGAAGACATCGGATAACCATGATGTACTTCACTCTTCAACTTCACTTCTCGTGAGTGATAGTGCAAGATAGGCGATCATGCTTAAGGATTGTCCCCAAAGGTAGTAGGAGCTTCTCCGAATCTTTTCTTCCACTAAAAGATGCCAAGACTCTGCAATCTGTGCACACACCCCATCGAATCGGGAGGCGCAGGTATGGCTAATTTTGGTTGAGTGGCTGGGGTGGAGGGTGATAGATTTTTGCCCTGCTTTTGCTAAGGATGGTGGATGGCTTTCCCCAACAATGACTTTTCTTTTGAACTTCTTTGAACTTTGTTTCATCGGCTTTAATGCTTTGAAAGTAGCCTTATCCACATCTTTCTGTGACTAAGTAATCCTCACGGGCGTATACTCTCTCTTTTTTTTAGTCCCTTGTTGATTCCTCGCAGGGGTGGCAAGAGGCTACACACTGGATCACGACTTGTGCCAGGCTAGGTAGCCCTTCTATGCCCTTCAACCTATGTATATATATATATATATATATATATATATGTGTGTGTGTGTGTGTGTGTGTGTGTGTATATAGCTAATTTGTGTTTGTATGGATTTATTAAGGGGGTTGTTTTGTTGATGTGCCAAAATCTTTTTTTGTTGGAGAGTTTATTGTTTGTTATTTGTTGTTGGTATCAAAATTTATTTTTTTTCTAATAGGATAATCCTATTATGATTTCACTTCTGTTAGTTAGATTTGAAACTCTGAGTTGTCCTTTTTTATTTTTTATTTTTTCCTGCCGAAGAATATGACTAATATAAGTTTGGTTGTTGTCACCACTTGCTGGTTTGTTGTTTGGGTGTGTTCGGATGATGTAAAACTCTGAGTTCTTTTTTATTGCAATGGATGTGTTTGTTGTCGAAAGATTGTTGCTAGAAAATTTGTTTGTTGCGTGGATGATTGCATGGTGGATGGAAGTCTTGTAAATAATATAAATAGGGACAACCAAAGTCAAAAGAGGTGGCAAAAAGTGGTGGCTACTTTTACTTTCATTCATTGGATTCTGTTTATGGTATTGAGATGGATAGTTGCTAGAGTTTGTCACACAAAAATATTTTTTAAAAGGAATAAATAAGGTGAGCTATGAAACAACAACCTAGGGTCATTTTGGGAATAAATGAGAGTTAGTTTCCTAACTAAAACTCTTTCTTAATATAGTAGTATAGATTAATTTATTAGTGAAATATAGCATTTATCCTATAAGAAGATATTGGAATAAAATGAAACATATACTTCATTACCTTCAAGATACATGTAAATGTGCTTATATTTTTCTAAGATTTAGTTGTTTTTGCATATACATGGTATCTACATGATCCTCATAATTATTGATCACAAGTTGCATGTGTTTCCACTTGTGGTGGCACTAATATATCATGGCATTTAATAAAGTAGATTATTGTTGCAATCTCATCTAATTATGCAAATATTTTGGTAATTTATGAAGCCAGTGAAGAATTCTTTAGTTGAAGAATTTGATTTATCTACCACAACATATTCAAAGAATTTGTGGTTTAATTTCAGGAAAAAAACAAGACCAAATGAGAGAAGAATATATCAAAGAAGGCATAATGAAGAATATTTCATTGAAGTTTTTCTTCATTCATGAGCATGAAAGAATGGTACCATAGCAACTCAATAATTTGCTCAACTGAGAATTTAGTAGATTTGCTCATTTGAAAGAATGTTAAGTTACATCAATTTAAAGATTTTAACTGATATAATCATCATGAGGAGTGAATATGTGTTTTACTCTTTTTTCCTTAATCATGACCTTTTTCCACTAAGCTTTTCTTTAGTAAGGTCCCATTTAGAACGTAAGAAATTAGGAGGAAATTTGGAGGAAAAACATCCACTCTCAACAAATGTGAGATTTTGATATGCACATGCCTCGCTTTAAGATGTGTGCATGAAGTTTGGTCCCAATATGTCGCGCCCCGAAACTGGGACTACGACTACTCCTGTAGAGACCTAGCTCGCTGCAGCTAGTCCAATATATGCATAGCATACACATACCCTTGACGTCCCAGGATAAGTCAAGCACAGGAGTATATCACATTGCAACAGAGTAACTTACAAAATAGTTAAGCAGTGTGGCCTGCTGGCCTTGATATTACATAAGAAGATTACAATGCCTTCACGGCATTCATGGTTTAGCAAAATAACATCTACACAGCAGAAGGTAGGTGACCCACCCACAAAGAGAAGTGGACGGCAGAACAACACACATCAGGGAAATGACGGGACTGACGCTCCTCCTTCTGGATCCACAAAGTACTCCATGCCCTCATCTTGATCAAGGTAGGTTCCATCTATTGAGTTGAATGTTGCAAGGGTGAGCACTTACGTACTCAGCAAGTCATAGGTAAGAGTAGATACATATAGTAGTGATGATATGAACCTAGACTAGTCAAGAATTATGGATATTTGTAAAATAATCTTTTTCTTTCTCATCTCATCTTATTTCAGCTCATGGCAGCACTTTTCATAATATAACATCATCAATCATGTTCACTAAATTATAGTACTACCGCGACACGTCGACACACGACAGCCCACGGCAGCACTCCTTATCATGACAACACATGTCATTTGGGTAATCTTGATTAAAACATATTTTATTTAGAAAATAATACTTGTGTCACACCCCGTGGATTTAATCCACCGCAGCAGACTCCTATAAACCCGGAAGCTCGGAGTATTCGAATACATTTTTAACTCTGCAGAGAGGTACCAATTTACCCGCAAGATATTCCACTTTCAAACCTTTCCTATCATAACAAAATGATTGGACCCCTGACTCACTTCATACTGTGAGCGGCAAGGTGGAAATAACAAGAACTTTTGTTATGTTTTACTCACAATTCACCCCCGACCCTGTGGCTCTCAGCGAGACACAGTTGTGGCAGGTTGTATCCAAACCTCCACCCCTACATATGTTTCCATTACTGGATCAACGTGCGAGATCACCTTCAGTGATATGTGTGGGAGCTATACTCCGTGTTTATCGTGCATCACTACACAATTCCAGCAGGGGTGTCATGTGCGATTCACATAATTACTTGTTCAGGCCTGTCCCATACCAGGCTTGCGGTTAGCACGTTGTTCATGCCACTAGACGCACAACACAAGGTTCTAGTCCTTATATGCCAGTGACCAGACCATCCACAACCCTGCACCTTCAGTGCCTGCATTCCTTTGCAGTCTAGCACCTCCAGTGCTACCGCCATTCCATACCATTTTTCTGGTCACGGCTAGGAGTTTTATTTCATGAATATAAGTATATAAATACATATAATGGTTCATGGCTCAAAACTTGTTTGTTTCACATTTCACAGATAACCAGTCTAGTACTGCCAATTCATAAATCAACCATTTTCAATCTTTCACATGCAATATTGCCTATATTCAAGGTTATATTATAGCAACATTTAAAATATAGGTTCAAGATGACCAAGGATATGACTTGCCTTCCGCGTCGTAAGAAACAGCAGTTGATGACGGTTCAACAGCGAAGTCCTCGATCTCAGCGTCTAGATCTGCTCGACGACAAACCAAACAATACACACAAATATTACTTATATATTAAGATGTTTTAGGATCTATATGCAGATATGCTTTACAAGAGTGACTGAACGATACTGGAGATAATTGAGATTACAAGCTGAACTGAGTCAAGATCTAGGGTTTCAAGGAATTGGCTAAGAATGGTGTTAAATGTTCTTAGGATCTCAAGGTTATAATAAGAACATCAGTTTGTGGCTGGTTTGATCAAAAACAGCGAATGTCAGCGGATTGACATTCGGATCAAGATTCTGACATAACTTCAAGGAAAACTAGAGAACTTATCTCAAGTTATGACAGTAGAAGAAAATGTAGATCATAACTCTACAAATTCAGTGGGCAAAGTGGCTTTCAAAATGCACAATCAGAAGTGGGTAAACAAGGCCAATGCCATTGGCTGGCATGCACTGGGATAGTGTCAAAAGCTAGGGTTTAGCATAACATGCATTTCAAGGGCTCAAATCAAGTTGTGATAGAAGAAGAAAATGTAAATCACAACCTCAGGAATTTAAGAGACAAAGTTATGCCCAAAATGCACATCTGGAAGGGAGTGAAAAGGGCTAATGCCACTGACTAACATAGTCTGGCATTGATTTTGACATGGCCAGAAACTAAGGCTTGGCATAACTTTTGATCTAGAGCTCCGAATGATGCACCACTTTGTCTGGGAGGTAGGCAATGATAACAGAAACAAATCATTCAACAGGATCTAGGGCAGAAGATGGCTGGAAGGTGATGAAATTCGAAGGAGAAGTGTGGTGGCGACACGGCACAGTGAAGCCACTGGACAACAATCTTGGCATGGCTATAACTTGAATTCTGGGCAGTTTCAAAGATTGAGCTAGAAGGCAAAAATGTTTAGGAGGTTGAGGCACACCTGAATGGCAAGGTAGATGAAGCTGAAACGGTTAGGAATAGGATTTCGGTGAACTGCGCCGGAGAAGAAGACACTGCCATTTGGGGGTTTTCAATTTAGGCCGAATGAACTCGATTCCAAGCTCATGGAGTATCTGTGGAGTATAAGGGAGCTACTAGGATGGTCAATTCTGTTAGAGGATGGCTGGAGAAGCCTGGCGACGATCGCCGGTTTCTGGAGAAGCTCAAAATTGGGGAAAGCTTCAGTTGAAGCTCAATCGGGAGATCTTGATGCATAGGCTTGCTGGAAATGAGTCACTGATCATTTTCTTCCACAGGATCGAGAGCTAAATCGAGGTAATTTGGCCTGCATTGCCGGAACAGGGCAATCTTCGAGTTTCAGTAAATTCCGGTGATCGCCGGCGATAAGGTGCAAGGTAATCCAATTAAGTGATACAGCACGATGAGAGAGATAAGGGGAACTCACTGGTTCTGTTAATTTGGCAGGAGATGCTGCGGTTGAGGCTGCCACCGTGAAGCTCCTCGATGGCTCGCCGGAGAAGACGACTGCAGCGAGAGAATTTGCAAAATTGGCTAAGTCCTGGTGAAGAGGAGATGATACAAGGCACTGGTGGTTTAAATAGAGCAGTGGGCGAAGCTTGCAAGGATTTACAGCATTGAATTTGTGTCAGATAACAAGATTTGCCGGGCGCAGAAGCAGCAACGGCGAGCGGCGACGCGACTGTGCACTGGTGAGGTGACTGCTGATCAAACCATTGCTTCATCGGGACGCAATGCTGTTGGGCGGTGCAAGGCAGTGGAGACAAGGGCTGGCAACGTGGCGCAGTGTTGCTGACAAAAGCCTGTTGCTGGTCGCGCGCAGGAGCACATGCTGTTCAACGGCGCTGCCACGGCGTTGCCACGGCACGGTTGAAGCAAGGACACGTACACACAAGCATGCACGGTCACAAGTGTGGCGAAGCTTCATCGGCGGCGAGTAAACACGGCGCAAGGAAACCACGGCGATCTCTGGTCGTGCACAGCAGCTGCTGTCCTGGTCGAATAGGGCTGATTTGCAATAATTGATTTTCTTGATTTGGACCGAATTGTAAATCTGAAGATTTGGAAGGTTTGATCTGGAATTGATTCTGCTGTTTTGGTATACTTAATTCCATAGATGATTTGGCACAGCAAGAAGATAAAGTTTGAGACATTTGGATGACTTTTGATATGAACTGAAAACAGAGTAGATTAGGGTAAAATAAGTCTGAATCTTATTGATCTCGAATTCTGGGATTTAGGGTTTGATTTTGAGATACTCCTATAAGAAGAATTTGTGTTGAAAAGCATTTGGAAGGTATTCCCTGAATTAGATTTGAATTTGAAGATGATTTGCAACATTTTGCCTTTTCTGGCTTTTAGAAAATCTGGAAAAAAGGACTGATCTGCGAATCTGGAGTTTTGGAAGGTTTAAGCTGAATTTGATTGCACTGATCTGGCAGATTATATTCAACAGAATATTTGGCAAGAACAGTTGATAAAATTTGGCACATTTGAATAGTCTTTGGTACAGACTGAAAATAGGGTATTCTTAGGGTAATTGAATCTGAGTTTCAATTGATTTCGAATTATAGTAATTAGGATGAGATCTTGAAATCTGCGCAGAAGAAGAACTTGTTTCAAATAGCATCTAGAAAAGATTTGCCGAAGAAATTCTGAATTTGGAGTTAATCTGGAGATTTTAGTCTTTTTGGGTCTTCAGAAATCAGATAAGGACTAATTTGAAATAACTCTTGGACTGATTTGCGAAAAGGGTCTAGATGATGAAATCTGGCTGTCAACTTTTTGGATTAAGGTATTGGCATACCCTTGGTCATAATCCAAGAATAATTTGGTCTGCACTTGGTCAAGATTTGGATTAAATCTGGATTTCTGAAACTTAGGGTAATTGGGTAATATAAGATATTCTGTTTTCGAAAACAGAATGGAGTTAATAAATCTGGGATTTAGAGATGGAATTAAATCTGGCTTCTGAAGACTTCTAAGTTTAGAGTAACTGATAGATCACATCTGAACAATCTGATCTTGATTTGAGGTCACAGGTTAAATTTGGAAATTCTAGGGTTCAGGATAGATACTGATCTGGCTATTACTACAGATACATGCATGCATGCTATTTATGAAAAAGGAAATTTTCACCCCTAACTCAGGGTGTTACACAATATTCCGTCGTAGGAGAAATTCGCGGATAAATGCGAGTTGTGACATTGATGAAGGGGACGTTAACCACAATCCAAAAACACGACCAACCACTCACAATCGCTAAATCACTCCTTAATTGGTTATCAACCAACCAAAACTAGCTTGACCTGTTCATGAAGAACAACTCAAGCAAATCAATAAAAAAAGCAAGAGCAATAGCGGAAGGATATCAACACTCAATAATCCGAATTATGAGTTGAACTGTGAGACTCCGAATTGCACAAGTCGGCAACAAGACACGAGAATACAATCTGTAATCAACGAAGTCTACCTAAAACTAAAACCATCCCTTCTCTTTTATAGAGGATGGTGTTTACAAAAGATAGAAGGTTTAAGCTAGAATTCAAATCTTAATCTAATTCGAAACAGAATAAAATCCTAACATACTATAAGAGATAAAAGGAATCCGGAATTATTTCTCACGGATCCGGACTAGACTCTTTCCTCTCGTGCACTTGTCATTCTTTCGGATCTCCTGGTTGCATACGACGTCAGATTTTGATGATTCTTGATGCATTGGAAATCTCTTTCGAATATCTTTCCAACAAGTACTCATATGACCAACTCGGACATCTGTGCTGAAATTGGCGCTTGGTCGAAGTCTCTGATCAAACATCCGATCGTTACTTGGTCGGCAGGCTGTTTGGTTCCCAGACTGGGACCATGTGCTTCTGACCATAAGCTGCGACCTTGGGTGGTGCTACGACCTTGGGAGATGGTATGACCTTGAGCCTTTATGGTCATGCGCATAGTTCTTCTGATTGATGTGGTCGAAGTGATCGTTGGTCGATGTTGCCAGAAAAGTGTTCATTCTTCCTTGGCTATGAACTGGATCAACAACTTCATCCAGAATTCCCTCACATGTGACAACAAGCAAAGAACAATCATTAGGTAATATCATTTATTTTGTAATTAAATAATTAATTTGCCCAAGAAACGAATTCACCTATTGTCCAAGGCGACACGCATGCGCTCGAGTTAATGCATGTGAGTGTGTGGTCGTGATGTCCTCATCATACTCCCCTTCTTGAAAAAGAGTCATCCTCGACTCTTGCCCATTGTTCTCACCCAAGTATGGAGATAAATCAGCAATATTGAATGTATTACTCACTCCATATTCCTCAGGTAGCTCCAATTTGTAAGCATTATCATTGATCTTGGCAAGAATTTTGAATGGTCCATCACTGTGCGGCATTAGTTTGGACTTACGCTGTTCTGGAAAACGATCATGGCGCAAATGCAACCAAACTAAATCACCTTCTTCGAACACAACTTCCTTTCTGCTTTTATTTGCATGCTTCTTATACTATACCTGCATCTTCTCAATGTTTGATTTGGTCATCTCATGTATTTTAAGAATCATCTCAGCACGTTGTTCGGCATCAAGATTACCTCTTTCTAAAAGCGGTAGAGGTAACAAATCAATGGGTGTAGTAGGTTTAAATCCATAGACAATCTCAAACAGACAAAACTTGGTAGTAGAATGCACGACACGGTTGTAGGCGAATTCAACGTGTGACAAACACTCCTCCCAAAGCTTCAAATTTTTCGTGAGGGCTGCCCGTAGCATGGTACTAAGTGTTCAGTTGACGAGCTCAGTCTGGCCATCAGTTTGGGGATGACAGGTCGTTGAAAACAACAGCTTCGTTCCAAGCTTTCCCCAAAGCGTCCTCCAAAAGTGACTCAAAAATTTGGTATATCGCGATCAGAAATAATTGTCTTCGGCACTCCATGGAGGCGAATGACCTCGCTAAAAAACAAATTAGCAATGTGGGTAGCATCATCGCTCTTATGACAAGGTATAAAATGAGCTATTTTAGAAAATCTATCAACAACAACAAATATACTATCCCTCCCCTTCTTAGTCCTTGGTAACCCTAGCACAAAATCCATAGAAATATCCTCCCAAGGTACTTTCGGAATAGGAAGAGGCATATATAGTCCATGTAGGTTTAAGCAAGACTTAGCTGTTTAACAAGTAGTGCATCGTCGTACGTAGCGTTCAACATCTCGCCTCATCTTTGGCCTGTAAAAGTGGGTGGCCAAGATGTCTTCTGTTTTTCGTATCCCAAAATGTCCCATCAATCCTCTGCCTTGAGCCTCCTGCAACAACAAAAGACTAACAGAACTCGCGGGAACACAAAGCTTGTTAGCTCGAACCAAATAGCCATCATTCATTACATATCAAGCCCAACATCTTCCTTCTTTACAATTAATGTAAATGTTTTTGAAATCCAAATCAGTAGAATATAGGTCTTTTAAACTTTCCAACCCAAGAATTTTGCAATCAAGTTGGGATAACAAGATGTAACATCTAGACAATGCGTCAGCAACCAAATTATCTTTGCCTTTCTTACATTTCACAACATACAAAAAGGTTTCAATAAATTCAATCCACTTAGCATGTCTACGATTCAACTTACTTTGGCTAAGAATATGTTTCAATGATTCATGATTCGAATGTATGACAAATTCTTTCAGCTAGAGGTAATGTTGCCTTGTTTCTAACACACTAACCAATGCATACAATTCCTTGTCATAAGTTGAGTAGTTTAAAGCTAGACCACTAAGCTTTTCATTGAAATAAGCAATGGGTTTTCTATCTTGCATGAGAACACCTCCAATTCCAATACCACTAGCATCACATTCTATTTCAAAAGTTTTATTAAAATTAGGAAGTTGTAGAAATGATGCATTGGTTAACATATCTTTTAGCGTGTTGAAAGCGTCCTCTTGCGCCTGTTCCCACTTGAAGGGCATGTTCTTCTTTGTCAGCGTATTGAATGAGGCAGCGATCATACTGAAATCCTGTACGAACCGGCAGTAGAAACCAGCAAGTCTATGAAAACTCTGCACTTGTGTGACTGTTTAGGTGTAGGCCATGCTCGAATTTCTTGCACCTTTTGTTCATCACCTCAATGCCCTGTGCAGTCACAGCAAAACCAAGAAACACAAGTCGATCCATGCAGAAGGTGCACTTATCAATGTTAGCAAACAAACGTGCGTCTCTCAAAACAGCAAAAACTTGGCGCAAATGCTCCAAATGTTCACCCAAAGTCTTGCTGCAAATTAATATATCATCAAAGTAAACCACCACAAAGTGTCCGATAAAAGGTCGCAACACTTCATTCATTAAGCGCAAAAATGTACTAGGTGCATTAGTAAGACCAAATGACATGACCAACCATTCATACAATCCAAATTTATTCTTAAAAGCAGTTTTCTATTCATCACCTAGTTTCATTCTAATTTGATGGTAACCACTTCATAAATCGACCTTAGAAAAAATGGTCGAACCACTCAATTTGTCTAGCATATCATCTAACCGAGGAATTGGATGACGATAACGAACAGTGATATTGGATGACGATAACGAACAGTGATATTGTTAATAGCTTGACAATCTATACACATCCTCCATGACCCATCCTTTTTGGTACAAGTAAAACAGGAACAGCACATGGGCTTAAGCTTTCACGTACATACCTTTGTCGAGCAGCTCTTGTACCTGGCGTTGAATTTCTTTTGTTTCCTTAGGGTTGGTGCAATATGGAGGTCAATTAGGCAAGGGTGCCCTTGGAATGAGGTCGATTTGATGCTCTATCTCTCACAATAGAGGCAACCCCGCAGGTATCTCGGTTGGAAATACATCCTCAAATTCCTGCAGTAAAGAAACAAACCAAACGGGCAAAGTGGAGGGTAAAGTATCAATAGAAAAGAGAGCGTCTTGGCACACAAGCACAAAGCACTCTTGGGGATGGGTTTCTAACTCTCGCATCTCACTTTTTGTGGCTAACAGAACCTGTCCCTTAAGTTGAACTTCTCTTTTCTTTTCACTCTTTTCTTTCTTTTCTCTCAAATTGGTTTGGTGGATCTTGCTCCCCGATTTTTGGATGTCACTCATCTCTCTTTCTTTTCTCTCACACTCAGCCCTATCTAAATCATCCTTGAGAATTTCATCCGGAGACATTGGAACCAGTGAAACCTTCTTGTTGTTGTGCACAAAAGAGTACTTGTTGGAACGCCCATAGTGTGTAGTGTCCTTGTCGTATTGCCATGGTCGTCCAAGTAATAATGCACAAGCTTGCATTAGTACCACATCACAGTCCACAAAATCAGAATAGGAACCTACCGAAAAGTGGACACATACCATCGCGGTCACCTTTTTTTTTAGAGAGACTGTAGGGTACCACCGATTCGCCCCTACAGGAATAAATGATAGAGGTGGGGAGTCAAACTCAAGACCTCTAGCTTGCCACTTAGTGTCTTAACCACTACACTAGAGAGCCACCTCCATCGCGGTCACCTTCAACTTGCCACAAGAATTGAACCATTAAATGTAGTATGGCTGCGGGTGTGCTCGTGTGGTCAAGCCAAGCTTTGCAACCATCTTTGAACTGGCAATATTGTTGCAGCTCCCACCATCAATGATGACCTTGCACGAATGCTTCATGATCACAAACTTTGATTAGAATAAATTGTGGTGCTACCCCCTCTCTGCCTTTTCCATCTGAGAACTAAGAACACGACGAACAATGAGGCTGACATGACTAGCATCAAAGGTGATCTCCTCCACATCAGAGCCCAACATGTCCTATTGCTCCTTGCAGTCGAATTCTTCTTCGACCTCACGGGTCAATGTGTATTCTCCATCATCCCGGATGATGAGGGCATGCTGATTTGAGCAATCACACATGTAATGCCCCTTCCCTTTGTATTTGAAGCACTCTATCTCCCTTGTTCGTCCTGTAGAAGCGACCAATGATGAACTTTTTGTGGGGACAGCAGTGGTCGTCTTCAAATCAGCAACTTTGGATGTTGAGGTAGTAGGGCAGCTCGCAGACTGCACTCAGCCAGTTGATGTAGCAACTCCGCTAGAAGGGATCGTACTCTTTTTCTGCGAACTAATGCTCTTCCAAGGTGTAGTCGAACTAGGGTAGCTTCAACCAGTTTTGTTGTAGCTTGATCGTTTCCCTTACACCTGCCTCTCAACTTTGCATGCATAATGAAAAGTTGGTCCAAAGAGGCGTAAGTCTGAAAATCAAGGATGTATTGTATCTCACGATTCAATCCACCCAAGAATCTAGCCATCTCTCTTCCTGCACATTAGCACAAAGAATGCCTACTTGCAGTTCTTGATAGTAGTCTTCCACAGATTTGCTATCTTGATTCAATCTCTGAAATCTATTAAGCAAATCTCTCTCAAAATAAGCACGTACAAATCTGGACCTCATCAAGCGTTTCAAATCATCCCAAGTGTGAGGAGCTCTATCTCTTTGGCGGATTTGACTCCACCAAATAGAAGCATAATCAACAAACTCACTTGTGGTAGCACGTACTTGATGATCTTTTGGATACATATGACAACTGAACTTTTGCTCGACGAGCAACTCCCAATCAAGATATGCTTCTGGATTAAACTTCCCATCAAAGCTGGGGATAGTAAACTTGATCTTTCCCAACGCATCATCCCTTCTGTCTTCATTGTGGTGACATGCATATTGATATGGGGTGCCCGATATTCACGACGTAGGATCGTTGATAACTCGTTGATTCGTGTAACCTGACGAACCGATGGCGCCAACCACTGTCAATACAGTAACCTGCGACAAAAGAATTCGCGCAACCACACGCTTTGATCGTTGTCTACTTTACCACGCAAAAGTAGACGCACTGTTCCTGCAATCAAATTGGACATCTGTGCTGAGAATGGTGTTTGGTCGAAGTGGCTGGTCGAACGTTGGTCTGCAGACTTCAAGCTGAGCAGAATTCTTTTGGTTGTAGCGGTTGCAATCCTTGATGGAATCGAGTGATCTTGGGCTTGTTGGAAAGCTTAGGAAATTCTCTTCGACTCAATAGGTGTATGACCATATTTGATGAAGTTCTTTGGCCCATACGTGGCTATGTCCTTCCTATTATGCTCTCCCTCTTTATATCTAATCAAGATTAAACAAGAGCTATTAGGTAGCAGCATATTCTCATCATAATTTAATTCTTTAAAGAACAAAGTCACTTGTTGATGTAATTGGCTAGCTTTCACTCAAGTGATTGGTCCTGTACATTCTTCTGGTCGAATGCTAGTGTTAGTGATGTCCTCATCATACTCCCCCTCTTGAAAAGGACTCGTCCTCGAGTCTGACAGCATAGAACCAAAGAACGGAGAAAGTTCCAAAACGGTGAATGCAGCACTAACTCCATATCCCCCTGTTAACTCTAGCTTGTAGGCATTGTCATTGATGTTTGCCAACACTTTGATGTTAGTAAGCTCCCTGTTATAAGCAAACTCAATGTGTGGCAAGCATTCTTCCCATGACTTCAAATTTATTTTGAGAATTGCTCTCAGGATGGTGCCAAGTGTTCTATTCACCACTTCTGTTTGCCCATCAATTTGTGGATGACAAGTTGTACTAAATAACAGCTTGGTTCCCAATTTGCTCCACAAAGTCCTCCAAAAGTGGCTAAGGAACTTAGTGTCTCTAACTGAAACAATGGTCCTTGGCACACCATGAATTCTCACAATCTCTCCTTTATCCAATAGCTCTTGTACTCGGCGCTGAATTTCTTTTGTCTCCTCCGGATTGGTGCGGTAAAGAGGATGGTTGGGAAGTGAGGCTCCAGGGATGAGGTCAATTTGATGCTCAATGCCATGCATGGGAGGTAGACCAGCAGGTATATCTTTTGGAAACACATCCTCGAATGCCTGCAAAATACTAGAAACAGCACTAGGAAGAGAGGTTAAGTCGTTAGTCGAAAGTAATGCATCTTTGCACAAAAGTACAAAATGCATAAAATCTAGGTTATTCCTTACTTCTCTCATATCATATTTGGTGGCTAACATTACGAGCTTCTCTCCCTCACTTTTTGTTTTACCTCTCAAATTTGGCTTGTGGCTCTCAATCACATATTTTTGGATCTCACTCAGATTTGTTTTCGCTCCATCCTTTCCATCATTCACTCTGCATATTATCAGCTAAAATATGATTTGGAGACATTGGTCGAAATGCAATGTCTTTGCCCTTCCACTTGAGGATATGTGTTGGTGCGACCATCATGATGCACTGATCGATCAAATTGCCACGGCCTTCCCAACAACAAGTGACACACCGTCATTGGCACCACATCGCATTCCACTGTGTCTACATAATCTCCAATTTGGAATTGCACCTTAACCATGTGCTGAATTTTGACATCTCCACAATCACTTAACCATTGCACATGATATGGATGAGGGTGTTTGAGCAATTTTAGGCCAAGTTTAGTGCACAATTCTTGACTAGCTAAGTTATGACAACTACCACCATCAATAATAACTTTGCATACCTTGCCATCAACTTTGGCCCTCTTTTGGAACAGATTGCATCGCTGTCCATTGTCTTCCTTGACTTGCACACTTAACACCTTTGTGACCACAAGCGCGGGTCCTTGCTCAAAACCAAAATAGTTCAGCCCCTCATTCTTGTCTTCTTCTACTGGTGCTTCTTCATAAATTTCTGGATGAGCTAGCTGTTCTGGCTCATCTTCACTTGCGGAATCATACTCTCCTTCGTCCGTGACAAGCATAGTACGATTATTTGGGCATTCCTTGGTGATGTGACCACGCCCCAAACATTTAAAGCACTGAATAGCACTACTCTTTGCTGTGGAACCAATTGAAGTGGTAGTGGGTGCCGAAGACTTCTTCTCACTTGTAGTAGATGTTGATTTTGCAACCAAAGAAGAATGAACAAAAGTATTGGAATTAGTACTAGCTAAAGTTGTACCTCGTCCCAAATTGAAGCGTGCTTTGGTTGCATTGGTTAATGGAACTCTCAAGTTGAAGAATGGTACCCTCGCGGTTGGTTTAGCATTAATCTCATCGAGGTCTAATCCTCCTCCACGAACACTAGCATCACCTAATGTTCGTTCTCGACGTAGCTCCTCCAGTTTCTTGTTCAATTCATCGGCCATCTCTGAAGCAATCTCCCTTCGCAAGATGCTCATGTTCTCATTCAGTTGTGCTTTGAAAACACATGTCATCTTTTCTAGGTCAACCTGGGTCATATAGGGTGTCGGTTCCTCCTCTTCTTGTCCTGCCATGGTAAATACAAACAGAAACAACAAGAAATATGGATAATTTTTGTGGAATCACTCAACCTCACACTCTCCTTATCAACCGAAGTTCTTATGTTTTCTTGACTAGATTGAGGTGTTGTACGCACTCTGGTGGCAGTAGACGATCAAAGGTGATGGATCAAGCGAATTCACTCTCCAAGTACTGTAACAACAATGGTTTGTATGTGGAGCTTAGAAGATTAAGTGTTATCCTAAGTAATCCAAAATTCTCGATATTGTAAAGTTAGGTAACAATCCAAACTAGAACCAATGCCTAGTTGCTAATCTCAAGATATAAGTGAAAGACAAAGCAACTCACACACAAAGATGACGTAACTTGATGCAATCCAAAGAACGAGCTAAAAAAATGAGTGATAGAACAAACAACTCGTGTTGCACAAGTTATAGAAAGACGCTAGCTAGATTGCACAATATGAAATTGGCCTATGGATTTGCACACAATGAAGCAAGAACACAATTTTGATCGAACACAAATCTTTTTTTTAAGCTTTCAAAATGATGCTGACAAAAAAAAACTGGTAATTTTTTTGATATTTTTTTTAGGATCAGCACACAAGAACGGGCACAAGATACCCTATATTCAATCACTTTCAATATATTAATTCAAGTGTGCACAGCCCAAATACAATTCTCAACAGCTAGTCTTATGTAGGTTCAAAGTTTTCGCAAATGACAGATTAGCTGTCAAAGGATACACGTGATTTGAATTTTTTTTTAACTCAACAAAAGCAAAAGTTATGCAAAGAAATCTAGATCAGCCAACTAAACAGAGACTCTAATGGACTAAGACCTAACAAAACTCACAAAAATTTCAAATTGAATCTAAGGTAAAAGAAGAACAATTTTTTTTTGGCTTTTTGGTGTATAGGTTGAAAATAGATCTAAACTAAGGGATAAATAATCCTACCATGTAAACCGAAGTTCTGATACCAAGATGATACGGGGTGCCTGGTCTTCATGACGTAAGATCGTTGATAACTCGTTGATTCGTGTAACCTGACGAATCGATGGCGCCAACCACTGTCAATACAACAACCTGCGATAAAAGAATTCGCCCAACCACACGCTTTGATCGTTGTCTACTTGACCACGCAAAAGTAGACGCACTGTTCCTGCAATCAATGAAGAAATTACGAGAACAATGGTAAAGAGAATAACTCCCAATTCTAGGCGGCGGCTTATGAGCACAAACCTTAGAACAAGAGCAAAAGCTTCTCTGAAAATATTTGTGTATTCAATTCGTGGTTCTCTCAAAACTACGACCATATCTCTCTTTTATAGAGGATGGTGTCTACAAAGATAGAAATTTTAAAACTAGAATTCTAAACTAATTTGAAACAGAATAGAATCCTAACAAACTATAAAAAGAAATTTCTGAGCTAATTTTCATGGATCCGAACATGACTTTTTCCCCTCATGCACTTGCCATTGTTTTGGGTCTCCTGATTGCATACGATGTCGGAATTTGATGATTCTTGATGCGTTAGAAAGCTCTTTTGATTACCTTTCCAACAAGTTCTCACACGACCTAGTTGGACATCTATACTGAAATTGGCGCTTGGTTGAATTCACTAAACAATTGAGCTTGATCGGCAGACTGGATGGTCCTCAGGTTGCGACCATGTGTCTTCAGGCTTGATCAGCTGCAACCATGAGCAGTGTTGCGACCTTGAGCAATGCTGATTACACGCATATTTCTTCTGATCGAGAGCAAAGTTCTTCTGGTCGATCGCTGATGCGAAGGATGTCCTCATCATACTCCCCTTCTTGAAAAGGACTCGTCTTCGAGTCCGACAGTATAGAACCAAAGGACGGAGAAAGGTCCGAAACGTTGAATGTGGTGCGAAGGATGTCCTCATCAAGGCTCCAGGGATGAGGTCAATTTTTTTTGGCTTTTTGGTGTATAGGTTGAAAACAGATCTAAACTAAGGGATAAATAATCTTACTGTGTAAACTGAAGCTCGGATACCAAGATGATACGGGGTGCCCGATCTTCACGACGTAGGATCGTTGATAACTCATTGATTCGTGTAACCTGACGAACCGATGGCGCCAACCACTGTCAATACAGCAACCTGCGACAAAAGAATTCGCCTAACCACACACTTTGATCGTTGTCTACTTGACCACACAAAAGTAGACGCACTGTTCCTGCAATCAACGAAGAAATTACAAGAACAATGGTAAAGAGAATAACTCCCAATTCTAGGGTTTGTGCTCAAAAGCAGCCGCCTAGAATTGGGAGTTATTCTCTTTACCATTGTTCTTGTAATTTCTTCGTTGATTGCAGAAACAGTGCGTCTACTTTTGCGTGGTCAAGTAGACAACGATCAAAGCGTGTGGTTGGGTGAATTCTTTTGTCGCAAGTTGCTATATTGATAGTGGTTGGCGCCATCGGTTCGTCAGGTTACACGAATCAATGAGTTATCAACGATCCTATGTCGTGAAGATCGGGCACCCCGTATCACATATCCTCCCATGCCTCAACGGTTTCGTGCGAGTCGTTGTTGATCAGGATCCAGAACAACCTACTCATTGTCAACCACATAATGATCATGTATCTCTTCATTGGCAGCTTCCTGGAATGCAGCGTATAAGTTTGCCCTTGGTTGGAGTGGGGGCAACAGTAGCAACATGATTATTGGCTCTAATTGGACCTCGAAGGACTCAAGGTGGTGGGTGCTGTCGTGGAGGAGTTTGCTCAATTTGTTTAAGTCGAACTTCAACTCGGTCAAGGAGATCCTCCAAACCGTTCAAATGAGCAACTACTTGGTCATTCAGCATCCGCTACAATTTGCGTTTGAATTGATCCAACAAATGCCTGAGATCGTGGGGAAGATGGGATCACTGGTGGTCATTCCACACTCCTCACCATCAGCATCACTATCATGTGATGTACTACGAGAACCTTTCGACCTTGCCATGGTTAGCGAAAACAAGAAACACAAAAATTTCCTACCAAACTACTGAATGTGTGTGGAACTCTGAACCTCACAAATCTTACCAACTGAAGCTCTTACCTCTCTTAATGTTTGCACTTAGCTTGCTAGGTCATGATAACACAGAAAAGGAGATATTACAACGATTGCAAAGTGAGGCACACAAGGACCAGTGGTTAAATATGTGGAGTTGTAGGTAGGGAACAATTATGTGTATCAAGGAAAACAATCAGTGATTCCAGAAATTGCGAAGTTGAATAATAGTTCACATAAGTACTAGTCTTAGTTGCTAATCAATCAAGGAAAGGCTTTGTCTCTAGCAACAAATTATAGTACTTCAAAAGATTCTCAATTTGTGTGAATACTCTCCCTTTTTTTAAATACTTTCTTGCCTCCTTTTGGTATTTTTGTTATAGGATTCACAACAAGATGCAATCTACTAACTCAACAGCAAGAGCTCAATCTAATTTTGGATTTTCGTCCAACAAGATTAGGACCAGCAACTGGACACGACTCAACAGAATGAAAACTCAATTAAGCAAACTGAAATTAACAGACTGAAAGCAACAATGGGCTAGGAAACTCTTTTTGACTGGCAATTTTCTAGACTTTAGGTAGAAAAAAAATCAAAACTACTAAACTAGGGATAAATGAATTCCTACCAGCAACGTAAGCTCTGATACCAACTGATATGAACACACCTCGTTTTAAGATGCGTGCATGAAGTTTGGTCCCGATCTTCTGTCGTAGGAGAAATCCATGGATAAATGTGAGTTGACCTTGACGAAGGGGAGGCTAACCACGATCCAAGAACCCGACCAACCACCTCACAATCGCTAAACCACTTCTCAATTGGTTATCAACCGAGCAAAGCTAGATTGACCTGTTTACGAAGAACAACTCAAGCAAATCAATAAGAAAAGTAAGAGAAACAATGGAAGGATATCAACACTCAATAATCTAAATTATGAGTTGAATTGTGAGACTCCGAATTGTACAAGTCAGCAACAAGGCACGAGAATACAATCTGTAATCAACGAAGTCTACCTAAAACTAAGACCATGCCTTTTCTTTTATAGAGGATGGTATTTACAAAAGATAGAAGGTTTAAACTAGAACTCAAATCTTAATCTAATTCGAAATAGAATAAAATCCTAATATACTATAAGAGATAAAAGGAATCCGGAACTATTTCTCATGGATCCGAATTGGACTCTTTCCTCTCGTGCACTTATCATTCTTTTGGCTCTCCTGGTTGCATACGATGTTGAATTTCAATGATTCTTGATGTGTTGGAAAGTTTTTTCCAGTATATTTCTAACAAGTACTCACACGACCAACTTGGACATCTATGCTGAAATTGACACTTGGTCGAAATCTCTGATCAAACATCTGATTGTCATTTGGTTGGCAGGTTGTATGGTTCCCAAGCTGCGACCATGTGCTTCCGACCATGAGCTGCAACCTTGGGTGGTGCTGCGACCTTAGGCGATGCTGCGAGCTCGAGCCTTTCTGGTCAAGCGCATGGTTTTTCTAATCGATGTGGTCGAAGTGATCGTTGGTCGAAGTTGTCAGAAAAGTGTTCATTCTTCCTTGGTTATGAACTGGATCAACAACTTTGTTCAGAATTCCCTCACATGTGACAACAAGCAAAGACAATCATTAGATAATATCATTTGTTCTGTAATTAAATGATTAATTTGTCCAAGAAACGAATTCACCTGTTGTCCAAGGCGACGCGCATGCGCTCTAGTTAATGCATGTGAGTGTGTGGTCGTGATGTCCTTATCAGATTTCCTCCAAAATTCTTGTAGAATTCATGTATTCTAAGCAAACCCTAAGATTTTAACAAGATATACATATTTACAGCTAATGGACATTTAAGGAGAATGTTATGGATATACTTTTTAGTGAATATCTATCAAAGTTGTAACCGAAGTATCTCAAAAAATGTGTAACCTCTAACTATGAATTTGCTAATTTCCCTACTATCACTCCTGTATCTCCTTGTATTCCTAGCTTCTTGATCTATTGATGATTGCTTATTTCTAGGATTTTGCTAATTAGTAGGTACCTATTTTTTTATTTTGTATACACATCTCTCCATTGTTAAATCAAACCCCTCTCTTCTTAGATCTAGCTCTTTAAAGTTCATCTAACCCTTAGCATCTTCTTCGGCAGCGGTGGCGGTGGCGGTGGTGGTGGGCGGTGAGGGGTGGCAAAGTGCCGCTAGCCCAGTTGGTTGCGGCATGAGGGAGAGAGGGAAGCAATGGAGGAAAGAAGGAGATGATACAACGAGGCGGTGGTGGTGTCGACAGGCGCAATCAACGGTGGTGGTGCCGACAAACACAATCAATGGTAATCAGTGGGGGAGACGATGGGAGGAAGGGAGGAGGGTGGCACCGACGCCATCCTCGGTGTTAGTAGACGGCGGTCAGTAGGTTGGTGGTGTCACGCGTGGTCGCTAGCATCCACCGAGGGTGGTGACGTATGGCGGAGGGTTGACGGAAGCAAAGAGAGAAAGAGAGGAGTAAGAAGATGATGAGAAGAGGATGGAGATTGAATGTATGTTTTAAATGTATAATATAGATGAGAGAAAGATTTTAAGAAAAATAAAGACATATGCTAGTTAGCACTTGCTTTTAACTAACCAGTAAGTATATTACTCCTTAATAATAAAAACAGGAGCAAATAAAAAGGGAGGAGAAAAAAAAAAAGAAAAAGAGGAAAGCGGAAAAAGCGAAAGGAAGGCGGAAAAATCCAATGGGAATGGAAGGCTCTAGTGGCGGCGGCCGGAGGGGCTCGTCGGCGGCGAGGCCGGAGGAGGACGGCGCGGGGAAGTACCTCGCTGGCCTCCCCTCCCACGGCAACTTCTCCGCCGGCAACATCTCTTCTAGCCTGGTACATCCCCCACCCCTCCTAAAACCCCAACCTTTCTTGGTTTCTTGGGAGATCTCATGCTTTACTCTGTAGCTTTCTGGTCTTCTTGATTTGCGCAGGGAGGCCTCCGGGTGTATGTCTGCGAGCACAACACGGCTCCTCCAGGTTTGTTCTTTGTTTTTTTTAATCCCTTTTGGGGTTTGAAATTTGGTTGCTTGTAGTTGGTTGTAGTGGTGTTGGGTGCTAGATTTTGGAGGAAAGGTTGCTGCTTTCTAGGGTTCTAGTGAGAATTTATCGGTTTTTCCTCTAGGGTTTGATCTTTGGATTAGTGATGCTGAGTTGTTCTACTTGTAGGAACGAGGATTTGGCGCAAATGCTGCTTGCATTGAGAATTTTCACTAAGTAGCTTTTGGCTTCTAAGTTTGATGATAAAAACATTTCAGGGGTTTGAAATGTGGTTGATTGCAGTTGTAATGGTGTTGAGAGCTAGATTTTGGTGGAAAGGTTGCTGCTTTCTAGGGTTTTAGTGATAATTATCTTGTTGTTCCTCTAGGGTTTGGTGTTTGGATTAGTGATGCTGAGTGGTTCTACTGGTGGCAGGAATAAGGATATGGTGGAAATGCTGCTTGCAGTGAGAATTTTCACCAAGTATTTATTGGCTTCAAAGTTTGATGTCTAAAAACATTTTAGGGATTTGAAATGTGTGGTTGATTGCAGTTGTAGTGGTGTCAGGACTCTGAGGAATCTCAGCAAGAAATTTGGGTATTTTTTTGGATTTAGATAAGAACTATGAACTAGCTAAGGTAGAACACTAAAATGTAAGCCATAGGCGATGCCAATAGGGTTTTCTTCATACATCAGATGAGATGTCAAGATTTAGCATGCCTCCATTCTTGTCATGGTGTTGAGAGCTAGATTTTGGTGGTAAGGTTGCTGCTTTCTAGGATTTGAGTGAGAAATTATCTGGTTTTTCATCTAGGTTTTGATATGTGGATTAGTGATTGTGTTTCTTTTTACTATACTGAAGCATATTGTTATTGCAGTAGTTTTACTGGCGTTAGAGTGAGAATTTGGTGGAAATGCTTCTTGTTTGGTGTGCTTGCAGTGAGAATTTATGCTAAGTTGTTGTTGGCTTTCCTGTTTGATTTCTAAAAATTGTTGTTGTTGGTTCTCATTTGCAGCTGTGATAGTCTTAGTGTAAGAAGTTGGTAGTTTGATTCTTCAGAGTAGTAGTTGTTTTCCTTATTCAGTAATATGTGGTTGTTTTCATTATTCATAACTGATTAAACTCTTTGTTTTTTTAGAGGGACAAGTTATAAAAACAGATACAACGAATATTTTAATCAGGTCTCTCCAGTTAAACCAACAGAAAAGTGAGGCCAAAGATTCAGGCTGTAGGACCCCAGGGGAAAGCAGCAAAGGGAAAAGGTATGACGCTGTATAATCTCTTTGACAATTTGTAGAATCTCTTTGTACAATGTTGTATAATGTTGTTTTTAGGCTCTAAGACCCAGGTTTTTGTTTACGGTCTTTCTTTGCTTCAGTTGGGTGTAACTGAGGAAAAAACCATTGGAAGAAACTTTGTTGAAATGAAAGAAAATTTGCAGGTTCTGTGTAATGAAGCCACACTATTGGATGCTATTAGAAATTTGTGGACTTGGCCATATCCAACTGTAGATGTTATCAAGCGCTTAAATGGGAGCTACTGTGAGGACCTAGAGGAGGACAAGTAGGGCCTTTGTTGGGACTTGGGAGATAAACTCCTAGAATATAGGAACTAAACGCAGTAAAACTTGCAAATCTGTTGCATATGCAACACATATATCTCCTGCTCACCAAAGACCTTGGTTTCTTGACACTTTTACCTTGAATCAGTGCCAGTTTATTGCTTCATAATTATATATGCTTCTAAACATGTTCTGATGTTTATTGTAGTCATCATTTAGGACTGCTATCAGCTACTTGGCATGCGCCTAGTTGATGAGATTTTTTCCTCGCTCCATATACATGCTTATGTGAGTGAATTAGTCATGTTCATCTTCAAGTAGCTTATGTTATTGCCTTTTCTTTTTCTGCATAGATCTGCTGCTAGAAATTTGGACGGCAAGAATCCATCAAAAAGGGCCAACATCGGTAGCTCTGCAGGGTCATCTGCCCTTGGTAAGTGTTCTGTTTGCACCTCCGCTTCATCTTACCCTATCCTGATTTGACCATTTGTTCATATGTGCATATGTCAGTTTTATGAGTAATGTGTGGATCAAGTAGGTTTTATTCATTATTATTTTTGAATTACTAATATGCTTGACTGTATGCTTCACCCTCTGGCAATGACCTTTATTTATGTTGAGCAATGCATCATTACTTCTGTTTGATCTAGCTTATACTTCTCCACAAACTATCTTATAGGGCTTCTAAGAGCCTCTTATGACATAAGCCATAAAAAATATTTAACAAAATATTTCACTCATAAATCAGCTAAATTCATGTATAGTTGTGGCTATGTGCACAAGGCAGCTAAGATAATCTTATTTAAGATTCAAAATAAGTTTTCAGCTTGATCCTAGCCTAAACTTGTTTGGGTGAGAAATTGAAGTTGAAGCTTGACCAAACAGCCTTGCAATATGATACTATACTTCAGAAATGGCTTGGAGCTGCAGTTCTTGTCAATAACCAGTCTAACTGATTAGGACTAGGACTGGGTAAACCTGCAAGTTTAGTTTCTTGTTAAAAATTAACTGTGTGTCTTGTACAAAGTTGCACTTGAAAACAACTCTAACTTAGTTTATATCTATTAAGTGCAACTAAAAATAGTAGTTAATTACATTTTTTAAAATGAAAAAAGTTCAAGTAATGTAGTGGAATTGGCTTGTTTTCATCAAGATTCTGGCTTGAGTTTTGGTTGCCACAAACACCTCATGCCCATTTTCCAATTCCCTTGGTTTAACTCGGCATGGGGGGTTTAGAATGCAATCCTACTCTATCCATACAGGTTATATTTGGATTCTAATTCTCTGGTCACTGTCCTTAATTTCTTCATCCCATGTTTTGCATATATGATTGAATTAGTATCTTCTAATATTTTATACTTCATACTCACAAGGAAACAAAATACTATAGCTCTTATTGTTTGTCCAATATCCAGCATTAGTAATATTTCTTGAATCTAATGAGATTTTAATTTTGCAGAAGAATCAACATCAGGTTTTTCTGAGCAGACGCTACAGTCATTTACAGTGGAGAAGTTGCGTGCACTTCTAAGAGAGAAAGGTCTCTCACCCAAAGGCAAAAAGGCAAGGCAAATACAAACCATGCTTAGATATATTTTTTTTTCCTGAATGTAAGAGTTTACAAATCATGTTGCAAGTAAATAGCCCTTTCAACTGAATTCTAGCCCGTAGATTCACATATTTTCTTCAGAGCTTAACTAAATTCTCTCTGAACCAAGAAAAGGAAACTTGGCAAATACCCCTGTTTAGTCCTTGGATTAATTCCACCACAGTTATTAATTCCCTTCCGTTCTAGCTGGAATGGCCAACACGTTTCATTCCAGTGAGCAAAACGGAATATAAAAGGCTGCATTCCATTCCGGCCAATTCCAGCTGTTCCAGGCAGTATTTGGGATTCCATGAAAACTTGTACCAGTCATTGCTGCCCCAATACGCACACCTTGGTCCATTAATGCTGGTGCATGCAGCGACAACTACCCCTCCCCTAGCTGTCTCATGCCAATGTAGCTAGCAAACAGACCCAGATACTCTGTGTTACTTTAGTTGTTTGGGAAATTACACACGATAGTATTTGAATGAGGGTATTAATGATAGCAATTTACTCCCTTCGTTTTGCTATATACTCCCTTTGGTCCAAAAAAAAATGTTGTTTTTTTGACTGTAGAGTCTTCAAAATGCAATTTTGACCATTGTTTTTCACTATAATATATTAAATTTATAATATTATAAAAGTATTTTTTATGAAAAATATACTTATATAATTTTCTTATATCCAATCTAAATATTTATCGATATATTATTGGTCAAAGTTTAAAAAATTTGACTTTTTAGTCAAAAATTGACATTTTTTGCGCCAGAGGGAGTAGGTTCATTTTCTTAGAAATCATCGTATCACAATGTAAGTCTATGGATAAAAATGATGCTTTATTGTTTTTTTTCTGTTTTACCTCTCGTAATATCCTAAGAATACTTTGTTATTTCCAACAATATTAATGCAAAACATGAATTTTCTTCTACTAATAACCTCATTAAAGGGGTGGGTTTAATTATAGTAACAATTGTTTCTATTAATGATGTACTGTAATTTAATCAGGGATAACATGGTTTAATTTATATTTCTCTTCACTTAATTTTACAATTCTTTGATGCGTATGGTGAGTTTGGATTAATATTATGAAATAGAAAGAGTATCATTCTTCCAACATTAATACTATCCCCGTTTTCAAATGTATCATTTTTTTTTTCAAATTGTAGTTAGAAGACAATTCTTCCAACATATTCTTATAATGTTTGTACTACTGAAGAGTGGTACTAACTTATGAGAAACTGCTGCATAATAGTTGTGTTTTGAAAGTAATGCATGATGTAAAAGATGGAAATATATATATTTATATTTATATTTATATTTTTGAAGTCAAAAATGGTGTCCAGAATGGAATTGATAATTATTCTTATTTTCTTATAAAATTTATAGTTGTTTTATGAATTTGTGAAACAATTTTTCTGTGGCCCCAAGAAAACCTACATGTTGGGAGGCGTGCTAGGAAATTTCATATCTGCTGACAAAGCAGTTTTATAGTATTTTAGCAGAAATTGGCTTAGAAAGTAAATCAAAATTAATGTGGAAAAAAGCAATCATATGCACCATTTTAAATTAAATTACTGCTGTCTAAGTTTTTTATGAATTAACGGAAGCAAATTAAAACATACCCAAAAGTAAATATATCTACTATGTTGAATTTTTTAAAATTATTATTTTAAAAAAACAAAAAAAATGGATGGTTGCTTTCCTTGCTACAACACTTTATCTGACTCATACATCATCAGATACACACAAAGTGAAACACAAGTTTACAAAGGCAAACACAGGTTTGGAACAAATTAAGTAGTAAAGTTCTTTTAACTTATACATCATCAAATACACAACCTTGGTCGCCCATGTATATTTTGTTTCTGGAATTCATCTAATTTCAAGTCATTTCACAAGAAAAGTCATAATCATCAAATAACACGATTTTCCTTCCTTTTGCAGGACGAACTGATTGCTCGCTTAAGGGAGGCCTGTGGTTGATCTGAACCACATACTTCTGTTGATATTTTGTTTTGACAGCGTCTTGCCGATGTTGCTGAAGAGCAGAATGGATATCTTCTTGTACTTAATGACTAGTTGTCATGTTCAAAATCCTGGAGATGTAGTGATGTGCCTGTACTTAAATTGAGCTTCTCTCATCAGAATTGAGAAGTTTTTGATGTTTTGTAGTGTTTGCTCATTGTTCTATCCTAGCAAAATTTATATGTCGCTATCCTGTGTTCTTATTATGATAATAGTTGAGACATGATTATATATCTGAATAATTTCACATTTGCATCAGATTTTGATGCATACTAATTACTTTTTCATAATACTAGGCCTTAAACCATGATTAGTTATATTTGTTTATTTTTCATACACTAGCCGTATTTAGGGATGAAAATGGGGTGGATAATATCCTCTCGATTTGATTTTGTATCTGTAAAATTTTTAATATTGGTTGTAATGATAAAATTTGGATGATATTTGTATCCGTGATCGGATCCCTTAAACTCATATATATCTTTATTTTATTTTTTACATCATGCTTCATTTTATTTATAATACATGTTTGGACCTGTTCAATTGTACAATTGTAACTACTGAGCAAAAAACAAATTTACAAATTAATATAAACTCTAAATTTAGAATTCTTTGAATTATGATATGTATTCTCATTGTTAATAATATTTAGGTTATTTTTGAAAGTATATTCACATCTGATTTACTATTCATATTTGTATTTTGTTTTCGTATCTAACAAAAAAAAATCGTTTAGAATATGGGATTCATTATCTGCACATATTTGATCCATTTTCACCTCTAGTCATATTGCAGCAATGACTGTGTAATATGAAATAAACCACAACTATTTTGAGCATTGTTCTGTTTTCTTGTAAAAAGGAAAATTTGTTGGAGGATCTCGTAAAGTTGTGATTATTCTGTAAGACATTGGTTGTAAACTTGAAATGCGGAATTTGGTTCCATATGTCATTGAGACAGTTAAACTGTAAATTTATGAAGTGTTACATTATATACTGCCCATAATGTGAGTATTAGTGTTAATGAGCGAATAAATTATGTTCATGTGATAAAAAATAATCCGATATATTTTTGCTAAATAATAATGACCTCTTCCCTTCAAACCTCCCATCTCTGTTGATAAGCATAAAACTTATATACATTTTGCCTTAAGTTTGTAGTTTTTTGACTCTGAAATTGTATTTGATTCATCATTTTATGTGTGTTTTTAAAGATATTGACAATCCATTTCTTCGAATTTATCCAATTTGAAGCAATTCTGACAAGGATGAAACCAAAACGAACATTGAGAAACAAAGGCGTAAATGTTCAAAACTAGGGCACAAGACCAAAGAGGAGCATGTGTGTGGACACTGCACGAATGCCTGTGCCCTAGGGCATGCTCAGGGATTTTTTCGTGTTGTCGTGATATTTTATGTGAATTTGTCTCGTTTTGGGCGATTTTCTTTTGTAGGAGTTATATTTAAGTTGTATCAGACTTCTTATGTATAAATAGAGAGGCAATTCGGTTTGTTTGATATCCATGAATCAATCAAAACTAGTTTAGTTTAGTTTTATGTTAGTTTAGAGCCTCTCTCTAATTAAATTTAGTTTTATCCTAGTTCTTATTTTTATTCGTCAATTTGTAACGTGGACGACCGCTGTTATTTCGTTAATTCAATTTAGTACATTATTCTTAATTTTTGTTCGTTTTCTTCTTCTTATGAATTCTAGCGAGTAATTTTCTCTTTAAAGTTAGGGTTGACTTAATCTGGAGGGCATGATTTTGGCTTTAGTTTTGTTTGCAAGTTTGTTGTTCTTAATTTCTTGAATTCTATTTTCCAAACCTGAATTTTATGCTTCATCCGCTGTATCATTTGCACTCCATAAGACAATCGGTATTCTATGTTAGAGAAACATGTTGTTGATCAAAGGATGCCGACTAGAGAGGGTGAATAGACGGTATTAAAAATTTTAATCATAATTAACAATTTCTAATACAATAAAAAAGAGTATCAAATATGAATTAGTTGCAACCAAAAATACAAGTTTGCTATCACTGGGTGATCAACAAATAACAAGTTTGCTATCCTATGGTGCTCAATCCAATGGCAATAAACAAACCCTATATATGAAAATGCGAGAGAAAAAATAACCGATGACACAATCGATTTTTCCCAAAGCATCAGAAATTTGCCGATTTACACTAATTCTCGTTGAAGCACTTTACACAAGAGTATCGTCTCAATTTTACTAGTGGTTGCCCTTCTCTTCTCCAAATAGGTGAGCACCAAACCTTCACACCCAATCACCAAGCCTCTCCAATAAACACCATCGATGGAGAAATCGTTGGACTTCACGGGTCATCTAGGTGACGACAATCACCAAGAGTAACAAGTGAAACACATTCACTTGATCTACTTCTACACAAGAAGCTTAATATTCAATGTAATTCACTCTCTAAGCTAGCTCTTCAATGTAACTAATGTATTGAATATAATTTGCTAGCTCTAGATGCAAGAATTTGTGAATTGAATTAAGAATTACATGCTCTAAACTTTACAACCAAATAGCAATGAATTTGGAGTGCCAAAAGCTATGGAGTGAATGCTAATTGAAGTGTATATATAGCCCTCCAACAAAACTTAGCCGTTTGACAAGTTTCAGACGAAATTTACATTGGTCTGGTCTAATCAGACATTGTCCTTCTAGTGCAAGTGACTAGTGACCGTTGGGAAATGATTACACTTGTTAGTGACCATTCGACACAATTTTGTGAATGCCAGATGGATACATAATCGGCCAGACAAATGGTTTGGACAGATGTATAGGTCTCTAGTTACATTTAGTTTAAAGACATTTGTTGTGATTGTATTTCCTAGACTTTGTTCGGCCATTTTAGACAAAGTCCAACCAAGTCAGACAAATAGATCAGACGAATGCATGTCTCTGGTTTTATTTTTGTTGAAACTCAATACAACCAGGTTTTGTAATGATACAATCATATTTTGTATTGGCTAGACATTGTCTGGTCACACCATAATTTGTCCGGCCATATCAGATATGTTGTGTTGAGACAGATTCATTTGTTTCTGGTGAACTAGTGCACAATTAGGGCTCAAGTTGTATTGGTTGGACATTGTCTGCTTAAGACAGACTTTGTCTAGCCAATGCAGACTGAAACAATTTTTCATCTCTGAAATTCACACTCTGCCATAATTAGTACCTAGACTATATGAATATGCATTTTGAGTTTCAAGGCATTAGATAGATCAAGCTACTAGAGCTACACTCCTCTTAATAGTACGATCGATAAATCTAAAACTTAAAAAATAAATCCGGTCGACTTCACCACTAACGATTGGTCATGTGGTTTTCTCTGTCTCCCGCTTTTGTCATGATGTGATCATGCTTTGATCTGAAACATAAGCCACTCGGAATAAACACATTAGTTCTGGTCATTGTCGTTAATCACCAAAACCCTAAATAGGGCCTATATTCAACACACGCGACTGCTACGTTCTAATGAAAAATCTAAGGGTTTGGAAGAGGTTTTTCACCTAACTGATTTAGAACAGTAGGTGCGATCCTCTGTGATTGTTGATTGGATTTGGAGCCAACCACTTAATTTGTCTCATTTGAAATTTTGGAAATTAATTCATCATTCAACTAACCTTTGTTACAAATTGTGCCTGATGGTTGTGGAATTCTAAAAACCCTTGATTTTCTCTCTGCATTCTAAAACCCTAATTTTCGGAGTTTCTAGAATTTAAACCCTAGCTTTTGTAGATTTCAGTTGTAATTTTTAGATTAGCTCTCACAACAACTTTCACCCTAATTTTGTTAGCAATATTAATGAAAGACGATGACACTTGTTCCCTGTGGAATCAACCTCAAATGCTCAACGAACAACCGTTCACTTGCGGTTATTACAAAATGCACCATTTTTTGAGTGTGCCATGTTTTTGGCGCCATTGCTTGGGGAACAACAGTAATTCATCTTTTATCTTAATTATTACTAAGTTGAATCACTCTTACTCCTTTCACTTCTTCTATTTTTCTTTTTCTTTTGTACACAACTAACCTTTCAGGGTAAGATGTGCATGCCCAAACACTTGGACGATGACCATGTCAAATTTGCTCGACAACAACGGTATGAGAGGAGACAACTGAAATTGAGGAAAATTTACAAAAGAACCTTATAGCAAACAATGAACCAACAAAGATGGCGGAACAAAAGAAGTTGAAAGATTACACAACCCCACTCACTGGAGGGTTGTGGTCAGGTATTCTAAGACCAGAAATGGATACTAACACTTTTGAAATCAAACCTGCACTTTTGAATCTGGTACAACAAAATCAATTCAGTGATCTTCCCACCGAAGACCCTTATTTACATTTTCCTGTGTTTCTTGAGCATTTGGATACTTTCAAAATTCATGGAGTAACACAAGATGCGCTTCATTTGACGCTCTTTCCATTCTTGCTGCAAGAAAAGACGAGAGGATGGTTGTACACTATTCCACCTATGTCATCACAATATGGGATGAACTTACACGAGCTTTTCTCAATAAGTTTTTCCCTTCTACTAAAACTACTCATATTCGCAACCTAATTGCATCTTTTACTCAACAGGAAGGAGAATCATTATACGAGGCATGGGAGTGATACAAGGATCTACTAATAAAGTATTCGTACCATGGATTGGAGAAGTGTCTTGTGGTTCAAATATTTTATAACGGCGTGAACTACAATGCACGATGGTTGTTGATGCCATAGCTAGCGGTGCACTGATGAACAAGAGTGTAGATGGAGCTACGACTTGATCAAAGGAATGACACAAAACTGCACTCAATGGGGAACCGAATGAGCTGCAACCGGTACGAACAACAACCTTGAGGTAAGTGTGATGGCTCAATTTGTCAAACATGTAGTATTTTTATCAGATAAATTGAAAAATCTGGAACTACCCACTAAAACTTATGTAAATACCATTAGATCTATTTGTGAATTGCGTGGCATAAAAGACCACTTTGGCCTTGAATGTCAATATAACCAATCATTGGAGTAGGTAAACACTTTTCAGGGAATGCAACAATGGCAAGGTAACTCTTTCTCGAATTCTTATAATCCTAGATGGTGGAACCATCCGAATTTCTCTTGATCGGGACAAAATCAGTAGCCGCAACAATTTTTACATGAGAAACAACTTCTCCAACAGTAGCAAGCATTTCAACAAAACCAAAATTTCCATGCACAAAAGTCAACATACCAAAAACAACAACAACAACCATATCGACCACCACATCAACGACAACCTGAGCAATCAAACATGGAGCGCATGCTAGAAACCTTTTAGCAAATCAAGAGAAGAAAGAAACTGCTATAAACCAAAAGATCGACTCCATCTTCTCCAAACATAGTCGCATGCTCGAGACTCAGATAGAGCAAATGGTGAATCCCGCACCGAAAAATTCTAATCCTCTTCCTTCTCAACCTATCAATCCTCATGATTCTGAACAAATTAATGCTATTTCTTGTTCTAAATTTCTTGAAACAAATGATGTAGTGATTTTATGAAGTGGAACAAAGCTACCAGAGTGAACACCAACAAAGATCCTACACCAGTAAACGATTCACAAGATGATCGACAAACATAGTCAGCAAACAACACCGGCAAGGACACTCAATCCAAAGAAGTGGACTCTGGAGATAATGAGGTAATACGTGTAAATAAACCAACTCCAACTTTTCCTAGACGATATCTCCATTCTAATCTTGATAAATAAGTTAAGAAATTTTTGGATATTTTCATAAAATTAAATGTAACAGTGCCTTTCACCGATTTAATCACTCAAATGCTCTCTTATGGAAAATTTTTGAAAGATACTCTTACTAAAAAGAGGAATTTAAATGAATTGGAAACTATTGCTTTGCCCGAGGATTTTAGTGCTATAATTTAGACTAGGATGCCGACAAAATTGCAGGATCAAGAGAGTTTCTCTATTCCATGTAACATTGGAACAGTTCAAATCGGAGACCTTTGAGACTTAGGTGCAAACGTTAGTGTAATGTCTCTTGCTATCGCACATCGTTTGGGCATGGGTGAGATGATGTTGACAAGGATGGTTTTGCAACTTGTCGATCATTCCATTAAGAATCCCAAAGGAATATTGGAAGATGTACCTCTCCAAATCGGTAAATTTTATCTTCCTATCAATTTTGTTGTCTTAGATATAGACGAAGGCATTGAAATACCAATTATTCTAGGACGACCAATGCTCCAAACAATGGGTGCATTGATTGATGTTTGCCAGGGTAGAATTATCTTTCACATAGGAGAGGAGAAAATATTATTTAAACTATCTGGACTTGTTAATTGCCGTTTAGTAGTAGATTTAGTTGTAGACAAACAAACACCCAACTTGTTTAGACTTAATTAGTGATCCATTAAACTAGAAAGACGAATACGCTTGTTCCTCATGGAATTCGACTCTCAAGTGCTCAATGTTCAACTGTCCATTTGCAGTTATTACACAAATCGTGCTCATCGTTTCGGGTGCAATCACTTTTCTTTATTAAGGACAGATCACAAACTGAAGTTGTTTGAGGAGCTACCACTATCCATGATCTACAACAGTAAAGAAATGCAAAATTGTAACATTATGTTTATGCAAAATTTTATTAAACAATTTAATAAAAGATGTACCAATTATATATTTTAGAACAAAAATTCCTCAAGAATATATATATATATATCTATAATACACACACACACACACACACACACACACACACACACAGAGTAGGCCAAGATCCATATTTTACTAAATTCTAGTGAGCTTTGGCATCACTATTAGAAACCTAGTTATTTAGGTAAGCAACTCCTTACTAATTATATCATATATAACTCTTGTTTGTTGAGTGTCATCCCATACCATGGCTCCCAACACCATGCCCTAAAGCCCAAAACCATTTTGATGGTCTCGTTAAGTTAAACCAATTCTATGCTTATGAGTGTCCAACACATTCTGCCTTATTAAGATAATTGATGGTGCCCTGATTTTTCAGACTCACCAAGCAACGATCAAAATCTTGATAGGTACAGCAATTGGAAGGGCATAATAAACACTTAATATTTATAAGGAGTTAAAACATGGAAAAACATCCATATGCACGAAAATAACCATCAGCTAGATGATCTAACAGGCGCAACTTCGACTATATTTAACTTCCGTTGGCAGTAACCTTGGCCAGGAAAGATCGCGACTGTTTTCGCTCACACCATGAAGGAAAGTGTTCCGCTGAGCGGGTTTACTAAGAAAAATCTTATGATGTGTTCTTTTCTTACAGACCAAAGTTGACAACTTCTGGTTGTCAAGTATAATCTTTATGTTTTACGAGGGGTTAAAAGATGGCAAAACATCCATATGCACGAAAATAACCATCAACTAGACGATCCAACTGGCGCAATTGCGACTATATTTAACTTCCATTGGCAGTAACCTTGGCCAGGAAATATCGCGATTATTTTCGCTCACACCATGAAGGAATGCATTCTACTGAACGGAGCTTATTAAGAAAAAACTTATGATGTATTCTTTCCTTAGACACCAAAGTTGATAGCTTCTGGTTGTCAAGTATAATCTTTATGTTTTATTTTATTTTTTTGAAAACAAAATATTAATATTTTTTCCGAATTAACCATATTAATCAAATTTTTGAACCAATCCGATTGGTTTAAATCCCCTTATGCCAGTCATATTAACTCCAATATGAATATCCATAATAGGAAGCTAATGTCATATGTAGATCCAATCTATACACATATGGTTTAGAAGATCGAATCTATAACCATATGTTTCTGCTGATTCTACTATTGTCATATAAGCCCTAACATCACCTCTCTTTGGCCCATGCTAGGATCATAAGAAAACAGTTCATATCAAAGTCGGCCAAAAACCAGTTCATCACAACACTTGGATGTTAAAACAAACATGTATAACGAAACTTATACGGTAAAAGATTAAATAAACTAGTCGATCTAGTCTACTATAACTTCATATATCATACATATGTTATTAATCCAGATCTAATACTATACATGACGACTCTGATACCACTATCGGAAACCGAGTAAGCTACACTAGCAAATTTCAAAAAAATTTTACTTGAAGGCTGCGAGTAATAGATCATAGATTAGATTGTTACCAACATCGGAAGCAGATTTGGTGAAGCGATCAAATGTGCACAGCAACAGTTCGCGGATCATCCTGATCAGCGGACGTAGATGACAACGCAGCAATTGCAATAGCGCCTCTACTGGTATCCACACGTACCGAGATGGAACGACGTATGATGATGTGCTAGCACCAACGCGCACGACAAGTGTTTAGGGGCTATTACTTTAGAGGAGATGACAACTATGGTTTTTGTGATGTTCTCAAAGCCCATCATACCTCTCTTTATATAGAGCCTTGCAGACGAAATTCTAACAGATTAGGTTTCCTGATGTGATACAAATCTTATCCGAACTGCAGGAGGAGTGTAACATTAAGTCTTCGCATCTGATACGAAAACTCCATAACAAACCCAATCCAAATGCAGAAGGAGTCTAACATTAAGTCTCCAAATTTGATACGGTAACCCCATAACAAATCCAATCCAAATGCATAAGGAGTCTAATATTAAGTCTTCGAATCTGATACGGAAACCCCATAATAGACTTAATCCGAATTGCATTGTGCCAACCCGTTAAGTGTGTGACCCTGTAGGTTCATGCATATCTGGTCACGACCCAGGAATATTTACCTGAATTGTAAGTCGGTAGTGGCTCCTAGCAGGATATAATGACCATCCAAATACACACGAAGATCATAATCAACGAACCTATATAATGTCTTCATGTTGATCCTCTTGCCATACGATATCAGATTAAACCCAAGGTAGGAAATGTACCACCTTTGCACAGTTCAATCCTTTCTCGATCTCATAGTGAACTGATCTTCCCATAGTTGACACTCAACCACAAACGGCATGGCCATGCATTTCTCAATTCATCTATATCGAGGGGTTCAGAAATATCTCTCTCATTATATGAGAGATGCAAATTCTATGTTAACCATTCACATTTCTCCGCATGACTCACAGCATACCCGAATATTACCTTTATTACCACTGAATTAAAAGTAGCATTTGGTAATATCAAAATATACTACTACACATATAGGAAACTATGATGGTCTCAGGTCTAAGGATCAATCATAAACATTATTTGAGACCAACTAGTGATACTTAAATGACAAATCGAAACAGTGTCTCAAAATGGGTCTATCCAACATTATATTCTTTAATATATGTCCACATTATTAATTTGATATCTTATATCCATGGTCCGTGAAACACGATTATCAATCAATATATGTGCTAATCCATTAATCAATAATGTCCTATTTAATGATAATGGATCAAGGACTTTATAGAATAATATCATCAAATAAATTTAGAGTTTCACGAACAAGTCACACACTTGTTGCTCAAACTAAGATGATAATTTATTCAAAAACAAAATAACATATTATTCAAATGTTCATAAACATAACAAAGATAAATACATCTCTGTGATTTTCTCTAGGACATATCACTAACACGAACAAGCCTTGGAAGAAACATCACCATCACCATATGGACCATCCTTGGTAGAAATTTCTAAAACCGGTACATCAGGTGAGGTCAAGATAAGTAAACCTATGCTCAAATCTCTTCTATCCTCGCTGAAATATGTGTTTCTTGATGATGATGAGATGAACCCTGTGATTATTAACGCCAATTTGACTGATGAGCAACTAGAACGATTAATTTCTTTGCTTAGATTGCATCATAAAGTTTTAGGTTATTCTATTGATGATATCAAGAAAATTAGCCCAAAAAATTGCATACATAGGATCTCTCTAGTTGATGATAAAAAAACCTCCGTTGAACAATAATGTAGACTCAATCCAATTTTGAAGGAAACCGTAAAAGCCAAAATTGCTAAACTATTAGATGCGGTATTATTTATCTTATTTTTGATAGTAATTGGATTAGCCTTGTTCATGTGGTTCCTAAGAAAAAAGGTATGAATGTGGTCAAAAATGCAAATAATGAATTGATTCCTACTAGGCTTGTTACTAGATGGCATATGTGCATTGACTATAAAAAAAATTGAATAGCGCCACTAGGAAGAATCACTTTCTATTACCTTTCATTGTTCATACATTCAAAACATTAGCTAAGCATTCTTATTTTTTTCTTTCTTGATGGATATTTGGGGTTCTTCCAAATCATGATTCATCTAGACAATTAGGACAAAACCACTTTTACATGCCTTTTTGGCACTTTTGCTTATTCCAAATGTCATTTGGGCTATGTAATGCTCCTGTAACTTTTTAATGATGTATGATGGCAATATTTTTGGATTTAATTGAAGAAATAATGGAAGGTTTTATAGATGATTTTATTTTTTATGATTTTTCTTTCGATACTTGTTTGCAAAATCTCTCTTGAGTTTTATCTAGGTGCGAAAATGAACCTCGTGATTTTATCAGGAGGAAAAGATTTTTTAGAAATTAAGGCCTGTTATTGGGAAATAATCATTTTGGCCCTTTGGATCCTGTGGAAATCCAGGAATACGACTCTATTTCAGAATCATGTAGGATCAATTGAAGAATGAATGAATTCTTTATTGTTAGACTTAGGATTGATCCTTGTCAGATGTAAGCCTTTTAAGAAGGCTAGTTTGAGTAGGTGGTTGGATCTTTTGTGATTTTCTTTTTTGGTTCTATTTCTATTTGGTTATCTTGTTGATAATATATTCTTGCAATAGGTTTTCCTACTGTTTCTTTGTCAAAAAAAAAAAAAGAACCTTGTGCTTAATTGGGAGAAATGCTAGTCATGGTGCAGGAAAGTGTGGTGCTTGGCCACATCATATCAAATTGAGGGATCGAGGTTGACAAGGCCAAGATCGATGTCATCGCTAGTTTTCCACAGCTAATCAACATAAAGGGTATACATAGTTTCCTAGAACATGTAGGATTTTACCATAGATTCATTAAAGATTTTTTTTCAAAATTGCTAAACCCCTTACATGATTGCTCGCATTAGATGCGCCCTTTGATTTTTTTGATGATTGCTTTGATGCTTTTAACAAACTTAAGGACGCATTAACCACCGCACCCATCATTCAACCTCCGAATTGGGAGGAACCATTTGAGCTAATGTGTTGATAGGAAAATTCATTATTGTTGTACACGTGGAGAATATCCAGCCAAAGAGATCATTGGGTCGTTGACAATATGGTCCCACGTGTTAGCCCAACGAATCAACTCAAATCCTCAGATCCACTGCAGATATATTTGCCGCCATATACTTCTGATTTAGTACCTGGATCCAACTAAGTCTCAACAGAATTAATGAGCATCGCTACAATCCCGCCAAACCAAATCCTATTTGTTCAGGAGATAGAAGCAACCACAACCTACCTTAAATAACGACAGTGAACCAGAGGAGAAGGGAGGAGATCCAAAGAGTGTGAAGGAATCACTCAATCAAACTTCAATATCTCACATAGTTTTTCACCACTCGAGAACAGGTTTTGTTTGTGCCAGCACTCTTGTAACCATAGCCAATGCTCTTATAGCCATAGCCAGCACTCGGCAAAAGACCGGGGACCATAGCCAGTGCTCTTGTAACCATACTTAGCTATTGTTGTACTCCTTTTTATAGTATAGCTAGGATGCCCCTGGATCTTTTTTCTCCACTGTAGAGTGTCGGGGTTACGTCCTAAGATGTAGGGTCAGATCTATTCTGCCTGAACCTTGAAAACCTCTTGTCTTTGTGACCTTGCATTGTTCTCGACAATCTTCATCTCCCACATGTGCTTCTCCACTAACAAACAAATTCATGTACGGAGACAATCTCTCAACAGTTGGCATCATCTGTGGGGGCCGACGTGGTGAAGATTTTCTCTTGCCTAAGAGAGCTGCTTCGCAAGCTGCTAGAGCTCATCCCACCCCTCGATTGGGATGACCAATGGTGGCAAAGCTGAGGAAAATAGACCAACACCACCCGAGGCACCAAAAACTCCTAACCTAGTGGCGCTGCCCCAGATAGTTCAGAACTTAACGAGAGCCATTCAAAGAATGCAGCGAGAAATTCAGACTCTCGCTCGGGCTCTTGCAGAGCCGCCATTGTCTCCTGCGAAAGGCTACGAAAGTGGTCGACAAAAAGGCTCTGAAGCAGATGGTGCCTGCCAACGAGTACGCTAACACACTTAGAAGCACACAAGCGTTCTCAAGAGGGTTGGAGCTTTGGTTCCTTCCTTCGAGCACTCGCGCGAAGGCTTTGCAACCCCATTGTCGACAAATTCGGGTTCCTTCGATGGGTCCAATGTCGATCGCAAGCCTCGACACCAGCGAAAGAGTCACAGAGCCGCTCGCTGCATTTCTCGCGGCTAACAGGCACTGGCCATACCTCTCTACGAGGTGCATTGGCCTAAGGGGGTTCCTTCTATCTCTTACTGAATGGTATAATAGGAAGATGAATCCCAAAGAACTTTTACAAGTCTACGGCACTGCCATACTCGCATTTGGCGGAGATGAGAACACCTTGGTGCACTTCCTGCCCTCGATGTTAGAAGGCATTGCAATGTCCTAGATCTTCAACTTGTAGCCTAATTTGATCAGATCGTGGGAGCAGCTTTACAGGGAGTTCTGTGCGAACTTTTAGGGTAATTACCAGCGCCCGAAACACGTGAACGAGTTGTTCCATCTGCACCAAGGCAAAAATGAGACCCTACGCCAATCCCATGAAATTGAAAGTGATCTGCGACATTGCGGCGAACACACAAGTCTCAAAAACAATGACTAAGATATTACAATCTGGTTTGTATTGGCCCTCTCTCTTTAAAGATGCACACAATTTTGTTCGGTGTTGCAATCTATGCAAATGATAAGGTAATTTAAGTAAGTGCAATGAGATGCCTTTAACTAATGTTCTGGAAATTGAACTTTTTGATGTATGTGGTGACCTTTTCCTTCTTCTTTGGGCAACACTTATATTTTGGTCATGGTTGATTACATCTCCAAGTGGATAGAGGCTGTTGCTATGCCCACAAATGAACCAAAACATGTTATAAAACTTTTTTTAAACAATCATCTTCCCTATGTTTGGTATACTATGACCAATGAATATTGATGATGGCACGCACTTTACTAATTACAAATTCTAAAATTTATTGATGAATATGGTGTAACGCATAAAGTTGTTTTAGCTTATCACCCTCAAACAAGTGGATAGGTTGAAGTTTCAAATTGCGAGATGAAGTCCATCTTGCAGAAGGTTGTTGCACCATCACAAAAGGATTGGGTAGTCAAACTCTCTAATGTTCTTTGAGCGTATCGCACCGCATTCAAAACACCCATAGGTATGACCCCTTACAAAATTGTTTATGGCAAGGATTGTCACATGCCTGTTGAATTATCACATAGGGCACTATGGGTGATTAAAGTACTCAACTAGAATTACGATGACACAGGACGAAAATGCATCCTCAACTTGCACAAACTCAAGAACTTTCAGAATGACTCCTACAAAAATTCTATAATTTACAGGGATAACACGAAGAAGTGGCATGACAAGAAGATCCCCAATCGTGACTTCCAAGAAGGTGATTTAGTTTTATTGTTTAATTCATGGTTGACACTGTTCCCAAGAAAGCTCAAATTGCGATGGACTGGCCCATTCACGATCAAATTAAATCATATCCCATACGGCTCCATCAAACTTTGGGCAGAAAACAGAGCCACTTTCAAGGTAGACACGCATCGCATCAAAATTTACAATACAGAAGAATTGGTACGTTCGTTAGACTCGATCGAATTATTAAATACCAAATTTACCTAATTGAAGGAGGGCTTTTCATCATGTGGGACATTAAACCAGCATTAGTCAAGAGGCAACCTATCGCGCCCCGACCTGGGGACAACGACTACTCCCGTGGGGACCCAGCTCACTACAAAGGATCCCATACAAGCATACCTTTGACTTCCCAGGATAAATCAAGCACAAGAGTATATTCACATTGCAGCAGAAAAATTTACAAAATATTTAAGCAGTGTAGCCTGCTAGCCTTAATATTACATAAAGAGATTACAAAATCTTCGCGGCATACATGGTTTAGCAAAATAACAACTACACAGCAGAAGATAGGTGACCCTCCCACAGTGAGAAGTTGATGGCAGAATAACACACATCAGGACTTTGACGGAACTGACTCTCCTCCTTCTGGATCCACAAAGTTCTCCACGCCTTCATCTCGATCATGGAACGCTCCATCTATTGATTAGTAGGTTGCAAGGGTGAGTACTTACGTACTCAGCAAGTCATAGGTAAGAGTAGATACATATAGTAGGGATGATATGAGCCTATACTAGTAAAGAAGTGTGGATGGTTGTAAAACAGTCTTTTCTTTCATATCTCATCTCATGGCAGCACTTTTCATAACATAGCATCGCTATTCATGTTCACTAAATTATAGCACTACCACGACACGTCGACACACGACAGCCCACGGCAGCACCCCTTATCATGACAACACATGTCATTTGGGTAATATTGACTAATCAATTTTTATTTAGAAAAATATTTGTGCCACACCCCGTGGATTCAATCCACCACAGCAGACTCCTATAAACCCGGGAGCTCGGAGTATTCGAATACGTTTTTAACTCTACAGAGAGGTACCAATTTACCCGCAAGATATTCCACTTTCAAGCCCATCCTATCAATATGATTAGACCCTTCCTCACAACCATGTGTGAGTGGCAAGGTGGAGATAACAAGAACTTTTGTCATGTTTCACACACAATTCACCCCTGACCCTGTGGATCTCTCGCGAAGCACATTGTGGTGGGTTGTACCCAAACCCCCACCCCGAATGCCTCTTCCCATTACTGGGTCAGCGTGCAATCACATTCAGTGATATGTGTAGGAGCCGACTCCATGTAAAATCGTGCATCACTTCCTATCTCATGCAGGGGTTTCATGTGCGATCCGCATAAGTACTTGTTCAGGCCTGTCCCATACCAGGCTTGTGGTTAGCACGTTGGTCATGCCACTAGACGCACAACACAAGGTTCTAGCCCTTATATGCCAGTGACCAGACCATCCACAAACCATACACCTTCAGTGCCTGCTCATCCTTTGCAGTTAAGCACCTCCAGTGCTACCACCATTCCATACCAAAATTCTGGTCACGGTTAGGGGTTTTATTTCATGAATATATCTAAGTACATATATAATAGTTCATGGCTCACTATTTGATCATTTCACATTTCACAGGCATCCAGCCTAGTACTGCCAAATTATATCTCAACCATTCTTTCACATGCAATATTACTTATATTCAAGGTCATATCATAGCAACTAATAAAATATAGGTTCAAGATGATCAAGACTATGACTTGCCTTCCACGTCGTAAGAAACAGCAACAGATGTCGGGTCGGCAGTGAAGTCCTCGAACTCTGGCTCCGGCTCTGAGCAAAGATCAAGCAAGCAACCAAGAATCACAACCTTGTCAATACATTATTATACCACATGCAATAATGCAAAGAAGAAATGTTTCAATGATTCTGGAATAATTGGATTTAGAAGCTGATTAGGGCTAACTCACAGAATTAGGGCTGCAGATGGGTGCTAGGGACTTTTAGGGTTCCAGAGTATGGAAATGGCATTAAGTCCGCAGCTGGTTTGCCCAAAAATGACGAATGTCTTTAGGTTGACATTCGGTTCAAGGCGTCGACATAGGGTCAATGGTTGATAGAGGGCTCAACTCAAGTTGTGACAGAAGAAGAAAATGTAGATCACAACATCAGGAGTCTAAGGGACAAAGTCATGCTCAAAATGCATAGTTGGAAGTAGGTAAAAAGGTTCAATGCCACTGGCTGACATAGACTGGAATTGGGCTGACATGGCCAGAAACTAGGGTTTGCCATATATTTTGATCTAGGGCTCTAATTGATGCACCACTTTGTCTGGGAGATAGGCCTTGATAACAGGAACAAATGATACAACAGGTTCCACAGCTGAAGATGGCCGGGCGGTGATGAAAATCGGTGAAGAACACGGTGGCTGGAATTACATGTCATGGCACTGGACATAGATAAGGACATAGCCATAACTTTTGATTTAGACCGAATTAGATGGCGAGCTAGTAGACAAAATTGTTTAGGAGATCGAGATGCATCTAAGAGACAAGTTGGCTGGAGCTGAATCGGCCGGGAACAAATTTCCGGTGGTCGGCATCGGAGAAGATGACACTGGATTTGGGGGTTTTTGCTATACAAGGTTTAAACTCAATTCCTTGCTCGGGGAGTAAGAGGGATGCATTTAGAAGCTATTGGCACAATCAATTTGGTCGGAGCATCACCGGAGAAGCCTGGCGGTGAGAGCCGGCGACTGGTGAAGCTCAAACTTGGAGATAGCTTCGATTCAAGCTCAATTTCAACATCTTGATGCACTGGATTGCTAAATAAAGCTCACTGATTAATTTACTCTACTGGATCGAGCGCTAATTTGGATTGAATCGAGTTGAAAAGCTAGAACAGGGGTTTTAGCAATTCCGGCGATCACCGACGATGAGGGGCACGTGAGTTCAATTAAATGATACAGCACAGAGAGTTTGGTGAGGGGAACTCACTGGTGGCTTCAATTTGGAGTTTGATGCATCGGAGTGTGCTGGCGTCGTCGACCTCTTCGGCGGCTCTCCAGAGAAGAAGACAACAACGAAGAAATGTGGTTAATTGCTGAGGAGTTTTGGAGAGCAGTGCTGGTGATGAAGAAGCTGCTCTGGACTGCTATTTAAAGGCAAGGCAAGGTGAAGCGAAGCTCACTGCTTGGAGGCTAAGATGCTTGCGCCAGTGGAGACTTCGGGTTGAAGCAACGGCGAGCAAACGAGAAGGTGTATCTTCTCTCTGGCGCTCGAGCTGCTGATGTGCTGGACAAGGATTGCCACGACAATAGCTAAGGTGCAAACACGTGTTTGCATGCAAACACGGTTGTGAAAAAGCACGGGCTAGCACGGCGCTTGATCGGCGGCAAAGACACGGCGACACGGCGCACCTGGTCGCGGTCACAGCGGCGCTGGTCGAAGTGGTCGATGTCGAACACTATGCACTGCTGGCTGTCATCCACGTCAAAGGGATTGGGAGCTCTGGTCACAAATGGCTACTCCGGTCGTGAACTGCATTGCAAGGATCTTTGTTTGATTTCTAGACTGATTTGTAATTTCTGGCTTAGAGATAGATAATTTGCAATCTGATTTAATAGATGAGTATAAACTTATACCTTATACTCATCCAGTAAGAAATTTGGTAAAATCTGGCATGATTTGATGGTCCTTGATATAAACTGAAAATAGGGTATTTTAGGGTAATTGAAATCTGAGTTTTGGTCGATTTTGAATTCAAGGTAATTGGAGAGAGATTTGGGTGTTCTGATAAAAGAAGATTTTGTATTAATTAGCATTTGGGAGGTGTTCCCTAAAACAGATTTAAATTTGGAGTTGATTTGAGGATTTTAGCCTTTTTGGGTTTCCAGATATCAGAAAAGGACTGATTCGCGATACAATTGGACTAATCTGTGAAAAAGGCTTAAATGATGAAATCTGGCTGCCAACTTTTTGGATTAAGGTATTGGCATACCCATGATCATAATCCAAGAATAATCTGGTCTGGATTAGGTCAAGATTTGGCTAAATTTGAGTTCAGAGTATTTAGGGTAATTAGGATATTAATTGAATTCCTATTTTCGAAAACAGAAAAGGATTGCGAGATCTGAAAGTTAGAGATGGAATTGAATCTGGCTTCTGAAGGTTTTTATGTTTAGAGTAACTGATAGATCTCATCTGAGCAATCTGATCTTGATTTCGGTCTACAGGATAGATTTGGAAATTTTAGGAGTTTAGATAGATTAGGGTCTGACTGATCTGGCTACTACTACAGATTCATGCATGCATGATGTTCATGAAAAGGAAGTTTTTACCCCTAAACTCAGGGTGTTACACAACCCAACACTCTAACATCTACCATTTTTCTTCATGATCGCAGGGGTGAAAGAACGAATCAATTCCAACTTCATGTTGTGCATCAAACCCTATATTTTCCCTCATAAACTTCAAAAACCAAAGAAATTTTGAAAAAAACCAAGAAAATAAAAAAAATTTTGTACCCTCTAAACCCCAGGACAAGATAAAGCACACTTGTGCTCACTGCAAGCACACCTGTGCCCAAGCCTATGCCATATTAGCCTTACCTTGTTGAGATAGATCAGACCTGTGCTTAGGTATGTTCCCTCTTCCTTGTATAAATGGTTTTATGTCAAACTTATCCCACCATTTCACCTGATATTTTCTTATCGTTGCGACCGAAAATTGATTGTGGCATAAGTCTAATTCTCACTTCATAATCCAAGGCATCCCTGTCTCTGAACAAAATTGTATCAGGACAAAAGGATATTCCTTCAGATCTCTGGTAGATTCTTTGTCCACCTTCTTGATAATTTCTGCTAGAAGAATTTCTGGAATAGCTCCTATTTTAAGCCAGTAGTTCTTAAACAACCATAGTGGTATATTGGATAATTTTTCTTTGAAGCAGATAAATCATGAATGCTTCATTTGAATATTTTGAAGTAGTAGAACATTTTGCCAAGCATCTTGATAGTCCCAATAATTATATTTGTTAGGACTATATGAATAAAGTGATCTAGATACATATGGGTTGGAAGAGGTATCCCATTCTTCCAAATCTATAATTTTGTTAATAAGTAATTTTGTATATGTTGTTTCCTTATCATTCCCCATGGTGTGATAAATTTGAGCACTCCTAGATTCAAGAAAAATTGCTTCATAATATTTTTGATCTTCGATTGGAGATTTAGGCACAAATAAGATTGTTTTGGGAAATACTTGGTCATAATATTTTTGAGACCAAAATTCAGATAATTGAAATCTAGAGGCAATATATTTTCTTCTGTTTTAAGAATATATTGAGATGTATGCCCAAAATTTTGTGGCAACAATGGAAACTTTTGAGTTGAACTCTGAGGATAAATACTTGAGAGTTTTTGTTTGTTTGGGGAGTGCTCAACTGCCTTCCCACTAGTCGAGAATTCTCTCTTTGGGGCCATGTCCCTGTAAAAATTTACGAGCCAGAAAATCTGGGAGTGAATTATTTTCTCCCTTAATATGTTCAATTTGAAAGTCAAAACATGATAATATTGTTTGCCATCTAGCAAATATTTGCTTTGAAACTAGATTCTCTACATCCTTTTGGATGACATCTTTTACTGCTTTACAATCGATTTGCAGTAGGAATTGTTGATTTAGAAGTTCTCCTTGAAATTTTGTGATAACCTTGACAATCGCCAAGATTTCTTTCTTGATAGTAGAATAATTTTTTCTGAGCATCATTCTAGGTTCCCAAAGTGAACCTGACTAATTGCTCAAAGAATCCCTTCTTTTATTTTAAGATACCTCCAAAGCCTATATCTGAGGTATCTGTTTCAATGATTTTAACCTTGTTCTTAATCTGTTTAACTGCCTGAGTATGACTCGAGGTCTAGACAGGAGGATCTTTCTTCAATCTATCTGTTAAGATTTTCCTGTCTTTAGCATGATCTTCATAAAAATCTAAGACATAGTTTAAACAACCTAAAAATCTTTGTAGTTACTTTTTATATTTTATTTCATCTGGGAATTTATCAGCAAAGTCAATAACTCTAGCAATGGCTAGGACCCAGAAATTGAATTATCAATTTGAAAAAGCTTCATTTTTTTTGCAGAAACTACAAGACCATTATGCATAATAGTTTTGTGGAAAATATTTAGATGTTTCCAATGTTGTCCATATTTTGAGAGAATACCCGTACATCTATGTAGACAATGATAAAAGAGGTGTAGGGCAAGAAAATTTCACTCATTATTCCCTAAAACTTGGAAGCTGTATTTTTTAAACCAAAAGGCATCACATTCCACTCATAGTGCCCAAAAGGAGTGATAAAAGCAGTTTTATACCTGTCTTCTTCTTTTATCTGAATTTGCCAAAACCTAGAGTTCATATCAAATTTTGAATAAATCTTAGCTCCTTGAATTTTTCTAATCAAGTCTTGTTTATTAGGAATGGGGTATCTAATCCATTGAAGAATTTTATTCAGAGGTCTATAATTAATTACTAATCTAGGCACACCCCTTTCCTTTTTAGCAACATTTTCAACATAAAAAGAAGCACATCTCCAAGGAGAAGAGCTTCTTCTAATCAAATTTTTTTTTGCAAAAGACTTTCAATTTCCTTTTTGTAAATTTCAAGCAGCCTTTTATTCATTTGTATAGGCCTTGCTTTAGTGGGAATATTTTCTTCATTGAAACCAGAAATATAAAGCAAGCCACAACATGTTTTTTTCTATGCCAGAAAGCAGAAGGGAGATCAAAACAAATTTTTTTCATAAATTTTTCATGCAAAGTTTTCTGCTTCCTTTAGAAAGCAACATCATCAAGATTTTTATCTATTCTAATATTTTGAATCTCTGAAGAGATCTGTTGAACAAATTGCTCCTTGTAACATATAATTTCTCTAAGTTGGTTTAACAGAATCTCTCTAGGTTTTGAACAAAATTTGATAGTAACATTCTTACCTTTAGTCTTGAATTGGATACCATGAATAGTCACCAAAAAGGGTCTAATGAGAGAAAGAAATGGTGTTACTAAGATAACTCCTTGTTTAAGAGTTTTTAATAAAAGAAAAGAGGTTTTGATACAATCTCCAGAAATGCAAACATGACTTTTAGGGATTTTGTACTTCACCTTTAAAAGATTACCATCAGCTGCATTAATTTTATGAGTAGTTTTTTGAAAATATTTTAGAGGGACTATGCCTTCTCTAATACAATTAACATCAACTCCTGAGTCAAGCAGAGTTTTGTGTTTAAAGATATGACCATCAGGAAACTTATATAAAACCTTAGCATGCCATCTTTGCTTGAAATATTTTTCTCTTGTACCAACAAAATCTTCAGAATTTTCTTTCAATCCAAATTCATTTTGAAAAGCATTTTCAGCAATACTAGGTTTAAGAAAATCCAAAATATGAGTTTTCCTTTTGAGATCTTGCAACTCTTTCTTTATAATATTTTGTTCTCTCTTCATATCATTAAGCAAAAATTGCTTTTCTTTATAATCTACAGTCTTTTGGACGTCTTTTTCTAAGCTGGGAAAACCTTTATTATGATTGATTTTTTTATCAAATTCCTTCGAGACCTTAATTATGGAGATTTATTTTTCTAGTTGATTTCTCTTTTCTCCTGGATCTTGGATCGAATTAATTATCTCTTTGTTTCTCTTTTTCCTAGAATCATACCAATCTTTTTGGGCTCTAAAGCAGAGGCAAAAATCTCTCAAGAAATTTTGCTTCCCAGAGTTTAATTTAAGGACAATATAAATCTTATCATATTATCTCCAAAATCTGATCTGATTGCAATCTCATATCGATCAATTGTTTTTCATCAATCAATTGTTTATTCTTTCTTTCATAATTTCCTCTACAATTGCTAGCATTGTCATCAAACCGAGTAGCCATAGTGGGGGTTTTTTAAAAGAGAATTAATTCTTTGGTCAGGATAATGATGCCTTTTTCTAGGATGGCTACCTAGGCTATTGGATAGAATCATGAGATTTTCTTTCCACAAGTCTTTATTCACCACATCTGAAGTTCCCAATCCTTCATTACTTCTAGACTCAAATTGTTGGTTTTCTTGATTCCTCCTTCTAGCATTAGTCTCAGGATGATGAACGCTAGGGAGGGGATCTATTTTGACCACATCAGTTTGGTTGACAAGAGTGTTTGAGGAGATTTCCTCAAGACCTTGATGATTTATGAGATGATTTGTATGTTTGAGTTCGTCAAGGGTACTCTCATTCAACTCTTCTGAAGAATAAGCCTCCTTAAGGATCTGAACAAGCTCAGAAGGAAGATGATCTTCAAGAGAGATGTTTTGAATAGGTTCAGAAACAAGATGATCAAGATTTTTTACTTCCTTTTTGGGAGTATGATCTGGCTTTTCATATAAATAATCTTCAACATGAATCCAAAAGAAATCCTCATACCAATCAAGAAAAAGATATTTCTTTTTTCTCTTCTCATATCATCATACCAAAGATCCCTAATTTTAGATTTGAAGGGTTCTTTGACCTTATTCAAAAATATTTCTTTTTTCATTTTTTTTAGGAAGCCTGAACTCAAGTCTAAGAAGAGATTTATCTATTGCAAAATCAGATTTAATAATAGTTTCCTTAAGTATCTTCCAATTTGCAATACTTTTCTCTATATCTGCAAAACATATAGAAGAACCATTCTTGACCGACATTGTCTTAATGGACCTTTCCTTACTGCTTGAGGCTATAGCCTAGTATCAGAGCCCAGTCATCCCAATTAGCCCCACCATCTTTTTGTCCGGGAGGGAGGAGTTGGTATAGTGCGGATATCCTTGTTGGCTTTGTCAGGTGTTCCAAGGTCGCATCGCCCTTTTAACTATGTGAAAGGCGTTTGGTTGGCATAAATCGCTTGACAGGAACACTAAAAAGGAAATAGGTTGATCTTAATTGTGGGAATTTTCCTTGCCGTTGACTGGAAACTATCCATTAATCCCTCTTCTGTACTAAAATACATATGTGTGTGTGTGTGGTGTGTATATAGGAAGCGGATTTGCTACGATGTGTTGTAGTTACGACAAAGAGGGGGTTCGGAGGTTTCCGAGTTCTAAAAAATCCAAAAAAATTAGGGGGGTGTAAAGAGTGTAATATAATGAAGATCTGTAAATTTTTGTGACAAAAAAAACTATATGGGAGAAACAAAAAAGTGAAGATCAGACTGAATATATATTATTACCAATTGTTTGTCTTTTTTGACTGTCCTAAATACAGTCACATTTGGTCATGAAACTTTGTGAGACTTAATAATATACCATTCTCTATGTTCAGTAATTTTTTTTTATAATTTTTTAGAACTCAGAACTACTCAAGCTCTTATATATAGTAGATATAACATGTAGTAGTAGAATCTTTTATACACTCTCACACACACACACACACACGTAACTATCAAAAGATAACAGAGAAAAACTTTTCTTCAATAAATTTTCCCTTCTCTTTTAATAATGTTTTTCACTTGTAAGGTGTTGGATCTAGGTAGATCTTAGTATCTAGGTTTTGATGATTAATGACGTTTTGGATAAATCCATGATGATTAAAGTTAATCTGAAGATATCAGATTTGATGATTAAATGACAATTTAGATAAATCCTGATTTAGCACAAGTAAATTGAATTGATTATCAGTAAACCCTGAATTGGATGTTTTTCTCGATTGCGGGTTTGATATTGATGCATATGTAGAGGATGAGCTCGGTGGTTGCATCAGGCTTGTGCTAATTGATTGATCAAGATGTTATATGTTAAATCTTGAGGTTGATGACTTCAGTTGTGGATTTGATATCGATGCACATGTTGAGGGAGAGCTCAGGATGATTAGTTATCCATGTTTGTACAAAAGGTTGATGACTCCGTGTTCTGGATTTGATATCTCTATGTATGATTGAGAGAGAGCTCATGATATTAGTCATCCATATTGATTGATATCATAACTTGAGTAGTATGGATCGTGTGCGCATTTCTTGTATCATATATGGATCTATATGATTGTGAGATTCATCCATTACTCATTTGTTGTTCATTGAAATTGGTTTTGTCATTTCACCGAAGAAAGAAATTGTTGAGTGAACTCCTGTGTGGAGTGATTTATTTGGTGGTGATTAATGACAAAATGCAAATGAGACTAACGTTTGCGCATTGAGTGTATATGTTCTAGTCTCAGAATGGTTGCAGGATGAAAACAAGCAAGGGCATGAAGAGGATGAAGACGATATGAGACATCCCGAGCAAGGTCAAGCTTAGTGAGGACGAGCTTTGCGAAGACAGGCATCGAGATGTCGAGCTTCGCGTGGTCAAGCTTAACGAGATCGAGCTTTGCGATGACGAGCATCGAGCGATCGAGCTTCGCGAGGTCAAACTCCACCTAAGGTAAAATCCAAGATTAAGGATTGTTTTCTTAGGGTTTTACCGGTCTCGGTGTTTGGAGACAGACCGGGTTGATAGGTTTCTTTTTACTAGTTTGACCGTACTATTAAGAGGGGTCGGAAACTAGTAGCTTGAATCTATCTAGTGCGGAAGCTCAGATGCATTCATATCATCTTGCACTAGTGTCTTGCATTGCTAGTGAGTCTAAGTGTAGTTTATATGCATTAGATTAAATGTTTTGAAAACTGCACTTAGTCGTGATCGCCAGCTGTTTAAATTGGTTTATTTATCTAGAGCTGGTCGTGTTCGTATTTGCATATTCTGATCGTATCAGTGTTGATATGTGGTCGTGGTCGTGTCGCTTGTTTGGCGGCTTTATGTTTAGGGTTTGGGCGTGGTCGTAGGAGTTCGGACTGGTCGTACCAGTTTTCGGCTCGCTTTCGTACGCTCGACCAAACCCTATCGACCACCTGTTTTCGATCGGATGTCAAGACCTGTGTGGTCGTGGTCGTTGCTAAGTGACACAAATCACATCTGCGAGAAAACGGCAAATCCGTATGTGCAAATACTCTAAAATTGCATTTGAGATGGTTTTTGGATTGGACATTTTGACAGTAGGAAAGTTTCTAAGTTTTCTAGAAGTTTCTAGATCTTTCTAGGTCTTACTCCTGTTGACAAAATTGTAGAGCTCTGAGTTGTCTTTCTAACAAGCCAAAAATCACTTCAATCGGATCTCTGGATCAAAAGTTATGCTTGTTTTATTGTCAGTGTGCAGTGGCCAGACAAATGCATCCGTCCGGGGCTATCTGTCCGAAGTGGCCGGACAGTGTCTGAAGTGAACGGACATTGTCCGGCCTGTACAAGTTTTTTTGAGCCGAGAGTTAACAGAGACATATCCATTTGTCCGGATGTTTTGTCCGGACAAATAGTATCCGTCCGGTCTTCACAAATTTCGCCCAACGGTCACTGACACGTTTGCAACGGCTGAAATTTTTGTACTGGCCGGACAGTATCTGAAGTGACCGGACAATGTCCGGCCTGTTCAACTTTTGGCCCGGTTTCTTGCAAATGGCTAGTTTTTCGTTGAGGCTATAAATACTTCGTGTTTGGCTTCATTTTTGGGTGCTCAAAGAGTTCATTCTTCAGCTGAAAACCTAGCCAATTGATTTGCATTTGAGTTATTGCATTTAGAGGCTAGAATTGAACCCAAATCTTGAGTAGATTTGAGAGAGTTTGAGGGAGATTGTGTGAGTGTTTAGTGCACTTCATCTCCATTAGATTGCTAGTGCTAGAGTGTTGAGCATCTCATTTGCATCATTGAGCTTCTAGCACGTGGTTGATTCAAGTGAAAGCGCATCTGGCTTGTTACTCTTGGCGATCGCCTTCGCCTAGACGGTGCCGGAGGAGAGCCGAGATCTCTCCAATTGAAGTTTGTCGGAGAGGCCGGCAAAGGATTGTGAAAGGTGTGGTGCTCGCCTATCCGGTGTGGAGAAGGAGCAACCCTAGTGAGATATCCTTCGTGGATATAGAAGTGAGGCTCCGAGTAAGCGCTTCAATGAGGAGTAGGGGAGACCGGGCGAGTCTCCGAGACCTCAGTAAAAATATTGTGTCAATTGCGTATCTATCTTTTGCATTACATTCATCTTGACACAATTGCTATATTTACTTTTGTTGCATGATTTGTTGAATAACTTACGTGGTTGAATGCAACTAGTTGATTAAATTGTTTTAAGCCTTATTGTATAATCTAACTCAAATAATTATCTTGTTGAAATAGCTTAGTGGGGAAGAAAATTTAAAAGCCTCATAATCACCCCCCCTCTAGTCGGCATCCTCGATCTTACATAAGGGACTACCAATCTTAGCACAGCGTTTCTAAAATCTCCACGGAAAGAAGTGTATTTTCTCTCTTCGACAAACTAACCACCTTACAATAGCCGAGCTTCAATTTTCTAGCACTCCATCAATTATAAAATATATTGCCACACATACCAAAAAATGAGTAGATTGCTTCCCTAACTTTCGCAAATCTTTATACTTATCTTTATTAATCAATTTAGTACTTAACCTTGCCTTCGCTAGTCAATTTGATCATTCCGCCCATCAACCATCAAAGTTAGATGTAAATTTTACCCCCATATATTTTTTGCATTGTTGAATTATTACCATCTCTTTATTTACACATTTATAAATATTTAATCGAAATAATGACACATCATAAATTCATGTAATGTCACAAAGAAACTAACATAGCAATGTCATTTGAATAATATTATACTAAAGAAGCTAATATGGAGATTGATCTCGGGTTTTTCTTGTTGGAGGATCTGGTTGTGAGAATTTGATTAGGTGATTTGGAAAGTTCGTTGAAGATGGAGTTGATCTAGTTTTTCAACTCTGTTTTAGTAATCATGGTTTAAGACCATTTGTTGAGTTGATAAAGGTATTATTGTTTCATTCTCTTATCTATTGGTGTTTGTTGGAGAGAAGATGATTTGTGAAGGTTGATGAGCTTTGGTGTTTCGCCTTTGAGGTGGTCATTTCAGAGGTTTGAAATGGTAGTCAGAGTTCGACCACCAATTCAAATGCTTTGTTTTTCTGTCGTGTTTTGACCCTGAGGTGGTTGAATCAGTGTTCTGGTGTGGTCGTCGGTGTGATTGTTTTGGTGTTTTGCATTTCTTGTTGAATGATTGGGTCTTCTTGATCAAGTTGGTTCGCTTCCTTTTGTGCCTAGATTTGCTTTTGTTCTTAGTAATCATGTTTGATCTGAAGTGCTTGAATGCTAGAGTTGGTCTTTGTTTTGAAAAGGAAGTTTGGCTCTCTGATCATTCGGGAGTTACTTTTAGTCAGCTTAGGGATAAGAAAGAGTTCTTTCTTATTCTCTATATTAGTCGATCAGCTTTTAGGTCTTCTGAGAAAGTTATTGGAGATATTCTTGTAGCTTATTTTGGGAGTGATTCTTTGCTATTCAAAGTGATGCAATTCTCAGACTTTGGTGACAGAGATTATTGCACAAGTTATTCGCTTATGCCTTTCCATGATTGCAGGAGATCACGGAAAGAGAAAGCCAAGTTATTTGCCTTTCCATGGTCGCAGGAGACCACAGAGAGAAGTAATAGGATGGTCCAAGATCTTCTGGACATAATCCGGCCCTTCTTGTCAACCAGACACGAAGGATTAATCATGGAGGATTATCCTGTAATTGAGATCATGGGCTTTTGTGGTCACAATGCCTATTGTCGCAGAGTTTGTGGTCTCACATATTGCATTACCTGCAGTCACTATGATCGCAGAGATGACTACCCGCGATCACTATGTTCGCGGCAATATCTACTCGCAGGCACCCTGGTCGCGAGATTGGGTAATCCCCAATACACGGTCGTAGACAGTACGCGACCATGTAATAAGAGAGTTATCTTTAAGTCTCTTTACTAGGAGACCAATAATGGTTTCCTTATCCTTACCATGTTAGTGAATTAAGACAAATATTGAACCTGGAAGTGACTTTGGACAGAGAAAGGAAGGATTGGTTGAAGACTTATATTACCGACTGTGGTCTAAGGGTTATGCTACTATACTTATTCGACCATAACCGCCCTTTGACCATTATAATCCATTATTCCCAAGATAATATGAGTTTCTCCTCATTGACAAGATAACTGTTAACAAGATGAGGATGAATGTGCAGTTATCTGTAACTGCACATTCTAACCGACGAACAAGTAACTGCACATTCTAACCGGCGAACAGCAACCGCTTGCAACCATTGTGCAGCAATCGCCAAACGCCCTTCCAATTAAGCAACTAGCGTCCTTTTCAACAAGTATAAAAAGGGGGGTTAGGGCTTGTATAGGGGTATAGTAGGAGATTTAATATAGAAATACATACTTTGTAATCTATTATTCTAATAGTGAGAATCCAACAAGAGTAGGGCTATTACGCAGATTACAAGGGCCCGAACCTATATAAATACAATGTGTCTTGTTCTATATTTACGATGATTTCCTTTGGAGATTGATAGAAGTTCTCCCCCTACTAAACAAATTAAATTCATGTAAGTTCGACTTGGAATATTCTCCCAATCGTCGATTGCTAATAGGACATTTTTTGTGTTCTTCAAGGTTTCTTGTATTTTGGATCCTACACCTTGTGCATACGACTCCAAGAATGACTTTGATGTTGCCGACTACGTTGATATCATGGATGAAGACACTGTTCCCATCGAAGAGATCGATCCCGCTCTCAAGCCTTGTGCCGAGGGGAATTCTTCTCCTACTCTGGTCATGTCCATTGACTAGGAGGTTGAGAACGCAGCTTACTCACCTTCTGTGAGCCTTGCCACATCCAAAGGCGAGTATGTGCTGCAACTCATTGCACTTACCAACGTAGGTGCTGAGGATCCCGATGCTTTTGCATCGAATATGGATGACCCCAGCGATTACCATTCGTTGGGTCTGGAAGAACTTGCTCTAGACAATTTGCATTCCCTTTTTGACTTTGAGTGTGACTCGGACAAAGAGGAGATGTTTTATCCTTCTGTGGTCTCGGCTTCACGGGAAGTCGCTGGACTTTCCAAGGAGACCCTGAAGCAACGACTTGCTAGGGAAGAGGGGGACCGCAAACAACAAGAGGATGAAGCTCGCAGATAGTGAGAGGAAGAAGTTCGCAAGACCACAGAGGAAACTCTGTGCCTTGCTCAAGGTCGCCATGACACTGCTGTTCGTGACCTTGGCACTGGAACGTCTCGCCAACGACATCCTGGTGGACTTAGGCACGATCAGTCGCCGCTCATAGATCCAAATCATTCCCCAACGGCCGAGGCGACCATGGCTAAGACTCCTTTGGCTCCAAGAAGAAGTACACAGGAGCGCATCCGTGAGATAGCGGAGGCACTCCGTAACCCTCCTACTGGCTTTGCAAATGACGACAGGATAACATTTGCAAGAGTCCTTGCAGACAATCTCGATGGAGTAGCATCAGATGTAACTCCAACTGCCTCATCGTGATCAGTGACTTATTCCTAGGAAGGGGATAGTGATGATCGAAGGATGCCGACTAGAGGGGGGTGAATAGGCGGTTTTACAAATTTTAATTTTGATTGACTAGTTTGTATCCCAGATTGCAATATCAACTCACAAATAATCTAGATGATGACACAAATTAAGTTTTGCAATCCTAGGGTGACAAAACACAATATCACAATTTCCAGAAATACGAAGTAAGCAATAGAGATAACCGAACGACATCGAATTTTTCCCGAGGTATTGGAAATTTGCCGATTTCCACTAATCCTCGTTGAAGCACTCTACACAAGAGCTTTTGCTTCAATTCCACTAGGGGTAGCCCTTCTCCTCTCCGGATAGGTGAGCTCCGAGCCTTTACACCCAACCGCCGGGCCTCTCCGACACACACCATCGATGGAGAGATCGCCGGACCTTCCGGGTCGTCTAGGTGACGGCAATCACCAAGAGTAATAAGCCTAGCACTTCACTTGATCAAACACAAAGCTTGAAAAAGAAGGATGCAAGTGCAAATGGATCAAATGCAACTCTACTCAATTTGCTCTCAACAATTTGCTCAAAGATTTTGCTCCAAATGCAAGAGAGTGAATGTGAGAGGTTAGGCAAGCTTTCGACAGAGTTTTTGAGATGATGAACTTGCAAAATGCTGCCAAGGTCGATATTGGGGGAAATCACCGCCCGATCGGTCCCAGTGACCCCGTCCCGGGCGCCGCCTTTGGCCAGGGGACCAGGGCCTTGGCGACCCCGTCCCGGGCGCCGCCTTTGGCCCGGGGACCAGCGCCCCGGCGACCCCGTCCTGGGGGTGAGGTCACATGAGGAACGCCTCGGGAACTGACGAGGACACTTGTCAAGCATCAAGCCTCCCTCAGCCGGTGGAATGACGTCGGTACCCCCCGATCCAACGGCTGTAGCCAGGGTAGTCTAGTATTTTTGCTTCTTTTGGGCCTATATATGCCCTTGTACCCCTCTTTTGTAACCAAGGACAATTCATTTTGCATCAATACACAAAAAACCGATAGGCGTGCTTTGGAGCACTCTCCCCGCGAGAGAACTCCCCCAGCCAACTCACGTTGGGAACACGTCGACAGGACTAGGGTCTCCACTGAGACCTGAACTTGTATAAATCCTCATGTCACCCTTTGTGCTTGCCCTACGGGAGGTGACCGGTAATACGGTTAGCTCGCATCGTTGTTTGTTAGCTAGGATCTTCTTCAAAACCTGCCGTGGTATTCGCTATACCATGACAGTTGGCGCCGTCCGTGGGGACTCGTGACGAATCACCATGGCTCCCCCAAGAACGAGGGCCAAGGCCCTCTCCCTTCCCGATGGTGCTGGTCCCAGTGACCCAGCGCCGCCCATGCGAGAAGACACCGCTGTGACAACACTACTGGCCGGGGACGTCCAGAGAGAGGTACATCCCCCAACTCCCAAAATCCCCGGTGCAGGTATTCCCACTTCCGGGCCGCCGGACGCGATCGCACTTGCGGGGCCTAGTGTCCCCAAACCGGTGGTTCGGACCCCCAGAGACCCCTTGCTTGGGGCTTTGGTCGAGGGCCAACTCCGTACCCAGCACACGCTGGAGGAGTTGTTACGCGTCTTAGCGCGGCCCCCGGCTCCTACTTACCCGCCACCATATCTGTTTATGGGGGGACCACCACCGTACTTCATGGGGCTTCTGGCCACCTCCCCCACGCCGGGAACATCTGGAGCTTTCCCCGTGCCGGGAATGTTTCCGGTCCTAGGGGGCTTCCCCGCGTCCGGGGCCTTCCTTGTGCCGGGGATATTCCCCACGTTCGGAGCTCGGCTTGTGCTCGGGACCCTCCCCTTCGCGGGAGGCTATCTGGCGACTGGTCTGGAACCCCCGTTACCCAGCACCGGGCCCCGGGTGGCTGCGCAAACGCCGGAGTCGGCAGCTTTCCGCGCGCCGGGGGTTGCCCCCATGCCGGAAGCCTTGCCAGCATCCGTGGTTGCCCACGTGTTCGGAGGCCTCCTCAGGTTAACACCGGGGGTGCCCTGGCACCCACTCCGATGGCAGCTCCGAGGGCTTACGCCGCCCCCGCACCTGCCCCCGTCGGCACTTCGGGTGCTTATCCCGCGTCGGGCCTGTCCCATGCACTGGTGGCCTCCCCCCGAGTCGGTGACCATTGCACATGAGCTCCCTCCTCCCCCGGGACTGCCTCCGAGGGCTCCCCCGGCAAACCAGATCCGCTTCACCCGGGAGGAGGTCAAGTGAATGCACACCGTGAAGTCTGGGGAGGCTCCCTCCCGCTATCGATCAGAACTCCCCCCGGTCGGCGGTCGTGGTGAGCCACGCTCCCATCCCGACCGGGGGAAGAGACTAACCGAGGAAGCGACTGCCACCTCTGGGGGACAACCGGACATCTAGGAGGTTAGCTCGACTAACCCCGAGAAGAGGCGCTACCGTCATGTTGGCGGACCGCTGGGACCCCTCCCCGGCTCTGATAACAAGCGCGCGTCTCCAGTCAAAGGGGACAGTGACCGAGAATCTCCCAAGGAGGTTGAGGGGGCTAATTAGCCGCTGTGCCGCTGCCTCCGGTGCATCCACTAGCTGCGGCCTTACCGCCCGCCGCATATCGAGCATTACAACGGTGAGGCCGACCCTTACGAATTTGTGCAGGTGTACTCCACCACTATATCGGTGGCTGGGGGGGACGAGACGGTGCAATGCAACATCTTCCTCCTTTACCTCCCGGGATCGCCTGCTCATGGTTCTACAACATGAGGGCCAATTCCATCAAGTCCTTCGTGCAACTCAAGCGTGAGTTTTGCGCGAACTTCCAGGGGAACTACGTGCGTCCCCAGGACTCGTCGCAGCTTTACACCATCCGGCAGAGGACGGGGGAGACCATCCACAGCTTCTTCAAGCACTTCGCTCAGGTCAAGGGAAAGTGGCTCACATCCCTGACTCTACAGTCATCGAGGCGTGCAAGAGTGGGATCCTCCCCGGGGAGCTCCATCGGAGGCTCTCCCAGATCGGCCCCACCTCCAGCGATGAGCTCTTCACTGTGCTCGAGAAGTATGCCCGTGTGGAGGAAGACGACCTCTGGAAGAAGAACCAGGGGGCTCGTACCCCCATCGGCCGAGAGGCCAGGGACCCCTCAACAAGCGCCCTAGGAGGAGTGATCGCGGCTAGCCACGGCCTCGAGACACTTTTGTCCTCGAGGGCAGAGGCGGCTCGCGCGACGGCAACAAGGGCAACCGCCCTTTCCCTAAGTCTAAAGGCTATGGGGGGGGGGGGGGGGACAGCCGTCCCGCGGTTGTGAAGGTCCCCCCAAGGAAGGCAAGGAGGGCATGGCCAACTTGTGGTGCACCTTCCACAAGTCAAATACCCACGCTACTAGAGAGTGCCACCAGCTCTTACAGCACTTCACCACATTTCTCGACCAATGTGGGCAGGGGGGAGGGAGCTTTGCCTCCTTGCCCCCCACGTTGGCTTTGCCGGTTCTCCCTGCTCCTGCGGGGGAGCAGCAAAGACCAGCACAGGAAGGGGCTCAGCTGAAGAACTCCCCTTCCAAACCTCCCAAAGGCACGTAAACGTCATTACGGGGGGATCCACCTCGGGGCGGGACTCCAAATGCCAGTGCAAGGAGTACGCGCGGGAGGTAAAGGTTGTGGGGGGGTGCCACATACTCCCGGCCACCAAAATGGTTGAACATCCCCCTCACCTTCACAGCAGAAGACGCATGCGGGGTTCGCTTCCCCCATGACGACGCGCTCATCATCTCCGCCACCGTCTACAACTGCCATCTGGTGTGTATTCTCGTCGACGGCGGAAGCTCCGCCGACGTCCTATACCTGAAGGCGTTCAGGGAGATGCAGGTCGATGAGAAGTTGTTGCAGCCCGCAGCCGAGCCCTTGCAAGGCTTTGTCTCGGGGAAGACCATCCACCCGGTGGGCAAGGTGGATCTTCCCATGACCTTCGGCACCCTAGACAACTACAGGACGGAGATGGTCCGGTTCGTCGTAGTGGACCTCCCTCTTCATACAACACAATAATGGGGAGGACCACAATCAGCCGTTTGGGGGCAGCGATCCACCAGAGCTGCGTGAAGATCCTTGGGCCTCATGGCGTGATCACCGCCCGAGGCAACCAGGATGTGGCCCGCGCTCTGTACGAGCGTGCCACTGCGATGATCGGGAGCATAAACCTGATCAAGGCCCCGAGGGGAGAGGACTCTTCCCCGGTGTCAGACACCCCGGTCGTCCCCTCCGGGAAGCATCTTCCAAAACTACGCTCGGAGGGGGACCTCCAGAAGGTCCCGCTGTCCCCGGACGACTGGAACAGGACCGTCTAGATCGGGGCGGGCCTCTCTGAAGAGCACGCGAAGCAACTCGCGGCCTTCCTACGCAAAAACTTTGACGACTTTGCATGGAAGCCCACCGATATGCGCAGTGTTGCTCGGGACGTCATCGAGCATAAGCTCGCTGTGACACCCGGCCACCCCCCGATCAAGCAGAAGCTGAGGAAGCTCTCCCTTGAGCGCCAAGAGGCCATCAAGGCAGAAATCACCAAGCTCCGAGAGGCAGGGTTCATTGAGGAGGTCTTGCACCCCGAGTGGTTGGCAAACCCTGTTCTCGTGAAGAAGTCGAACGGCAAATGGAGGATGTGTGTTGACTTCACTGACCTCAACAAGGCTTGCCCAAAGAATGACTTCCCACTCCCGCGGATTGACCAACTGATCGATTCGACCACGGGGTGCGAGCTTATGAGCTTCTTGGATGCGTATTCGGGCTATCACCAGGTCAGGATGGTGGAAGGGGACGAGAAAAAGATGAGTTTTATAACTCCCCTCGGCACCTTCTCCTACGTCCGTATGCCCTTTGGGCTAAAGAATGCTGGAGCAACATTCCAGTGACTTATGTCGTTGGTCTTCAAGGACCAAATCGGCCGCAACATCGAAGTCTACATCGACGACGCGGTTGTTAAAAGCCTCCGCGCACCCGCTCACATCGACGACTTAGCGGAGACCTTTCGCAACCTCCGTGAGTACGGGTTGAAACTCAACCCAGAGAAATGTGCGTTTGGCGTACGCGGGGGGAAGCTGCTGGGCTTCCTCGTGTCCCAGTGGGGCATAGAAGCCAACTCTGAAAAGATTCGGGCCTTGCTGGACATGCCCCTGCCGCGCTCCATCAAAGATGCACAGCGGCTTATCGGCCGCATGGCCGCACTAAGCCGCTTCGTCTCGCGGTCAGGGGAGCGCGGCCTCCAATTCTTCAGGATCCTTCGAGTCCTCGAGGGGTTCCGTTGGACCCCCGAGGCCCAAGCTTCTTTCGACAATTTGAAGAAGTATCTCATGAGCCCCCAATGCTCGTGAGCCCATATCCGGGGGAACCTTTGCTCTTTTACCTTGCCGCGACCCTGGTCGCTGTAAGCATGGTGCTGGTGAAGGAGTGGGATGGGCAGTAGTGCCCCGTGTACTATGTGAGCGAAGCCCTTCAGGGGGCTAAGACTCGGTACACGGAGATAGAGAAGATTTGCTATGCCCTTCTCATGGCATCCCGAAAACTCCGTCACTACTTCTTGGGGTACCCGATCACAGTCCCGTCGTCTATCCCCTTGGGGGAGGTACTGCGGAATAAAGAAGGCACCGGCCGGATTGGAAAGTGGGGAGCCGAGCTCGCTCCGTTCTCCCTCTCGCTCATGGGCCGCTCCGCCATCAAGTCACAAGTCCTCGCTGACTTTGTGGCGGAATGGACTCCCGCCTCAGGGATGGAGGGGGAGAGCCTCCCCGAGCTGCCCCGGCGTGACGACCATTGGACCCTCATGTTCAATGGCTCCTTGTGTCTCGCTGGGGCCTGCGCGGGGGTAGTCCTCCGGAGCCCTGAGGGAAGGACACTGGAGTACGCGGCGAGGCTTGAGTTTCCCGCTATGAACAACATCACCGAATACTAGGCCCTGCTCCTGGGGCTGCACCTCATGCGCTCCCTGGGGATCCCTCGCCTTCTTTTCAAAGGGGACTCCCAGCTCGTGGTTTGCCAAATGGAGAAGTCTTACTCGTGCCATGATGCTAACCTGAGCTTATATTTGGGGGAGGTGCGCAAGATGGAGAAGCACTTCGAGGGCCTGGAAGCCCGGCATATCCCCCGGAGGGATAATGACTGGGCCGACGCCTTGGCCCGGGCTGCCAACGCTCGGGAACCTCTCCCCGGAGGTGCTTTCTTGGAAGTCATCGCAAAGCCCTCGGTGAACTCTCCGGACGCGAACCACGAGTCTCGCGTCTCAGAGGTCTCCGAAATCACCCGAGCAGGGTCCTGGATGGATCCCCTCATCTCCTTCATAAGGGGGGATGGAGACTCTCCTAACGAGACCGAGGAGAAATGCCTCCGCGCCAAGACACGGGTGTACCTCCTGCTAGAGGGGAAACTCTACAAGCGGGGGCTTTAGCTCTGCTCCGCTGCCTCCCGTGGGCAGAAGGACTTCAACTCCTTGAGGACATCCACTCGGGGAGTTGTGGGTCTCACCTGGCTCCTCGCGCCGTCGCGGCAAAAGTCATTCGATAGGGCTTCTATTGGCCCACCGTTCTCTGCAACGCGTGAGACCTCGTCTCTGCATGCGAGGCCTGCCAGAAAATGGTAAAGGGCTTCAACTTACCCTCCACAACACTGCAAACCATCCCCATCACTTGGCCCTTCGCGCACTGGGGAATGGATCTCTTAGGTCCCTTCCCCCAGCACCCGGGGGCTACAAGTATGCGGTGGTCGCAGTGGACTACTTTTCCAAGTGGGTGGAAGCTGAGCCCTTGGCCAGCATCACCTCCCGAGCAGTGTAGCGGTTTTTCTGGAAAAATGTCGTGTGTCGCTTCGGGGTCCCCCGGGAAATCACTGTCGACAATGGGATCCAATTCGACTCTGCGCACTTCCGGGAATTCTGTAACTCCACTTCGCCTCTGTAGCTCACACCCAGAGCAACCGAGCCATCGAAAGGGTCAACGGCGTGATCCTACAAGGGTTACGCCGGTGACTTGAGTAGGCCGCCTCCAAGTGGGGCGCATGGACAGGGGAGCTTCCGAGCATCCTCTGTTCCATGCGCATGACCCCGAGCCGGGCAACGGGACGCACCCCTTTTTTGCTCGTGTTTGGGGCTGAAGCAGTCCTCCCCTTGGAGATCGGTTTTCGGTCGCTACGAGTCGAGCTCCTAGACGGAGCCACGATAGCGGCATAACAAACCAATGAAGCCAACCAGCGATTGGAAGTCGACCTCGTCGAGGAAGAACGCGACTGAGCGCTACTTCGCCACGCCATCTATGAGCACGACATGGCGCGCGCGTACAACCAGCATGTCCGCGCGAGAGCTTCCCGCCTTGGGGCCCTCGTCCTCAAGCGCATGACTGACCCCCAGGCCCAGGGTAAACTCTCCCCCAAGTGGGAAGGCCCTTACAAGATCTCCGCGGTCCTGGGCTCGGGGGCTTACAAGCTCTCCAACCTCGAAGACCAGGAGCTAAAGAATACTTGGAACATAGGCTTGCTCCGCAAGTTCTACACTTAGCCTCTGGGCTTCCCCTCCCCCGTCACGATTTCGCAGGGGGAGGCACGGCGCAGTGCTCGCCACTCCCCCTCCCAACGCGATCATGCGGAGGATATTGTATTCACTATTCCCTCCCCCGCCGTGGCTCCGCGGGGGGAGGCGTTGTATTTCATCTTCGTTAATGCAAATGGTTTTTTGCCCACGAGTTTTTACAAGATTTCTAGATTACCGTCTCTAAGGCGATGCCCTCCTTGCGAGGATGCCCTCCTGTGAGGACGTAGGCTATCGCAGCCTAAAAGTCCCTACGACGGGAGCCCCGCTCCTGTAGGGCGGCTTACAGTAACCCCTCGTGGACTGAGGGGGTAAGCGGCAACCCAGTTCTCATGAACTACGGTAGCGAGTCACTTTGAGAGACTAGTCCCCCCTCAAACACTCAAGCCCGTCATCAGGCTCATCCTCCTCCGGGAGCTTCCCCCTATGTGGGTTATCAAGCTCGTCCTCCCTCGGGAGCGAGCTTCCCCTCCAAAGGGTCTTGGAAATCTCAATTGTTGGAATCCCTTGAAATTTTTACGATCGGAGACTTCCCTACCGGCCCCCCGTTCCCATGACAACCGGGGGAACTTTTTACCGGCCTCCGGAAGCTCCCAACCGAGGCTATATGATTTCAGTAATTATCGGCGTCCGGCCTCTTCGTACCTTACCCACAACACGCGGAGGCAAGCTACCACCCGCTATGGGTGGGGGGGATAACCCGGGCCCGGATAGTTCAATATCATTGGAAAATTTCGAAGACAAGAAAAGCTCAAGGAACGAGCAAACTCAAACTTTATTGATACATCTAACCGGGGGACATCCCCCCCGGCGAGTATTGATACAACATTTAACCAAGGGACAACCCCCCCCCCCCCCGGTGGGTCAAGACGTTCCGGGGATGAAAGCCTCGGGCAAATACATGATACAACACGGGGAGTTAAACCCCCACGGGAAAATACAACGGGGGACAGCCCCCCCGGAGGGTGCCTACCACTAATAATCCCGGAGGCCCTCCGACAACTCCTGGGCGAGGTCTCGGTACAAGCTTCTTATGCGCCGCTGGGCCTCTCGAAGCAAGCCCCCGGGCCAATACTCGTAGCCCGCCGGTGGGAGTATCCGAAGCGGCGGAACCCTCCGGGACCCTGGTCATGGAGGAGACAACTCGGCGCGGTGGTTGTCGAAGTTGTCAAGGTGCCACTCCGGGAGCCACCGCAACCAGATCGGCTCCCAGGAGGCACCCTCTCCGCGCCCTCCGGAGGCGTGGCTTAGCAAAACCAGGGCTATTTGGGTGTCCCTCGGATTACGTCTCCCGGGACTTGGATCCCCTTGTCCGAGAGCGAACTCCCGGGCCCCCGGGGAGCTCCCCGAGTAAAAGCGTCCAACCCTCGGGAGCCCTCCCCTGGGGGTTAACTCCCGGGACACCTGCTCAAAGTGAATCAGGACTTAGTAAGAATTGAGTCGACTTAGCAAAAAATCCCATTCATTGAAGAGAAGTTTGTACAAGTCTCTGGGGCTTCCTCTAAGATGCTACTGGGAGCAAAAATCCTAAGCAAAAGAAAATACCTATCTAAAGGCCTGGGGGGAGGCTCATACTTGGTCATTGTCATCCTCCCCCGGGAGGCTTCCCTCGCCGCCAGAGCTGGGATGTCCGCCCTCGAGGGTGCCGAAGCTGGGAATCGTGCCCGAACGATCCGGTCGTAGAAGCCTCGGGGGATCTGGCCTCCGATCACCCGGGTGCCGGTCCCCCGGAGCTCCACGAGGCCCGCACGGCGGCCACCACCGGGATAGCCCGGCCCCAGGCCTGGGCGTTGGCGGCCTCCGGGATCACGGAGACTTGTGCGTTGAGAAAACACAAAGCCTCCGCAAATGTGGCCGGCGCCACGTCGGAACCACCTCCCAGGCCGAGGTGCAGCCCGAGCCCCTCGAGAGCCGAACGGACGAAGCGGCCTGCCTCCGCCACCGCCCAGGCGCTGGAGCCCTCGAGCTCCCGAAGGGCGGCCTCACTTGCCTTTGCCTCCCTTCGGAGGCTATCGTTGGCACCCTCCGAGGTGTGGAGTTGGGCCCGGACCCGGGCCAACTCCTGGAGCGCCTCGTCCCGCTCGCAGCAGAAGGCGGCGGCCTTCCCCTCCGCCTCCTTCAACGCCCTATCAAAGCACTCCTCTATGCCCCGGGCGAGGGCTACCCCCTACAAACCCGAAGGTTATTCGAAACCAAGAGTTAGAAAAATCTTCAAGGAAAAAGTAGCAGGACGCCCCAGAAACAAACTTACGTGGATGTGGAGTGACAACAGCTCGCCACACCGGTCGCTGAGCGTCCCTTGTGAGATGTACTCCTGGACCTTTGACAGCTGGAGGCTCGTGGCCAACCAGTGAGCCTCGCCCGTAGACAGCAGGGGAGTCTCTCTCCCCGTGCCCCCGGGCCGGTCTCCACCGGCGGGCCCCGGTATCAATGACGCTGGGGTGACATGGACCGGCGTGGCCCCGACTGAGGCCCTTGTCGCTAGGGACTCGGTCTCCAAGGAGGTGGAGGACGAGCCCCCCGAAGGAGTGTCCCCCAGGGTAGGGATAAGGAGTCCCTTCCCCTTTCCATGTCACGGGGCCCCCATAACCGCGGGGACCGTGCCAACCGAGGGACTCGCCCCCTCGTCCACCGGCTACTCGACGCGCGTGAAAGGGATCTAGGATATCGACTAGAGGGGGGTGAATAGGCGATTTTAACAAATTAACAATTAATCAAGCAATTAATAGTAAATAAGAGCAAATAACTAAAACAAGATGAACAAAGAACAATTTAACACAAGGATATATCCCGTGGTCTCGGTGATTTGCCGATCACCCCTAATCCACGTTGAGGCAAACTCAAACTTTAACCGCTCCTCTATCTAGTCAACCTTCTCTCGAGAAGTGACCTAGATCTCCAGCCGGATTAGTGTGGTGAGTAATCCAAACCTCGATTTCACTAATGATGCACTTTACCGCTCCGGCAAGGCGTGCTCGACCCTTCACAAGACGTTTTGAGGCTTCTTTACAATCTTCCTTGAAGAGCTCTCCAAAACCTTCTTCCTAGCCGTCTAGGAGCCGACAAACTCCAAGAGTAACAAACCGGTGATGATCACTTATCCTTCTTCTAGTGCCACACGATTGATTTAGTGATCTAAATGCAATGCACAAGAAGATCTCAAATGCACACTCTCACAAATTCAAGAATTAGAACCCTAGAGTGTATGAAACTTGTTTAAGCTCTCAAGGATGATGACAATGTTCACAAATATGCCAAAAGTTATGAACAGGGCCGTGCATGGGAGTATATATACCCTCCACAATAAATATAGCCGTTACAGGCCGTTGGGAGAAAAAGATCACTTGGCGATCAGACTGCAAGTATAAGCCCGGTCAGACCGCCGCAATTGCAACGGCATTAAACAGGTGCAATAAATGCTCACCTACCATTGTCAGGCACACTTACGGTCAGACCGGAGCCAAAAGCGGTCAGACCGTGAAACTGTCCAGAGACGACATAGTTTCTGGACACTTTATACAGTCAGGCCGATAAATACGGACAGACCGTGTCGCGCCCCGAAACTGGGACTACGACTACTCCTGTAGAGACCTAGCTCGCTGCAGCTAGTCCCATATATGCATAGCATACACATACCCTTGACTTCCCAGGATAAGTCAAGCACAGGAGTATATTCACATTGCAACAGAGTAACTTACAAAATAGTTAAGCAGTGTGGCCTGCTGGCCTTGATATTACATAAGAAGATTACAATGCCTTCACGGCATACATGGTTTAGCAAAATAACAACTACACAGCAGAAGATAGGTGACCCACCCACAAAGAGAAGTGGACGGCAGAACAACACACATCAGGGCAATGACGGGACTGATTCTCCTCCTTCTGGATCCACGAAGTTCTCCACGCCTTCATCTTGATCATTGAACGCTCCGTCTACTGATTTGTAGGTTGCAAGGGTGAGCACTTACGTACTCAGCAAGTCATAGGTAAGAGTAGATACATATAGTAGTGATGATATGAACCTAGACTAGTCAAGAATTATGGATGTTTGTAAAATAATCTTTTTCTTTCTCACCTCATCTCATGGCAGCACTTTTCAAAATATAACATCATCATTCATGTTCACTAGATTATAGCACTACCGCGACACGTCGACACACGACAGCCCACGGCAGCACTCCTTATCATGACAACACATGTCATTTGTGTAATCTTGATTAAACACATTTTATTTAGAAAATAGTACTTGTGTCACACCCCGTCGATTTAATCCACCGCAGCAGACTCCTATAAACCCGGGAGCTCGGAGTATTCGAATACGTTTTTAACTCTGCAGAGAGGTACCAATTTACCCGCAAGATATTCCACTTTCAAGCCCATCCTATCATAACATAATGATTAGACCCCTGACTCACTTCATATTGTGAGCGGCAAGGTGGAAATAACAAGAACTTTTGTTATGTTTTACTCACAATTCACCCCTGACCCTGTGGATCTCTCGCGAACCACAGTTGTGGCGGGCTATACCCCCACCCTTACTCATTTCCCCATTGCTGGGTCTAATGTCAGATCACCTTCAGTGATAGTGGGAGTCAGCCTCCATATCAATCATCACAACACATCTCATGTAGGGGTTTCATGTGCGATCCACATAAGTACTTGTTCAGGCCTGTCCCATACCAGGCTTGTGGTTAGCACGTTGTTCATGCCACTAGACGCACAACACAAGGTTCTAGTCCTTATATGCCAGTGACCAGACCATCCACAACCCTGCACCTTCAGTGCCTGCATTCCTTCGCAGTTTAGCACCTCCAGTGCTACCACCATTCAATACCATTTTCTGGTCACGGCTAGGGGTTTTATTTCATGAATATAAATATATATATACATATAATAGTTCATGGCTCAAAACTTGTTTATTTCACATTTCACAGATAACCAGTCTAGTACTGCCAATTCATAAATCAATCATTCTCAATCTTTCTCATGCAATATTATCTATATTCAAGGTTATGTTTTAGCAACATTTAAAATATAGGTTCAAGATGACCAAGGATATGACTTGCCTTCCGCGTCGTAAGATACAGCAATTGATGACGGATCAACAGCGAAGTCCTCGAACTTGATTTCTGGATCTGCTCGGCGACAAACAAACAATACACACAAATAGTACTTAATATATTAAAATGATTTATGATCTATATGCAGATATGCTCAACAAGAAAGATTGAACGATATTGGAGATAATTGAGATTACAAGCTGAACTGAGTTGAGATCTAGGGTTTCAAGGAATTGGCTAAGGATGGATGTTGGATGCTCTTAGGATCTCAAAGTTGCAATAAGAACATCAGTTTTGTGGCTGGTTCGATCAAAAACAGTGAATGTCAGTAGATTGACATTCGGATCAAGAATCTGACATAACTTCAAGGAAAGCTAGAGAGTTTATCTCAAGTTATGACAGTAGAAGAAAATGTAGATCATAACTCTACAAATTCAGTGGACAAAGTGGTTTTCAAATTGCACAATCAGAAGTGGGTAAATAAGGCCAATGCCATTGGCTGGCATGCACTGAGATAGTGTCAAAAGCTAGGGTTTAGCATAACATGCATTTCAAGGGCTCAAATCAAGTTGTGATAGAAGAAGAAAATGCTGATCACAATCTCAGGAATCTAAGAGACAAAGTTATGCCCAAAATGCACATCTGGAAGGGAGTGAAAAGGGCTAATGCCACTGACTGACATAGTCTTGCATTGATCTTGACATGGCCAGAAACTAGGGCTTGGCATAACTTTTGATCTAGAGCTCCAAATGATGCACCACTTTGTCTTGGAGGTAGGCAAGGATAAAAGGAACAAATCATTCAACAGGATCCAAAGCTGAAAATGGTTGGAAGGTGATGAAATTCAAAGGAGAAGTGTGGTGGCGACACGGCACAGTGAAGCCACTGGACAAAATCTTGGCATGGCTATAACTTGAAATCTGGGCAGTTTCAGAGATCGAGCTAGAAGACAAAAATGTTCAGGAGGTTGAGGCACACCTGAATGACAAAGTGGATGATCCGGGAGGATCTCCAAGTCCTGATCGCATACGGATTCGCGACCAAGTCCTGATCGCATACGGCTTTGCGACCTTAACCGTGTTCGGAAAGGTTTCGCGACCATGGATTGGTCCGCGACCAGGAAAAGGAATTCGTTCCCTGTTCGGAATTGTAATCCAATCCGAATGTGTATAACTAAGCTTATCTATTTAGAGTTAGTTATATGAGTCTAATACGTTTAGGATTACTAAGTCTGATACGTACTCATACGATTGGACTATAAATACCTTGTAATAGGTCTAGTTTAGATCATCGAATTCAATCGAAGAGTCATAGAACTTATTTGAGTTTTAGACACTTATAGTTCCTTCGACGTAGACAAGTGTGTCTAACGTTCGACGTGTAAAGCCCTCTTTGAAATAAAGAGTTGTGCAATTACTTTGGGTTTCAGTATTTCCGAGTAAGATCTCGTTATTCCGCATATTAGAATCTGGGCGAACCTAATGCGAAAACCAAGACTAGGTCTCAAACGGATCAGTGGATGAAGTTGAAACGGCCAGGAATAGGTTTCCGGTGAACTACGCCGGAGAAGAGCACTGCCATTTGGGGGTTTTTGATACAGGCCGAAAGAACTCAATTCCAAGCTTGGAGAGTGAAAGATGGGTAAGAGGAAGTCACCTGCACGATCAATTTGGCCGGAGGATGGCCGGAGAAGCCTGGCGACGATCGCTGGTTTCTGGAGAAACTCAAATTTGGGGAAAGCTTCAATTCGAGCTCAATCTGGAGATATTGATGCATAGGCTTGCTTCAAAAGGTTCACTGATCATTTTTCTTCACAGGTTCGAGAGCTGATTCGAGGTAATTTGGCCTGCATTGCCGGAACAGGGCAATCGGGAATTTCTGGTGATCGCTGGCGTTAGAGGTCACCGGTGAGCAATTAAATGGTACAACACAGAGAGGATGAGTAGGGGAACTTACTGATAGCTTTAATTTGGTGAGAGGTGCAGCAGATTGTGCTGGTACCGTGAGGCCTCAATCTGGACTCGCCGGAGAAGAAGACAGTGGCGAGGAAATTTGGAAAATTGGCTAAGTCCTGGTGAAGAGGAGATGATACAAGGCACTGGTGGCTTAAATAGACCAGAGGGCGAAGCTTGCAAGGATTAAACAGCATTGAATTGGTGTCAGTTGACATGAGTTGCCGGGCGCAGATGCAACAACGGCGAGCGGTGAAGCGACGGTGCACTGGTGAGGTGACTGCTGATCAAACTATTGCTTCATCGGGACGCAATGCTGTTGGGCGGTGCAAGGTAGTGGCGACAAGGGCTGGCAAAGCACAGCAACGTGGCGAAGAGTTGCTGACAACGGTCGCACACGGGAGCAGGTGTTGTTCAATGGTGTTGCCACGGCGTTGCCACGGCGAAGGCTAGGGCACGGACACGTGCGCACAAGCATACACGGTCACAAGCGCGGCGAAACTTGGCCGGTGGCGAGCAAACACGGCGCAAGGAATCACGGCGAGGCTCTGGTCGTGCACAGCAGTTGGCCTGGTCGAATTTGGGCTAATTTGCAATACTTGATTTCTTGATTTGGACTGAAATGTAATTCTGGAGATTTGGAAGGTTTGATCTGATTTTGATTCTGCTGATTTGGCAAACTTGATTCAACAGATGATTTGGTACAGATTGAAGATAAAATTTGAAATGATTGGATGATTTTTGATATGAACTGAAAATAGGGTATTTTAGGGTAATTGAAATCTGAATTTCAATTGATTTCGAATTCTGGGATTTAGGGTTTGATTTTGAGATACTCATAAAAGAAGAATTTGTGTTGAAAAGCATTTGGGAGGTGTTCCCTGAATCAGATTTGAACTTGGAGATGATTTGCAACATTTTGCCTTTTTAGGCTTTTGGAAAATCTGGAAAAAGGACTGATCTGCGATACTCTTGGACTGATTTGCGAAAAAGGTTCAGATGGTAAAAATCTGGCTGTCAACTTTTTGGATTAAGGTATTGGCATATCCTTGATCATAATCCAAGAATAATCTGGTCTGAACTTGGCTAAGATTTTGATTAAATCTGAATTTCTGAAACTTAGGGTAAAAGATATTCTGTTTTCGAAAACAGAAAGGAGTTGATAAATCTGGAAGTTAGAGATAGAATTGAATCTGGGTTCTGAAGGCTTTTAGATTTAGGATAACTGATAGATCAAATCTGGAAAGTCAGGTCTTGACTTGGGGTCACAGGATAGATTTGGAGATTTTAGGGCTAGAACAGAATAAAGCTGAGGCTGATTTGGTTGATCTAGAAGAGACATATGCATGCATGACTTTTAAGAAAGAAACTTTTCACCCCAAAACTCAGGATGTTACAGACCGGCCAGACGGTCAGACCGTAGTACAAAAACACGGTCAGACCGATTTGTCGGTCAGACCGGTCTAACAAACGGTCAGACCGCAATAACACAATAATTCAGAAAGATAGGTCATGAAGTACTAGGAGACTGACCTAAGTTTTTACCTACGGACGGACCGACCTTTTTAAAGAATAAACTACACTTTGACTAAACGTCGGTCAGTCCGAAACCCACTTCGGTCAGTCCGTATATTCGGTCAGACCGGACAATCAATCGGTCAGACCGACTGAGACAGAGTTTGGCAGAAATGAGTTGAAACAAGCATTTTCAAAGTATATGACCTTCTAGTATGCAATGCAAGTTGATTTTATGATTTGTGGCACATAGATGAAGTATTTCGTGATGCACCACATGCTCCTCTTAATAGTACGGCGACTATCCTAAAATCCGGTCAAAATTCTTCTCTAATCACCTTAGACCGGTAAAAGAGGAAAAGATCCTATTTCGTACCTTTGCCTCTTTCCTCATTGTCTTTTCTTCATCATGTAGCTCTTTCTTTGTCTTTCATTATCCTGTCTTTTGAGTTTGATCTTGACACAACTTAACAGGTAACGTTAGTTCAACATTTGTAATTATCATTAATTACCAAAACACTCTTTAGGGGCCTAGAAGCTACAGCGCGGAGGATAAGCCTCTGCGAAGCGTACCTCCGGGCGCTCCGGTCCCGCTGGCTCCGGAGCCACCGGAGGCACAACCACCGGGGACAGCGAGGGGTCGTAGTTCGCCGAGACGGACGCCCCCTCATCGCCGGCCACCTCCTTTTCCCCGGCCTAGCCGGAGGCCTCAAGGAGGCACATGAATTCTCCGGTCCCTACCACCCCCCCGGAGGGCTCCTCCTCTTGTAGGGGCTGCGTCCCGGGTCTTCGTGGGCGTTGAGCCCAGTGTCATCGCCAGACTGGGGGCCCTCTGCGCCTTGGCGCGCTTTGGCTCGGGGCCCCCGGCGGTCTCCTTCCCCCACTTGTGGGAGACGGGGGTCGGGAGAGGCGTCCTCGCCGGTAGCCTCACACCGAAGGCTTCGGGCACCAAGTTCCGGGGAGGACCCTCCCCGAAGACGTGCATGATGCGCTCGTGCTCATCGGCGTAGTACCTCCCAAGGAGGTTCTCCTCGTTCTCCCAGGCGGCTGGATACGGTCGGACTACGAATACCAAAAGGGTTAGTTGAAATCCCAAAATCTAAGGAGTGGGTCACTGGACACTTACATTGGGTCACCGGCTTCTGCGGGGGCCGCTGCGCCGGGCACATCCCGATCCCCCTCCTCCCGTGCGAGAAGGGGGAGAGCTTGAGGAGCGCCAACTCCTTCGCGGCATCCCTCATGGACCTAACGCCTCGGGCGCCCACCATCTTACTGAGGAGCCTCAACTCCTCAGGGGTCCACACCGGGGGCTTGGGGGCGGACGAGCGGCAGTAGGAGGGAGGCTCCGAGGAGTAGGTGACCCCGGCGTCTTGGACCCAGAGATAGAACCATCTCCGGAGCCAATCCCCCCAATGGTCCCGGGAGGCTGCCACCGGATACTCCTCCACCCGGGCAGGTAGGAGTTGTATCATGATGGAGCCGAACATGGACTTCGGCCCCCCTTCACCATGTACGAGCTCCTCACCGCTGGCTCGTAGAAGTACTGGAGTAGCCGGAGCGTTGGCTCCCGTCCGGTGGCTGTTTCGCATAGCTAGATGAATAGGCCCATCCGGACGAGGGCGTTCGGCGTCAAATGGTTGAGCGCCACCCCGTACTCCCGGAGGAACTCCCGGAGTAACGGGTGCACCAGGAGCCAGAGGTCGGCCTCGAGGAAAGCCTCAAAGACGACCACCTCTCTAGGTCGGGGGCGAGGCACAGTCTCCTTCTTCTGGGGGATCCGGACGTCCCCGTCCGCAACGACCCCCCGATCCACAAGGGACTCCAAGTCCCCCGAGGTGAACTTGGAAGCCTAGAGGAAGTCCGCGATAACCTCCTCCGGGGGTACATCGGGGGCTTTGGCGTGGCCCTTTGGAGCCATTTGAGTTTCCGGGTGCTAAATTTCTAGGAGGCTAAGTGTCTGGAGACTAGGTTTCCGGAGGCTAAGCTACCGGGAGAAGCTAGAGCGCCGGTGGGAAGTTTGAGGCTTGGAGTTGAGAGTGGGCTCTCTCCAGGCCCATCGAGGCCCTATTTATAGAGCCCAAACGCGGCCCCGATGGGTGCCACATGGCCCCCCAGGATCAATCCAAACCGTCCATTTCAAACGACGTGCGCAAATCGAAGGGCGCACGCGGGAAACGACGCGCCGACAGTTCGAACCACACAAGGCCACTATGGCCGACGCCGCGCGCCAATTGAGGCCTACGGCATCATGATGATTGGCAGCGGCACCATAAGTGTGTGGTGCGAGAACCAAAGCATCACAAAGGTGCCGGAGGTTCCCTCCGGGGGAGATGTTCCCGGTAACGAAGACCATTTCCTCTGGGGACTTAGGACGTGTCCCGGAAGGACATGGGGGGCTGCTGTTGGGGGAAATCTCCGCCCGATCGGTCCCGGTGACCACGTCCTGGACGCCGCCATCTGCCCTGTGGCAAAAGCACCCGGTGGCCCTGTCCCGGGCGCCACCTTTGGCCTGGGGACAAGGGCCCCGGTGACCTCGTCCCAGGCTCCGCCTTTGGCCCGGGGACAAGGGCCCCGGTTACCCCTACCCGGGCGCCACCTTTGGCCCGGGGACCAGGGCCCCGGTTACCCCGTCCCGGGGGTGAGGTCACATGGGGGTCACGTGAGGAACGCCTCGGGAACTAGCGAGGACACTTGTCAAGCATCAAGCCTCCCTCAGCTGGTGGAATGACGTCGGTACCCCCCGATCCAACGGCTGTAGCTAGGGTAGTCTAGTCTTTTTGCTTCTTTTGGGCCTATATATGCCCTTGTACCCCTCTTTTGTAACCAAGGACAATTCATTTTGCATCAATACACAAAAAACCAATAGGCGTGCTTTGGAGCACTCTCCCCGCGAGAGAACTCCCCTAGCCAACTCACGTCGGGAGCACGTCGACAGGACTAGGGTCTCCACTGAGACCTGAACCTATATAAATCCTCGTTTCACTCTCTGTGCTTGCCCGACGGGAGGTGACCAGTAGTACGGTCAGCTCGCATCGTTGTTTATTGGCTAGGACCACAGGATACGGTAACAAAGTTCCATATAAGAATAATAAAACTCCTTCTGGTGGATGCAACAGTGACCACATGGAAAAACAGACTAACCCACAGGGGAGCAAGAAGTGGTGTCCGTTGCATGACGTTCCGAGACACAACCTCAAGAATTGTTGAAACTGGTTAAAGCGCATGGAAGAATTCTACCAAGGTAAAGCACCTATGCCTACTATACTAGAAAAATGACAACCTAGTGGGAATAAAGACGCCGATGGAGACGAGGACATGCCATACCAGGTACCGAGCCGGTCCTTACCGCATAAGGGACTTACTATAATGTTCTGATCATTCGGGTAGTTGTGAGTTAGCACAAACTTATGCGTGTATACTAGGGTAGTTGTCTTCGTGAACCTATGATCGCATCTAGCTAAGACATCTCTTTCTAAGCTAGTTCTTACTGCATAAGGGACTCACTAGCATGTTCTAATCAATCAAGCCATGGTCTTATTAGTCCAAATGAATTATCTTGCGACCACTATACTACGTTGCCAGTATTATTGGTCGCAGGGGGGGTTAGGGGAATATAATTATAACATTGGGTCAGAAAATTAAGTGCTTTGCATTGATTTCATTCATTTTTTCTGCTAATCATTTGTATTTGCAAGGTATGAAACAAAGACTCCAATAATAAGGTAAGAATATTCATTCCATTCCTGTTCCATTGTTACAAAGTTGCAATGAGAGGAAATACATCAAGAGAGGCCGAGGTCACATAATAATTTCTCTATCAAAGGCCTTACCTCGGCCATGATCATGCTCAACTGGTCTTGTCTATCAAAGGTCGCATCTTCCGCCACTGGATTTAGATCTAAATTTGGACCATGGCGATGTCTAAGTTTGCAGAGGATGGTAGAGGTTACAGTTGCAACATCACTCTTCAGTGCCTCCTTGTGCCTCCTCGCAATTTCAGGAATACCTGTGACCAGAAGATCTGTTTGAGCCGCGACCATCTTGCAGGACTCATCAAGGGATAGATCATCCTTCTTAGGATCGGTAACGTCCGCCTTTAGCAAGTCCACAACCTCTTGTAGCTTTGTGAAGGTATCCTTTCTGGTGAGACTGCACCCTTTGATGATTTCTTCCAAGGTGCCCCTTTCATTAAGGGCAAGCTTTGCGGTCTCCTTGGCCTTTTCTGAGGCCATCTTGTAGCAGCTGACAACATTTTGAAGTTTATCGAGATCGTTTCCACGCTCAATAAACTTCTGCTTGAAGTGAGTTTTTTCTTCAGCCAACTTGTTATTCTCCTCCCTTTGCTCTGAGTAGAGGAAGAAACGAATTCAACTGAGTTCATAAAATTCATACAAACTCACAAAGGCAATGCAAATTTCTGCCGAAATGAATTTACCATCAACTCTAGTCTGCAATTGATTGCAAAATGTTTGAAGCCGCTCGGCTTTCCCTTGGAGAGAATCAACATAACGATGCTTTTTGCTCCAAGGTCGCTGATGTAAGATTGGCCCAATCTTCTGATGAGAATAGTAACTTCGATTTGATGGTTGATTACTTTGATGATGAGGCTACCAACCGAAGATGATGGGACGCCAAGCAATTGCTAAACCACCACACTGAGTTGTTATCAACTGTGCCAAGAACGTGGTTAATTGACCTGATCACGAAGATCAATTCCCTGTGAGTAACTGAAGAACAAGCAAGAACAAGGCAAAGCAACCTGAAATTGCAACTAGGCCTAAAGCACTAGAAATTTGAGGTTCTGTAACTCGATTCAATTGGTAACCAACACAATAGAAATCGAGCTAGTTTCACACACGGAAAAACTAAACTAAACAAAACATAAGGAAGCAACAAGAAGTTTGGACAAATATATGAGAAGGGGCGGCAGCCAGGGGTGGTACGCAACCTTAGACATGATAATGGGCCTTGGGCCCAAATGGAAGCGACGCAGCACCTAAGATTCCAAGACAGCTTCTGTCCACTGACTTGTTTTGATGATTCCAGCCGACTTAGAAGGAATTTGGAGATGGGGTTGGATCTATTGGAAAGAGGACGAAGTAAGCTTTCCATCAAGTGCTACACATCCCAAACGAACTCCGTATGCAACTTCTATGCTCGTTTGAAGGCGTACTGCTCCTAGTAGCTGAACTGGACTCCAACATGTACACAGCTTGGAACTTGGCTTGACTTGGTGAAGAATTGCTTCCTTACAGATCCATGCCATGGTTCCTAACTACAAGAACATCATTAAGTAGCAATCTATCCTCTAAAGTGTAATGATGCAACCCGAGGAATGAACTCACCTGAGAAGTCAACTGTCGCGCACGTGCTCGTGTAATTGGACCAAGTCCTTGCGTAGGAGGTGATGGTGGTGAAGTGGTGCGTGTATCCATAGCAGTGATGTCCTCATCAATCGCCTTCTCTACAGCATCCTTCAATTTGGCTTCAAGCGCCAGGGTTTCAATAAGCCTCTTGCTATTTACCCTCTGGGCTTTGGCCATCTTATTCTCCAGAAGAGAGAGCTCAATGGTTGCAACCTCTTTGCTATTGCACTCATTGCTGACCTCTTCTAGCAAAGCAGAGTTTTCCTTGCAACAACAGAAGTTGCTATTCCAATTCATAAAGTACTGAGATTAAAGCAAGTTACTTACTGCTTCAACTTGTCGTATTCCTCTTGTGTGACCTTAAACTGCTCCACCAGCTTGCCAAACATGCCACGCCACGATCGAGCACTACTCTGAATAAGAAAAAAAGGAAGTGTTTGAAGAAAATTCTCGGAAATACACTTGAAGTTATGAGGTAAAGATTTTTACTTACCTCCAAGAACCCCTCAAAGTACCTCTCACGGAGGTCCCCAAGTTCAACTGCTTGGCTAGAAGAAGCAAAGTTATCCCGCACCTGCCCAACTCTACCTAAAAATTTAGATTGAATGCTCAAGTCAGGGGCAGGGCGATGAATTTCAATGGGTTGCACCGCCGTCCCCTATGTCCTCTCCAGTCCTTGCTCTTCCAAACAAGAAGGAGGCACAATGTCTTCGGTTAGGGGGGGGGCAAAGGCATCTGCCTGTTCACCTATACCCATGGTCACAACTGTGGCTATGACCTTAGTCTCTCCATCATTGGCAGGTTTGATAGATTGAAGGTCTTGAACCACCTCGCCAAAGATGGTCGCAGGGTCCTCCTCGACATCCTATGAATGTACAACTTCAGTAGTCACAGCAGCTCTTCTACAGTCGCTGGTTTTGCTGCAACCTCACTAATGGCAGGCAATTCCGCCATAGTAGTCGCTTCCTCTTCAACCATAGTTGGTTCAGTTTCAATCATTGGAGTAGGTATTGTCGTGGTCGAAGCAGCCATGTACATCCAGTTTATAATTGGATAAACTATTCCTAACTAAGTAATATAACTTAATTGAGGGAAAACAAATGTTTATCTAATGCTAAGTCCCAAGAGATTTCGGGAACTTGATGCCCCACCTTTGCGAGATAAAAGCAAGGATAGCGCCACTGGCGAAGATTCGTCAGGAGCCACTGAGGATCTCTTCCTCAGAACAAAAAGAGAGGATTCCAGTTCCTCCTCCATGTTGCTCTCCTCTCCCTGTACGACCATGAGATAATTCCTAGTCGTATTTAGTAAAGTTTGAGGGGTGGGAACCCTTACCGTAACAATCCTCGTGGTCAAAGGACCGGTTGTTGACTTGACCACATCAGGGCCTGGTCTACTCACTGTTGCCTTCACCCTCGCGGTCACAGGAATTTCCATGGCCACGCGGGTACTCGTGGCCGTAGCTGAAGTCGTGGTCGCCCCAGTAGATGCCGCCAAGGTCGCAATTGGTGGTATAGAGGCTCGTGGGGATGAAGGCCATGCAGCTGCTGGTGTGGTCGCTACGTCTATTGAGAGGGCACTGAATGGTAGAATTTACAAGGCTCTAGGCCTGGCCAAACCTTTGGTCACAGGACGGCCCTTCTTTAGCTTCTTCGATGAAGGACCACTTGAGGGTCCTACATCGTCACCGGTCCGCCTCTTCTGGGACACCTAGCGCTCAAACAGCTGTGCAAACCAAAATGAACTACTTTTAACTCATGTTCGAAATAAGACATGTGCAGACTTTCTGAAAGGGAAATACCTTTCGACACGCCTGCACAAGGTTGTCAGTGTTGCCAACGATGCTCTTCAGCCTTGGCGCACTGATATCACCTTCTACGGCCATGTTGTAGGCCTTCAGGAGGAAATTTGTCCTCCTATCAATCTCAAAAGTGCGCAAGACTGTCGAGAAAGGAACAATCAACATTTTTCAAAAATACTTCAGTTCAGATAAGTCAAAAATGAACTGGAAGAATGTACCAATCTGAGTGACTGAGCAATTACCAGGGTGATAGTCCCTGGTGCCATCTTCTATTATTCTGACCTCCTAGGCAGGAATTTCCCTCTTCTTCATAGGACTGATCCAGTTCTTCACAAAGTCCCGGATCACATCACAGGAGGTCAAGCCCTCATTCACCAGGTGAAGGATTACCTAGGCTTGCCTCTTCTGCTCATCGTCAAGAGGAGGGGCAGAATCCTTCTCCCCTCTCTTGTCTGGTTGACGGTTCTCAAATCAGAGATGACTCTCCTCGGGAGCCGAACAGTAGAACCACCGCTGGCTCCATCCATGGACGGAGTCGCGGAGGGGATGGTACGGGTAGTCTTTCTTCTCCCACAGGCGGAAGTAGACACACCCAGAAGCATTGGAGCTTTTCGACCACGCCAAAAAATAAAACTGGCAGAAAAGAGGTATGTTGGGAAAAACCCCAACAAATGCCTCACACAAATGCTGAAAGACAACAATAATTAGAATGGAATTGGGGTGGAGATTTACCAACTCTAAATCATAATGTACGAGGATGCCCAAGAAGAATTCGCTCACCGGGAGACGAAACCCAGCGCAAGAAATCTTCAAAAATCACTAGCTCACCCGGTTGTGATTGCACCTAAAATGGTGTGATTTTGTAATACCGCAAGTGGACGGTTGATCGTTGAGCACTTGAGGGTCGAATTCCATGAGGAAAAAGCATATTCATTTTTTAGGTTAATGGATCACTGATTAAGTCTGAACGATTTTGAGGTTTGTTTTTCTACAACTAAATCTACTACTAAATCTATCAATCTAGGGTTTAAAGCAGTAAATTGCAAGTATGAAATTTGGGGTTTAAAAGCAAGAATGAAAAGCTAAATAAATCACATGTTGCTGATTTATTTTTCAAAGAAATTGTGCGTCTACATGGTGTTCCAAAGACTATTGTTTCAGACTGCGACACAAAGTTCCTAAGCTACTTTTGGAAGACATTATGGAGTAAACTTGGTACGAAACTACTTTTCTCTACTACATGTCACCCCCAAACGGATGGACAAACTAAGATTGTGAACTGTACACTTTCTATGATGTTTCCAGCGGTTCTTTAGCGTAATTTGAAGATGTGGGAAGAGTGCCTTCCGCATGTGGAATTTGCTTATAACAAGGCGGTACATTCTACCACAAAATTCTGCCCATTTGAGATTGTTTATGGATTTAAACCTATTGCTCCCATCGATCTTTTGCCTTTGCCATTGCAAGAACGAGCAAACACGGATGCTAGTAAGCATGTTGATTTCGTTAAGAAGATTCATGAGACAACGAAGGCAAATATAGAGGAGATGACAAGGAAGTACGTGCAACAAGCAAATAAAGGATGAAAGAAGATGGTGTTTGAATCAGGAGAGCTTGTTTGGGTGCACCTGCGAAAAGAACATTTTCCGGAGTTACGGAAGAGCAAGTTGCAACCCCGCGGTGATGGTCCTTTTAAAGTGCTTGAAAGAATCAACGATAATGCCTACAAGATTGAGCTACCAGGAGAGTACGGTGTCAGTGCTACATTCAATGTCGTTGATTTATCCCCATTCTTTGGAGAGCAGCGCGAATCGAGGATGACTTCTTATGAAGAGGGAGAGGATGATGAGAACATCCCAAGGACATATACACCTTCACAAATAGCACCTATGCATGGTGATTCTACACATGCACTTGGTGATACTGGCTCGGAGAACTCAAAGGAAGCATACCATGGTCCAATTACACACAGTCATGCTAAACAAATCCAAAACCAGGTGAAAGCTAACTTGAATTTAATTTCTGATTTTAACGACTTAGCGGTGCTGCCAGTATGTTCTTCTTTTGTGTTACTTAGGTACATGGGAGAGGTTCCAATGCTTAAGAGTTTTAGCGAAGAGAAGAGGAGCTGCTGTACACTTATTTGTGTGCGGTTAAACCAGCCCAAGATGGATTCGACTGATATGGTTTCTATGCATCAAGAAGGAACTAGCATGCCCCACATGCAGGCTGAAACAAATGAGGAGGTGTGCTGCATGCGCAAGGGAAGGAGAGGCTGCCCATATTTGTTTCCCACGCATGCATGAAGAAATACATGTGCTGCTCAGCTGGGTCCACTTCTACACATGCATGCAAAAGCTAAATAAAGAAAGATTAGGCTTTGTGCTGCTGGAATAAGGAGGCCAAATTCAAGTAGGAAAGTATGACCAAAATTCTGTTGTGAGAATATCTTTTGCTTTCGTCTATTCCTTAGGATGGATGCTATATGGGGCTGCACCCAGAATATACAATCTTGGGTATTTTTTGGGTTAGACACCATATGATTTTCTAAGAACCAAGAGAGAGTTCTTGCTGCCATGTTCTTGTGATTTCCCATGAATTGCACCTAATTTGTTCTATTGTGCCTTCGAGCATCGTTTGTGTGGATTAGTTTTTCGGTTTGTGGATTAGTGATTGTTCGGATAGTAGGCTACGGTTGGCTTCCTCGTCGTTGGGTCACAATTCCACCAAGTTATCCAAGAATCCTACGCTGTGAAGATCGGAAATCTCGTGTACCAATTTCTCATGAAGTTGGTGCTTATCAATGGGGTTGCAATCAGGTATTCGTAGGCCACCAATTGAATCAAATAATTTTGAAATAAAACCTTCGCTTTTGAATTTGATTCAACAAAATCAGTTCAGCGGTCTTCCTGCTGAAGATCCATCATTACATCTGCACATGTTTCTTGAGCATTGTGATACTTTCAAGATTCATGGAGTAACACAGGATGCACTTCGTTTGAGGCTCTTTCCTTTCTCACTTCGCTAGAAGGCGAGGGCATGGCTATACACTCTTCCTCCTGTGTCGATCACTACTTGGGATGAACTCTCACAAGCTTTTCTTGGTAAGTTTTTTCCTCCTACTAAAACTGTTCATATTTGCAACCAGATTGCATCTTTTTCTCAGTAGGTAGGTCAATCACTTTACGACACTTGGAAACGATACAAGGACTTGTTGATCAAATTTTCGTATCACGGACTAGAGAAGTGGCTTGTAGTTCAAACATTTTATAGTGGATTGAACTACAACGCACAGATGGCTGTAGACGCCGCAGTCGGTGGTGCACTAATGAACAAAAGTGTAGACGAAGCATACGACCTCAACGAAGGTTTCACTCAAAACTACACTCAATAGGGAACTGAACGAGCTACTCAACAAACTCCGACCAACAACATGGATGCAAGTGTAATGTCGCAATTAGCTGAACAGGTAGCACTTCTAACCGATAAACTGGCTATTCTTAGATCAACTACTACTTCATCTGTTAATGCGATTACACCTAAATGTGAACTGTGCGGCATACAAGGCCACTATGGCCATGAATGCCAATTTAACCCATCCCTGGAGCAAGCAAGCACTTTTCAGGGTATGCAACAACGGCAAGGTAATAATTTTGCTAACTCATATAACTTTGGATAGCGCAACAATCAAAATTTTGCATGGTAAGGACGAAATCAGTAACCTCAACTCCAACAACCAAATTTTGGACAGCAGTAACTATATCAACAAAATCCCCCATATCAAGCTCAAAGGCCACCGTTCCTGATCCGATTGAGATATAGACGAGCTTCAACTATACTCGACCAGATGCGGAATATGGGATCTTACTCGGAAATGCAGAAACCCAAGTGATCGAAAACATAGTTCAAAGGAATAGCACAACTCTTTATTTCAAAGAGGAGCTTGTACATGTCGAACGTTGATCGCACTCCATCTACGTCGATGATCTAAGAACTATATGTTGGATATATGATATGATACTTCGATCTAATCTGTGAGGTAGATAACCAAGTAGATAATCTATCTATCCTATTACAAGATATTTATAGTCTGATCGATTGAGATCTTATCAGACTCGACAACTGACTAACCTAAACGTATTAGACTCGGCTAAATATATTGATCAAACTCCAATCCGACTAGACAGAGATCAAATCCTTTACACATTCGACCTGACGTATTCGACCTGAAGATCCTTCCAGATCATGACTCTCTTGTTGAGAAGGAGCCAACTCCCGTTGGTGACCAACTCGATCAAAATTGGAGATGTGGAAAGTGAGATTGACCATCTTCACGCATGTACCACTTTGCCGCATGTCCTCGTTGATCTTTTCGTCCTACTCAAAAAGTCTCTTGTGTGCTGTTTTGGGTGGTCGTCACCTTCTTTTCCAAGATCACATCTTCAAGAAGAGGTGCTTCTCGTTGATAGACCAAGTTTTCAATAGATGGTACTATGGTATCAGGCTCATCATCCAACAGCGCAAGCTCGAAGAGTTTAAGGTGTTCAGCATTGACAACCAAATAAATATCCATATATGGAGGTAACTCGTGCTGACAAGCATTAGTACCAATTTTTTGCAAAACCCAAAAAGGACCATAACGAATTGGTTTAAGCTTTTTACCTTCACCTTTTAACCTTTCTTTGCTCAGATGTAACCATACTAGATCACCTTCTTGGAATTGAGCTTCAACTCGATGTCGATCATGTCGCACCTTATACTTGAGTTGAGCTTTAAGAAAGTTTTGTTCAACCACACCATGGAGTCGTTGAATACCTTCTAGAAACTTTTGTGCTCGAACCTGATCAGATTTCTCCTTGCTGTTCTACACTGAGGTAGGGCACAAACTCCATGTCAAATGGACTCTACGGTAGAAATCCCAAACAGACCTCAAAAGGAGACTTTCCAGTCAAACCATGCACTGCTCGATTAAAAGCAAATTGTAGGTATGGTATACTTTCATCCCAAGTCTTCGAATGCTTAGAGTTATAACCCCTTAAGAGATGAATGATTGTTCGATTTACCACCTTAGTTTGACCATCAGTTTGAGGATGAAACACAGTACTCCTCTTCAGCTTAGTATCCATCATCATCCAAAGAGATCGCCAAAAGTGACTAAGGAATCAGGTATCACGATCAAACACAATAGAATTTGGCAGTGCGAAATGTGTCCAAACGTGCTGAAAGAATACCTGAGCTGTTTCTTCTCCCATAATAGTCTTTTTACAAGGTATGAGAACTATCATCTTGGAGAACCGATCAACAACCACAAAGAGATAGTTGTTGCCACATCGGGTCTTAGGCAATTCTCCCAAGAAATCCATGGATATACTTTCTCATGGTCATGACCGAACTGGCAAAGAAGTGTACAAACCCAATTTTTGGTTTGCCGGTTTCGAGATGCTATAAAGACCATAGCCTCGAACAAAACTAGCCACATCCTGCTGTATTTGTGGCCAGAACACATGTCAATGAAGATTTTGCAAGGTCTTCGTTACCCCGAAGTGACCAACAACTTTTGATGTATGCGCCTCTCATAACCAACTTGATCCGATTGAGATATAGACAGGCTTTGACTATACTTGACCAGATGCAGAATACGGGGTCTTACTTGGAAATTCTGAAACCCAAGTGATCGAAAACACAGTTCAAAGGAATAGCATAACTCTTTATTTCAAAGATGAGCTTGTACACGTCGAACGTTGATCGCACTCGATCTACGTCGATGACTCTAAGAACTATATATGATCCGATACTTCAATCTGATCTATGAGGTAGAGAACCAGGTAGATAATCTATCTATCCTATTACAAGGTATTTATAGTCCGATCAATTGAGATCGTATCAGACTCAACAACCGACTAACCTAAACGTAATAGACTTGGCTAAATATATTGATCGGACTCCAATCTAACCAGACAGAGATCGAATCCTTTACACATTCGAGTTGACGTATTCAACCCAAAGATCCTCCCGCATCAGTTCCAACCACAAAATCAGCAACCTTATCGACCACCACAACAACGACAATCCGAGCTGTTGAACATGGACCACATGCTAGAGAACTTTCTAGCAAATCAAGAGAAAGAGAAGACGTCCATGAGCCAAAAGATAGACTCCATATCAACTCACGTCTGCATGCTCGAGACTCAAATCGTACAATTGGCGAATCCTACATCAAAAAATGATAACACTCTTCCTTCTCAACCTATCAATCCTTGTAATTCTGAACAAATTAATTCCATAGCTTGTTCTAACCCTCTTGTTTCTAATGCAATGATCTTAAGGAGTGGAACAAAGCTACCAAAACGAACAACACCAACCAAACCTGCGTCGGCAAACAAAATCGAGGAAATACCATTACTACCGGCAAAGGATGACAACAAGGACGCCGAACCAAAAGAAAAGGAAAGTGGAGAAAATCAGATAGCACGTATTTATAATCCAACTCCACCTTTCTCGGGAAGGTACATAAAAGCAAAACTCGATAAGCACTTTGAAAAATTTGTGAAAATTAAGAAGCTTAAGGTGACTGTGCCTTTTACTGATTTAGTAACTCAAATGCCTTCTTATGGAAAATTCTTGAAAGACATTTTTACTAAAAAGAGCGATTTGAGTGAATTTCAAACTATTGCTTTGATCAAGAATTGTAGTGCTTTAATTTAGAACAAGATGTTAGCAAAGCTTTGGGATCAAGAGAGCTTCTCCATCCCTTGCAACATAGGTACGGTACACATAAATTGAGCTCTTTGCGACTTAGGCGCAAGAGTTAGTGTGATGCCTCTCACCATTGCACAACATTTGAGCATGGGTGCAATCAAACCTACCCGCATGGTTCTACAACTTGCCAATCGTTCAGTGAAGAATCCAGAAGGAATCCTGGAAGATGTGCCTCTTCAAGTCGGTAAATTTTATCTTCCAGTTGATTTTGTCATTCTCGATATGGATGAAGATGTTGCTATACCTATTATATTGAGACAACCAATGCTCTGGACAGCTGGGGCCTTCATTGATGTTTGTGAGGGATAAATTACTTTTCGCATAGGGGAGGAGAAAATTTTGTTTAAAATGTCTAAACTTGTTGACTGCCCTATGTATGAAGAGAAAATTTGCAGTCTGGATGATCTCTAAGAAGTCTTAGAAAAGGAGTTGCCACTTCAACTCACTTTTGGAGACGGAACGGATGAAATATTCGAAGACAAAAAATAGACAGCAGCGAAGAAAAAAAACAAAACGAAGATGAACCAACAAAAGAACCATCCAAAGAGGACATCTCGAATTCCGACATCACAAGTAAGGAAAAGTTAAGTAAACCTACACTCAAAACTCTTCCTTCCTTGCTGAAATATGTGTTCTTGAATGATGATGAGATGCAACCTGTCATTGTTAATGAAAACTTGACCAATGCGCAACTAGAAAAATTGATATCTTTACTTTGTGTGCATTGCAATGCTCTCAGTTATTCAATTGATGATATCAAAGGGATTAGCCCTGAAATTTGCATGCATAGAATCTCTCTAGTTGATGAAACTAAAACCTCCGTTGAGCGTCAATGAAGACTAAACCCAAACTTGAAGGAAACTGTAAAAGCTGAAATTTCTAAACTATTAGATGCGGATATCATTTATCCTATTTCCAATAATAATTGGGTTACACCTGTTCATGTGGTTCCAAAGAAAGGAGGTATGACTGTGGTTAAGAATACTAACAATGAGTTTATCCCTACTAGACTTGAAACTGGATGGCGCATGTGCATTGATTATCATAAATTAAATAGTGCTACTAGGAAATATCACTTTCCATTACCTTTCATTGATCAAATGTTGGAAAGATTATCCAAACATGCATATTTTTGTTTTCTTGACGGGTATTCGAGGTTCTTTCAAATCCCAATTTGTAACACCTTGAGTTTGGGGGTAAAAATTTCCTTTTTCATAAAAAGTCATGCATGCATATATCCCTCTAAGAATCAGCAAATCAGTTCAGATTCATTTTTCCCTAAGCCCAAAAATCTCGAAGTCTTCACTACAGGCCCAAATCAAGATCAAACTATCCAGATATGGCCTACTTATCCTTTTTAGTAGAAAAGTTTTTAGAAGCCAGATCAAATTTGACCTCTAACACCTAGAATCATTGTAACATCCTGAGTTTTGGGGTGAAAAATTTCTTTCTTAAAAATCATGCATGCATATGTCTCTTCTAGATCAACCAAATCAGCCTCAGCTTTATTCTGTTCTAGCCCTAAAATCTCCAAAATCTATCTTGCGACCCCAAGTCAAGATCTGACTTTCCAGATTTAATCAAAATCTTAGCCAAGTTCGGACCAGATTATTCTTGGATTATGATCAAGGGTATGCCAATACCTTAATCCAAAAAGTTGGCAGCCAGATTTTACCATTTGAACCTTTTTCGCAAATCAGTCCAAAAGTATCGCAGATCAGTCCTTTTTCCAGATTTTCCAAAAGCCTAAAAAGGCAAAATGTTGCAAATCATCTCCAAATTCAAATCTGATTCAAGGAACACCTCCCAAATTATTTTCAACACAAATTCTTCTTTTATGAGTATCTCAAAATCAAACCCTAAATCCCAGAATTCGAAATCAATTGAAATTCAGATTTCAATTACCCTAAAATACCCTATTTTCAGTTCACATCAAAAATCATCCAATCATTTCAAATTTTATCTTCTATCTGTGCCAAATCATCTGTTGAATCAAGTTTGCCAAATCAGCAGAATCAAAATCAGATCAAACCTTCCAAATCTCCAGAATTACAGATCAGTCCAAATCAAGAATCGGAAATTGCAATCAGGCCCCTAATTCGACCAGGGCAGTAGCCAGTGCACGACCAGAAGCCTCGCCGTGGGTTCTTTGCGCCGTGTTTGCTCGCCGCCGGCCAAGTTTCGCCGCGCTTGTGACCGTGCATGCTTTTGTGCACGTGTCCGTGTCCTAGCCTTCGCCGTGGCAACGCCGTGGCAGCGCCATTGAACAGCACTTCTTCTGTGCGCGACCAGCAGCAACCATTGTCAGCATCCTCTTGCCACGTTGCTTGCTTTGCCAACTCTTGTCGCCACCGCCTTGCACCGCCCGACATTGATGAGTCCCGATGTAGCACAGCTTTGCCTCGCCGGTGCACAGTTGCTTCACCGCTCGCCGTTGTTGCTTCTGCGCCCGGCAACTCATGTCAACTGACACCAATTTATTGCTATTACAACCTTGCAAGCTTTGCCCTCTGGTCTATTTAAGCCACCAGTACCCTGTGTTATCTTCTCATCACCAGGACTTAGCCAAATTTCCAAATCTCCTCGCCGTCGTCTTCTTCTCCGGCGAGTCCAGATTGAGGCCTCACGGTGCCAGCACAATCTGCTGCACCTCTCACCAAATTAAAGCTATCAGTGAGTTCCCCTACTCATACTCTCTGTGTAGTACCATTTAATTGCTCACCGGTGACCTCTAACGCCGGCGATCACCGGAAATTCCCGATTGCCCTGTTCCGGCAATGCAGGCCAATTTACTTCGAATCAACTTTCGATCCTGTGGAAGAGAATGATCAGTGACTCATTTCCAGCAAGCCTATGCATCAATATCTCCAGATTGAGCTTCAATCGAAGTTTTCCCCAATTTTGAGCTTCTCCAGAAACCGGCGATCGTCGCCAGGCTTCTCCGGCCATCCTCCGGCCAAATTGATTGTGCAGGTGACTTCCTCTTACCTCTCTTTCACTCCTCAAGCTTGGAATCGAGTTCTTTCGGCCTGTATCAAAAACCCCCAAATGGCAGTGCTCTTCTCCGGCGTAGTTCACCGGAAACCTATTCCTGGCCGTTTCAGCTTCATCCACTTTGTCATTCAGGTGTGCCTCAACCTCCTGAACATTTTTGTCTTCTAGCTCGATCTCTGAAACTGCCCAGATTTCAAGTTATAGCCATGCCAAGATCTTGTCTAGAACTGCTCCAGTGCAGCCAGTTCATCTCAGTTCATCACTGAAATTCTTGCTTTCCAGCCATTTCTTGCCCTAGATTCTGTTGACTTAGTTGTTCCTGTTATCCTTGCCTACCTCCTAGACAAAGTGGTGCATCATTTGGAGCTCTAGATCAAAAGTTATGCCAAGCCCTAGTTTTTGGCCATGTCAAGATCAATGCCAGACTATGTCAGTCAGTGGCATTAGCCCTTTTCACTCTCTTCTAGATGTGCATTTTGGGCATAACTTTGTCTCTTAGATTTCTGAGGTTGTGATCTACATTTTCTTCTTCTATCACAACTTGATTTGATCCCTTGAAATGCATGTTATGCTAAACCCTAATTTTTGACACTATCCCAGTGCATGCTAGCCAATGGCATTGCCTTGTTTACCCACCTCTGATTGTGCATTTTGAAAACCACTTTGTCCACTGAATTTGTAGAGTTATAATCTACACTTTCTTCTACTGTCATAACTTGAGATATGCTCTCTAGCTTTCCTTAAAGCTATGTCAGATTCTTGATCCGAATGTCAATCTGCTGACATTCGCTATTTTTGATCAAACCAACCGCAAAACTGATGTTCTTATTGCAACCTTGAGATCCTAAGAGCATCTAACACCCATTCTTAGCCAATTCCTTGAAACCCTAGACTCTCGACTCAGTTCAACTTACAATCTCAATTATCTCCAGTATCGTTCAGTTATCCTTGTTAAGCATATCTGCATATAGATCCTAAATCATTTTAATATATAAGTAATATTTGTGTGTATTGTTTGTTTGTCGCCAAGCAGATCCAGAAATCAAGTTCGAGGACTTCGCTGTTGATCCGTCATCAACTGCTGTATCTTACAACGCGGAAGGCAAGTCATATCCTTGGTCATCTTGAACCTATATTTTAAATGTTGCTAAAACATAACCTTAAATATAGATAATATTGCATGAGAAAGATTGAGAATGATTGATTTATGAATTGGCAGTACTAGACTGGTTATTTGTGAAATGTGAAATAAACAAGTTTTGAGCCATGAACTATTATATGTATATATATACTTATATTCATGAAATAAAACCCCTAGCCGTGACCAGAAAATGGTATTGAATGGTGGTAGCACCGGAGGTGCTAAACTGCGAAGGAATGCAGGCACTGAAGGTGCAGGGTTGTGGATAGTCTGGTCATTGGCATATAAGGACTAGAACCTTGTGTTGTGCGTCTAGCGGCATGAACAACGTGCTAACCGCAAGCCTGGTATGGGACAGGCCTGAACAAGTACTTATGTGGATCGCACATGAAACCCCTGCATGAGTTGTGTTGTGATGATTGACAGGGAGGAGGACTCCCACTATCACTGAAGGTGATCTGATATCTGACCCAGCAATGGGAACATGAGTAGGGTGGAGGGAGTAACGCCACAACTGTGTTTCGCGAGAGATCCACAGGGTTAGGGGTGAATTGTGAGTGATACATAACAAAAGTTTTTCTTATTTCCACCTTGCCGCTCACAATATGAAGTGAGTCAGGGGTCCAATCATTTTGTTATGATAGGAAAGGCTTGAAAGTGGAATATCTTGCGGGTAAATTGGTACCTCTCTGCAGAGTTAAAAACGTATTCGAATACTCCGAGCTCCCGGGTTTATAGGAGTCTGCTGCGGTGGATTAAATCGACGGGGTGTGACACAAGTACTATTTTCTAAATAAAATGTGTTAAATCAAGATTACCCAAATGACATGTGTTGTCATGATAAGGAGTGCTGCCGTGGGCTGTCGTGTGTCGACGTGTCGCGGTAGTGCTATAATCTAGTGAACATAAATGATAATGTTATATTATGAAAGGTGCTGCCATGAGATGAGGTATGAAAGAAAAATATTATTTTACAAACATCCATAATTCTTGACTAGTCTAGGTTCATATCATCACTACTATATGTATCTACTCTTACCTATGACTTGCTGAGTACGTAAGTGCTCACCCTTGCAACCTACAAATTATTAGACGGAGCGATCAACAATCAAGATGAAGGCGTGGAGAACTTCTTGGATCCAGAAGGAGGAGCGTCAGTCCCGTCATTGCCCTGATGTGTGTTGTTCTGCCGTCCACTTCTCTTTGTGGGTGGGTCACCTATTGATGAGACCATGTACATCATGGTTATGACCAAGACGATATCAACATGGTGGTCATCAAGATGTCATCGTCCGCCACCTTGGCCAGGACGCGAAAGCTGGCAGCACGTACGTCGTCTGGATTTTGTGCTGTCGCCGCCACAAGTTCGGCCTCCACCTTGGCCACCTCCCCAAACACAAGACGTGCTCAAGAAAGGCGCCTCTACACCTCTAAGGTCACACAAGCCACGTCGCTCCAAGGCCAGCCCACAAGTGAGCTCAATTCATCCGCGAGTCCGGTTCGCCCATCTTCGCGTAGTCCAACTTCAAACGGACGTACAGGCCACATACGAAGTCCATTTTCGACGTTCTTGGACTCTACAGACAAGAGAACGACGAGAGCTTTCCAACGGATCCAGTCCCATGTCCAAATTCCTTACTGATCAACAGGAATCGTCAAAACAAGATTACGACCAGAATCTGACGTGCGCTGCGACGCTCCACTTTGGGCCCAAGGCCCATGTACCCCTAGGGTTTCCTCCTCCACCCCATGGCCGCCCCATACAGTATATATATGGCCGCCATGGCTGCCGTTTAGACTTGGGTTTTGCTTAGATCAATTCTGTCTTTGAATAGTGTCGCCGTTCATCGGTTTGTGAGACCCCAACTCGTGAGCTTCATCCTCAATTGTAAATTCAGTTGCATCTTTCTTGTTCTTGCTTGTGTTCTCGATTCACTGGCAGGGATTAGCCTTCGTGGCGAGGTCAACCGGGCAGTGCACGGTTGATAACCAGAGGACGCGTGGTGCTGCGATTGCAGGGGTTTTGATCGTGCCGATCAAGAAGCCGGATCGTGTGTGTCTCGCGCCGCCTAATCGACTTATCCTCCACCTGACGGAAGTTCGGGCATCCCCGTTCCCATTACCTATCTTCTGCTGTGTAGATGTTATTTTGCTAAACCATGTATGCCGTGAAGGCATTGTAATCTTCTTATGTAATATCAAGGCCAGCAGGCCACACTGCTTAACTATTTTGTAAGTTACTCTGTTGCAATGTGAATATACTCCTGTGCTTGACTTATCCTAGGAAGTCAAGGGTATGTGTATGCTATGCATATATGAGTCTAGCTGCAGCGAGCTAGGTCTCTTCAGGAGTAGTCGTAGTCCCAGTTTCGGGGCGCGACAATCATCAATCTCAATCTATTTTCAAAAACAGAATTATTCCTAATTACCCTAAATACTCTGAAATTTAGAAAACTGATTTGATCAAATCTTGACCTGGTCTAGATCAAATTATTTTAGGATTATGATCCAGGGTATGCTAATACCTCAATTCAAAAAGTTGGCAGCAGAACTCCATCATTCTGACCATTTTCGCAAATCAGTCCAAAGGTGTTACAGATTGGTCCTTTTCAGATTTTCAAAAAGCCTGGAAAAGCTAAAAGCCACAAAACAACTCCAAATCTTGATCTGATTTAGGGGATATCTCCCATACACTATTCAATACAAAATCTTCTTCTATGAGGATCTCAAAATCTCATTCTAGGTCTCAGATATTCGACTTCAACAAAACAAAGATTCTAAATACCCTATTTTCGCTTTAGCTCAAAACCTAACCAAAAACCCCAGATTTGGCGAGTGTCTTTTCTAAACTATTTGTTGAGTTAATTGAGCCACATTAGTGAAATCAATTTCAGCCTAAACTAATTATTTCGCTGAAATTGTAATTCAGTACAGAAATATTTTTAGAAATTACGTTTTGGTCCAAATCCGTAATTTTTCCAGCTGGCACGATTTGAACCGAGCCCCACCGTAATTCTTTGCCGCCGGTGAATTCCAGCTCATCGCCAGTTCATGTGATCGTTTGAACCTGCACGCCGTACACGCGTAACGCCAGAGCCAGCCACCGTGGCAACCGCTTCGACCAGCGCAGCCCACCGCGCGTAGCAGCGAGGAGCAGCTATCAGAAACTTCACGCCATGACGACGCCATGCCAAGGCCAACCATCACCTCCTCCTCTACACCAGCCAGGACCAAGTCACAAGGACGCTGACCATTCTAACAAAGATGAAGAAGCCGCCTGTACGTCGTCCCGTCGTCGCCGTTGTCACCCCCGTCCAGTCGCTTCAGCGGCTCAAGTTCCACCGTTTGCCACCCTTGCAAGCTCCGTTCTGTGGCTAGTTAAGGCCGCCTGTGACCAGCCTTACCTTCGTGCAATCCAGAAACCGGTTTAACTGCAGTGCAACTCGTCTTCTTCTTCTCCGGCGAGGCGCCAAGGAGGGAGACGACGACCGGGTGCGCCGTTGCACCAATCTCCAAATTGACTCAACTGGTGTGCCTATTGCCCACCTTCTCATTCCTTAGCAAGCAATTTGTCTCCGGTGAATTGTATCGCCGGCGATAGCCGGAATTCATTTTGCCTTGTTCTAGCTATCGGACCTAGTTCCAGTCCAAATTAGCATCCCTTTTTGTAGAATGAATTGATCAATAGAGCCCATTGAACAATCCTGTTCAATCAAAATTTGAAATTAACCCATATTTAGAGATTTCCCGTTCTTTGTGCACTGCCGTGGATGTCTCACGCCGCTGGCACGTCTCATTGTGTTTCTGATCAAATTGTCTACAACACATTCCTTGGATCCCATAGATGGTGTAGCAGCTGTCAATTGTGTAGCATTGTTCTAAATCACAAACGCCCCTCCGACCTTCGTTCTCAAGTCCAGCCGTAACGCCGGTGAGCCCCAAAACGCCATTGCAACCAAATTCCTCTCTCTAGAACCATCAGCTTAGCTCCAGGAGCAAAAGCCCTCAATCAATTTCTAGATTCATCAACCGTAGCACCTTGTCACCATAGCTCACCTCTGGTTCTCAAAGCCGACGAGTTCAACCTCGTCGTTCGTCGCTGTCCAGCCACCGTTGTTTGATTAACCTTGCCAGCAGCATCCTCTCAACCTCGCCTACACGTTTGGCAAAGTTAGCGAAGCAACACATGCGTGGATTATCCAGACGTGATAAACCTAGAAATCGACAGTACATTGGCATACAGATTCACTGTGCTAGGGACTTAGCTACAAATTCTTTGATTTGGTGGACTTTTCTGTTAAAACCAAATTTTCAATTAGTTACCTTGTTCCATTGTGCACCTAATGCCTTAAACCAAACTTGTTGCGACAACTAAAAATATTCTAAACCACGCCTATGCCACCATCTGACATTGTCAGGCTGCGAACTGAATGCCAACCAGCTAACATTCGTTGTATTTGAGCAAACCAGCCGCGAACCGAATGTCAAGATTTATGCCTTGAAACCCTAAGAGCCTCTAACATCCATCCTTAGTCCAGATTCTATAAAATTCTAGGGTTCCGACCCAGTTCTAGCTTTAAACCCTATACGCTTCAGCATTGCCAAGTTCAATCTTCCTAAAGCATACCTGCATATAGATCATAAAGCATCTAATATAGTTAGTAATCATTCTGTGTTTGAATTGTTGCTGAGTAGATCCTGAGTCAGAGTTCAAGGACGTCACCACCAACACAGCACCAGCAGCTGATTGTTACGACGCGGAAGGCAAGTCATATTCTTGAACATCTCGAACCTATATTTTATGAATTGTTATGATATTTCCTTGGCTATAAATAGTATTGCATGTGATGGAATGAATAAAGTATAATTTGACAGTACTAGGTAGTATGCCGATGAAATGTGATAAGATCTGTTATAGGATGATCAAGGCTCACAGCTTGATTTTGAGCCACAACTAATGTGTATATATGTATATGTATATGTATGTTCATAAAATAAAAACTTCAGCCGTGACCAGAATGGTATGGAATGGTGGTATGGCACTGTTGAGTGCAGGGTTGTGGAATGGTCTGGTCATCAGCATATAAGGACTAGAACCTTGTGTTGTTCTTCCAGTGGCATGAAAACCATACCAACCATGAGCCTGGTATGGGACAGGCCTGAACAAGTAGTATGCGGATCGCACATGCACCCCCTGCATGAATGAGTTGGAAGGAATTGAGCACGATCGACACGGAGTGTTACTCCACACACTTGATGCACGCTGCCCCAGTAATGGGAAGAGGCTAGTCGGGGTAGGGGTATAGCCCGCCACAACTATGGTTTTTCCGACCACAGGGTCAGGGGTGAATTGTGTGTGAACCATAAATAAAGTTCTTGTTATCTCAACCTTGTCACTCGCACATGACTGTGAGGAAGGATCTAATCATGCTGATAGGATGGGCATTGAAGTTGAGATATCTTGTGGCTAAATTGGTGCCCCTCTGCAGAGTTCAAAACGTATTTGAATACTCCGTACTCCTGGGTTAATAGGAGTCTGCTGCGGTGGATTAATTCCACGTCGATGTGACACAAGTATGTTTTCAGAATAAAACTTGATGTAGAATAGACTAAAGGAAGTATAATTTGATTGGTGAAATAACAATGTGTTGATATGCTATGGTAGTACTGTTATGAGTTTATAAAAAGAAAGATTAATTTTGCAACCTTCCACCCTTCTTTAGTTGCTTAGGTTCATATCATCACTATTATATTTATATACTCTTGTATACTATGGCTTGCTGAGTACGTAAGTACTCACCCTTGCAATCTATTATCCAATAGATGGAGTGCTCCTTGATCAAGACGAATTCTTGGAGAACTTTTTGGATCCAGAAGGAGGAGTGCCAGTTCCACCTGAGGCCTGAAGAGTGTCGCTTTGCTTTCAACTTCTTGCTGTGGGGGTTCACTTAGCTTCCGACGAGTAGTAGATGTTTTGCCTGAACCAGACTTATTTATGCCGTGATGGCTTTGTAATCTATTATGCTGTATTAAGTCCAACAGGCCATACTACTCCAAGTACTATGTAAGTTAATCTGATGCAATGTACTTCTGTGCATGACTTATCATGGGAAGTCAGTTGGTATGTATGTATGTATGGGACCAGCTGCAGCGAGCTGGGTCCCCACGGGAGTAATAGTGGTCCCCAAAGAGGGGCGCCACACAATTCATCCTGATGATCAAGATAAGACCACGTTTACATGTCCTTTCAGTACTTTTGCCTACCGGCGAATGCCATTTGGGTTATGTAACACGCCTACAACTTTTCAAAGATGTATGATGACTATCTTTTCAGATTTAATTCAAGAAATAATGGAAGTCTTTATAGATGATTTTAGCGTTTATGGTTCCTCTTTTGATGCATGTCTACAAAATCTTTCTTGAGTCCTATGCAGGTGCGAAGAAGTTAACCTGTGCTAAATTGGGAAAAGGGCCAATTCATGGTTCAAGAAGGCGTGGTACTTGGCCATGTGATTTTTGAACGAGGGATTAAAGTCAACAAGGAAAAAAATTGACGTCATAGTATGATCCGGTGGATCTTCAAGTCGAGTTCGGAAAGGGTTTGCGACCTCAAAAAGGATTCGCAACCTTGGAAAGGGTTCGCGACCTCGGGAAGGATTTTATCTCCAGTCGGATTGTATTCTGATCAATATATATATAACTGAGTCCTATCTGTTTAGGTTTAGTTAGTTGTCTGAGTCTAATACTTTTAGTCAGTTATTGAGTCTGATACGTATTCATTCGATTGGACTATAAATACTTTGTAATAGTTCTAGTTTAGATCATCAAATCAAATCTAGATTGAACTTATTTGAGTCTTAGACACAAAGTTCCTCGACGTAGGAGAGTGCGTCCGATTGTTCGATGTGTACAAGATCTTTCTTTTCAATAAAGAGTTGTGCTATCTTTTGAACTGTGTTTTCGATCAACTTGGGTTTCGGTAATTCTGAGTAAGGTCCCATTATTCCACATATTAGCATCTGATCGAGTATAGTCGAAGCCCGTCTATACCTCAATCAGAGCAAAGACAACTTAGTGAGATGCTGAATGATGGTGTCATTCAACCAAGTAATTCGCCTTACAGATCTCCTGTGGTGTTAGTGCCAAAGAATGATGGGACGTGGTGTATGTGCATCAACTACCGAGCACTGAACAAGATCACCATCAAGAACCGGTACCCCCTTCCTCAAATTGACAACCTGCTAGATCAATTGAAGCATGCTGTTGTCTTATCAAAACTGGATCTAAAATCAGGGTATCATCAAGTCAGCATCCGAGAGGAGGATACGTGGAAAATCACGTTCAAAACATGACAAGGTCTATTCGAATGGCTGGTCATGTCGTTTGGCCTCTACAAAACCCCAGCTACTTTCATGCGTCTTATGGATGATGTATTGTGACTGTTCATCGATGACTTTGTGATCATTTACCTCGACGACATACTGGTCTATAGTCGTTCATGGGACGAGCACCTAGTTCATGTGGAAAAGGTGTTCGAACAACTTTGACAACATCAACTTCGCCTCAACCGTAAGAAGTACGAGTTTGGCCAGCAACCTCTACTTTACCTGTGATTCATGGTCGGCAAGGGAACATTGCAAATCAACACAGATAAGGCAAAAGTGATTCGCGAGTGGCCTCAACCACGAACAATTACAGAAGTGCATAGTTTTTTAGGAGCATGCCAATACCTTCGGAAGTTCATACAGCACTTCTTAATTGTGGCTTCTCTATTGCATGCATTAACCAAGATTGACCAGAAGTTCGAGTGGACAGGGAAACATGAGGACACGTTTCTCTTGTATAAGGGAAATTTACTTTATATACCTCGTGGAGCACCTCGAATTCAATGGCTGCTAGAAGCACATACATCAAAGATTGCTGGTCACTTTGGGGCTATGAAGACTTCACAAAATCTTCATCAACATGTGTTCTGGTTGCGTATGCAGCAGGATGTGGCTAGTTTTGTTCGAGGCTGTGGTCTTTGCAGCATCTCAAAACCAGTAAACCAAAAATTAGGTTTGTACACTCCTTTGCTAGTTCCATCACGACCATGGAAAAGCATATCCATGGATTTGTAGAGAGGATTGCCTAAGACTCGATGTGGCAATGACTATCTCTTTGTAGTCGTTGATCGGTTCTCCAAAATGATAATTCTCATACCTTGTTGAAAGACTATCACGGGAGAAGAAGCGGCTCTGGTATTCTTTCAGCACGTTTGGACACATTTCAGACTGCCGACTTCTATTGTTTGATCGTGATACCCGATTCCTTAATCACTTTTGGCGATCGCTCTGGATGATGATGGATACGAAGCTGAAGAAGAGTATTGCATTTCATCCTCAAACCGATGGTCAAACCGAGGTGGTAAATCAAATAGTCGTTCATCTCTTGAGGGGCTTTAACTAGCATCTGAAGACCTAGGATGATAGCATACAAAGCTGAAGAGGAGTACTGCATTTCATCCTCAAACCGATGGTCAAACCGAGGTGGTAAATCAAATAGTCGTTCATCTCTTGAGGGGCTTTAATTAGCATCTGAAGATCTGGGATGATAGCATACCGTACCTGCAATTTGCTTTTAGTTGAGTAGTGCATGGTTCGACTGGAAAGTCGCCCTTTGAGGTCTGTTTTGGATTTCTACCACAGAGTCCATTCGACATGGAGTTTGTGATCCCTATCTCAATGCAGAACAGCAAGGAAGCAACTAATCAGGATCGAGCATAAATGTTCCTGGAAGGTATTCAATGGCTCCATGGTGAGGTTGAATAGAAATTGCTGAAAGCTCAATTCAAGTACAAAGCGCAACATGATCGGCACCAAGTTGATGCTCAATTCCAAGAAGGTGATATGATATGGTTACATCTAAGTAAGGAGAGATTAAAAGGTGAAGGTAAAAAGCTTAAACCAATTCGTTATAGTCCTTTTCGGATTTTGCGAAAAATTGGTACTAATGCTTGTCAGCTCGAGTTACCTCCGTACATGGATATTTACTCGGTTGTTAATGTTGAGCACCTCAAAATCTTCGAACCTTCTATGCTGGATGATGAGCCTGATACCATAGTACCATATGTTGAAGACTTTATCTATCAATGAGAAGAACCTCTACCTGACGACATGATCTTGGACAAGAAGGTGACCACCACGCACAGCGGCACACGAGAGTCTTTTTGAATCGGCCAAAAAGATCAACGAGCACGTGCGGCAAAATGGTACACCCGAGAAGATGGTCAAGCTCAATTTCCACATCTCCAGTTTTGATCGAATGGTCGCCAACAGGGATTGGCTCCTTCTCAACAGGAGAGTCATGATCTGGGTGGATCTTCAGGTCGAGTTCGGAAAGGATTTGCGACCTCAGAAAGGATTCGCGACCTTGGAAAGGGTTCGTGACCTCGGGAAGGATTCGGTTTCTGGTCGGATTGTATTCTGATCAATATATATAACTGAGTCCTATCTATTTAGGTTTAGTTAGTTGTCCGAGTCTAATACGTTTAGTCTGTTATTGAGTTTGATACGTATTCATACAATTGGATTATAAATACTTTGTAATAGTTTTAGTTTAAATCATCGAATCGAATCTAGATTGAACTTATTTAACTCTTTGACACATAGTTCCTCGACATAGGCAAGTGTGTCCTATTTTTTGACGTGTACAAGATCCCTCTTTTCAATAAAGAGTTGTGCTATCTTTTGAACTGTGTTTTCGATCAACTTGGGTTTCGGTAATTTCGAGTAAGTTCCCGTTATTCCGCATATTAGTATCTGATCGAGTATAGTCGAAGCCCGTCTAAACCTCAATCAGAGCAAAACAGTATCCGATCAAGGTTAGATCAAAACTTGGTCTAGGCTTGAATCAGATCATAGTAAGTCTTCCACAACCAACAAACGTGAAGGGCATACACAGTTTCTTGGGACATGCATGTTTTTACTGTCATTTCATTAAGGATTTTTCCAAAACTACTAAACCTCTCACTCATTTGATTGGTAAAGATGTGCCTTTTGATTTTGATGAAAAATGTCTTGATGCCTTTAATCAATTAAAACTTGCATTAATACTGCTCCCATCTACAACCTCTAAATTGGAATGAACCCTTTGAATGGATGTGTGATGCTAGTGATTATGCAATTAGTGTTTTTCTAGGGCAAAGAACAAATAAAGTTTTACATGCTATATACTATGTAAGCAAAACTTTGGATGATGCTCAAAGTAATTACACTATGACTGAAAAGGAATTGCTTGCTGTAGGGTATTCCCTAGATAAATTTCATCCATATTTAATTGGTTCAAAAGTTATTGTGCATAGTAATCATGCTGCTCTTAAATATCTTTTGACCAAGACAGAAACCAAGCCACGACTTACACGATGGATCCTACTACTGCAGGAATTTGATTTGGAGATCAAAGATAAGAAAGGTGCTGAGAACATCATCGGCGATCATCTTTCATGACTCTTCACCAACATCGCCGATGTTCACATCAATGACGCTTTACCAGACGAGCACCTTTACTTGAATCAACAAGAACCATGGTATGCTGATTACACAAATTATTTATTTAACCATGAACTTCCTCCAGGGTTGACGAGTAGACAAGAAAGCGCTTCCTCCACGACATCCGACGCTACTACTGGAATGATCCAAACCTTTTCAAAAGGGAGTTGAAAACATCTTTCGATGATGTGTGCCCGACAAGGAGATTCAAAGTGTTCTTGAATATTGTCATCCACACTACTACAGAAATGCTTTTCACTATCGGTTCAAAATCGACTCTACTATCGATTCTCTTACTGCTAGTGATCGGCACGATAGAAGAAACGTTGCACACCTCTATCGGTTAAAAACCGATAGTAAAATACCTATACTTCCAATGTTTCAGTAATCGATAACGACAATTCTTCTATCGACTCAATGATCTCAACCGATAGTGATGTTTTATTTCTTGTAACGATTATTCACTGGAAACCGATAGTAATGTATAGTTTTTTCTATCGGTTAGGTACTCGACACGGTTAGTACTGGAAACTTTCTTCTATCGGTTGTAGGATATGAACCGATAGTATTACAAAGGATCATTAACAGATACAGCAATACAGAGATACACTAATACAGCAGATTTAATTTATTCACAAATACACTAATTATTCAGAGATTTACTTTATTCACAAATACACTAATTATTCAGAGATTTAATTTATTCACAAATACACTAATATAAAGATATACACATGCATTGGACAGATTGAATTTATTCACATATTGAGTTTATTCACAAATACACCAATACAAGTACACACATATACCAATCAACACATTCAATATATATTACACAAGTCATTTACGATCGATCGTTGATAGCCACTTCTTCCATCACATATTGAGCCCAAATTGTTCGCAGCTCCTTCAATTGAGAGAACTCATATTGGTCTTTGAACATGGCACTCTGCATGCGTGTATGAAGTTAGGAACGTACGAGACATCCAATGTTCGACTTTGAGTCAGGAAAAATGGTTATCTTAGGGAATTGGGCAAAGTTTGTCCTGATCAGGTCATACATAAATCTCATGACATAGAAGCCACATTCCCATGATTGTGGCTGCTGATGGCGTTGGGATAATTGCATATGCAAAGACATAAACCCACATTAACTCGAAAGAACTAATTAAGCTTAAATTAAAAGACTCATCATGAATAGTCCCATCCGTATTAATTACCTCATATTCTTTCCAAGAAATTGTTGTGTCCTTCGACGCGTCATGCCTCCCTCTAGCAGTAACATAATTTTTGAAAGCCCTGTATTTAATTTAGCATTGCCGGTTAATATGTTATCATTAATTAGCTAGTCAGAGAAAAATTTAAAACAGCTGTGTTACTTACGCGTCTATGTGCCACGTGAGGGTGAAAACATGCGCCACCCTATCGCTCATCGAATCGAGGTAATAGACCTCATTCATCCATGGGCAAATGACGGCGAGGACCCAGTGGCCCCTACATTGCATATATAAGCGAACCATTTCATACATATGTTACGCGTAACATACAAGAATGAGTTATATTAGTAGGAAATGCACTAACCTTCACTATCAGTTACGAAAGACAAACCGATAGTACTATTTCATCTATTATATCGGTTGGTACAGTATGAACCGATAGTAAAAAATATTTGCATTGCACTAACGGTGTACCAGAATATAACCGATAATAAAAAGTCTCTTCTCCACCGCTGTCGTCCTACTCTATCGGATTTTTCCCAGATTGCTTATAACCGTTAGAAGATATGGGTTAGTGGATTGCATTTCTGTAGTAGTGAACTCAAGAATAGAATGTTCGAGAGTAAATTCAAGCATGTGAAGAAATCGCTCAAGAGCCTCAAGATGAAAGATGATGATGATATTACAACTCTAAAGGCTACAAATGAACATCTCGACATGGGCGACCATGAAAAAGTGGTCAATTCTAAACTCTATCAATCCTTGATTGATAGTTTGCTTTATTTTACCGCATTTTGGCCAGTCATCATATTTAGTGATTGCATATATGCTAGATTCGGATTATTTCCTAAGGAATGTTATCTAATTGCCATTAAATGCATTCTTAGGCAATTGAAATTCAATCCTAGATATATCTTTGATATCCAAAAAGTACAAATCTTGAATTACTTGATTATTTGGATTCGGAGCTTATGACTTGCAAGATAGATCAAAAGAATACATCCGGTGGTTGTTGTCCTAAATCTTTATGGTTGAAACAAATCTTGTTGGATTATACAATTGCATTCAAATAGATGCCACTCTTATGAAATATTGAAAGTGTCATAAAGATGGTGAACAATTTAATTCAAAACTCTCGGTTAGAGTATATTGATATATGACATCATTCTATAAGAGACTTTGTGGCATAAAGAGATTTAGAGATCAATCATGATATGACAAATATGCATCTAGCGAATATTTTTCACATCAAACTATTAGATGCATCTAGATTTTGAATGATTGAGAAGGGATTAAATGTCATTGATATAAATGTCTTCGATATATCCATTATATGTTGATTGTCTTGTTATCCTTCTCCATACTTGGAGTATATTTTTCAAAAATACTTGCAACAAACTTTCTTGAGATCTTGCTTTTGCATAAAAACCATTCCATATAAAATTCAATGACCCTGAAAATTTTGTGTATCAAAATTTGTGTTCTCGATCCTTCCTTTTTGTGCTTGATGACAAAAGGGGAGAGTGTTTTAGAGAAAAGCTTTAGGAGGAAGCTTTAGGGAGAGAATAGTGTTTTAGAGATATTTGAGAGCTTTAAGGGGAGAGAATAGGAGAATCTGAGAAAGATAATTGAGTTAGTTGACAAAGGGGGAGAAATGGATATCATGTGATGTGATATTTGAATGATGAGATATTAGAGATCAATGACATTTGATATATTTGATATTGATATCTGAGAGATAGATATTATTTGAGATCATTGATATTGATATTCGGGAGAGATAAATGAGATAGAGAAAATCAAGATAGTTGATGTTTTGGAAGATGAATTGATTAAACTTGTGCTCAATTGTCATTCATATCTCTTAAATTAAATGATTAAATGCTTTGTTCAGTTTCGATATATTATTGTATATATTGAGGGGAAGTTGAAGAATCTATTTTGCAAAATCTATTTTGGATTTATAGAGGTTGTTTTCATTAAGCATCAAAAAGGGGGAGATTGTTGGATCTAGGTCGATTTAAGTATCTAGGTTTTGATGATTAATGATGATTTAGATAAACCCCTAATGATTAATGTTAATCTGGATAATGATGGCTTCATTGATTAAATGACAACTTGGATAAATCCTGGTTTAGGACAAGTACATTGAATTGTTAATGTTAAACCCTAGAATTCGATGACTCCCTGTTGTGGTTTAATAATTGATGCATATGTTGAGGGGGAGCTATGTGGTTGCATCAATATTGTGCTAAGTGTAAATTGAAATGTCATGTGATAAATCCGGAAGTTTGATGACTCCTTGTTGTGATCTTGATATCGATGCACATGTTGAGGAGGAGCTCAGAATGATTAGTAATCTATGTTTGTGCAAAAGTTGATGTCTTCCTTGTGGTTTAAGATCGAAGCAGGTGTTAAGGGGGGCTCATCATGTATGTCATTTGTGCTTACATTGAGCTTATGCTTATCATTATCATGACATGAGTAGTATAGATCGTATGCACATTTCTTATAATATACCATTCTATATGATTGTGTATTTCATCTCTTACTATACGTTGAATATGGTTTTGTCATTTCATCAGAAAGAGGAATTGTTGAGCTAACTCCTGTGTGGAGTAATCTCTCTAGTGGTGATTAATGACGACCTATATATGAGACTAACGTTGTGCATTGAGCGTATGTGTTGTAGTCTCAAGACATATTGCGAGATGAAAGCAAGCAAGGGCATAAATAGAATGATGCCGATACGAGTCATCTCGAGTGAGGTCAAGCTTAGTGAGGTCGAGCTTTGTGAGGACAAGCTTCGAGGGATCGAGTTTCACGAGGTCGAGCTTCACCGAAGGTAAGATCCAAGATTAAGGATTGTTTTCTTAGGATTTTACCGGTCTCAGTGTTTGGAGATAGACCGGGTTGATAGGATTCTTTTTACTAGTTTAACCGTACTATTAAGTGGGGTCAAAAACTAGTAGCTTGAATCTATCTAGTGCGGAAGCTCAAATGCATTCATATCATCTTACACTAGTGTTTAATCACCTCTTGCATTGCTAGAAAGTCTAAGTGTAGTTTGTGTTGCATTAAAGAAAATGCTTTGAAAACTACACTTAGTCGTGGTCGCCAGCTATTTCAATTGGTTTTTATTCTAGAGCTGGTCATGGTTGCATTTGCACCTTCTGATCGTATCCTTGTTTGGTACGTGGTTGTGGTCATGTTGCCGGATTGGCTGTATCCTTGTTTAGGATTTGGTCGTGGTCGTAGGAGTTCAAGCTAGTCATACCAGTCTTCCGCTCGCTTGCGTACGCTCGACCAAATCCACCCGATCACCTGCTTTCGACCGGATGTTCGACTTGTGTGGTCGTAGTCGTTGCTGAGTGTCAGCAGACTTATCCGCGAGAAAACAGCTATCCGTATGTGCAAATAACCTAAAGTTTGGTTTTGAGTAAAATTTGGTAAAGTCTTGTTTTCGGTTTGCACAGGCCGGACAGTGTTTGTGGTGGCCGGACATTGTCCAGCCAGTACACAACTCCTGTGGCTTTGGCAAATTGAAAACAGAGACAAATGGCTTTTGTCCGGGCTTTTGTCCAGGGTAGGCCGGACATTGTCTGATTTGGCTGGACAATGTCCGGCCTGTATAAAAGTTGTGTGGTTTTGATTTGAAATGTAGCACAGACGTTTAAATCGTTCGGGGGCTTTTGTCCGGGATGGGCCAGACTTTGTCCGGGCATGGCCGGACATTGTTCGGCATGTACAAATCCTGTATGCCTCATTTGAATCATGTAACCAGAGACAAATGCATTTGTCTGGAGCTTTTGTCTGGACATATGATCATTTGTCGGGCCTTCACAAATATAGCCCAACGATCACTAAATCCGCTTGCAACGGTCATTTTTGTTGTACTGGCCAGATAGTGTTCGGCATGGCTGGACAATGTCCGGCATGGCTGGACGATCTCCAGCCTGTACAAAATTGTGTCACCAGGTTGCAAACGGCTAGTTTCTTGTGAGGGGCTATAAATACCTCTTGTTGGCTTTCATTTGAGGCTGCTCAAGAAGTTGAATACACTGTGAAAAAGCTAGCGAAGTCTTTGCATTTGAGATATTGCATCTAGAGACTAGATTTGAGCCCAAAATCTTGAGTGGATTTGAGAGAGAGCATTTGGGTGAAGTTAAAAGTGTTTAGTGCACTTCAATCACCATTTGCATGCTAGTGCTAGAGTGTTGAGCATTGATTTGCATCTTTGAGCTTCTAGCATGTGATTTTTTCAAGTGAGCGCATCTGACTTGTTACTCTTGGCGATCGCCTTCAGCTAGACGGTATCGAAGGAGAGTCGCGATCTCTCTGGTTGAAGTTTGTTGGAGAGGCCAACAAACAACGTGTGAAAGGTGTGTGCTCGCCTATCCGGTGTGGAGAAGGAGCAACCCGAGTGAAGATATCCTTCGTGGATATAGAAGCGAGGCTCATGCGTGAGCGCTTCAACGAGGAGTAGAGGAGACCGGGCGAGTTTCCGAGACCTCGATAAAAATATAGTGTCAATTGTGTATCTCTTGTTCTTCTATATTTATCTTGACACAATTGTTTAACTCACTAGTTGCATGGTGTATTGTATAATTCATATTGAGTAATTGCAACTAGTGTTAAATTGTTGTTGCATGTTGAATTGATTATTCAATATGGTTGAATGCAACCAGTTGATTAAATAGTTCTAAATCCCTTTGCAAAATCTAGGTTATCCGAAACATCTTTTAAAATTGTTTAATTGATAAGAAATTTTAAAAGTCTCCTATTCACCCCCTCTAGTCGGCATCCTTGATCCTACAATAAGGACGAGACCCTTGTGTTGTACTTCCAAGCGGCATGAAAAACGTACTAACCATTTGCCCGATTTGGGATGGGCGTGGCAAAGTGTTCTCTTGGTATTAGCTTTTCTCTGCAATGGTTGTCGGTCTAGTTTCTTGAGGGAAACTAGTGGGCCACAGAAGGCCGTGAGTTGTGAGAGTGAGTAAGTGAATCAGGAGTTTGGAAGGAAGGCGCCCTAGGCCTGGATTCCGAGTCGTGCACGGCTAGATCCACAGGCTATGTGTCTCGCGGGATCATAGACCAATGCTAGGTAGATTTGGCTGTGGGGTGTGCTCCACAACGGTAATATGGACTGAATCGTCTATTTACCGGGCAGGGAATTGTTAATATTTGGAATACAAACTGTCGTGTGATCTCAGCCTTGTCACATGTATAAAAGTCGCATGGAGAGGTACCGACTTGAAAGCCGCGTGATCAAGTGGATTAAAGTGGTACACCTTTGCAGAGTTACAAAAAGTATTGGATACTCTTAGCTCCTAGGTTTTGGAGTCTGCGCGCTGTGGATTCTATTCATGTCGATGCAGCATAAGTAGGATTTGAAATATTTTTGTAATACTGGATAAAAGTGGTGACTCATGGAAGACCGGCACGCATAACATTTTCTGAAACCTGCCACGCATAACATTTTCTGAAACCTAGTTTAGGATTTTAAAAGTCTCGCTTTTGAAATCAAAACCTTTCTTCAGAACTTTAGAGTGAAAATTTATTCTATTCTTACCTATAAACCAAATAGCCTATTTCTTGGAATTCCCCATCACTTATATACCTGCATTCATTAATTGAGACTTGTTGAGCACCGTGAGGACTGATAAGTCTTAATTTGGTAGAATTTTACCCTAGGTTTAGTATTGAAAATGTGCAAAAATGATGCTTAAAATTCCTTTGATGCGTCATTTTATGTGACTTTTTGTAACATTTTTACAATCCTCTTTCACGAGTATGTTCTTCATGTTTCAGGGAACAAACGTACCTAATTTGGAGTTATTTCGACATCGTTTGGATAGGAAACGAAGTGGAGAAAGAAGATGCTGAAAATCTGAAAAAAAATCAGCAATCCGACCCGAAATTGGACCCGATACCAGATTTTTGAATCCAAAACAAACCCGTTAGTCGGTTTAAAGTCCGAATCTAAGACAATTTCTTTCCTAAATAAGTCTTGAGTTGGTTAATTCTAGGACTTATATACTATGAGAGAGAAACTTTTGGATCAATTAGACATGCTTTTTTACATACTAGCCATTAGGGTTTAATTTAATTTTTTAGTAGAGCCCCATTCTCTATTTTATTGCTTTTGTAAGCCGGCAAGGACGGTAATTTCAATTCTCAAGAAATCAAGTAAGTTTTTATTTATTTCTAATTATTATTTTTGCATTCTTATGACTTTTTACGAGTAGATTCTTTCTAGGGTTAGGGATGACATAATCTGGAAGGCGTGATTCTTCCTTGGTTTTGACCTCAAGTTTTGGAGTTATTTTCTAATATTTCTTCCTCTAAACCCTAAATTCTCGTTTTGGCAACAGACATAACAGTTGAGCTTTAGCTAGAATTTAGGGGAGTTCTTAAGTCCTTAGCACTTTGACGCGGGACCCTGAACAAGAGAGATGCTCTCGCCAAATGTGACAGTGGAAGCGATCCTCTGACTATTGACCCAGCGTCTCGAACTGGAAATTTAATTTGTCTTGGAAAACAATGGATGTTAACTCAGAATTCTCGGACCTTGGATAGAATTACGCCGGATGGTTAGGGAATTCCCGAAGCCCTAGGTTTTAATTCCTGCTTTATAAATTTAGATTTCATACCTACAATTTATTACTTTAAAGGCGCCATTGTCGGGGAACAACGGTAATTCATCTTTTAGATTAATTTTCACTGATATAAGTCAATCTCACTTCTCAATCTTGCTTCTATTTTTCTTTTGCTTTTTCGTTTCTTTGCACCACTAACCTTTCAGGGACAGTAGTGCAAAGCTGGATAGTTCGGACGAACCTGTCAAAACCGTGTGCCAACTTCGGTACGAGGCAAGACAGGTAAGATCGGAGGAAAACTCACAGCTTTTTGAAGACATCGAACAAAAACCAACAATGGAGGACCAAAAAAGACTCAAGGATTATGCAACGCCACTCATCATGGGATTGCAATAAGGTATTCTTAGACCACCGATTGAATCAAACAATTTTGAGATAAAACCTACGTTTTTGAATTTGGTTCAACAAAACCAATTCAGCGGTCTTCCCGCTGAAGATCCATCACTACATTTACATATGTTTCTTGAGCATTGTGATACTTTCAAGATTCATGGAGTAACACAGGATGCACTTCTTTTGAGGCTCTTTCCTTTCTCGCTTCGCCAGAAGGCGAGGGCATGGCTATACACTCTTCCTCCTATGTCAATCACTACTTGGGATGAACTCTCACGGGTTTTTCTTGGTAAGTTTTTCCCTCCTGCTAAAACTTTTCAAATTCGCAACCAGATTGCATCTTTTTCTCAGCAGGTAGGTGAATCACTTTATGACGCTTGGGAACAGTACAAGGACTTGCTGATCAAATGTCTGCATCACAGACTAAAGAAGTGGCTTGTAGTTCAAATGTTCTACAGCGGATTGAACTACAATGCACTAATGGCCGTAGATGCCGCAGCTGGCAGCGCACTGATGAACAAAAGTGTAGACGAAGCATACGACCTCATCGAAGGAATCACTCAAAACTACACTCAATCGGGATCCGAATGAGCTGCTTAACAAGCTTCGACCAACAACATGGAGGTAAGTGTAATGTCGCAATTAGCCGAGCAGATAGCACTCTTGACCATAAATTATCAATTCTTGGATCTTCTGCTACTTCATCTGTTAATGCAATTGCACCTATATGTGAACTGTGAGGCATACAGGGCCACTATGGCCATGAATGCCAATTTAACCCATCCATGGAGCAGGCAAATACTTTTCAGGGTATGCAACAACGGCAAGGTACTACTTTTCCTAATTCGTATAACTCGGGATGGCACAACAATCAAAATTTTGCATGGTCAGGACAAAATCAGCAACCTCAACGCCAACAACCAAATTTTGGACAGCAGCAAATACATCAACAAAATCCCCAATATCAAGCTCAAAGGCCACCGTTTCAACCAAAAAATCAGCAACTTTATTGACCTCCAAACCAGCGACAACCCGAGCAATTGAACATGGAGCGCATGCTACAGAACTTTCTAGCAAATCAAGAGAAAGAGAATATATCCATGAACCAAAAGATCGACTCCATATCGACTCACCTCCGCATGCTCGAGACTCAAATCACACAATTGACGAATCCTGCACCGAAAAACGATAACCCTCTTCCTTCTCAACCTATTAATCCTCGCAATTCTAAGCATATTAATTCCATAGTTTGTTCTAAGTCCCTTGTTTCTAATGTAGTGATCTTAAGGAGTGGAACAAAGGTACCGGAATGAACACCACCAACCGAACCTGCGCTAGCAAGAGAAATTGAAGAAGTACCATCACAGCCGGCGAAGGATGATGACAAGGTCGCCGATCCACAAGAAAAGGAAAGTGGAGAAAATCAGGTAACACGTATTTATAATCCAACTCCACCTTTCCCAGGAAGGTACGTAAAAGCAAAACTCAATAAGCAATTTGAATAATTTGTTGAGATCTTGAAAAAACTTAATGTGACTGTGCCTTTCATTGATTTAGTAACTCAAATGCCTTCTTATGAAAAATTCTTAAAAGATTTACTTACTAAAAAGAGGGCTTTGAGTGAATTTCAAACTATTGCTTTAACCAAAATTGTAGTGCTTTAATTCAAAACAAGATGCCGGCAAAGCTACAGGATCAAGAGAGCTTCTCCATCCCTTGTAACATAGGTACGGTACATATCAATCGAGCTCTTTGTGACCTTGGCGCAAGCGTTAGTGTGATGCCTCTTACCATCACACAACGTTGGAGCATGGGTGAGATTAAGCCTACACGCATGGTTCTGTAACTTGTCGATTGTTCGGTAAAGCATCCGGAAGAAATCCTGGAAGATGTGCCTCTTCAAGTTGGTAAATTTTATCTTCTGGTTGACTTTGTCATTCTTGATATGGATGAAGATGTTGCTATACCTATTATATTGGGACAACCCATGCTCCGGATAGTAGGTGCCCTCATTGACATTCGTGAGGGACGAATTACTTTTTGCATAGGGGAGCAGAAAATTTTATTTAAAATGTCTAAACTTGTTGATTGCCCTATGTATGAAGAGAAAATTTACAACATGGATGCTTTAGAAGAAGTCTTGGAAGAGGAGTTGCCACTTCGACTCACTTCTGGAGAAGGATCGAACAGATGAACCATTCGAAAATGAACAAAACGAAGACGAACGAAGAAAAGAACCATCCAAAGAGGACATCTCGGATTCCAACCACATAGGTAAGGAAAAGTTAAGTAAACCTACACTCAAAACTCTTCCTTCCTCTCTGAAATATATGTTTTTAGATGATGATGAGATGCAACATGTCATTGTTAATGCAAACTTGACCAATTCGCAACTAGAAAAATTGATTTCTTTACTTCGTGTGCATCGCAATGCTCTTGGTTATTCTATTGATGATATCAAAGGGATTAGCCCTAAAATTGCATAGGATCTCTCTAGTTGATGAAACTAAAACTTCCATTGAGCATCAACGTAGATTAAACCCGAACTTGAAAGAAAATGTAAAAGCTGAATTTCTAAACTATTAGATGCAGGTATCATTTATCCTATTTCTGATAGTAATTGGGTTAGCCCTGTTCATGTGGTTCCAAAGAAAGGAGGTAAGATTGTGGTCAACAATGCTAATAATGAATTGATCCCTACTAGACTTGTTACTGGATGGCGCATGTGCATTGATTATCATAAATTAAATAGCGTCACTAGGAAGGATCACTTTCCATTACCTTTCATTGATCAAATGTTGGAAAGATTAGCCAAACATGCCTACTTTTGTTTTCTTGACGGATATTCGGGGTTCTTTCAAATCCCAATTCATCCCGATGATCAAGCTAAGACGACGTTTACATGTCCCTTCGGTACTTTTGCCTATAGTCACATGCCGTTTGGATTATGTAACGCACCTGCAACCTTTCAACGATGTATGATGGCTATCTTTTCAGATTTAATCGAAGAAATAATGGAAGTCTTTATGGATGATTTTAGCGTTTATGGTTCCTCTTTCGATGCTTGTCTCCAAAATCTTTCTCGAGTCTTAAATAGGTGCGAAGAAGTCAACCTTGTGCTAAACTGGGAAAGTGCCAATTCATGGTTCAAGAAGGCGTGGTGCTTGGCCACATAATTTCTGAACGAGGGATTGAAGTCGACAAGGCAAAAATCGAAGTGGTAGCAAGTCTTCCACCACCAACCAACGTGAAGGGCATACGCAGTTTCTTAGGACATACAGGTTTTTACCATCGTTTCATTAAGGATTTTTCCAAAACTGCTAAACCTCTCACTCATTTGCTTGATAAAGATGTGCCTTTCGATTTTGATGAAAAATGCCTTGATGCCTTTAATTAACTGAAACATGCATTAACTACTGCTCCCATCTTACAACCTCCAAATTGGAAAGAATCTTTTGAATTGATGTGTGATGCTAGTGATTATGCAATTGGCGCTGTTCTAGGGCAAAGAACAAATAAGGTCTTACATGCTATATACTACGTAAGCAAAACTTTGGATGATGCTCAAAATAATTACACTACAACCAAAAAAGAATTACTTGCTGTAGTCTATGCCCTAGATAAATTCCGTCCATATTTGATTGGTTCAAAAGTAATTGTGCATACTGATCATGCTGCTCTTAAGTATCTTTTGACCAAGACAGAAACAAAGCCACGGCTTGCACGATGGATCTTACTGCTGTAGGAATTTGATCTGGAGATCAAAGATAAGAAAGGTGATGAGAACATCGTCGCCGATCATCTCTCGCGACTCTTGACCGACACCGCCAACATTCACATCAATGATGCTTTACCCGATGAGCACCTTTACTTGATTCAACAAGAACCATGGTATGCTGATATTGCAAATTATTTATTTAAACATGAACTTCCTCCAGGGTTGACAAGTAGACAACGAAAGCACTTCCTCTACGACATCCGACGCTACTACTGGAACGATCCGAATCTTTTCAAAAAGGGAGTTGACAACAGATTTTGAAGATGTGTGCTCGACCACGAGATCCAAATCGTTCTTGAACATTGTCATTCATCTCCATGTGGTGGACACACTGGAGCTTCAAAAACAGCGGCTAAGGTATTGCAATCAGGTTTGTTTGGCCTTCTTTCTTTAAAGATTCTTATGACTTTGTGCAAAAATGCGATCCTTGCCAACGTTCGGGAAATTTAAGTCAAAGACATGAAATGCCCTTAACAAGTATTCTTGAAATTGAATTCTTTGATGTATGAGGGGTAGATTATATGGGACCTTTTTCATCTTCTATGGGTAACTCCTACATCTTAGTTGCGGTTGATTATATTTCAAAGTGGGTAGAGGCTGTTGCTACGCCAACAAATGAGTCAAAACATGTGATAAAGCTTTTCAAAATAGTCATCTTTCCCCGATTTGGTATACTGCGAGCAGTAATTAGTGATGGTGGTGCGCATTTCACTAATTAACAATTTAAAAAATTGTTGATGAAATATGGGGTAATTCATAAAGTTGCTCTTGCATATCACCCTCAGACAAATGGACAGGTTGAAGTCTTAAATAGGGAAATCAAGTCGATCTTGTAGAAGGTAGTGGCACTGTCTCGTACAGATTGGGCACTCAAACTTCCAGATGTCCTTTGGGCATATCGCATTGCATTCAAGACTCCGCTAGGTATGACGCCTTACAAACTTGTATTTGGTAAAAACTGCCATTTGCCTGTTGAACTATTACACAGGGCGTTATGGGCGTTAAAAGAACTCAACTGGGACTTTGACAAAGCGGGGCGAAGGCGAATCCTTGAATTGCATGAGCTAGAAGAGCTTCGGAACAACTCCTATGAGAGTGCCTTGATCTATAAAGACAACACGAAAAAGTGGCACGACAAACAGATCCTCAACCGTGAATTTAAACCAGGTGATTTGATTCTATTGTTCAATTCTCAGTTGAAATTGTTCCCAGGGAAATTGAAATTGCGATGGACTAGGCCATACATGATAGATTAGGTCTTTCCGTATGTTGCCGTCGAACTTTGAGCACAAAATGGCACCACTTTCAAGGTAAACATGCACCGTATCAAGCTATACAATGCGGGAGACCAGGTAAGTACACTAAACTCGGTCGATTCTTTTGATTCTATATATTTTTGAATGGTTGAGGACGTTCCGTCGAGCAGGACGTTAAACCAGCACTAGCCGAGAGGCAAGCCGGTTACCCAAACTCCGATGGTTGATCTACACGGTGCGCAAGTTTTTTCTTTTTTTTATTTTATTTATTTTTATCATTTTTTTAGTTTATCACTTGCGATGCCTTGCACTGCACCATTGGAGCTATGTGGACCACAACATCTTCTTCCACCACATCATCATCCACAACATCCACCAACCTGAACGACAACCGCAAATGGTAATTTGTATCTATCTCCATACATTGAGGACAATGTCTGATTTAGCTTGGGGGTATTCACTTAACCGTTTGCTTAGTCTGATTTAACTTGGGGCATGTTCACTTTGTTGGATCAAGGATGCCGACTAGAGGGGGTGAATAGGAGGCTTTTAAAAACTTTAAACTTAAACAAATATTTGCAAAGTAAGAACAAATAATAAAATGAGCAAGAGGAGAAGAGAACGAACACAGTAATTTTTACCGAGGTATCGGAGACTCGCCCAGTCTCCACTAGTCCTCGTTGAAGTACTCAAGTCACTTGAGTTTTGCCTCAATACTCACAAAGAGTATTATCAACTATTGGTTGCTCCTTGTCCACTCCGGAAAGGCGAGCACCGATGCCTTGTACAAACTTGCCGAGCCTCTCCGACAATCTCTGATCTGGAGAGGTCAACGGCCACGCCTCCGAACCGTCTAGGTGAGGGCTCTCACCAAGAGTAATAGGCAGTGAGGTATTCTCTAGACCTCCAAACACGCACTGAGAAACTAAGAGAATGCAAATGCAAATGAACTGAAACTCTCGGTGGATCGAAAACACTCGACTTGATCAAAAGATCAAGATTTTAAGTAGAAAACTAAAGCTCAAGAGTGTATAAGAGAATGCTGCTGCTTGTTATATAAAATACATGCCCAAAGCCCCTATTTATAGCCTCAAGAATCAAATGAACCGTTGGAGCTAGGGCTGAAAATCAGCAACTCATCAAATTGACAGTCAGTTTGCCTAACTGACAGTCAGTTTAGTGTACAATGGCCGACAAAATTTACGGATAAAAATTTGCTAGCCGTTCGTGGTCGTTTATGGAAACTTGAAACCCACAACTGACAGTTCGACCACAGACTCGACCAAATCAAATAGAAACTCAGTTAAAATCAACAGAGGTCGAAACCCCAACTGACAGTCAGTATGGACAAACTGACAGTCAGTTTAGTACAAAAATTTTGAGCCCAAAATACACCCTCTCTGGACAATTGTCAGTTTAATTAAACTGACAGTCAGTTTAGTAAACTGACAGTCAACCTGAACAAAAACAGAGATAACTTTAAATCCAGAAATCCAAAAGAGGTGTTTAATAGCACGTTTGAAAGATAATTTCAAGGGCTACATTTTTGTCAACAAAAGCAAAAGCCAGATCTGCATAGATCTTTCTGTAAATAACAAATACTCTTCTGCTGTCAAAAACTCAACTGAAAAACCAAATCTCTCAAACCAAAATCAAATCAAATCCAACCAAAATGGATGCAATGCAATGACCTAAGTTTCTCGGTTTATGTTGAAGATAAAAAGAGGACTTTCACCACCCCTCTTTATAGTACGGTTAAAACTAAAAACAAAGTCCTAAACCGATCAACTCCAAACACCGAGATCGGTAAAACTAAAGACAATGTAACCTTCGGTCTTTTGCATTTTGGCGATTCGCGTCTTGTCTTTTGCTCTCCTGCATCTTGTGCTTCACTTCATGTCGGGTTCATCTTGATCATCTCGTAATTCTTCCCGAACAATCTCTGTATCAAAAAGTCTCAGAAGCACAATTAGTCTAAAACACTTTGTTTTCATTAATCATCAAAATTAGGGTTAGGCATGAAGGTCTAGATGCAACAATCTTCCCCTTTTTGATGATTGATGACAACAAGTGTTCAACAACAAAATAAATGAAATAACTCCCCCTGAGTATATGCATCTCATCATATCAGAGCATAAACCAATACATATACATCAGAACATCTCATACATACAAGTACTCACAGATATGCATATATCAACAAGTCATATTTATATGTATTAGAGCATACAAATCTCAGAACCAAGACATCATGTATATCAGATCATTCAACATCACAAAGTCAGATCATCATATCCAAAGACACACAGATATATCATAAACCAAAATATCTCCATGATATAAAAAATAAACATCTGTCCAAAACATCAAAATACTATAATATCCAAAATACTTCTCCCCCTTTGGCATCAAACACAAAAAGGGAGGCAATACAAAAGATGGAGTCTAATGCTCATCATCAGAAGACAACCCTAGTACGGCTGTATCTCCGGAGCCTGCTGGAGATGCAGTCGGGTCGATGATAAGAGATGCCGGAGGAGTAGCAGCTGCAACAGGAGCTGGTGCTGCAGAGGCCGGAGCAGATGGTCCTGGAGCGACTGGAGCTGATGAAGAGCTCGGAGAAGACGAAGCTGGTCGGGCCCTCTTGCGAGGGACCGGAGAACCTGAAGCAGGCAGGCGACGCAGTATCTCCTCCTGCTGAGCAATCAAACGAAGCAGCAACTGATGATGCTTCGCCTGGGTGTTGAGGATCTGCTGCTGCACCTGAATCACCTGATCGAGTCGGGAGGTGGAAGAGGAGGTAGATCCAGTGCCAGTCCGTACAGCCGGTGCTGGAGCCGTCTCCTGAGCTGGAGTCTCGTCCTCTGACTCCCCCGCAACATCATCATCTGATGCGGGAGAATCAGGGCCAGCAGCTGCAGCAGGGCGAGCACCAAGTCGGTGATCAGCCTGGCCAGGAGGATAGAAGAGCAGAGGATGATGGGGCCTCGGGAGCTCAGAGTCGACGGCCCGGATATGTAGAATCACCGCCATGATATACGGAGCGTATATCAACTGACGACGCGGAGAGAGAAGGACGTGCTGAATCTCACTGATGATGAGATCAGCAACGTCAAATGGCTCCTCCTGAAAGATAGAGATCAAGACATGGGGGGCCAGATAAGTGACTCTAGCCCTATCGCCGAACATAGGGACTAGAGTGAGGCGAAGAATCCGCAGGGCCAAATCAACATCGCGGCGGAAGCCGGCGATGTGACGAAGCTGGAAGGGGCCTGAATAGAGCATAACCACCTCCCGATGCTCTAAGTCTGTATGAGTGTGGAGCTGGCGCCCAGATGCGGGACGAACCAGTCCTAGCGCAGACTCAATCTGCTCCTTCGTGACGGTGTGAACCTGGAGGCCCGTCATGAAGGTGATGAAGTCGCGCTGAGGAGAAACGAAGACTGTCGAGTAGAATTGACGGATGGGTCCGTCAGCCCAGTGAAGGGAGGAATCTGCGACAAGGTCGCAGATCCCTACGGAGCCAAAAAGGTCTGCGAGGGTGACGATGCCTGTGCGAGAGGCGATCGTACCCCACGACAGAGAGCGGTGAGCAAAGATGGGTGCGCGGCTGTAGACACTGGTGAACAGGTCTAGATGAAGGTTTGTGTAGCAGGTGAGAACGTCGCACGCGTCGCGACCAGTGAGACGCGACGAGAGATAGGGGTTCACTGAGCGAAGTGAGCGAAGGCGGCTCGCGTGCCATTGGGAATAATCCACGGGCACGCGCTCAGGCGGAGGCGAAGGCCGGGTCTCAGACGTTTGACCCGATGAACGCTGGCTGTTTGCCGCGTTCTTCCGTCGGGCCACACGACGAGAAGGACCCGGCTGATCAGACATAACTAAGAGAAACGGAAAGCAGAGGAAGCGACCTGAACAGAGAAGGCAGAGACTAAACTGAAGTGGTTGTCAAAGTCGATGCGGAGCAGACGACCAAATCAGCTGCAGAACACGACGAGGAGGACTACCAAAAGACTGCCCACGACGAGGAAATGTGGCGCCGAAGAGCAAATCCGGTGAACAGAGGAAAGGCGGCCGATGTGGTCGATCCGAGCAGGGACGGCGGCAGCGCACGATGAAGAGGTACGGCAAGGTGCGGCGGCGCGGCTCGTCGGCGGTGAAGTGGTCACCGGCGATGAGTGGTGGAGAGAGGGCGCAAGGAGGAGGAGGCAAGAAGGGGAAATGGCAGCAAGAAAAACCGAAGAGAAAAAAAAACAGATTGAGGGTTTTAAGGGTTCTGGAGACCCAAACTGACAGTCAGTTTGATAAACTAACAGTCAGTTCCAAACTCAGAAACTTGGAACTGACAATCAGTGTATCACACTGACAGTCAGTTCACAGAACTAAGCTTTGAAACTGACAGTCAGTGTATGAGACTGACAGTCAGTGTATGAGACTGACAGTCAGTTTGAGATTCGAACACACACAGGAGCTACGACCAAAGTCAATTGTACATAACTGACTGTCAGTTTGTGAAACTGACTGTCAGTTAGGTCAACGACTTCGACCAGAGACTAAGATCAGGCTCCTAAGCACTAAACTGACTGTCAGTTAGATGAACTAACTGTCAGTTTGGTCAGTTTCGACCAGAAGCAGTGTAAGGCCCAAGAAGGAATAAAATAATATTATTTTATACAAACAACATATTTAGCACATCAACTAGCATTTGATATATCAATAATGTTCAGTTCACCCCTTAAAAAGCAAAATCTTGATTCATCTAAGGGTTTGGTGAAAATATCTGCTAGTTGCATATCAGTTCTAACATAATTCACATCAATATCTCCTTTTGCCACATGATCTCTAATAAAATGGTGCCATATTTCAATATGCTTAGTTCTAGAATGTTGAACATGATTATTAGCAATTTTAATGGCACTTTCATTATCACATAAGAGTGGCACTTTATCAAATATAATCCCATAATCCAAAAATGTCTGCTTCATCCATAATAATTGGGCACAACAACTACCAGCAGACACATATTCAGCTTCAGCTGTGGAGAGAGCTACTGAATTTTGCTTCCTAAATGACCATGATACTAAGGATCTCCCCAACAGCTGACAGCTACCAAATGTGCTTTTACGATCAATCTTGCACCCAGCATAATCAGAATCAGAATATCCAATTAATTCAAAATTAGCATCTTTCGGATACCAAAGACCTAAACTGGGATAACATTTTAAATACCTAAGGATTCTTTTAAGAGTAATTAAATGACATTCCTTAGGATCAGATTGAAATCTAGCACATAAACACACACTAAACATGATATCAGGCCTAGATGCAGTGAGATATAAAAGACTACCAATCATAGACCTATAAAGTTTAGAATCGACCGATTTTTTGCTTTTGTCCATGTCCAAATGTCCATTGGTCGCCATGGGAGTTTTAATTGCCTTAGCGTCTTCCATCCCAAAGAGCTTGAGCAGGTCCTTCACGTACTTTGTTTGACTCACGAACGTGCCATTCTTGAGTTGCTTGATTTGAAGTCCGAGGAAGAAACTCAGCTCACCAATCATGGACATTTCGAACTCCCTAGACATCATCTCTCCAAACTCATGACAGAAATGTTCATTAGTAGATCCAAAGATAATATCATCAACATATATCTGACAAATGAACAAATCCTTTTCAATTTTCTTTGTAAAGAGAGTTGTGTCAACTTTCCCAATTTTAAAACCTTTTGATAACAGAAAGTCTCTAAGTCGCTCATACCAAGCTCGAGGAGCTTGTTTGAGACCATAAAGAGCTTTGGACAATTTAAACACATAGTTAGGAAATTTTGAATCTTCAAAACCGGGAGGTTGTTCAACAAACACAAGTTCAGAAATTTCACCACTTAAGAAGGCACTTTTTACATCCATTTGAAAAAGTTTGATATTGAAACAAGATGCATAAGCAAGAAGAATACAAATTGCTTCAAGTCTTGCTACAGGTGCAAAAGTTTCCCCAAAGTCTAAACCTTCGACTTGAGTGAAACCTTGAGCAACAAGATGAGCTTTGTTTCTAATTACTACACCATTTTCATCTTGCTTATTTCTGAAAACCCATTTAGTTCCAATTACATTTTGATCCTTGGGTCTTTCTACCAAAGTCCAAACTTCATTTCTAGAAAAGTTATTAAGTTCCTCATGCATGGCATTAACCCAATCGGGATCATTTAAAGCTTCATTAACATGTTTAGGTTCTAAAGAAGACACAAATGAATGATGTTCACAAAATGCAGCAATATGAGATCGAGTTTGAACACCCTTACTGACGTCACCCAATATCTGATCTAGAGGGTGATCCTTTGTGATTGTCTGATGTTGCCTTGGTGCTTCACCTTGTATTGCTTCATCTTGATCTTGTTCTGGAGGATCAACATGAGATGATGATACATTTTGATCAACATTCTCAATGTTGACATCATCTTCTTGATCTTCTTCTCTTGGCTTGATGTCTCCAATGGTTATGTTCTTCATGGCTTCTTGAAGATCTTCACCTGAAACTTCACAAGAAACTTGCTCCTTTTGTGAGCTATTAGTTTCATCAAATTTGACATCACAGGATTCTTCAATACAACCAGTATTTTTGTTAAAAATGTGATAAGGTTTACTAGTGGTGGAGTATCCGACTAGAAAGCCTTCATCTACTCTTCTTTGAAATTTACCACCAAAATTCCTTTTCTTAAGAATAAAGCATTTGCATCCAAAAAATCAGAAATAAGAAATATTTGGCTTACGCCCGATAAGAAGTTCGTAAGGAGTCAAATTTAGAAGGGGATGCAAATAAAGCCGATTTATAGAATAGCAAGCGGTATGCACGGCTTCAGCCCAGAAGCGAGTAGGAGTATCATACTCACTTAACATAGACCTTGCCATTTCTATAAGTGTTCGATTTTCCCTTTCAACGACTCTATTTTGCTGTGGAGTGTAGGATGTAGAAAATTTGTGTTTGATTCCAAGAGAGTCACAAAAATCAAATAGAGTTGAATTAACGAACTCTCCACAATGATCACTACGGATTTTCTTGATGAATATTTTGAATTCAGTAGAAACACGTTTTGCAAAACTTTTGAAAACATCGGGGGTTTCAGATTTTTGGGAAATAAAGAAAACCCAAGTATAGCGAGTAAAATCGTCAACAATCACAAAACCATAGTTGATACCCCCGATACTTTGGAACTCAGAAGGTCCAAATAAATCCATATGAAGGAGTTCCAAAGGTTTACAAGTAGAAAGAATGCGCTTAGTTGGATGTGAAGTAGCTACTTGTTTGCCAGCTTGACAGGCGCTACAAGGTTTGTCCTTTTCAAAATTCACATCCTTTAAGCCAACAACCAAATCACGTTTTAAAGTTTTCTCAATTGATGCATTCCTACATGTGCAAGTCGTCTATGCCATAGCCAACCTTTTGAGGTTTGAGAGACAAGACATGTTGACAGAGATGCATCTTTTGAGTGAAAATCAACCAAATAAAGATTTCTGAAACGAAAGCCTTTAAAGATCAAGGTTTTATCTTTTAAACTTTCAACCAAAACTTCTTTTGGATAAAATATGCAACTAAAACCAAAATCACAAATTTGTGCAACGGAAAGCAAATTGAAGTTCAGAGATTCGACCAACAAAACATTCAAAATAGAGAGATCATTAGAGATTGCGATTTTACCCAAGCCTACCACATTTTCTTGATGGTTGTCGCCAAAGGTAATCTTTTGGTTCTCGCTTGAGTTGTCTTTAAGTGAGGTGAACAACTTCTTGTTACCGGTCATGTGTTCGGAGCATCCGCTATCTAGCACCCAATGCCTCCCACCGGTCTTGTAGTTCACCTGCATAAAAAGAATTAATTTCTTTTAGGTACCTAAACCTTTTTGGGTCCTTCAATGTTAGCAATCAAAGTTTTGGGCACCCAAATAGATTTCTTCTTTTTATTCAACATGGGTGCACCAACATATTTTCCTATAGCATAACCTTTCATCGACTTTTAAAGCATGTAGCAAGTATCAAAATAATTTGGAGTCATTAAGGGACATGCTTCATGTGAATTACCAGTTTCATGGCATTTATGACAAAATGTGTTGCATGCTTTAACAAATATCGTTTTAAAGTTTGGTTTATTCCCTTTCTTTTGAAAATATCCTAATCCTTCTTTTCTAAAAGAGCATTTTTGTTTACTAAGGATTAGATCAAGAGATACTTTGCCTTTGTAGCAGTTTTCTAAACTTTTTCCAAGTTTTTCAACTTGTGCCTTAAGTTCATTATTGTCATTCAAGATGTTATCATTAGAAACACATGGAGTATGATGACTATTGGAAGGAGAATCATCCAAATTACATGAAGTTGAAACATCTACCTTAGATGAAGCATTTGTAACATCTTTTATGAGCATGCTTTCATAAGAATCTTTTAGCTCAGAGTATTGAGCGCGTAGGGAAGAATGTTCTTCCTTAATCACTTTATACTTCTTTTTAGTCTTTCCAAAAACTTCATTTAATTCGGTTATCATTTCAACTAAGTCATCATATGAAGGATCACTGATGTGTACCTTTTTATCGCCTTTGGCCATAAGGCAAATGGATGAGCTAGTTGAAGTGTTGATGTTGCCGAGAGCTAATCCGGCCATCTTCTTGGAGCAACTTCTTTCGTTGTCGGAGTCGGAGTCGGAGCTCTCGCCTCCGGACATCCATTCTCCAAAGCATGCTTCTTTGGTTTCCTTGAAGAATTTCTTCTTTTTGTTCCATCCCTTGTTCTTGTTTGGACATCTTGAAGCTATGTGTCCCTTCTCATGACATCCATAGTAAATGATATCCTTGAAGTTGTTTTGCTTTTGTCCCTTTGGTCATGTGTCAAGATTGACACCCTTCTTATGCAACCTGCGGAGAAGTTTTTGAGTATTTTTTACCATGAGTGCGAGGTCTTCGTCGGAGGAGCCATCGCTTGAATCGTTCCTTGTGTTGGCTTTGAAAGCCAAAGCTTTCTTCTTCATCTCCGAGGGTTCAGCTGCTTCCTTCTTCTCCTTCTTGTGCATCTCATGGGTGATGAGGTTCCCATAGAGATTGGTTGGTGTCGTGGTCGACAAGTCGGAGTTTGTGAGAACCGTCACAAGAGTGTCGAAGCTTTCAGGTAAGGCCCTAAGCATCTTTCTCACAATATCAAGGTCAGTAAAAACGACACCAAGCCCCTTGAGTTCATTCACAATGTTATTTAACCGAGTGAACATAGAGTCCACGGACTCGGTTGATGACATGGTGAATGTCTCATATATTTGCCTCACCATAAGCAGTTTTGCCTCTTTTACTTTAGTTGTGCCCTCGTAAATTTCTTCGAGGGTGGTCCAAACCTTGTGAGCAGTCGTGAGATTACTTACACGGTTAAACTCGTTTAGAGACAAACCCGAAAATAGTGCATTTTTCGCACGGGCATTTAAATACAGTTTTCTCCTGTCGTCCTCAGATTGACTTGCCGGATCATCCGGAGGCGTAAAACCGAGTTTAACAATATCCCATACGTCAAGCCCCATGGCCTCTAGGAATACCGACATGCGCACTTTCCAATAGGGATAATTTGTCCCATCAAAGATCGGCGCACGGCTAGTATGACCAAGAGAAAAACCATCGGTAGACGACATCCTCTCTCTAGGCAGTAAAGCCTAATAAATTGAGAGACTTAGCTCTGATACCACGTGTTGGATCAAGGATGCCGACTAGGGGGGGTGAATAGGAGGCTTTTAAAAACTTTAAACTTAAAGAAATATTTGCAAAGTAAGAACAAATAATAAAATGAGCAAGAGGAGAAGAGAACGAACACAGTAATTTTTACCGAGGTATCGGAGACTCGCCCAGTCTCCACTAGTCCTCGTTGAAGCACTCAAGTCACTTGAGTTTTGCCTCAATACTCACAAAGAGTATTATCAACTATTGGTTGCTCCTTGTCCACTCCGGAAAGGCGAGCACCGATGCCTTGTACAAACTTGCCGAGCCTCTCCGACAATCTCCGATCTGGAGAGGTCAACGGCCACGGCTCCGAACCGTCTAGGTGAGGGCGTTCACCAAGAGTAATAGGCAGCGAGGTCTTCTCTAGACCTCCAAACACGCACCGAGAAACTAAGAGAATGCAAATGCAAATGAACTGAAACTCTCGGTGGATTGAAAACACTCGACTTGATCAAAAGATCAAGATTTTAAGTAGAAAACTAAAACTCAAGAGTGTATAAGAGAATACTGCTGCTTGTTATATAAAATACATGCCCAAAGCCCCTATTTATAGCCTCAAGAATCAAATGAACCGTTGGAGCTAGGGCTAAAAATCAGCAACTCAAACTGACAGTCAGTTTAATGTACAACGGCCGACAAAATTTACGGATAAAAATTTGCTAGCCGTTTGTGGTCATTTATGGAAACTTGAAACCCACAACTGACAGTCAGTTCGACCACAGACTCGACCAAATTAAATAGAAACTCATTTAAAATCAACAGAGGTCGAAACCCCAACTGATAGTCAGTATGGACAAACTGACAGTCAGTTTAGTACAAAAATTTTGAGCCCAAAATACACCCTCTTTGGACAATTGTCAGTTTAATTAAACTGACATTCAAACTGATAGTCAGCCTGAATAAAAATAGAGATAACTTTAAATCCAGGAATCCAAATGATCTGGGAGGATCTCCAAGTCCTGATCGCATGTGGCTTCGCGACCAAGTCCTAATCGCATACGAGTCAGTGTGTGTTGAAATTTGCGATCTCTGCACGATATGTCAATGAGGTGCAATGCGATGTTGTCCCTATCGATATCTGTCAGGTGATATTTGGGAGTCCGTATCTGTATGATCGAGACGCTCATTTCCATTGGCGAGCGCAAGAGTACGACCTCACCAAAGATGGAGTTAAGTTCGTGATCAGTAGAGACGTCCACGTCAACACTTCAAACTTGATTACCGCAAATCAAGACAAACGGATTGTTAATGCATGTCACAAGTATGTGCTTGTCATGATTCGATCCATTGGTCAAAGTGGGGGTACTCGACTAGCATTGTCGTTGGCGTGCCGAGAGAATTCTGGTCGTTTTTCGGGACTGCTGGAGAAATACAGTGATCTGTTCGAGGCTACCCAGGGCCGTCCGCCGAAACGTCCAGTCGAGCACGAAATTCAGCTTGTGTCCGATGCGACACTGCCCAATCTGAGTATGTATCGCAACTCAGTATTGGAGAATGAAGAGATCAAGAGACAACTTGGTGAGTTGCTGAACGATGGTGTCATCCAACCAAGTAGTTCACCTTGTGGATCCCCTGTGGTGTTAGTACCAAAGAAAGATGGGACTTGGCGTATGTGCATCGACTATTGAGCACTGAACAAGATCACCATCAAGAACCGGTACCCCCTTCCCCGTATTGACGACCTGTTAGACCAATTGAAGCATGATGTTGTCTTCTCCAAATTGGATCTTAAGTCAGGATATCATCAAGTCAGCATCCGAGAGGAGGATACGTGGAAGACTGCGTTCAAAACACAACAAGGTCTGTTCGAATGGCTGGTCATGCCGTTTGGTCTCTGCAACGCCCCAGCAACCTTCATGCGTCTTATGAATGACGTATTGAGACCGTTCATCGATGACTTTGTGATCGTTTACCTCGACGACATACTAGTTTATAGTCGATCGTGGGATGAGCACCTCATTCATGTCGAAAAGGTGTTCGCTCAGCTTCGGCAACATCGACTTCGCTTCAACCGTAAGAAGTGCGAGTTCGGCCAGCAAACTCTACTTTACCTTGGATTCCTGGTCGGCAACGGTACGTTGCAAATCGACCCAGATAAGGTAAAAGTGATTCGCAAATGGCCGCGACCGCGAACAGTTACGGATGTGCGTAGTTTTGTGGGAGCATGCCAATATCTTCAGAAGTTCATCCGACACTTCTCAATTGTGGCTTTTCCATTGCATGCATTAACCAGGATCGATCAGAAGTTCGAGTGGACAGGGAAACATGAGGACACGTTTCTCTTGCTGAAAAGGAAGATCAGCGAGGTGCCTGTGTTAGCTTTGCCGAATCTCCAGAAACCGTTCAAGCTAGAAACCGATGCCTCAGGTTATGCGATGGGCGCAGTGCTCATGCAAGAAGGTCGACCAGTGGCATATCACTCCGAGTTATTCCAGGGAGCTCAGAAGAACTACCCGACTTATGATAAGGAGTTATGCGCACTGCATCAGGCCGTGAAGCATTGGCGGTGTTATCTCTTGGGGAAAGAGACGGTTGTCCACACCGACCATCAACCATTGCAATATTTGCAAACTCAGTCCAAGCTACAGCAAGCTCGGCACATGAAGTGGATGTCGTATCTGCAGCAGTTTAATCTGGTGATTAAGTACAAGAAGGGCATACACAACCAATTGGCGGACATGTTGTCGCGACCACCAGTTACGACCCTCTGTTTATCAGCGTTCATGCAGATCGAGCCCTCATGTCATGATGACTATGTCACTATGTACAGTGAAGACCCTGATTTTCAAACAGTACTGACTGAGCTCGAAACAGGGACACCTACGGAGTTCGTTCGTCGAGAAGGACTCTTGTACAAGGGCAATTTACTTTGCATACCTCGTGGAGCACCTCGAATTCAATGGATGCGAGAAGCGCACACATCGAAGGTAGCTGGTCACTTTGGGGTTACAAAGACGTTGCAAAATCTTCACCGACATGTGTTCTGGCCGCGTATGCAGCAAGATGTGGCTAGTTTTGTTCGAGGCTGTGGTCTCTGCAGCATCTCGAAACCGGCAAACCGGAAATTAGGTTTGTACACTCCTTTGCCAGTTCCATCGAGACCATGGGAGAGCATATCCATGGATTTCTTGGGAGGATTGCCTAAGACCCGATGTGGCAACGACTATCTATTCGTGGTCGTTGATCGGTTCTCCAAAATGATTGTTCTTATACCTTGTCGAAAGACTATCACGGGAAAAGAGGCAGCTCGGGTATTCTTTCAACACGTTTGGACACACTTCGGACTGCCGACTTCTATTGTGTCTGATCGCGATACCCGGTTCCTTAGTCATTTTTGGCGATCGCTCTGGACGATGATGGACACCAACCTGAAGAGGCGTACTGCTTTTCATCCGCAAACTGATGGTCAAACCGAGGTGGTAAATCGCACAGTCGTTCATCTCTTGAGAGGATATAACTCGAAGCACCCAAAGACTTGGGATGAAAGCATACCGTACCTGCAGTTTGCTTTTAATCGAGCAGTGCATGGTTCGACTGGAAAGTCGCCGTTTGAGGTTTGTTTAGGGTTTCTACCACAGAGTCCATTCGACATGGAGTTTGTGATCCCCACCTCAGCACAGAACAGCAAGGAAGCATCTGATTAGGATCGAGCACAAAAGTTCCTGGAAGGTATTCAATGACTCCATCGTGAGGTTGAACAGAACTTGCTGAAAGCTCAACTCAAGTACAAGGCGCGACATGATCGGCGCCGAGTTGATGCGCAATTTCAAGAAGGTGATATGGTATGGTTACATCTGAGTAAGGAGAGACTTAAAGGTGAAGGTAAGAAACTCAAATCCATTCGTTATGGTCCTTTTCAGATTTTGCGGAAAGTGGGTAATAATGCTTGTCAGCTCGAGTTACCCCCATACATGGATATCTACTCGGTTGTTAATGTTGAGCACCTCAAACTCTTTGAGCCTTCAATGCTGGATGATGAGCCAGATACTATAGTACCATCTGTTGAAGACTTGGTCTATCAACGAGATGAACCTCTACGTGAAGATGTGATTCTGGAAAAGAAGGTGACTACCACCCGCAGTGGCACCAAGGAGACTTTTCGAATCGGTCGGAAAGATCAACGAGCACGTGCGGCAAAGTGGTACACCAAAGAAGATGGACAAGCCCAATTTCCACATCTCCAGTTTGATCGAGAGGTCGCAACAGGGGTTGGCTCCTTCTCAACAAGGGAGTCATGATCCGGGAGGATCTCCAAGTCCTGATCGCATGTGGCTTCGCGACCAAGTCCTGATCGCATGTGGCTTCGCGACCAAGTCCTGATCGCATACGGCTTCGCGACCTTAATCGTGTTCGGAAAGGATTCGCGACCTGGATGAGTCCGCGACCATGGATTGGTTCGCGACCAGGAAAAGGAATTCGTTCCCTGTTCGGAATTGTAATCCGATCCGAATGTGTATAACTAAGCTTATCTGTTTAGGATTAGTTATATGAGTCTAATACGTTTAGGTCTCTAAGTCTGATACATACTCATACGATTGGACTATAAATATCTTGTAATAGGTCTACTTTAGAGCATCGAATTCAATCGAAGAGTCATAGAACTTATTTGAGTTTTAGACACTTATAGTTCCTTCGACGTAGACAAGTGTGTCTAACGTTCGACGTGCAAAGCCCTCTTTGAAATAAAGAGTTTTGCAATTACTTTGAACTGTATTTTCGATCAACTTTTGTGTTTCGGTATTTCCGAGTAAGAACCCGTTATTCCGAATATTAGAATCTGGGCAGCCTAGTGCGAAAACCAATGCTAGGTCTCAAACGGATCACCAAAAGAGGTGTTTAATAGCTCGTTTGAAATAAATTTCAAGGGCTACATTTTTGTCAACAGAAGCAAAAGCCAGATCTGCCTAGATCTTTCTGTAAATAGCAAATACTCTTCTGCTGTCAAAAACTCAACTGAAAAACCAAATCTCTCAAACCAAAATCAAATCAAATCCAACCAAAATGGATGCAATGCAATGACCTAAGTTTCTCGGTTTATATTGAAGATAAAAAGAGGACTTTCACCACCCCTCTTTATCGTACGGTTAAAACTAAAAACAAAGTCCTAAACCGATCAACTCCAAACACCGAGATCGGTAAAACTAAAGACAATGTTACCTTCGGTCTTTTGCATTTTGGCGATTCGCGTCTTGTCTTTTGCTCTCCTGCAACTCGTGCTTCACTTCATGTCGGGTTCATCTTGATCATCTCGTAATTCTTCACGAACAATCTCTGTATCAAAAAGTCTCAGAAGCACAATTAGTCCAAAACACTTTGTTTTCATTAATCATCAAAATTAGGCTTAGGCATGAAGGCCTAGATGCAACACACTTCACCAATTGTTTAGTCTTTAGCAAATCATCATTCCACCACATTCGATCATAAACTAAAAAATAAAAAGAGATTTATCACTTGGAATGCCTGGTTTTGATGATGATCTTTAGTCAATTAGCACTACTACAGAACTGCTTTGCACTATCGGTTCAAAACGGTCTATACTAACGGTTCTCTTACCGCTAGTGATCGGCACGATAGAAGAAACCTAGCACAACTCTAACGGTTACAAACCGTTAGTACAATACCTATATTCCCACGGTCCACTACTCGCAAACATTAGTACTGGTATATTTCTTCTATCGGTTCAATACTCGAAACCATTAGTATTATAAACTTTCTTCTATCGGTTCAGTACTCACAACCGTTAGTATTGTTAAATTTCTTCTAATGGTTCGCTACTCGAAACCGTTTGTACTTTAAACTTTCTTCTATCGGTTCAGTGCTCACAACCGTAGTACTATAAACTTTCTTCTATCGGTTATAGGTTATGAACTGATAGTATTATAGAATTTCGTCTAACGGTTTACTACTCGCAACCGTTAGTAATATAAAATTTCTTTACTCGGAGGGAGCCTTATTCTAACGGTTAACCTAGAACCGTTAGTACTATCATAACTTCTTCTAACGGTTCTGAGTTAGAAACTGTTAGAATATGTTATAAACAGCTACATATACAAATAAAAAGGTGCATTCACAGATACAGCAATACAGAGATACACACATTGGACAGATTGAATCTAATTATTCACAAATACACTAATACAAAGATACACACTTGCATTGAACAGATTGAGTCTAATAATTCACATATATATTGAGTTTATTCCCAAATACACCAATACAAATACACACATACACCAATTAACACATTCAATGTATATTACACAAGTCATTTACGATCGATCGTTGATAGCCACTTCATCCATCACATATTGAGCCCAAATTTGTCGCAGTTCCTTTAACTGAGGCAGCTTGTATTAGTCTTTCAACATGGCGCTTTGTATGCGTGTATGAAGTTAGGAACGTACGTCACATCCAATGTTTGACTTTGAGTCAGGAAAAATGCTTACCTTAGGGAATTGGTGATCCGTTTGAGACCTAGCCTTGGTTTTCGCACTAGGCTCGCCCAGATTCTAATATGCGGAATAATGGGATCTTACTCGGAATTACCGAAACCCAAAGGTTGATCAAAAACACAGCTCAAAGTAATTGCATAACTCTTTATTTCAAAGAGAGCTTTACACGTCGAACGTTATGCACACTTGCCTACGTCGAAGGAACTATAAGTGTTTAAAACTCAAATAAGTTCTATGACTCTTCGATTGAGTTCGATGATCTAAACTAGACCTATTACAAGGTATTTATAGTCCAATCGTATGAGTACGTATCAGACTTAGAGACCTAAACATATTAGACTCATATAACTAATCCTAAACAGATAAGTTTAGTTATACACATTCGGATCGGATTACAATTCCGAACAGGGAACGAATTCCTTTTCCTGGTCGCGGACCAATCCATGGTCGCGGACTCATCTAGGTCGCGAATCCTTATGCAATCAGGACTTGGTCGCGAAGCCACATGCGATCAGGACTTGGTCGCGAAGCCACATGCGATCAGGACTTGGTCGCGAAGCGCATGCGATCAGGACTTGGAGATCCTCCCGGATCAAGACTCCCTTGTTGAGAAGGAGCCAACCCCTGTTGCGACCTCTCGATCAAACTGGAGATGCGGAAATTGGGCTTGTCCATCTTCTTTTGTGTACCACTTTGCCGCACGTGCTCGTTGATCTTTCCGACCGATTCGAAAAGTCTCCTTTGTGCCACTGCGGGTGGTAGTCACCTTCCTCTCCAGAATCACATCGTCACGTAAAGGTACGCCTCGTTGATAGACCAAGTCTTCAACAGATGGTACTATGGTATCTTGCTCATCATCCAACATTGAAGGCTCGAAGAGTTTGAGGTGCTCAACATTGACAACCGAGTAAATATCCATGTATGGAGGTAACTTAAGCTGACAAGCATTATTACCCACTTTCCGCAAAATCCGAAAAGGACCATAACGAATGGGTTTGAGCATCTTACCTTCACCTTTAAGTCTCTCCTTACTCAAATGTAACCATACCATATCACCTTCTTGAAATTGCGCATCAACTCGGTGCCGATCATGTCGTGCCTTGTACTTGAGTTGAGCTTTCAGCAAGTTCTGTTCAACCTCACGATGGAGTCGTTGAATACCTTCCAGGAACTTTTGTGCTCGATCCTGATCAGATGCTTCCTTGCTGTTCTGTGCTGAGGTAGGGATCACAAACTCCATATCGAATGGACTCTGTGGTAGAAATCCTAAACAAACCTCAAACGGCTCTTTTCCAGTCGAACCATGCACTACTCGATTAAAAGCAAACTGCAGGTATGGTATGCTTTCATCCCAGGTCTTCGGGTGCTTCGAGTTATATCCTCTCAAGAGATGAACGACTGTGCGATTAACCACTTCGGTTTGACCATCAGTTTGCGGATGAAAAGCAGTACTCCTCTTTAGCTTGGTGTCCATCATCGTCCAGAGCGATCGCCAAAAGTGACTAAGGAACCGGGTATCGCGATAAGACACAATAGAAGTCGGCAGTCCGAAGTGTGTCCAAACGTGTTGAAAGAATACCCGAGCTGCCTCTTCTCCCGTGATAATCTTCCGACAAGGTATAAGAACAATCATTTTGGAGAACCGATCAACGACCACGAATAGATAGTCGTTGCCACGTCGGGTCTTAGGCAATCCTCCCAAGAAATCCATGGATATGCTCTCCCATGGTCGTGATGGAACTGGCAAAGGAGTGTACAAACCTAATTTTCGGTTTGCCGGTTTCGAGATGCTGCAGAGACCGCAGCCTCGAACAAACCTAGCCACATCTTGCTGCATACGCGGCCAGAACACATGTCGGTGAAGATTTTGCAACGTCTTTGTAACCCCAAAGTGACCAGCTACCTTCGATGTGTGCGCTTCTCGCATCCATTGAGTTCGAGGTGCTTCACGAGGTATGCAAAGTAAATTGCCCTTGTACAAGAGTCCTTCTCGACGAACAAACTCTGTAGGGTTCCCTGTTTCAACCTCAGTCAGTGCTGTTTGAAAATCAGGGTCTTCACTGTACATAGTGACATAGTCATCATGACATGATGGCTCGATCTGCATGAACGCTGATAAACAGAGGGTTGTAACTGGTGGTCGCGACAACATATCCGCCAATTTGTTGTGTACGCCCTTCTTATACTTAATCACCAGATTAAACTGCTGCAGATACGACATCCACTTCATTTGCCGAGCTTGCTGTAGCTTGGACTGAGTTTGCAAATATTGCAATGGTTGATGGTCGGTGTGTGTAACACCCCTGTTTTCACCAAACCCTAAAATAGCCAAAATCCACATCTGGACCCCAAACCCTAAGTTGCTTCAGCCATTCCCTTCTAAATGTTGTTCAGAGCATTTTTCCCTTCGGGACCATCTCCAAAATCCCATCCTAAAGCTGAGTTTCAACCCTTGCCATTTTTAAAACCCTAATTACCCTATTTTACCCTAAACTGTTTTTCCCAAAATTTTGTCGAAACCTTTCAGATCTTGCTTGATCTTACCAAACCTTGGCCAGATAAGTTCTATTAATCTTTTGCAACTTAGCTGCGAAATCAGATTTCAGATCGGACCCTCAGATCTCCAAATTTGCAATCAGGCCCAAGTTCTATTCAAAACTTTCCTCACAGAACAGTCCCTGGAGCAAGTTTCAAAATTACAGAACAGCCCAAATATTCTTTTCAGGTCCATTCAACCAGCACCTGGTCGTTGCTTTCGACCAGTGCACGTCGCCGTTGCCGCGCCGTGGTTTTCGCCGCGTTTGCTCGCCGCCGGCCACCGCTTCATGTCGCCTGTGTTGTGAACAACCGAGCCACCTCCCGTGCACGTGCCAGCACCATTGCTTCGCCTTGTCCAGCGGTTAAACGGCAGCGCTCCAGTAGCGTTTCGCACGCGCACTCCCGTTGCCGTGGCAATTGCATGCGTGTACGTGTCGTTGCCGGAGCCACGTTGTCGCCTCCGCATCTGCGCCGTCCCGGACGAAGTTCGAAGGCGCCCTGGCGTCGCTGGCAAAGCTGCAGCACCGCCTGAAGCGTATCACATCGCCGTCGCCGTCGTTGCGCCTGCGCCCGACAAGTTTCTCCCCGGCGCAAGCAACTGCTGTCGCTTTATCCCTCGCAAGCTCCGTCCCCGTGCCTATTTAAACCCTCCAGTGCTGTGCTTAAGCCTCATCTCAGGACTTAGCCATTTTTCCAGAGCTCTCGCCGTTTTCGCTTTCTTCTCCGACGAGCCAGTGAGTGAGCTCACGGTGCTAGCCCATTCCACAGCCCCTCTCTTTAATCCAAGTTCACCAGTGAGTTCCCCTCTTCACCCTCTCTGTGTCATAGCAGCCAATTGCACCAGAGCGATCCCCATCGCCGGTGATCGCCGGATTCCCGATTTGCCCTGTTCCCCCAATGCCATTCGATTCCCTCCAAATTAGCTCTCGATTCTGTAGAAGAAGTTGATCAGCTTAGTAAAGCAAGCCTGTAGAATCAAAATCCCCATTTGAGCTCAAATCGAAGAAATCCCAAACTGGAACCTCAGCCGTTCGCCGGACCTCGCCGCCAAGCTTTTCCGGCCATCTCCCAGCAATATTGACCCCTCCAGTAGCCTTGTTGTGCCCTAGAGATCATCCCCAAGCTTGGGATTGAGCTCTTTCGCCCTGTATCAAAAATCCCCAATTCCAGTGTCATCTTCTCCGGCACAGTTCGCCGGAATTCTTTCCCGGCCGATTCAGCCGACACCACTTTGTCCCTTAGCTTCGCCTCACCTCCCTGAGTAATTTCTTCCACTAGCTCGACACCTGGATCTGCCTAGATTGTGAGTTATGCCTTTGCCAAGTTCTTGTCCAGATCAATGTCTGTGCCGTGTCGTCACCGCAGTTCATCGCCGGATTTGGCCACCCTCCAGCCACTTTCAGCTCTTGTCCCTGTTGAGTGTTTTGTTCCTGTTAGTAATGCCTACCTCCCAGACAAAGTGTTGCATCAATTGGAGCCTTGGATCAAAAGTTAAGCCATGCCCTAGTTTCTGGCCATGTCCAGCACTATGTCAGTGCATGTCAGCCACTGGCATTGGCCTTGTTTAACCCCTTCTGGTTGAGCAATGGAAATGTCACTTTGTCCCCTAGGTTCCTGGAGTTGTGTTCTACAACTTTCTCTTCTATCACTTCTCCAGAAAACCATCCTAAGACTAGTTTCCAGTTATGCCAAAGCCATGAACCGAATGTCGACCCTTCGACGTTCAATCCTTTTTAGCCGTTTCTTCGACCAGAGCCCTTGTGACCTTGCCCTAACCTTTTCCCCTGCATGCATGACTTATTTACTTAATAATTTCTATGGAAACTATTTTCTGTATGCTTATGGTATGTGTTTGTGTGTTAATTGATTGCCGCAGAGTCAGAAGCTGAAGGAGCGGAAGAAGTCTTTGAAGATCCGTCTGAGTATTTAGACCCAACATCGCAAGGCAAGCCTCATTCCTTTGATCATGTCTCACCCAATATTTTCATATGAAGTATATTCACTGTTTCTTACTATGCATGCTTAGTTGAAATACAAGTTATGTTTGAATGACATGAGTAGATATTCCCTAATGAATCATGAAACCCCTTTTTGTTATTGAACCTTCTTATATATGCTTTTGTCACCCTAGGACTCATATACTGAATATCCACATTAAACTTGAAATGGTCAAATACACGAGAAGTTATAATGAAAACCGTTTTGTCAAGAAAACTGATAAAAGGGATCAGTAGTGAGGATTGGATGGTATGGAGAGGGTGCGGTGCGCACCAGGGAATGTGAATGTTCCTCACTATTGGTTCATAAGGACGAGAACCTTGTGCTGTGTCTCTATGCGAATTGTAAACGTACCAACCACTTGCCTGGTATGGGACAGGCACAACTTAGTAGCTTTTTGGTATTAGCAGTTCCCTGCATGGTTTGTCGGTCTGGTTTCTCGCGTGGAAACTGGTGGGCCGCAGTTCGGCCATGAGTGATGTGAGTTCAGAAAAATAATGAGAGATAAAGGTGGAAAGAAGGAAGGCGCCCTACGCCTCAGATTAAGCCGTGCGCGGTTGTAATCTTGAACGGTCATATGTCTTGCGTGGACACAGACCAAGGCTATGTGTCTTGCGGGAACATAAGCCAGAGGCTAGGAAGTAAGGCAGTGGGGAGGACCCACAACGGTACTTGAGACTTAACTGTCTATTTACCGGGCGGGGATACTGTTAATACTAAACTGCAAAAGCGTTGTGTGATCTCGGCCTTGTCACATGTGTATAAGTCACATGGAGCTGATCCGACTTGAAAGTCGAGTGAACCAGTGGATTTAAAAAGAGGTACACCTTTGCAAAGCGTAAAAGAAGTATCGGATACTCTGTACTCCCAGGTTCAGGAGTCTTTTCGTAGTGGATGTTATCCATGGGTTATAGCACAAGTAATGTTTTGGAATGTTTTCATAATGCGGTTAACAAAGTAGTGACTCATGGGAGACCACTACATCTAACGTTTTATTGAAAACCTGTTTAATGTTTAAAATATCATCTTCATGACAAAAGTACTGTCTCACTGAACAAATGATTTGGAAATCTATATATCTCTATCCATATGAAACTGAAAACCCCGGAATCATATATTTCACCCTCATGTAAGTACAATTGCAATAATCCCCGGAATGAGTATTGCTGAGCACCAAGTGCTCACCCTTGCATTTATATCCAACTGTAGAATAGGGATTCGAGGATCCCGATTCCTTCAGTTATGAGTACCCGGCAGAAGATGGAAGTGCCCCGGACGAGCCCACGTTCTAGAAGGTTTGCGCACCAAGTCAAGTCAGATATGGGAGAAGCCCCTCCAACCTCGCTGCGGATGGAGATCAAGCTATTTGTCGTTGCTTTGTGCTTTATGTTGTGTGTTCGGTACTTGGATACCGATTCTGGTTCTGATAAACTAGTTATTTTCTCAGCAACCCTACTTAGCGTCATTTTCGGTGCTTTGGCTATGTAATATTGGCCATGTTGGCCTGATACTTGTTTATTGTTATTACTATGCTTGTGTGGTTTGGAGCTCATGTGACATCCTGCTGTGTGTAACCTACCTGGGCGGTTACCAAGGTGATCCTCAAATGGGGGTCTCACAGTGTGGACAACCGTCTCTTTCCCCAAGAGATAACACCGCCAATGTTTCACGGCCTGATGCAGTGCGCATAACTCCTTATCATAAGTCGGGTAGTTCTTCTGAGCTCCCTGGAATAACTCGGAGTGATATGCCACTAGTCGACCTTCTTGCATGAGCACTGCGCCCATCGCATAACCTGAGGCATCGGTTTCTAGCTCGAACGGTTTCTGGAGATTCGGCAAAGCTAACACAGGCGCCTCGCTGATCTTCCTTTTCAGCAAGAGAAACGTGTCCTCATATTTCCCTGTCCACTCGAACTTCTGATCGATCCTGGTTAATGCATGCAATGGAGAAGCCATAATCGAGAAGTGTCGGATGAACTTCCGAAGGTATTGGCATGCTCCCACAAAACTACGCACATCCGTAACTGTTCGCGGTCGCGGCCATTCGCGAATCACTTTGACCTTATCCGGGTCGATTTGCAACGTACCGTTGCCGATTATGAATCCGAGGTAAAGTAGAGTTTTGATACCTCCTAAAATGGGGCCTCGCAAGCGGACGAGGTCACAGTAGAAGGCGAGTATGTCGTTCTCTCCCAAAGGACTAGATGAGAGCAAAATATGTCTAACTAAATCCAAATCAGAAAAATCAAACAAAACCGCCAAGAGGGATGTGGGTTGGTTCACCTCGACTCATCTCACCGACTAGAATACAACTATCAGAAATCAAATTCTAAACTCGTACTCTAGGCCAGCGGTGAATAAAATTCGTATGCCGAGTGAACACTACCGTGTGAAAGCAATTCAGGCAGAGAAGATTAACAGAAACAGATTCCCAAGAGACTACATACAGCAATCCAAACCTAACCGAACCAAGTTGTCAAGCAGCAAATTGGGTTCAGTTTTCTGTACATCATGTGACCAGAGGAAACAAAAACCGTCTATACAATTGAAATGATCCAATTTAGTTTAATCAAGTCAATCCAGCTCCCAATCAGAGGTATAGTTCAACTTAAGTAGCAAGACAAATTCGAAACAGAACTCATACAAATCCAAACACAAGAACTCTAGCAGATTCAGTAAACTCCTGAAATCAATGCAAACAGTTCACACCTCATTTGATTCATCACAATTCAGGTCTAGTTCCCTTTTCTGTACATGCATCACAGGAAGACAATTTGGGGGTGAAGGAGAGAAAAAGAGTCAGAGAGAGAGGAATCGTTGCCCATTTGGATGTGGACTTGGTGAAGAACGCCGGCGACGAAGACAGTGCCAAACAGAGGGAGTTGCCGTCAAAGTGGCCGAGGTCAGAGAAGAAGACGAGGAGGGAGATGGCCACAGGACCTCGGCGAGGATGGAGATGGCGCGGCACCTGCTTGGTGTAGATTGCCACGGCTGGAGGATGTGGATCAGTGGTCAGGGGCGGCTATGGCGGCGACATACCTGGAGATCTGGTGCCGAAGACCGGTCCCGGTGTCGTGGAGGCGCACGGCGCGGCAGGAGGCACACGGCGCGGCAAGTGGCGAGGACGGTGGTGGCGTGGAGTGGCGAGCTCGGGGGCTGTGGCGCGATGGAGATCACGGCGCTGTGGAGGCGCCGCACCGGAGCACGAAGGGAGCGCAGGAGAGGCGGCGCACCGGAGTGGATGCTAGATCCGGCGAAGGCGTGGCTTGGCGGGAGCTTCGCAGTGGCGCGCTAGATCGGGAGGTGGCGCGTGAGTGGCGCGAGGAGAGCGGCGGCTTGGGCGGCGCCGGTGGAGAGGAGATGCTGCGGCGGTGCGAAGGCGCGGTGAGCACAGATCCGGCGGCGGGCGGTGGAAATCGGACGGCGCTGGCAGCTGCTCCGGAGTCGTGGCGGTGTGGAGAGCAATGTGGCAGCGGCTATGGTGGAGATTGGGAGAATGGGGGATCTGGAGTAAGAAAAAGACAGAGAAAAGGAAGAAGACAGGGAAAGATAGGGAAGGCAGAGAAGAGGTTCGCCGGCGGTCGATGGCCTGGCGGCCGCCGGCGTGGTGGACGGAGGTGAGGAAATTGGGGGACAAGGGAGAAGGAGAAGGCAAAATACAAAGAACCAGGCTCAAGAATCCTCAGATGGCCGGCCGCTGGGAAAAGAAGGCAATTTGGCACTTTTGCAGAAAAACCCTCGAAGTTTTGGAGAATTGGAAATGTGACCTCGTGGCTAGGGTTTCGGATTTCGGGCCCCGGAGACTCCGATTTTGGTGCGGTCAGATCCCACGCGTCCGCGAGAACACGCACTTCCATCAAGAATCGTCCGATGGCCGGATTAAGTCGAGGACGCACGTCCGCTAGCCAGAAATCCATCCAATCCTCGTCGACCTGCGATAAAAATTGGAAAAACAAATAATCCGGTCGATTTGGCGACAAATCTGGAATAATCTAGACATATGCCGAGGTTAATGACTGATATGTGCAAAAGCATGGGGAAAATGTACACAAAAATGAGGCAAATCGAGTAAATATCAAGTTTGCTGACCGAACTCGCACTTCGTCAGACATTGTCGGAGACACGGTTGTAGGAACCGTCAATTGATCGCCTGGAGTTTCGCCGGAGGTTTTGTAACCCTGGCGAGTCTTCACCATCCACAGGATAGCAAAGTTGCTCTGATACCAACTTGATCCGTTTGAGACCTAGCCTTGGTTTTCGCACTAGGCTCGCCCAGATTCTAATATGCGGAATAACGGGATCTTACTCGGAATTACCGAAACCCAAAGGTTGATCGAAAACACAGCTCAAAGTAATTGCACAACTCTTTATTTCAAAGAGAGCTTTACACGTCGAACGTTAGGCACACTTGCCTACGTCGAAGGAACTATAAGTGTCTAAAACTCAAATAAGTTCTATGACTCTTCGATTGAGTTCGATGATCTAAACTAGACCTATTACAAGGTATTTATAGTCCAATATGAGAACGTATCAGACTTAGAGACCTAAACGTATTAGACTCATATAACTAATCCTAAACAGATAAGCTTAGTTATACACATTCGGATCGGATTACAATTCCGAACAGGGAACGAATTCCTTTTCCTGGTCGCGGACCAATCCATGGTCGCGGACTCATCCAGGTCGCGAATCCTTATGCGATCAGGACTTGGTCGCGAAGCCACATGTGATCAGGACTTGGTCGCGAAGCCACATGCGATCAAGACTTGGTCGCGAAGCCGCATGCGATCAGGACTTGGAGATCCTCCCGGATCAATTGGGCAAAGTTTGTCCTGATCAAGTCATACACAAACCTCATGACATAGAACCCTCATTCCCACGATTGTGGCTGCTGATGGCACTGGGATACTTGCATATGCAAAGACATAAGCCCACATTAACTCGAAAGAACTAATTAAGCATAAATTAAAAGACTCATCATGAGTATGTAGTTTCATCCGTATTAATTACCTCATATTCTTTCCAAGAAATTGTTGGCCCTTCGACGCGTCATGCCTCCCTCCAGCAATAACATAATTTTTGAAAGCCCTGTATTTAATTTAGCATTGGCGGTTAATATGTTATCATTAATTAGCTAGTCAGAGCAAAATTTAAATCAGCTCTGTTACTTACGCGTCTATGTGCCACGTGAGGGTGAAAACATGCGCTACCCTGTCGCTCATCGAATCGAGGTAACACACCTCATTCGTCCATGGGAAAATGATGACAAGAACCCAATGGCCCCTACATTGTATATAAAAGCGAACCATTTCATGTATATGTTAGGCGTAACATACAAGAATGAGTTAAATTAGTAGGAAATGCACTAACCTTTGGTGGTACGGTGCAAGAATGAACTCCCGGTCCTACTGCTCCAGTAGTGCCCTTGATATGTATTCCTCCGCATGTGCTTGGTCATGCTCTAGCATCGTGAGGCTTATTTTTTTTGGATCGAGGAAACCCACCCTGTCACATGCCCTCATCGACGCCAGCCTATACATGCACCTGGATGCAAAGTAGACATTAGTAAGTAGTGCATACAAAGTGATTGGATTTATGAAATGAACTACGACAACATATAGCATCAGCAAACTCACAGGACTCCAGTTCATATGATGGACATATCAAGCTCTTGTTAGTTGAAGAGGTCGAACAAATCCTCGTGGGCCACCGATATGCTCCCGACTTCACGGTGAAACTGACCTAGCCTAAAGTGAACTACGAAGTTGATGTGGCACCTAGACCGGGTCAGGTAACACTCGTGGAGACTTCTGGTTGTCTGATCCATATTGCGCAGAAGGTACTCTGACACGAGTGGGAACCCGTTCTTGAACGTACCCGGTTGGCTTTGTTTCGCCTTGCCTTTGGCATTGCCCTTGCCTTTGACCGGGGAGCGAGTGTATACCTTCGAAGGTTGGGGCGCGATGTCGTTAGCCTCATTTGATGGCGAAGGGGCTTTCCGATGAGGCGTGCATCCTTTGGGTGGGGTCAAGGCCGTCGGAGGAGGCACGGGGGCCGAAGGAGCTCAGTCATGCGTTGTGCTGGGGGTGGGGTCCTCAGGAAGTGCGCTGGCAGCCATCGTCCACTTTAAGTTACGAAAGCATAAGTTAGATTTTGTAAGTTGAGTATATTAACTGAGTTGTAAGCTACAATGGGTAGGGTTTACCTCTTGTAGTCTAACACCCTTCTTGGGCCACTGTATGTACGAGCCCAATGCCTCATCAATTGTCCGCATTTCGGCTGTTGGGACGGGCAACGGAAAAGCGCTGTAGCCCGGGAGGGCCATGTCCACCTGTACCTTTGCGAACCCAGGCTTCAGAGGTACGCAGTGGATCCGGACATCCTCCCAAGACTGATATACGACCCCGTGTGCAACCACTACAGGGTTGTCGCCTATATAGATCAATAGGCTACAGCTCTCCGGCTTCTGCAATTTGCAACAATTATGACAGGTTAGCGAAACAGTTCTAACGTGTTAGTGAAACAGTTATAACGTAACGGGAGTGGCATCAACTGAACTGCATATATCGGTCAAGAGTTGCAATACCTCAAGCAGGTCCACCGGATCCACGTGAACCTTCGAGCCGCAACTACTCGGCCTACCAGTGTCGACCTCGGCAGCTGGATCTAAACCCTTGGACCGCATAATTCGGTTGAGGCGTTCATACTTCTCGTTCATTTGAGCGAACATGTCCATGAATTGTGCAGTCACATTTGACTGTATCTTCTTGGCCAGCTCCGATTCCTTTTCCTTCCAGCTGCGAGCCTTCTTCGCCTTTTGCCCGGGCTCCGAGAAGCCTTCCTTCCACGGCACCACACCCCCACGGTTCATGTCCGCCCTGGATGCTCCTTGTTCCCTAGAGCCTGGGTTAGGATGTCGTTCTCCCTATGGGGAGTGAACAATCCCTGGATCGCCTCCTTCGAGCAAGAGATCTGTTACATTCAAAGCTCAACATTGTGAGGAAAAAATATATACAAACTTGTGCACACACGATTGATCATAGTTTTTTCTACCACACTCTATGATTCCAACCAGGAAGTTAGCCAACTTACGATTCACCGCAAGACCTCGCTGTCCTTGGGGTTTGGGAACTCCACAGACCCCGTGGACGACATGGTCCCTCTGGCCAGCCACCAGCTCTTGCATCACGGATCGCGGATCTCAGAGAGCAGTAGGTCAGGGGAGTCAACGAAAGTTGACGTCTCGTCTTCAGCCTTCTTCCACTGCTCCTCCTTCCCCGCATAGCCATGAGATCTGAGCCGGTGCGGGTGGTCGTTCCTCCTCTGGATTGCCTTGTTCTTCTCGCTAAGGGCCTTCGTACCAGAAACAAGAAAATTAATGCACTGTTGGTTACTCCATACAACGGTGTGACCAAGAAAAGGAAGCATACATACCTTGAACTCAGGGGTCCCCTTCTGTTGGGTGAATTGCTCCCATACCTCCTCCGTTATGAAGGGGTACTTCTCGCATGGAGATTTGCCTTTAGCTAGGAAGGCACTGAGGAGGATGCTCTTGAAGGTTTTCCATGTGTTGTTCATGTCCTTCAAGCAAGCTAGCTTGGGACCATTGTCGGGGATGTTCCACTTGGCCTGTTTCAAATGGTGCATATAAGCAGAACTTACTTAATCTACGGGATAAACCAAGGGAATGTGCTTACTCAAGAGTTCAGGGATTTTGATTAATTTTACCTTCACTTCCGCCCACATCCTATCCCTCTCGTCGGCCTTAACGTCCTTCCAGCTCTAGACGGTGATCTTTGTCCTTTCCTTCGCCAACAAACCAACATAGGCAGCGTACTGCCCAGCGTTCTTTTCGATCGGTCTCCCGAACTGGTTGAACTCACATGAAAGATCTGTGCGTTTGGCCAAACGGCACAACATCATCGCGCCTCGCGCCTTCCTCTTGCGCTGGGATGAAGCACCGTCATCTACATTGCCCCTCGTCGAATCACTACTATCAGACGAGGAAGATGCCGACATGGCTTTACCTAAACTTTCATGAACAAACCATCAATTGATATGAAGAAAGCTACATGACAAAGTTCATAACTAAAATGGAATGGCAATGATGAACCACCTCTTTTTGTTAAAATGTCAAATTTTCATTCAAAAGGCCAAAAATCATCATTTCCTATCAAAATGGTCTTCAAAATGTATTTAAAAGGTTTTTAGAGGCTTTCGACTATCTTGTTTTTTAACCAAATCAGTTTCGAGTGCTAATCAAAATCTATTTGAATTATGCCAAAACTTGTTTTAAAAAATTCCTAGATATTATTACCCCGAAGAAGTTCAAAATTGAAAACTTTCTCAAAAGAGTTTCAATTTGAAACTTATGGGTGTTTGAAACTCACTGGAAAACTTGCTTTGACTCGAAATATCTTATACATGCAAAACATGAGCTTCGGCTGTTTCTATGGTCTTTACTCGTGACCTTCGGCTAAAAATGATATGAATAACTCATGCAAGTTTTTTCATGTCAAAAATCTCATGAAAATCAAATTTGAACTCAATTTGTCGAACTTCAACCTTCTTGCTTAACATAAAGATCATTTGACCATAACTCTTGATTGTAAAATCCTATTTGGAAAATTTTTTCACAAAAATATATTTCATGCAATGAAAATCATTTCTGTAAATTTTCATTTCAAATAGATTTGATTTGAGCAATAGTTGATTCTTTTTACAAATCAAATATGAAATCTGCAAAATTCAGACTTCTCATGGTTTTGCAAAATTCAGACTTTTCAAATGTACTATCGGTTGAAAATAAGAAACCGATATAAGATATTGATTTTCCTATCGGTTTGACAATTAAAACCGATAGTATTCAAGTTTGTATTCAGGTATAAGGTCGACTATGTAACGAAATATTCTTACTGATGTTCATCAAGTTTGTAATTCTCATATCTATAAAGTCTATAACTCCAATGTTTATTTGTAATGTTTTTATCATAAGCCAGATTTACCAATCATGATAATTTTGTTATTTGATATGACCGGTTGGACCATCCCAAATCAATATAATGCAAAAGAATATCAATTTAAGAAACTGATTTCATTTCAATTACTCTTTCCTAAAGACTGCCTGGTTCTAATCGAGTTCAATATCAATTTAAGAAATTGACGCGAGCGGCAAGAACAATTCTAATCGAGTTGGTCAAGAACACTTACAGTTCGTGGAGTGGCCTACGATGGTGCGATGCAATGGCCGGTGGCGGTGGAGAACCCAGATGCGAGCGGCAATGGTGGTGCAGGAGCGAAAAAGGGGACGTCGGGGAGGTTAATTAGGGTTTTCCGCGTGCGAGTAGAGACTTATTTGGAAATGTGTTTGGTTGGACTGGAGGGAAAACTCCCGCCGGTTTAACCCATTATAAGGGTCTTTTACTATCGGCTGAAAATAAGAAACCAATATAAGATATTGATTTTCCTATCGGTTTGACAATTAAAACCGATAGTAAAACACAATGGCAGTAGTACTAAGGGTTTTTACTGAATATTGCAGCTTTCAGATTGATTTGTGAAAAGAATCAATTATTGCTCAAATCAAGTCCAATTGAAATGAAAATTTGCAGAAATGATTCTCAATGCATCATATATGTTTTCCCAAAGAATTTTTGAAAAATGATTTGACAATGAACAGGCACGTGACTGGGCGCATAACCACAGTAATTACAATTTTCACATCATGATCAGTATTTATATTAATTTTTCAATCAAACCTCCAAGTAATATACGTCACTTACATATTGCAAATTAATCAAGAATGGTTGTCCACCCATAATCCTTCTTCATGGTCGTCTCGCAGGTAACTTGTTTCATCAATATCTTCGGTAGGGACAGATTGAAGAATTCCATTTAAAAATGGAGGTAGTTCGTCAAACTGATTATACTCTTCTTCATCCACAACATCTTCGACCCCAACAATACGTCTCTTACTATGAAGGACAACGTGCAACTTTGGATTGACCGGGTCAACGATGTAGAACACCTGTGTAGCTTGCTCAGCAAGTATAAATGGATCGTCTTGGTCTGCGACTCTACTGAGGTAAATCCATAATTGTCGACTTTAACACCTCGAGGGATTTCGACCCATTGGCATCGAAACAAAGGAATCTTAAGTAATATGTAATCGAGCTCCCATATTTCCTCAATAACACCGTAATATGAGTTGAGTTCCCTTACTGCCCTGGCATCCTCTGAAATAGCAAGTAGTGTCACTCCACTACATTGCATAGTACTCTTTTCGTCTTGAATTCTTGTTTAAAATGAATAGCCGTTGATGTCATACCCCTGCCAAGTCCCTATAGTAAATCTAGGCCCTCTGGCCAACCATGTAACAACTTCATCTACGTTGCCCTCAGAAGCTCGGAGGACTCTATTTTCGATCCACCCAGCAAACTTCCTGTTATGTTCTCTGGTGACCCAAATCTCTTGTTTCGAAGGATTCTGTTTCTGTAACATTTCCTTGTGCTTGTGTATGTATGGCTCCACCCCCATCATGTGCTGTAAGACCCAAACATGTGCTTTTGCATATAGATCACTAGAGGGGACGACTGCTTTGAATCCAATCGTTCCAATGCCTTGAAGCTTGCCCTCATGCCGGGACGTAGGAACGCCAATTGGGTCAACCCCGACCATATAGTTGGTGCAAAATTCAATCACCTCCTCGGCGGCATAACCTTCAATGATACTGCCCTCAAGCCGATGTCGATTCCTTACATATCTTCAAGATACCCATAAATCTCTCAAATGGATACATGTAGCACAGGAACACGGGTCCACAAAACTTAATTTCTCTGACAAGGTGAACAATTAGATGGACCATAACATTAAAAAAAGATGAAGGGAAATACATCTCCAGCTGACAAAGAGTTGTAGGCACATCGCGTTGCAAATCATCCAGTCCATCCAAATCAATTACCTGAAAGGACACAGTTGCAGCAAATATTCAGATCCAAAAATCTGGCAAGTTCCATGAATGGAGCTAATTAACTTACTAGGAGTACACACTTACCTTGCCAGATATTGCGTTGAAGAAATAACTTAGCTTTGTAATTGTCTCTCTTTGACTTTGACTGGGAGAATGCCTCTGATAGCAATGGGAAGCATTTGTGACATCAATACATGACAATCATGGGACTTCGTACCAACCAGTTTCAAGTCCTTCATCGACAAAAGTTTTTTCAAGTTTGCATAATACCCGCATGGAACTTTGACACCATACAAGCACTGACAGAGTTATGTTTTTTCCCTTTTTGACAAAGTATAGCAGGCCAGGGGGAGGTATGTACGCTTTCCCTTCTCCAACGGTGCAAGCTCAGTCTTTATGCCCATTTCGAGCATGTCACGGCGAACTTTGATGCCATCTTTCATCTTTCCAGGAATGTTCAACAACAAACCAATCAAACTGTCACAAACATTTTTCTCTACATGCATGACATCAATGCAATGTCGAACTTGTAAGTGCTCCCAGTATGGTAGATCCCAAAGAATCGATCTCTTCTTCCAAACATTTTTTTCTGGAAGTTTAGAACATTTACCGAACTCAACTTTGATGTCCTTCACGCGCAAGTAAAGCTCCTTACCAGTCACAAACACTGGGGCTGATCCTTTCTCAGGCTTCCCATTAAATGACTTCCTCTTCTTACAGTAGGCGTGATGCATTGGAAGGAATCTGCGGTGACCCATGTACACTGTTTTTCTGCAATTCGGTAACCACATGCTTTCAGTTTCATCCAGGCAAATAGGACAAGCCTTGCCTCCTTTCATACTATACCCCGACAAATTTCCGTAGGCCGGGAAATCATTTATGGTGCAAAATATCATGGTCCGCAATATGAAATTCTCTCGCTTATATGCATCCCACACCCACACCCCTTCACTCCACAATTTATGTAAATCCTCGACTAACGGTGATAGAAACCCGTCAATATCATTCCTGGGTTGTTTGGGTCCTGAAATTAGTAACGACATCATGATGTACTTGCGCTTCATACATAACCAAGAAGGAAGATTGTAGATGCACAAAAGAACCGGCCAAGTGCTATGCCGACTGCTCATATTTCCGTGTGGATTCATACCATCAGTACTCTGCCCAAACCTTATATTCCTCACTTCGCTACCAAACTCACCGAATGTTCTGTTAATGTTTCTCCATTGAACAAAATCAGCTGGATGTCTTAGTTTTCCGTCTTGTTTCCGACCTTCAACATGCCAACGCAAGTACTTTGCATCTTTCAGATTTGCAAACAGCCGTTTCAATCTAGAAATCACAGGAAAATACCACACAGTTTTGGCCGGAGGCCCTTTCTTTACCTCATCACATCCACTGTGATAAATTCGGTCCGCACGCTTATACCGCAATGCACCGCATCTTGGACAAACATGCAAATCCTCATACTCGTTACGGTACTAAACACAATCATTTGGGCATGCATGTATTCTTTTGATTTCCATTCCCAACGGATACAACAGTTTTTTGACCTGGTAAACCAATCTTGGCAACTCATTTCCCTCTGGAAGCATGTTTGCTAAAAGATCTAATAGCGCCGTGAAACTTTTATCGCTCCAACCGTTGCTTGTCTTCAAGTTATATAATCTTAACACAGAAGACAACTTTGTAAATTTTGCACATCCGGGAAACAAAGGCTTCTCAGAATCAACAATCAATTTCTCAAATTTACCAAAATCATTTTCGCTGTAATCATCTTCTACATCATGTAACATTTCATCTAAATTGTCGTCATCTACATGCACATTCGAATGAACATTATCAATGTTCTGATGATCATCATTACTACAATCCACTTCTGGGTCCTGCTGAGTGGTAGCACCGGTGCTCGTTTCCTCAAGATCTTTGGCATGCCATATCCAACGAGTATAGCGTGCATTAAAACCATGACGAATCAAACAACTCTTAATCTGATCAGAGTTGCCGAACATCTTTAAGTTCATACAATCTATACAAGGACAATGCATATCTTTCTCTCCCTTCTTCGCCTTTTCTTGCTCAGCAAATTTAATAAACCCATTCACACCCTCCAAATACTCAAGAGTAGTACGTTTTATTCCATACATCCAATATTCTCGGTCCATCTACAATTATTTCACAAAATTAACAAATTAAAATAAATAATTAATTGGAAGTATGAAACATGCATGCATCGTCAATATATAGGCTATATGTATACAGCTACTTACAATTGATGTATGAAAACCTAACTTGATGCATTAATTGGAAGAGCCAGCCAGCTAGCTTATTAACTTCAGCCATAAATCATTCCTAGCTGAACTTCAGCAAGCTATAACTAACTAGCTAACCTCCTAGCTTGGAGGTACATCTAGTTTAATGAATTGGAAGTAGAAAGAGAGAGGGAGAGTGTGAGAGAGTGATCGAGAGAGAGAGAGGTGATGAGAAGATGACATTACCGAGGGGGATCGAATTATCAACCTTCCAGCTAGCTTTTCCATATCACTCTAGCTTGGAGCGTGGATGCACGTACGGTAGAACAGATCACGGGATGCAGAGCAAGGGTCGAAATATATAAGTTGTGTAATTTTACTATCAGTTCAAAAACACAACCGTTAGTGAACTTTCCTCTATTCTAAAGTAATTTTACTATCGATTGAATATACAAACCGATAGTAAAATTTTCTCTCTTATATCGGTTCGTACAGTAATAACCGATAGTAAAAATGACGTAATTTCACTATCTGTTACAAAAGACAAACTGATAGTAAAATTTTATCTCTTATATCGATTCGTGTCGACGATTCGGACTCGGAGTCCTCAGCCGAACTTATGCAGAATTTGTAATTGTGAGACCTTTCAAGATGACCCTTCGGGAAGGTATGCTGAACAATGGTGAACAGGAGCACAGAGAGTTTAGACAGGTTCGGGCCCTCGATGGTGGGAGTAAAAGCCCTACGTCCTGTTGAGATTTCACTAAGTGTGGTAAAAGATTTACAGAATGGAGGGAAAAGTCCTCACAGGCGAGGATTTTTCCTGTAAAAATGTACAAGGATAAGCCAAAGAAGGCTTACTAAAAATGCTATATGAGGTGGGCCGTAGACTTGGCTAACTTAGATGATTTTGGGTTTCTTGATCTTCCGATCCCTCGGTTGATGCTTCGGATGATCTCTTGATTTTCTTCCTTTCCTTGATTGATGCTCCATGCCATCCTTTTGTACTGTTTGAAAGGGTGCCATGTGAAGGAAACTGCATCAATCGGTTGCACGGAGGGTTGGATGCGGTTTTTGGAACTGCTCTTAACCTCCACACAGGTTAAACACGTGTTATTCATGAATAACTGTATGTGTTAACCTTCTGACGATTGATTCTCCACGTGTAGGAATCTTCGGGATACTTAGAATATCCTGTTGCATGGGCAACCGAATAGATAGATCCCAAACATCCTGATCGGCGGATGTTCTGACCGCGGGATATTGGCTGACCGCGCAATATCCCGAATGTGTAGTTCGCGTATAGCCTACGAACTTCTGACCGCGCAAGGCTTTACGGTCTGACCGCGTAAAGCTGCGACCTGATGGTGATGCCCCTCAGAATAGCTTGAGTTCGCATCACCAGATACATGTCTGGTTCGAACCTGTCTTGAACCAAAAGTTCATTAGAAGTGACCCGGGTGTCAATCCTCGTCAGCTAGCCCCCAAATTCGAAGAAAACGAAGAGACGTGTTTATTTCGAATTTAAAAACCGTGCATTGGATTTTTAACCCGGCCCTTTAACTTCTCCACTTAGTGGCGCACTAAGTGAAAACGGTTGGTTTTTCAAGACGGGTTCTGACATTATGTGACGGGCAATGATGGCGCCGTAGAGATTTTTATCTCGAGGTAAAATTGTAAATGTCTTAACGAAACCCGAGGTGTCTGGGAGGTGAACCGTCGCCCTGGCGGCTATAAATACCAGGTTCTTGGGTTTGTAAAGCTTCGTAATTTTTCTCCACGCCTAAGTCCTTTTCTTGTTATCCTGCCTTCTTCCTTTTCACATACTCCTCCCAATGGCAGATCATGAAATCATTGAGATTGAGAGCGATGAAGGGGAAATTGTCGAACAAGGGTCTCAAACGAATGAAGTCCTGTCTCCCTTAAGGAAGAAACTCAAGGTCGACGAAGGATCTTCCAGTGGAACAAAGGTGAAGAACGTAGCGAGTTTCTTTCTTCCTTCAGTTCCTTTGACCCTCCCCGTTCATGCCTCTCGGCAAATTAGGCCTTTATCCTTAGAGAAAGATCCCTTCACATCCAATTCCCCCATCCTTTTGGGTGATCAACATCCTGGTCGGCAAGCGGTGACTATCGCTCGATCAGATGATTGCCATATTGGGTTGGTGAAGCAATCTTCTTCTGGGGAGGTTGCTCTTCCACCATATGATGATCTTCCTCCCAAGATGGGTGTATCAACGGGTTATGCACCGGGACAGGTAGCAATTCTTCTCCCTTTTTTGCTGATAACTTTAGTTAGTATGACTAACTTTTGCAAAAATGTAGGAGGTAGGAGGCCCCAGCGATCAGCCTTCTGCTGCTCCATCTCTTCCTTCCGGACAGACCCTTCTGGAAGAGAAGAATGCCCTGGAGAAGAAGACCGAGGAGATGGCCTCGAAGATTCTGTGTTTAGCAGAATGTCTTGATCGATCCCGAGAAGAGGCGCACCATTTCCGTCGAGAGAGGGACTTCGCTCAGCAACAGCGAGAACTCTCTGACTTGATTAGGGACAATAGTGCGTCTGTTGTTAGGGACGATATAGATAGACTTAGGGTAGTTGCTAGTTCCTTGGGGGTTGTCAGTGTAGATCCTACTAACAACAACATGTCCCTTGGGGAACTTTGTAAACTTCTTTCGGAGCAAGTCGATGTTTTGATCGACTGCATCCCTTTTGTATGTAAAGAATGTAAGAAATAAAAGTTCTCTATTTCTCACGAAATGTTCTCCACATCTTCTGTGCGAAAATATAGCCATGAACTTTACGTTCGCGACCATTCATACACAGGAAATTTTAGTTCTGCGATCAAAATCACTTTTAAGAGAAAAGCACCGCGACCTGCCCTGATTCTGCGATCAGTTTCAAAGCCGCGGTCAGAACCAAGGTTCGACCAGAGTTGGGACTCGGTCAGGATGTCACTTTGACTAGAATCGAAGTTTCAGCCTAAAACATGATTTCGATAAAATCATAACCCAATTAGAAACACTTCAGTACGTTAAAAATTGGGCTACGTGATTTTTTCGAATAAAATGTTCAAAGTATAAAAATGAAAAACGTTCTCTGAAAAGTACTGAAAATTTTTCAGTCCTTTTACACTTTCAGTTTCCAAAACAAAGAAGTCTTTTTGTTTCAGATCCGACGCCTGAGTACTTTATCGGGGCCATCAGAGACAGTATCCATTATGGGAAATGAATAAAGCATTCAATGGAACGTTTGAAATGAACCGTTTACTCATTAATGCGTCGCCTTGGGTCTATAAAAAGAGCAGATGTCTTCTCAAAGAAGCCAGACAGCTAAAAACCCTCATTATTCCCGCCGCTCAAAACCCTCATTTTCTTCAGCCTTCATCTTCCCCAAATCGCCAGCTTCCCCTTTGATTCTACACCAAAGATGGCGTCCTGGAGCAGATCCATTCATCATTCTGAGGAGAGCCTGATGGCGCTAGAGAAGGAGGAGATCCTTTCTCCGCGGCTGCTCATTAACTGGCGACCTGCGGAGGAGGACCAAGAAACCCCAACTGTCCAAGAAGGCGAGTTGGTGGTTTTTGAGGAGTATTTGCGTTGCGGGTTCCGATTCCCTGAGAGTCGGTTCCTTAAGGATGTCCTTGAACATTACGGGTGGGAACTGATCAACCTCCACCCCAACGCGATGCTGATCCTTGCAGTTTTCCAGCATCTCTGTGAAGCCTTCGTCGGAATATATCCCAGCGTGGATCTTTTCCGACGATTCTACTTTTCGGCGTGGTCGAAGAGCACCAACGCCGCCGGATGCATCTACTTCCGGCTGAGGGATAAAAAGGAGTATCCCTCCCCACCCCTGCGAGACTCAGTGCACGGGTGGCACCAGAAATGGTTTTACTGCACCCCGCCGACCGAGAGCGGGTTGTGGTTTGAGAACTCGCGGCCGGAGAAGCCGAGCGAGTTGGATACTCTCCCGGCGATGAACGCGGAGTTCATGAAGCATGCCGAGGTGATCCTTCACTTAGTCGAACAAGGGTTGACGGCACGTGACGTCATCCGAGACTTTATGAAGAATCGGGTGAGCCCCCTGCGTGAAAGAGCTCATCCGGCTTGGGAGATCAAGTCCATGGCGGACACTACCCTGGACTATAACGAAGGTATTCATTTCTGACATTGAAATCCTTTTATGTCATTTTTTAAATGTATCAATTTAACTCGTATCTGGGAACAGTCCTGCCCTCAGCTGAGATTGAGAGGCGGACTAACTACCTCCTCAGGGCGTACAACGCCGAGGTAGAGGGCCCCAAGGGATCGCCTCGCCCCCAAAGCTTGATTCATGCCGGCGACGACCTTAAACAGGAGCGCCGAAAGGTACACTTTCCACTTGGCCTCTGTTTTGCAGGTCTCATGTATGTCCAGCACTAATCAATCCCATTGGAATGAGAATAGCTCCTAGGGAGGTTTGCGGATGCGACATTCCCAAGTGAAAATGTCAGCTCTCTGAAGAAGCCGACGGCGAGGAACGTGAAGAAGGTCTCTCAGAGGCCCAGGACAAAGAGTCCTGCCCCTAAGAAGACCAAGCTGAACCCTGGGGAGGGGTCTTCACGAAGCGTTCCTCGTCCCGCAAGAAAGACTGCGGTAAGATATCACATTCCTACTACTTTTTCAGGCGCGACATGGAATCACTTCTTCGTCGTACAGGGAGAGGGGAGCGAGGAGGAAGAGGATGACGTTCCTCTGATCCTTCGAAGGAGGAAGATCGCGGATCTTCCATCCAGTGATGCCCCAAGCTGCCCCGCAGAGACCACAGCTGCCGAAGAGGTGGCCGTGGCTGACCCTGCAACCACCGAGGATCTTGTGGTCGCGGGTGACCTTCCGATTCCTGAAGCCCCCGAGGTTTCAGGGTCAATCATCTCTGCTTCCCTGGTCGAAGGGACGACTAAGGTAAAGAATCTTTTCGATCATTCCCTCTATGGCTCTTTCTGCACATTTGATAAGTTAATGTACATACAGAGAGGAGAGCTTCCCCCTGGGACCACTGGGGATTCCAGAGAGGAAAATCCTCCTCCTCCGCAGGCTGAGGAGAAGGTAGACGAACAAAGGCCGGCTGTGATGGTTCCAGCAACTCAGGAATCGCCAAGGCCTTCGGATGCAGCCCCACCAGTTAGTCCGGTGGCCCAGGTAAAGACCTATGTGTTTTTACCTGTTCCCTAAGAATATGCTTGTAACATGTCATTTCTAGGGGGGTGCTGCCTTGTTTACCATAAGGAAGGCGAGAACCGGAGACGGCTCTCCTTCGCCAGGGGAATTTTCCCAGAAGTCCCAGGAACGAATAGGATTTCAAATAAGGTAAGAGCTCTTACTTGACAGTAATCTTAAATAAAAGTTGCCTGACCCATTCTCCCTGTTAGGCAAAAGAAGACAGCGCCTAACCCTTCAACCGCCACTGGGGAGGTTGAAATTAGGGCTGATGAGGGAGCCTCTAATGAAGAGCGCTCTGCTCCCGCGGTTCAGGAAGTTGTCCGGACCGCGGGAGGTGAAACAAGTACAGGGATCGGGTCACAACCAGTAGTCTCTGGGGGTGGCGTCCGGCCGGCACTCCCATCAACTGTCCCTGTCGCAGGCACTTCCGGTGCGCTAGCAAGGATTCCTGCTAGCATGGATGATGCCGCTTTAAATAAGTTTATGAAGGTATGATCACCCCTGTTTCGGCGCTTGAATCGCCTTTAGAGCATACTTAACTCTCTTGCTTTGTATCACAGGGCTTGTCATGGGTGACGAGTCAGTCGCATGCTGCAATGGCTAGCATGGCGGCTGTTCAAAAAGATCGTGACGGCTTGCGCAAGTGAGGATCGTCATTCTTCTGTTAATATAAGTAGGCTTTAATTGTGACTGACCTGATTTTGCTGCAGAGAGGTTACATTCTTGAAAAAAGAGTTAGCCAAGATGAGGCTGAACTCAGTTACAGAGTTCAAGAAACTACGGACTGAAATCAATAAACTTCAGTCTGAGAATGCTGGTAAGTCGATTCTCAACTTGAGAAGACTTAAAGTCGTTTCTTGTTAATAACCTCTTTTCTCTGTACAGCGCAAGCAGGTCGCATTACACAGCTCGGCCAGGACAAGATGATTCTCGAGTCCTCGCTCAACCATACCGACCGAGCGGTCAAAGAGTTGAGCCTACTGGTCTTCGAAAAACTGAAGGCCGTGGCCAGCCTTTTGAATACCAACGTGGTAGAGTTGAGGAAGGACGACCCAAGTGTCAGCGATTGGGCATCACTGCTCACAACTCAAGCAGAATCACTGCTCGAATATCTCCCTGGAGATTTACGGCGACGTGAAGAGATAATCAGGACGAGAGTCCGATCAGCCGCTTCTGCCGTACTCAGCCGGGTTCGACTTCACCATGGCCCAGATGCGAATCTGAGCGCGCTGGTGGGACCGGTTGAGGTCGAGAGTGAAGAACTGCTTGACGCCGTTATTGAAGAAGTTAAGCCCTTCGTTGACAAACTCTTGGCTGAGCTGAGGATCGAATGATCCTTACATTTTGTAACCCAACAATTGTAATTACAATGCCATGTATGTAAAACTATTTTTTCAAAAGAGAGTGCATATTCACATCATAAGTTTCATACTATAAGTATACTCCTCTAGCCCCCGCCTCTGTTTTGTGAATACTGGAGCCTTAGTATTTTAAGCAGAGGGGAAAACATAAGTATGATGACCAGGGATATGCGCTTCAAGCCGATGGTCAAGATTAAAATAACATTTTAACCTTATTGCAAACTGGTAGCCACCCAGATGACCGAAGACTTGCCAGATAGTCCCGTGTGCGTTGAGAAACGGTTTATTTAGGAGTGACCTATCTGGAAGTGATCATGAGATCGACCAGCGAATCCGGTTGAAAAATGCTGTAATAACCTAACCGCCGGCGATCAGCCCCCAGGTCGAATTTGTATAATTTGGGCTTAAAGAAAAACACTCATTGTATGAAAATAAGACATGCTTTTTATGAAAAGATGCTAATTGAACAGGAAAAAAGTAATTGGAATACTTACACGTAAAACTTGCGAAGTTGATCGATGTTCCAAGTATTGGACAAAATCCGACCATCCTCCATGGCTAACCGCGCAGACCCTGGCCGCGGTACTGAGACGACAGTGTATGGTCCTTCCCACTTTGGGGAGAACTTATTGCGGTTAGACTGGTCTTGAATTTTTCGTAAAACCAAGTCGCCCACGTTGAGATCACGTGGTCGCACCTTTTTACTGTGATACTTGCGTAGATCCTGCAAGTATACCGCGGACTTGATCAGGGCGCGATCATGCCATTCTTCCAGGAGGATGAGATCTTGCGATCGCTGTTCGGATTGGTTGACCTATTCGAATTGATTCGTGCGAACAGATCCAATACTGACTTCCATAGGCAACACAGCCTCGGCCCCATAGACCAAATGGAAGGGTGTCTCACCGGTGGCTCGACTAGAGGTAGTCTGTAGTGCCCATAGAACAGTATAGAGCTCGTCTGCCCAAGCCCCCGAGCGGGTCTTGAGGCGATCAAAAACACGTTTTTTGATGCCTTTCAATACTTGCCCATTGGCTCGTTCTACGGCTCCATTGCTTTGTGGATGTGCCACGGAAGCAAAGCACACCTTGGTCCCAATCTGATCGCAGTAGTCTAGGAAAAGACCGCTAGCGAACTGAGAACCGTTGTCTGTGATGAGACGGTTTGGAACGCCAAATCGTGCTACAATGTTCTTGTGAAAGAACTTTTGTGCAGCTGATGCTGTAATATTTCGTACTGGTTCGGCCTCAATCCACTTTGTGAACGTGTCAATGGCTACGAACAGAAACTTGTATCCATTGACCGCTTGTGGCATAGGACCGACGATGTCCATTCCCCAAATCGCGAAGGGCCATGCGAGAGGAATAGTTTGCAATGCATAAGCAGGTTGATGAACCTGTCTCGCATGAAACTGACATTGTGGACACATCTTGACCATGAACTTGGCATCATCGAGTGCCGAAGGCCAGTAGAATCCCTGTCGAAAAATTTTTCCAACCAGTGTTCGGTATGACGCGTGTGCACCGCATACACCGTCATGTATTTCTTTCAAGAGGGATTTTCCTTCCTCCTGAGATATGCAGCGCATGAATACTCCTTGAGTACCCTTTCTGTACATAACCCCATCTATGAGTTTGTACAGACGCGCCTTTCGAATTAATCGATCGCTTTTGATTTCGTCCTCAGGTAGGGTCCCATGTTCAAGATAGACCCTCAATGGATGAGTCCAATCTTGTTCCTGACCGAGGTTGGCAACGAAGGCTATTGCCGGATCATCCTCGACCGAAGTCATGATCGAAGGATGGTCCAAGTGTTCAATGAACACTCCTGCCGGAGCGGATGAACGTGAGGATCTAATTTTGGATAATTGGTCTGCGAGAATATTGTCCTTTCGCGGGACGTATTGGACTTCGAAGTGACTGAAGTGTTTTTCCAATCTCCTCACTTCCCCCAGGTAATGAGCCATTGTCTCATCAGAGGTGCTGTACTCCTTGTTTACCTGGTTTACGACTAGCTGTGAGTCCCCCCTCACCACTAATCGACGGACTCCGAGGAATTTTGCTGCCCGGAGCCCTGCAAGAAGACCTTCATACTCTGCTGCATTGTTGGTGGCAACAAAGTGTAGTTGAATAACATACTTAAGCTGTTCGCCCTGAGGCGTAACTAAGACCACTCCAGCCCCCGAGTGTTGAAAACTACGGGAGCCGTCAAAGTACATTGTCCAATAATCGGGGCACTCCAGTTCCTTTGCCAACTGCACGGGTGGCTCAGGGTTGGTCCATTCGACCACAAAGTCAGCCAAAACCTGAGACTTAACCGCCGTGCGAGGGGTGAAATGGATCTCGAAGGCACCGAATTCGACCGCCCATTTGGCGATTCGACCAGATTTTTCTGGATTTCGAACAATATCCCCTAAAGGAAAAGAGGAGGGTACTGTGATCTTGTGTGCTTGAAAGTAATGTCGTAGCTTACGGGAAGCCATCAGTAGCGCGTAAAGTATCTTCTGGACTTCAGGGTAGCGCTCCTTAGGACCATGAAGTACTTCGCTCACATAGTAGACGGGTCTATGTACTCCTTCCCTTTCCGCGATCAGAACTGCGCTGACCGCGTGTGGGGTGGCCGCCAAATACAGAAGTAATGGTTCCTCCTTTTCAGGAGACACCAATACCGGCGGACTAGAAAGATATGTTTTTACCTCCTGAAACGCTTTTTCGGCCTCGTCGGACCATGTGAAGTTATGATGTTTCCGCAAGGCTTTAAAGAAAGGTAGTCCCCTTTCGCCTAATCGCGATATGAAGCGACTTAAAGCCGCCATGCGACCAGCCAGGCGTTGAACATCCTTCATGGTCGAGGGCGACCTCATTTGTTTAATAGCTCTGATTTTCTCGGGATTAACCTCAATACCCCTGGAACACACAAGAAAACCAAGAAGCTTTCCTGAAGAAACCCCGAAAGAACATTTCTCCGGGTTCAATTTTATTCCAAAGCGATTCAAGTTACAGAAGGTTTCAGCAAGATCGTCCAAATGAGACAATCTTTTGGTGCTCTTTACAACCAAGTCGTCTACATATGCTTCGAGATTACGCCCTATCTGGGAAAGAAAGGTCTTTTGCATCAAGCGCTGGTACGTGGAACCAGCGTTCTTGAGACCGAACGGCATTCTGACGTAGCAGTATGTGCCGAACGGGGTGATGAAGGCAGTTTTCTCTTCATCGTCTTCTGCCATGCTAATTTGATGATATCCGGAGTAGGCATCCAGAAAACTCATCAGTTCGCAACCCGCAGTGGAGTCAACCAGCTGGTCGATGTGGGGAAGGGGAAAGTCGTCCTTCGGACAGGCACTGTTGAGGCTAGTATAGTCGACGCACATGCGCCACTTGCCATTTGACTTGCGGACCATGACCGGATTGGCGAGCCAGTCCGAGTGATTCACTTCGCGGATTAACCCGGCTTGTAAGAGTTTCTCTAACTCTTCTCGGATGGCTTCCTGTCGGTCGGTAGCAAAACGCCTGAGCTTTTGCTTTATTGGTCGTTGTCCAGGTCGAATTGCTAACCTGTGCCCAATTACTTCCCTTGGGACACCGGGCATGTCGGACGGTTTCCACGCAAACACATCTGCGTTAGCCCGGAGGAAAGTAACGAGGTCGAGTTCCTATTTGTCATCCAGGGCTGACCCAACCTGAATTGTCTTGGATGGGTCATCTGGGTACAAGGGAACTTGTTTGAGTTTCTCATCTGGTCGAGGAGCAGCCCTGATCGCATCGGTGGCGACAGTGGCGACCTGAGCGTCCCGGAGGGGAAGTTGATCGACCATCTCCAAAGATAGCCGGTCGCACGTGAGCGCCACGTTGCGACTACCTCGGACCGAAATGACACCTTTGGGGCCAGGCAATTTCCCGCACTGATAAGCATAGTGCGTTGCCATCATGAACTTAGCAAGAGTCGGCCTGCCAAAGATTGCATTATAAGCTGAATCACAATCGATTACATCGAAAGTAACCAATTCTGTTCAGAAATTATCTGGTTCTCCCAGAGTGACCAGGAGGACCACTTGTCCCAATGGCATCATCGAGGGACCTGGGATTATCCCATAAAACGGATGGATTATGGGCTTGATCTTCGAACGAGGAATTTGCATCTCATCGAGTGTCTTGACCAATAAAAGATCAAGGGAACTTCCCCCGTCAATCAGGACCCTTTCGACTCTCGCGTTACTGATGATTGGGGTAGTAACCAGAGGTAGCCTCAACGGTCGAGTTAACCCCACAGGACAGTCAGCGCGATCGAACGTCAAAGGTATATCCGACCAACGGGGATATTGAGGTTCACCAAGGGATGTCTCCATTTGGTTAACCTCTCGGCAAAAGGTTTTAAACTGCCTTTTGGAAACGAAAGAGGAGGAACCTCCGAAAATGACATTAACATGATTTTGAGGTACCTGGTAAGCCATTTCTTCGTCTCCATCGACGTCTCTAACCCCGCACGCCTGCTCTTTGGGTGGTAAGGTTGGCATTGGCCCAGCTCCTTGGTAGAAATCATCCAGCTGTTTCAACCAACTCCTGCAGTTTTTGAGATCGTGGCCTGCGGAATTGTGGAGTGGACACCACCTTTTGCCTTCCTGCGGATTAGTTGATTTTTCTGGCTGGTCGGAATCCCGGCCACCAGAAGCAGTTTTACTTTTAAAAGAAGACTTATTACCTTTGGTCGAAGGTGGTTTCTCCGCGACCGCGACCTCACGGTACTGTCCAGAGCGGTTCCTCTTCAACTTTTTTGACTTCCCCCCTGGTGAAGACTCCGGCTTTTTGCTTGAATCTTCTTTCTTGGCGTCCTTGAAGCCTGGTTGGGGCGGTAGGTCCCCCTTGTCAACCATTCGGTTCCATTCGACTGCCTCGGCTGCATCGGAGTATCGATCAACCATATCGAACAGATCGGCCACTGATCGAGGAGGGTGGATGAGCAAGTCTTCAGTGAATCTCCGGTATCGAACGGCATGCTTAAATGCCCTGATTACGGAGCCATCAGATATGTTCGGGATGGTATTTCTTACCCCGACAAACCTCTTGACAAACTGCCGAAGCGTTTCGGTCGAAGTTTGCCGCAGTCTATGCAAGTCGTCCTCCTTACCCGGCTTTTGGTAACAGTTTTGGAAATTGTTGAGGATGGCATCGCAGAGCATTTCCCAATTATAGATAGAACCCTCAGGCTGATTGAACAACCAGGTTCTAGCCGGTCCTACGAGGACTGTTGGCAGGTAGTTGGCCATGACCTTGTCATCGCCTCCTGCTGCTTGGATGGAAGTAATATAGATCTGAAGGAACTCAGATGGGTTTTGAGTTCCATCAAACCTCTCAATGGCCCCTGGTCGAAACTTATCGGGCCAAACGACTGCTCGTAGGCCAGGCGAGAAAGCTTTGCAACCAACGTAAGGACCGTGAACCGTCCTGCGACTTTCGGTCGGGTTTCGAGCAAACTCACTTAATGGCGAGGTTACTCGGGGTCCCAAACGAGAGTGAACGGGAACTCGATCCCTACTACGAGAGTCCTGCATTCGCCGATATTTGTCCTGTCGGGACGGTAAAGGTGGCGGGTAACTCCGTCGGCCAGAGCCAAAATGAGGACCATCTCGTTCACGGGGATGTGTCACTGAGCGGGAAGAAGCTGTTGGGGTCGCCTCGGATGCAACCTCGTCCAGTCTTTCCGCCAGGATCCTGAAAAAGGCCGGTCTCTGCGCATCCGTGACCGTAGGAGGAAAATTACGCATGACCTCCGCGATAGATCGCAGTCGACCATGGGTACTTCTCCTAGGGGCACCAGGTGTTACTGTTTCTTCGTCCACTGGGAAATGCTCCGGTGGTAAGGAAGGAGTCTGGTCACGTCTACGACCACGCGACCGTCGAGAAGAACTCGGGGCAGCATCGTAACGAGCCTGCGCATCTTGAAGAGCCTCTAGGGCAGTTCTGCGTAGTTCGTTGTTCTGTTGCTCGAGATCTTGCTCCTCCTTCTGTTTGCGATCTTGTTCTTCCCTGGCAGCCTGTTGATCGGGAGTTTCCTCCGACAACGCAGCAAACTGCCTAGGGAGAGAGGTCGTCGATGGGGAGAACATCTCGGTCTGTTCCGAGTCAGACTCGAAATCAAAGAGACGATGGAGGTTATCAGGGTCGAACCTTCCTGGGCTAACTTCAGGGTCATCATCATATTTTCCCTCAGCGGGATCGTATGACGGGCCGGATTCATCGCCTAGCACATTAAGAACCTCTGCGGGTTCTGACCTTGTGCCAGTTACCTCCTGGTCGATTAACATGACTTGGGGAGATGATTCAACCTGTGGAAGATTCTGGCCTTCGACCTCTTCCATCGGAATAGGATCGCTCGGAGAAGGCATGGGTATATGGGCATAATCCTCGAGATCAAAATCGTTCTCGGAATCATATGCTCCAGCCATGTTTCGGCGAACCTCCGAATTTCAATTAGGACGCCTTGAGAAAGGCCCCACGGTGGGCGCCAGCTGTCGACGATTCGGACTCGGAGTCCTCAGCCGAACTTATGCAGAATTTGTAATTGTGAGACCTTTCAAGATGACCTTTCGGGAAGGTATGCTGAACAATGGTGAACAGGAGCACAGAGAGTTTAGACAGGTTCGGGCCCTCGATGGTGGGAGTAAAAGCCCTACGTCCTGTTGAGATTTCACTAAGTGTGGTAAAAGATTTACAGAATGGAGGGAAAAGTCCTCACAGGCGAGGATTTTTCCTGTAAAAATGTACAAGGATAAGCCAAAGAAGGCTTACTAAAAATGCTATATGAGGTGGGCCGTAGACTTGGCTAACTTAGATGATTTTGGGTTTCTTGATCTTCCGATCCCTCGGTTGATGCTTCGGATGATCTCTTGATTTTCTTCCTTTCCTTGATTGATGCTCCATGCCATCCTTTTGTACTGTTTGAAAGGGTGCCATGTGAAGGAAACTGCATCAATCGGTTGCACGGAGGGTTGGATGCGGTTTTTGGAACTGCTCTTAACCTCCACACAGGTTAAACACGTGTTATTCATGGATAACTGTATGTGTTAACCTTCTGACGATTGATTCTCCACGTGTAGGAATCTTCGGGATACTTAGAATATCCTGTTGCATGGGCAACCGAATAGATAGATCCCAAACATCCTGATCAGTGGATGTTCTGACCGCGGGATATTGGCTGACCGCGCAATATCCCGAATGTGTAGTTCGCGTATAGCCTACGAACTTCTGACCGCGCAAGGCTTTACGGTCTGACCGCGTAAAGCTGCGACCTGATGGTGATGCCCCTCAGAATAGCTTGAGTTCGCATCACCAGATACATGTCTGGTTCGAACTTGTCTTGAACCAAAAGTTCATTAGAAGTGACCCGGGTGTCAATCCTCGTCAATTCGTACAGTAATAACCGATAGTAAAAATGACATAATTTCACTATCTGTTAAAAAAGACAAAACGATAGTACAATTTACTCTCTTCTAACGGTTCGTACAGTATTAACCGATAGTAAAAGTTACGTGCTATTCACTAACAGTTTCTCAGACCATAACCGTTAGTACAAAACCTTTTCTCCACTGCGGTTGTCGTACACTAACGGTTTTTCCCGGATTGCTTATAACCGTTAGAAGATAGGGGTTAGTGGACTGCATTTCTGTAATAGTGTAGATGATTATTCTATCACATCTTTGCATATGATCCATTAAACTTATATCTTTTAAATATTTTCATGGCCTATGTTTAGTTTTTATCTTAAAGTGACCATGAAAGTTTGAACTTATCCATTAAATTGTACTCAACTTCTTCCAAATTGAAGATTTCTAATAGAACCATTTTTTGGAATTAACACTCTTATGTTACTCTTTATGCCTAGATTGCTAATTGGCCTTCTCTTTAAAAATAAAAAATATGTAAAAGTAAGTATAATCGACCCACTGGGGGGAGGCGGTGGTGAATCACCGACCAGCTGGGGAAGGGAAGATTTACTTAACTTATGAATAAAAAAATAATATTTTCAGTAAAATGGTTACTTAAGCTGCGGCTTTGTCTAATCTCGTGTAATGTATATGTGACCCACTGGGGGGAGGCGGTGGTGAATGGTCAACCAGCTGGTGAAGGGAAGGTATACAGAGCATTGAGGTTGCTTACAGGGGCTCGGGAAACCGACAAAGCTGCCTTTTTGTAAGTGCAATTAAGTAAGCGTCATCAACTGTGTCTCCTCTCGCCGCGACGGAACGATCCAGTAAAAACATTCTGGCCAAGAGCATGAAAAAGTTGAAGAATAAAAAAAGAGAGGAAAACAAACATTAAATCATTAGACATACTATCACATGAATCTCTTAGTCATATTGAATCTAACCATGAATCAACAATTGAATTATTGCTAGCATGTGAAGTAGAAGTGTGTGACTCTAAAAATGGATCAATAGGGGAGTCACAATCAACTCTAACATCTAATATACATGTTGAGCTAATAGTATCCTTGGCAAGCAAAGAATCATGAGAATTTTTCAATTCTTGATATTGCACTTTCAAGGATGAGTAATTATTCTTTAAAGTGCACAAGCTCTTAGTCATATTGCCAAGTAAGTCATTTAACTCTACAATCATATCCATAAGCTCATTATTAGAGAGGTTAGAATTTGATACCGTTGAGTCACATGCCATAAGACATATAGACTTGTCTTGAGATGAAGACTTTGACTTCGATGCTTTCTTTCTAGCTTTCCTTGAGCTCTTTTTGCAAGGTTTCACCTTTGTCTTGCTTAGGAAAACCACGTCGTTGACATCCTTGAGCTCGCTAGAAAGCTCCTGATCCTCCGCAATGAGATCATCATCCTTGATATGCTCGAAGGTGGAACATATGTCCTTTTCCTTGGACATAGCCTCATTTGACATAACCATGTCAATGAGCTCTCTCGGTGAAGTGTCGGAAAGGTCACCGTTCACAAGGGTAGTAATGAAATCACCATAACGACCTTCCGGCAACACCTGGAGTAATTTTCTGCAAATGTCTAGATCAGAAATATTAACGCCAAGGGCTTTGAGCTAATTTGTGATGTTGATCAAGCGATCATATATGGTGGAGAGTGTATCATGCTCCAACATCACAAATGCCTCATAGTCCCACATTAATAATCGCATCTTAGCATGCTCAAAGCTAGATGTGCCCTCAAAGATAGACTTAAGAGGTGAATATCATTATCCAAAATCAATGAATAAGTTATACCCTTTTGTACTAACCCCCATAAATTTAAATTCAATTCCTCAAAATAAGTACCCATGATAATTTTCCAACGATAATAATTGTAGGATCAAGGATGCCGACTAGAGGAGGGGTGAATAGGAGGCTTTTAAAATTTCTTTTCAATTAAGCACCTTTTGAAGAATGTTTAGGATAACCTAGATTTAGCCAAGGTTTAACAATCAACTATATAACATCTAGTTGCAATTAATTAATAAGGAATATACAATTTAACTTACAACTAGAGTAATGCAAACAATTGTGTCAAGATAAATATGAAACAAATAAGAAATACGCAATTGACACAATATTTTTACCAAGGTCTCAGAGATTCGCCTGGTCTCCCTTACTCCTCGTTGAAGTGCTCACGCGTGAGCCTCGCTTCTCTATCTACGAGGGATATTTTCACTCGGGTTGCTCCTTCTCCACACCGGATAGGCGAGCACCAATACCTTTCACAAGTTCTTGCTGACCTCTCTGACAAACTTCAATGGAGAGATCGCAACTCTCCTCTGACACCGTCTAGGCGAAGGCGATCGCCAAGAGTAACAAGTCGAATGCGCTTTCGCTTGAACGAATCACTTGCTAGAAGCTCAAATGATGCAAATGTATGCACACACACTAGCACTAGCTTGCAAATGAAGAATGAAGTGCACTAAGCACTCACAACCTCTCTCAAATGCTTTCTCTCAAATCCACTCAAGATTTAGGCTCAAATCTAGCATCTAGATGTAATATCTCAAATGAAATTAACTTGGCTAGCTTTTACACAGTGTATTCAACTTCTTGAGCAGCCTCAAATGAAGGCAAACATGAGATATATATAGCCCTCAAAGAAAACTAGCCGTTTGCCACGAACAAGCAAAATTTTGTACAGGCCGGACAGTATCTGGCATGGTCCGGCCATGCCGGACACTGTCCGACCAGTACAACAAATTTCGACCGTTGCAAACTGTCAGTTACCATTGGAGTACAGCTTGTACAAAGTCCGGCCCGCCCCAGACAAAAGCCCTTGGACATATATATCTGTCTTTGTTAACACCTCAAATCAAGGCACAAACAATTTGTACACGCCGGATAATGTCTGGCCATATCGGACAAAAGCCCCCGGACGGATGCAAACGTCTCTGGTTCACATTTTGCAATAGGCCACTGCACATTGATAGTATAATATGCATAACTTTTGATCTAGAGATCCGATTGAGGTGACTTTTAGATTGTTGGAAAGATAACTCAAAGGACTAAAATTTTGTCAACAAAAGTGAGACCTAGATAGGCTTAGATATTTCTAGGAAATTGAAATACCTTCCTACTACCAAAATGTCCAACACAAATGACATTTCTAATGCAATATGTCTGTTTTCTCGCGGATATGTCTACTGACACTTAGCATAGACTACGACCAAATTGATTTAAGAACTTTACAGTCACAGATCGAATATCTGGTTGAAAGCAGGTGGTCGAGTGGATTTGGTCGAGCATACGCAAGCGAGCTAAAGACTGGTACGACCAGCTTGAATTCCTACGACCACAACCAAACCCTAAACAAAGATACAGCCAAACCGGCAAACACAACCACGACCACACTCCAAGCAAGGAAACATATTGCTCTAGCTGGCGATCACGACTAAGTGTAGTTTTCAAAACATTTTCACTAATGCAACACAAAGTACACTTAGACTTTCTAGCAATGCAAGAGGTGATTAAACACTAGTGCAAGATGATATGAATGCATTTGAGCTTCCACACTAGATAGACTCAAGCTACTAGTTTTCAAACCCTCTTAATAGTACGGTCAAACTAGTAAAAAGAAGTCCCATCAAACCGGTCTATCTCCAAACACCGAGACCGGTAAAATCCTAAGAAAACAATCCTTAATCTTGGGTCTTACCTTCGGTGAAACTCGACCTCGTGAAGCTCGACCACTCGAAGTTTGTCCTCGCAAAGCTCGACCTCGCTAAACTTGACCTCATGAAACTCCACCACTCGAAGCTTGTCCTCGCAAAGCTTGACCTCGCTCAAGATGGCTCATATCGGCTTCATCCTCTTCACGCCCTTGCTTGCTTTCATCTTGCAACCTGTCGTGGTATTGAGAATACCCCGGCAGGTTTTGAAGACGATCCTAGCGGAAATTACGCAGCGCGGGTTGACCGAGCGACCGGTCCTCCCCCGCCGGACAAACACAAGAAAAGACACGAGGATTTATACAGGTTCGGGTCCCGGTGGGGGCCCTAGTCCTGTCGACGCGCTCCCGACCGGAGCCGGCTGGGGAGGCTCTCTCCGGGGGAGAGGCTTCCGGAGCACGTCTGTGAGTTTAGCTATTCCAAATAATTATGAGTTGATCCTTTACAACAGAGGGGTACAAGGGCTATTTATAGCCTCAAAAAGAAGCAAAAAGCCTAAACTACCCCAGAAGCCACCGTCGGATTGAAGGGTAGGACCGTCCTTCTCCCAGTCAAACGTCTTGGATGCTTGACAGGTGGTCGCTGATTCCCGAGGCGTCCCTCGCGTGACCTGCACGTGATAAACAAACAGGGGTTTTACCTTTTAGGAGGGCGATGACGTCCGGGACCCCTTCCGGAGAGCAGGGTCCTGGGGACCCAAAAGGCGGCGCCCGGGGCAGGCACCGGAGGCCACTGTCCCCGGGCCAATGGCGGCGCCCGGGACATGCCCGAGGGGCACGGTCCCGGGGGCCAAATGGCGGCGCCCGGGTCATGCCTGGGGGGCACGGTCCCGGGGGCAAAATGGCGGCGCCCGGGACATGCCCGGGGGGCACGGTCCCGGGGGCCAAACGGCGGCGCCCGGTGCAGGCACCGGCGGCCACTGTCCCCGGGCAAAGGGCGGTGCCCGGGACATCCCCGGGGGGCACAGTCCCGGGGGCCAAATGGCGGCGCCCGGGACATGCCCGGGGGGCACGGTCCCGGGGGCCAAATGGCGGCGCCCGGGGCAGGCACCGGAGGCCACTGTCCCCGGGCAAATGGCGGCGCCCGGGACATGCCCGGGGGGCACGGTCCCGGGGGCCAAATGGCGGCGCCCGGAACATGCCCCGGAGGCACGGTCCCGGGAGCCTAAAAGGCGGCTCCCGGGGCAGGCACCGGAGGCCACTGTCCCCGGGCAAATGGCGGCGCCCGGGGTAGGCCCGGGGGGCACGGTCCCGGGGGCCAAACGGCGGCGCCCGGGGCAGGCACCGGCGGCGCCCGGGGCAGGCACCGGCGGCCACTGTCCCCGGGCAAATGGCGGCGCCCGGGACATGCCCGGGGGGCACGGTCCCGGGGGCCAAATGGCGGCGCCCGGGACATGCCCGGGGGGCACGGTCCCGGGGGCCAAATGGCGGCGCCCGGAACATGCCCCGGAGGCACGGTCCCGGGAGCCTAAAAGGCGGCGCCCGGGGCAGGCACTGGAGGCCACTGTCCCCGGGCCAAATGGCGGCGCCCGGGACATGCCCGGGGAGCACGGTCCCGGGGGCCAAATGGCGGCGCCCGGGGCAGGCACCGGAGGCCACTGTCCCCGGGCCAAATGGCGGCGCCCGGGACATGCCCGGGGGGCACAGTCCCGGGGGCCAAATGGCGGCGCCTGGGGCAGACACCGGCGGCCACTGTCCCCGGGCCAATGGCGGCGCCCGAGACATGCCCGGGGGGCACGGTCCCGGGGGCCAAATGGCGGCGCCCGGGGCAGGCACCGGAGGCCACTGTCCCCGGGCAAATGGCGGCGCCCGGGACATGCCCGGCGGCCACTGTCCCCGGGCCAAATGGCGGCGCCCGGGACATGGCCGGGGGGCACGGTCCCGGGAGACTAAAAGGCGGCGCCCAGGGCAGGCACCGGAGGCCACTGTCCCCGGGCAATCATGAACTTACTTGGACTTGACCGCGTGGAGATTTCCCCCAACAGCAGCCCCCCATTCCCTCCGGGGACGAAGCTTGAGCCCCCGGAGGGAATGGTTACGGTACCGGGAAAATCTCCGGACGAAAACCACGGACGAAAATCACCGGAGCCCCGGCGACGCTTCGGTTTCTGTGCCGGGCGCTTTATGGCCGCGCTGTTTTCGCAATAAATGCACGCGCGGTTCGAACCGGCGTCTCGATTTATGCGTCTGTCCCTTCGTTTCCCGCACACGGTTTGAAGTTCAGTGGTCCAGATTGCCCCGAGGGGGCCACGTGGCGCGCATCTAGATCACGGACAGCCTCTATAAATAGGGCCTTAGGGGGCCCCGGAAGCTCATTCCAAATCTTCAACTCCAGCTTCAGCTCTCCCGGTAGCGCTCTTCCGGTAGCTTCTCCGGTACCCTTTTCCGGTAGCGAGCGTCCAGGAGTTGTTGACTTAGCCACCTGAAAACTTAGCCACCCAAAAAAGAAAGAACTGACCTAATGGCGCCCAAAGGTCGAGCGAAGACCACGGAGGTGCCCCCGGAGGAAATCCCCGTGGATTTCCTCTGGGCCTCCGAGTTCTCGGCCTCGGACGCGGAGTCCCTGGTCAAGAAGGGCGTCGTTGAAGAGGGGGACATCCGGGTCCCCCTAAAGAAGGACGGAGCCCCCCGCCCCAGGCCAGGAGAGGTCGTGGCCTTCGAGGCCTTCCTCGAGGCGGGGCTCCACCTCCCGGTGCATCCGATGCTCTGGGAGTTTCTCAAAGAGTACGGGGTGGCTCTCAACCACCTCACCCCGAACGCGCTCGTCCGTATGGGCCTTTTTATATGGCTCTACGAGACAGCGACCGGGCGGGAGCCCACCCTCCACGCCTTCCGGTACTTCTATGAACCGGCGGCGCGGAGCTCCCACCTGGTGAAGGGAGGACCGAAGTCCCCCTTCGGCTCGGTGATGGTCCAAATGCTGCCCTCCCGGGTGGCGGACTACCCGGCGGCGGCCTCCCGGGACCACTGGGGGGACTGGCTCCGGAGGTGGTTCTACCTCCGGGTCCGGGACGAGGCGGTGGTCTACGCCCCGGAGCCTCCCACCTACAGCCGGTCATCTGCACCGAAGCCGCCGGTGTGGACGGACGAGGAGTTCGAGCTCCTCGGGAAGGTGGTGCTGACGAAGAAGGCCCGCTCGATGCGGGACGCCGCGGAGGAGCTGGCGCTCCTGCGGCTTTCCCCCTTCTCACGCGTGGGAAGGGGGATCGGCATGGGCCCGGAGCAGCGGCCTCCGGTCAATCTGGTGACGCGGCGTAAGTCCCCTGCATTTTTGTACTTGCAGTTTTTTATGAGAAATTGACTAACCTTTTACCTCTTGCAGTGCGCCCGTACCCGGCGGCGAGGGACAAGGCGGAGCACCTCCTGGGGAGGTACTTCGCCGACGAACACGAGCGCATCGTGCGCCTCGTGGGGGAGGGGCCTCCCCGGAACCTGGTGGCCGAGGCCTACGGGCTCAGGCTTCCGGAGAGGAAGCCCCTTCCCACCCCCGGGTCTCATAAGCGGGGGAAGGATGCGGCCGGGGGCTCGGAGCCCAAGAGGCCCCGGGTCCAAAAGACCCCCGCCCCGACGACGACGCCGGCGATGACGCCGGTGAGGGCCCGGGACGCGGCTCCCGGAGCCGAACATGCCCGGGCGGCGCCCCAGGCAGAGGCGACGCCTCCGCCCCCGGAGGCTCCCGTCGAGGCCCGGGGGAAGGAGGTTGTTACCGGCGGGGCGGGGTCCGATTCCGCGGACTACGCCCCGTCGCCCGTTCGAGTGGCGCTCCTCTCGCCTCTCCCGGCAACATTGGCGCCGGAGAGGCTGGAGGTGAGGTTCTCGAAGGCGGCGCCTCCGTGCCTCTGGCCGGTGGATGACGAGGGGGGGAGCCCCTCGGTCTACGTGGTCCCCCCGGAGCAGGAGGCCCCGAGGGCCCTTCGGCCGGGGGCGGGGAAAGGTCCGATGATCCCCCCTCGGGCGGAGAACCCCGCCCAATCTTCGTCTTCGTCTTCGGAGGAAACTTCGTCGACAAAGACGCCGGCGACGCCGGCCGTGCTCCCGGATGCCGAGGTCCAGGGGCCCTCTCCCGGCCGCGACAGGAGGGCCGGGCAAGATACCTCCTTACTCCCCGCGGGGGAGGTGGCCCGCTACGCGGAGGGCCTGCACAACAGGAAGGTGCAGGCCTTCGTAGCAGGAGGAACGCTCCACGAGCGTTTTGAGGGGCTCGAGTCCCTCGGAGCCCAGGTAACCCGAGCTCTCAACACCTCGGCTTTTTTCCTGCACTTGAGAATTTTCTAACTCTTTATGTATTTTGTAGGTAGCGACTGTTACCTGGGACCTTGAGCAGCGGGTCACCCGGCTGCTCAAGGAGGCGGAGAGCCGGGCCGCGGCCTGCGTGGAGCAGCGGGAGGCGGCCCTCCGGGAGCGGGACGAAGCTCTTGATGAGCTGTCCCGGGCCCGGGCGCAGGTGCACCTTTCGGAGGGCGCCTACATCCGCCTCCGAGAGGAGGCCAAGGTGCGGGAGAAGACGCTCCGGGAGCTCGAGAGCTCCAGCGTCCGGGCAATGTCGGACGCGAGCCGCTCCGTCCGCTCGACCTTGGAGAGCCTTGGCGTTAGCCTGGGCTCCGGGAGCGGCCCCGAGGTGCCCCCGGCCACCCTCGCGGAGGCTGTGCGTTTTCTTAACGCACAAGTCTCCGCCATCCCGGAGGCTGCGGACGTCCGGGCACGGGGCCGGGCGATCCCCGTCATCGCGGCCGCCGCGGGGCTCGTTGACTACCGTGGGGTCGGCGCCCGGGCGATCGGGGGGCGCATCCCCCGAAGCTTCCCGGAGGCCTTCGAGCCAACGCGCCGGGAGGTGGAGCTGCTGGCGGAGGGGTTCTACGACCGGATCATCCGGACGAGGTTCCCGACACCGGCGCCTCCGGCCGCGGATGCCCCTGCCCCGGCCACGGAGGAAGCTCCCTGGGGGGAGGACCCCAATGCTAAAGTATGAGCCTCCCCCGGGTCTTTAGCTAGGACCCCTTTTTTTGTTAGACATTTTGATTCCGGTAGCTTCTTAGGAGAAGCCCCGGGCACTTGTACAAAAACATTTTGCAATGAAATATATTTGAAATTTTTCTAAGTCTGCAATGAAATGTTACCAGGGTATCCGGGGGGTTATTCCCGGGCAACAGTCCGGGAGAGGCTCTCCGGGGGACGCCCAAGCGGCTTTGATTTTGCTGATCCTTGTCTCCGGGGAGCGCGACGGGGGTACTGTCCGGGAGCCTGTCCGGTTGAGGTGGCGCTCGGAGTGGCACTTGAATAATTTTGACAACAGCCGTGCTGAATTAACTCCCCTGCGCCCGGAGGCCCGGATGATACCTCCTCTCCGGATACTTCCGCCGGCTGGGTACGAGTTTTGGCCCGAAGACGTACTTCGGGACTCTCAGCGTCGCGTCCGGGCGCTGTACCGGGACTTGGCCCGGGAGCTGAGGGAGCGCCTCCGGGAGCTTTAGGCGTAGGGGCCTTAGGCTCGTAGAAAATCCCCCGGGTTAGGACCCGGGTTGTATCATTTCCGAAACCCACCGGAGGGGGAAGATGTCCTCCGGGTTTCCCGATCAATAAAGCACGTTGTTGTTGTTTCCTTTTATTGCGCCTCTTTATTTTCTTCTTGAATGGTCTGGACGACTCATCTTAACAAGGATGAGCTAAGTTTCTTCGTGGGTGACCCGGGGGCCCCCTGTCCCCCCCCCGCCCATAGCGGGCGGGAGGAGGCCTCCGCGCGCTGTGGGGGTAACAGGGTCCCCGGGGGGAGCATACCCTGTAGGAGAAATATCTTCTAAGTTAGAAAATTGTAGAAACAGTATTTCTGAGGGAGGGACCTTCCGGGGTGCCCGGGGGCACCGGGAGAGGTTCATCCGGCCGCCGGGAGAGCGGGGAACCGGGAACAAGGCGCGGAAGGGGCTCATGAAAAGCCAATAAGACCTCCGGAGGGGAGCTTCCCGGGAGACTTCGTCCGGTCGCCGTGAGAACGGGGAACCGGGAATAATGTTTCCGGGGGAAAATATATCTGAGAAATCCATATCTTCGTAAAGAATTGTCCGGTCGCCGTGAGAACGGGGAGCCGGGAATAAGGTCTTCGAGAGATAATCATCCGGTCGCCGTGAGAACGGGGAGCCGGGAATAACGTCGACTCCCGGAGGAGGAAGATAGATCTAATCAAGCCGCAAGGGGCTGATCTTCCGGTCGCCGTGAGAACGGGGAGCCGGGAATAACGTCGACTCCCGGAGGAGAAAGATAGATCCAATCAAGCCGCAAGGGGCTGATCTTCCGGTCGCCGTGAGAACGGGGAGCCGGGAATAACGTCGACTCCCGGAGGAGGAAGATAGATCCAGAAAGCCATTAGACGTCCCGCTGAGGAGAGCGTCTACTCCCGGAGGAGGAAGTGCCCGGAGACGGGTCTTGAGTGTTTGGGTAGTGGACTAATCTCCCAAAGTGACTCGTTACCGCGGCCGCTGGGGACCGGGTTGCCGCTTACACCCTCAGTCCACGAGGGCTGTTCGTAAGCCGCCCTTCAGGAGGGACTTGCTGGGGCAGGGCCCACTTCCTCACGGAGAGGGCATCCTCGCGGGGAGGGCTTCCTCACGGGGAGGGCATCTTCACGGGGAAGGCATCCTCGCGGGGAGGGCGTCCTCGCGGGGAGGGCATCACCACTAGGGGCGGTAAACAAGAACAGCCTGCAGTGAGACAGTTGAAGAACAAAGGCTATGCATTTATTAACGAAATATACAAAGCCCCCCCTGCGAAGCCGCGAAGGGGGAAAAAGGGAAGCTACAGTGTCCCCCTCCCCCTCCGGCGTGACCGCTCCGGGGGAGGGGACAGGCCCGTAAGGCTAGACGTAGAACTTGCGAAGTAAACGCAAGTTCCAGGTGTGCTTCAGCTCCTGCTCTTGAAGGTCGGAGAGCTTGTAGGCCCCCGAGCCTAGGACAGCGGAGATCCTGTAGGGGCCCTCCCACTTGGGGGAGAGTTTTCCCTGGGCTTGGGGGTCCGTGACGCGCTTGAGGACAAGGTCCCCAAGGAGAAAAGCTCTTTCGTGCACGCGCTGGTTGAATGCGCGCGACATTTCGCGCTCGTAGATGGCGTGGCGGAGGAGCGCTCGGTCGCGTTCCTCCTCCACGAGGTCGATTTCCAGCCGCCGGTTGTCTTCGTTGGCCCGGTAGGCTGCGGTCGTGGCTCCGTTCAGGAGCTCGACCCGCAGCGACCGGAAGCCGATCTCCGGGGGGAGGACTGCCTCCGCCCCGTAGACTAAGGAGAAGGGAGCACGCCCTGTGGCCCAGGACGGGGTCGTGCGCATTGAGCAGAGGATGCTAGGGAGCTCCTCTGCCCACGCGCCCCGCTTGGAAGCGGTTTGTTCGAGTCTCCGGCGTAACCCCTGTAGGATTACGCCATTGACCCTCTCGACGGCCCCGTTGCTTTGGGGATGGGCCACTGAGGCGAAGTGGATGACGACCCCCAGGCCTTCGCAGAATTCCCGAAAATAAGCCGAGTCGAATTGGGTCCCGTTGTCCACGGTGATTTCCCGGGGGACACCAAAACGACAAACGACGTTTTTCCAGAAAAACCGCTGAACGGCCCGGGAGGTGATGCTAGCCAAGGGCTCCGCCTCAACCCACTTTGTAAAGTAGTCGACCGCGACTACCGCATACTTGTATCCTCCGGGCGCTGGGGGGAAGGTCCCTAAGAGGTCCATCCCCCAGCGCACGAAGGGCCAAGTGATGGGGATAGTCCGCAGTGCTACAGGGGGGAGATTCGAGCCCTTGGCCATCTTTTGGCATGCTTCGCACGCGGAGACAAGGTCTCGCGCGTCGCGCATGGCTGTAGGCCAGTAGAAGCCCTGCCGAAGGGCCTTGGCGGCAATGGCACGCGGGGCTAGGTGGGAACCACAGCTCCCCGCGTGAATGTCCTCCAGGAGTTGAAGTCCCTCTGACCGGGGGAGGCAGCGCAGGAGGGCTGCAGCCCCCCGCTTGTAGAGCCTTCCCTCCAGCAGGAGATATGCCCGGGCTTTGGCCCGGAGGCGCTTAGCCTCGGTCTCGTCGGGAGGGTCCCCCTCCCCCTTGATGAAGGAGATGAGGGGATCCATCCATGATGACGGCCGGACGATCTCGGCGACCTCCGGGACCGGGGGCTCGGGGCCTGCGTCCGGGGAGGCCACTGAGGGCTTCGTGATTGTTTCCAAGAAGGCCCCCTTGGGGAGCGTTTCCCGGGCGCTTGCCGCCCGGGCCAAAGCATCGGCCCGGTCATTCTCCCTTCGCGGGATATGCCGGGCCTCAAGGCCGTCGAAGTGTTTCTCCATCTTTCGTACTTCCTGCAAGTAAAGACTTAAATTTGCGTCATGGCACAGGTAAGATTTGTCCATTTGGCAGACAACGAGCTGAGAGTCTCCCTTCACTAGTAGGCGCCAGATCCCCAGGGAGCGCGCGAGGCGCATCCCGAGGAGCAGAGCCTCGTATTCGGCGACGTTGTTGGTTGCGGGGAACTCGAGCCGCGCGGCGTACTCGAGCTCCTTCCCCTCGGGGCTCCGAAGGACTACCCCCGCGCCAGCCCCAGCGAGACACAGCAACCCATCAAACAGCAGGGTCCAATGGTCATTGCGTCGGGGCGGCACAGGGAGATCTTCGTCCCCGGACCCAGAGGCGGGAGTCCATTCTGCGACGAAGTCGGCGAGGACCTGCGACTTGATTGCGGAGCGGCCGGTAAGGGACAGGGAGAAGGGGGCAAGCTCGGCCCCCCACTTCCCAATCCGGCCGGTGGCTTCTTTATTCCGCAGTACCTCCCCCAGGGGGAGGGACGACGGAACGGTGATGGGGTGCCCCAGGAAGTAGTGCCGGAGCTTCCGGGACGCCATGAGGAGAGCGTAGCAAATCTTCTCCATCTCCGTGTACCGAGTCTTGGCCCCTTGGAGGGCTTCACTGACGTAGTACACGGGACGTTGTTGCCCCCCTTGCTCCTTCACCAAAACCGCGCTGACGGCGACGGGGGTCGCGGCGAGGTAGAGGAGCAAGGGCTCTTCCGGAGACGGACTCACGAGCATTGGAGGGCTCAAGAGGTACTTCTTGAGGTCGTTGAAGGCTTCCTGGGCCTCGGGGGTCCAGCGGAACCCCTCGAGCCCTCGGAGGATCTTGAAGAACTGGAGGCCCCGCTCCCCTGAACGGGAGACGAAGCGGCTGAGCGCGGCCAGGCGGCCGGAGAGCCGCTGGACATCTTTGACGGAGCGCGGCGGGGGCATGTCTAGGAAGGCCCGGATCTTCTCGGGGTTTGCCTCAATGCCCCGCTGGGACACGAGGAAACCCAGGAGCTTCCCCCTGCGCACCCCGAAGGCGCACTTCTCCGGGTTGAGCTTGAGCCTGAACGCGCGGAGGTTGCGGAAGGTCTCTGCGAGGTCGTCGATGTGGGAGGCTGCACGGGGGCTCTTGACGACCGCGTCGTCTACGTAGACTTCGACGTTGCGGCCAACTTGATCTTTGAAGACCAGCGTCATCAGGCGCTGGAAGGTGGCTCCCGCATTCTTGAGCCCGAAGGGCATATGGCGGTAGCAGAAGGTTCCGAGGGGAGTTATAAAACTCGTCTTTTCCTCGTCCCCCTCCGCCATCCGGACTTGATGGTATCCCGAGTAGGCGTCTAGGAAGCTCATCAGCTCGCACCCCGCGGTGGAGTCAACGAGCTGGTCGATCCGCGGGAGCGGGAAGTTGTCTTTGGGGCAGGCGCGGTTAAGGTCGGTGAAGTCCACGCACATGCGCCACTTGCCACTTGATTTCTTGACGAGGACGGGGTTTGCGAGCCATTCAGGGTGCAAGACTTCCCGGATGAACCCCGCCTCTTGGAGCAGAGCTATCTCCGTCTTGATGGCTTCTTGACGTTTGAGGGAGAGCTTTCTCAACTTCTGCTTGACAGGGGGGTGACCGGGGGTTACCGCGAGCTTGTGCTCAATAACCCCCCGGGCGACACCCCGCATGTCCGAAGGCTTCCACGCAAAAACATCGGAGATTTCGCGCAGGAAGGCTGCGAGTTGCGCCGCATGGTCTTGGGGGAGCTCTGCCCCGATTTGGACAGTTTCGTCCTCGCTGCTTGGGGACAGCGGGACCTTCCGGAGGCCCCCTTTTGGACGCGGCTTGAGAAGGGGCCTCACAGGGGACGGCGCAGCGATGCCTATGTCCGGGGGGGGAGCCTCCCCCCCAGGCGCCTTGATCAGGTTGACGCTTCCTATTGTGGCAGCAGCTCGCTCGTATAGAGCACGGGCCATATCTTGATCCCCCCGGACGTTGATCACACCATGCGGCCCGGGGATCTTCATGCACAGGTAGTTTTGGTGGGTGGCAGCCCCCAGCCGATTGATCGTAGTCCTCCCCATAATCACATTGTAGGAGGAGGGGAGGTCCACTACGTCGAAGCGGACTAGCTCGGTCCGGTAGTTCTCCGGGGTGCCGAAGGTGATCGGGAGATCTACCTTGCCCACGGGGTGGATCGCCTTCCCCGGGACAAACCCTTGCAGAGGCCCTGCCGCTGGTTGCAGGAGCTTTTCATCCACCTACATTTCCTTGAAGGTTTTGAGGAATAGGACGTCGGCGGAGCTTCCGCCGTCCACGAGGATGCGGGCCAAGTGGCAGTTGTAGATCGTCGCGGAGACAATGAGCGCGTCGTCGTGGGGGAAGCGGACCCCTCGCGCGTCTTCCGCCGTAAAGGTGAGGGGGACGTCCGACCACTTGGGCGGCACGGACGCGTGTAGCACCCCCACTACCTTGACTTCTCGCGCGTACTCCTTGCGCTGGCGCTTGGAATCCCGCCCGGAGGTGGACCCCCCTACGATGACGTTGATGCGGCGCTGAGAAGTTTGAAAGGGGAGAGCGTCTGAAGGCTCCCCCTCCTGCACCTGCTGCCCCCCCGCGGGAGCGGGAAGGGCCGGAACAGCTGGCCGAGGGGGCAAGGAGGCCGGGGTCCCTCCCCCCTGCCCGCGCTGGTCGAGGAACGCCGCGAAGTGCTGCAGCAGCTGGTGGCAATCTCGGGTGGCGTGGGTACTGGACCCGTGGAAGCTGCACCACGGTCCTTCCCGGCTTCTCCCAGCGGGGCCTTCGCGGCCGCGCGAAGACTGTCCCCCCCCCCCATGGCCTCTCGGCTTGGGAAAGGGGCGGTTGCCCTTCGGGGGGTCGCGCGAGCCGCCTCCGCCCTCGAGGACAAAAGTGTCCCGAGGCCGTGGTTCGCTACGGCCCCCCTGCTTGGGGCGCCTGGGGGGATCCCGGGCCCCCCGCTCGGCGGGGGCAGGAGCCCCCTGGGTCTTCTTCCAGATGTCGTCTTCCTCCGCGCGAGCGTACTTTTCGAGTACGTTAAAGAGCTCGTCGGCGGAAGAGGGGCAGCTTCGAGAGAGTCTTCGGTGGAGTTCCCCCGGGAGGATCCCGCTTTTGCAGGCTTCGATCACTGTGGAGTCCGGGACGTGGGCCACTTTGCTTTTTACCTGGGCAAAGCGCTTGAAGAAGCTTCTGATGGTCTCCCCGGTCCTCTGGCGCACTGTGTATAGCTGTGAAGAATCCAGGGGACGTACGTAATTTCCCTGAAAGTTGGCGCAGAACTCCCGCTTCAGCTGCGAGAAAGACTTGATGGAGCCCGCCTTCAGATTGTAAAACCAGGAGCGGGCAATGCCGGTGAGGTAGAGGGGGAAGACGTTGCATTGGACGCTCTCGTCCCCCCCCGCCGCGGAGATGGCTGTGGAGTAGATCTGCACGAACTCGTAAGGGTCCGCTTCGCCATTATAATGCTCGATGTGCAGGGGACGGTAAGGCCGCGGCCATCGGATGCTGCGGAGTCTTCGACATAGAGGCTGGTTCGCCCCCTGCACTTCCCGGGGGGAGCCCCAGTTATTGTCTTCTTTAACGGGGGACGCCCCCTCGTTATCTGAGTCAGGTAGCGGCCCAAGAGGGCCGCCAGAGTGGTGGTGACGACGCTTCTCTTCCGGGCCGGGACTGATTTCCCGGACGTCCGGGCTTCCCTCCGGGGAGGATGGTTCTTCGGCGGGTCTCTTCCCCCGACCGGTGCGAGAGCGAGGCTCCCTGCGACAACAACCGGGGGGGAGCTCTTCCCAGCGGCTGGGAGAATGCATTCGCTCGACCTCCCCCCGGGAGAAGCGGACTTGCTTCGCCGGGGAAGGGAGCTCCTGCACTGTAGCAGCCGGCCCGGAAGCTACCGGGGCCTGCTGGGGGGAACCCCCTGCGACGGCCCCCGAGACCGGAAAGGGGGGAGCCCCTGCACCATCCTGAACCGGGGAGGGGGCGCCCGGGGCGGCGTTTGGATCCGAAGAGGGGGCCCCTGCGGCAACGACCGGGACCGGAAAGGGGGAAGCCCCTGCGACATCCGGACCCAGTGGGGGGTGAGCCCCCTTGGCGACGTCCGGGGTTGGGGAGCCAATGCGGGGGGAAATTCGCTGAGGCACGGGAGCTGCTCTGTCGACCGGCCCCGGTGCGGTAAACGCAACGCGAGGGGCGGGACTGGTTCCCGACGTAGGAATAACCCCCGGCATGAAATGACCCCCCAGCCCCGGAAGCGGGCCGGGGACGGGGTACCCCCCTGGTGCCACGAAGGGCCCGGGCATGAAATATCCTCCCGGTACCGGGACAGGCCCGGGTGCCGAGAAGTGTCCGGAAGTATATCCCGCGGGGGGAGGGAACCCCCAAGCGGGATCATACGGGGTAGACAGCCCCCCTGACGCCGGAGGGGCCGCTGGGTATCCCATAAACGGGGGCATGATCCCCGGATAAGGGTGCGACGAAAATGTGGGGGCCGAGGGCGCGCCAACACACTAAGGAGCTCGTCCATAGAGCGCTGGGCGCGGAGCTGGCCCTCCACGAGAGCCTCCAGCAGGGCATCCCGGGGAACCGGGGGAGCCGTCGGGGGGAAACTAGATTGAGAGGAAAGGTGGGAGGCGGTACCTGGGAATGGTCGCCTCCGGACGGAAGCGCCGGAACAGCAGCGTCCCGGACGGGTGGCGCCAGGTCACCGGGACCGGCGTCACCGGGAAGGGCGCGGGCCCTTGTTCTCGGAGGAGCCATGGCGATTCGTCACGGATCCCCACGGACGGCGCCAACTGTCGTGGTATTGAGAATACCCCGGCAGGTTTTGAAGACGATCCTAGCAGAAATTACGCAGCGCGGGTTGACCGAGCGACCGGTCCTCCCCCGCCGGACAAACACAAGAAAAGGCACGAGGATTTATACAGGTTCGGGTCCCGGTGGGGGCCCTAGTCCTGTCGACGCGCTCCCGACCGGAGCCGGCTGGGGAGGCTCTCTCCGGGGGAGAGGCTTCCGGAGCACGTCTGTGAGTTTAGCTATTCCAAATAATTATGAGTTGATCCTTTACAACAGAGGGGTACAAGGGCTATTTATAGCCTCAAAAAGAAGCAAAAAGCCTAAACTACCCCGGAAGCCACCGTCGGATTGAAGGGTAGGACCGTCCTTCTCCCAGTCAAACGTCTTGGATGCTTGACAGGTGGTCGCTGATTCCCGAGGCGTCCCTCGCGTGACCTGCACGTGATAAATAAACAGGGGTTTTACCTTTTAGGAGGGCGATGACGTCCGGGACCCCTTCCGGAGAGCAGGGTCCCGGGGACCCAAAAGGCGGCGCCCGGGGCAGGCACCGGAGGCCACGGTCCCCGGGCCAATGGCGGCGCCCGGGACATGCCCGAGGGGCACGGTCCCGGGGGCCAAATGGCGGCGCCCGGGTCATGCCCGGGGGGCACGGTCCCGGGGGCAAAATGGCGGCGCCCGGGACATGCCCGGGGGGCACGGTCCCGGGGGCCAAACAGCGGCGCCTGGTGCAGGCACCGGCGGCCACTATCCCCGGGCAAACGGCGGCGCCTGGTGCAGGCACCGGCGGCCACTATCCCCGGGGGGCACAGTCCCGGGGGCCAAATGGCGGCGCCCGGGACATGCCCGGGGGGCACGGTCCCGGGGGCCAAATGGCGGCGCCCGGGGCAGGCACCGGAGGCCACTGTCCCCGGGCAAATGGCGGCGCCCGGGACATGCCCGGGGGGCACGGTCCCGGGGGCCAAATGGCGGCGCCCGGGACATGCCTGGGGGGCACGGTCCCGGGGGCCAAATGGCGGCGCCCGGAACATGCCCCGGAGGCACGGTCCCGGGAGCCTAAAAGGCGGCGCCCGGGGCAGGCACCGGAGGCCACTGTCCCCGGGCAAATGGCGGCGCCCGGGGCAGGCCCGGGGGGCACGGTCCCGGGGGCCAAACGGCGGCGCCCGGGGCAGGCACCGGCGGCCACTGTCCCCGGGCAAATGGCGGCGCCCGGGACATGCCCGGGGGGCACGGTCCCGGGGGCCAAATGGCGGCGCCCGGGACATGCCCGGGGGGCACGGTCCCGGGGGCCAAATGGCGGCGCCCGGAACATGCCCCGGAGGCACGGTCCCGGGAGCCTAAAAGGCGGCGCCCGAGGCAGGCACCGGAGGCCACTGTCCCCGGGCCAAATGGCGGCGCCCGGGACATGCCCGGGGGGCACGGTCCCAGGGGCCAAATGGCGGCGCCCGGGGCAGGCACCGGAGGCCACTGTCCCCGGGCCAAATGGCGGCGCCCGGGACATGCCCGGGGGGCACGGTCCCGGGGGCCAAATGGCGGTGCCTGGGGCAGACACCGGCGGCCACTGTCCCCGGGCCAATGGCGGCGCCCGGGGCAGGCACCGGAGGCCACTGTCCCCGGGCAAATGGCGGCGCCCGGGACATGCCCGGCGGCCACTGTCCCCGGGCCAAATGGCGGCGCCCGGGACATGGCCGGGGGGCACGGTCCCGGGAGCCTAAAAGGCGGCGCCTAGGGCAGGCACCGGAGGCCACTGTCCCCGGGCAATCATGAACTTACTTGGACTTGACCGCGTGGAGATTTCCCCCAACACAACCATTCTGAGACTACAACACATACACTCAATACACAACGTTAGTCTCATATATAGGTCGTCATTAATCACCAGAGAAATTACTCCACACAGGAGTTAACTAACAATTTCTCTTTTCGGTGAAATGACAAAACCAATTTCGATAAGCAACAAATGAGTAAGAGGTGAATCGTACAATCATATGGATCCATATATGATACAAGAAATATGCATACGATCCATACTACTCACATCATGATAAAGATAAGCAATCAGCATAGATGACTAATAGATGAGTTCCCCCTCAACATATGCATCAATATTAAACCACAACAGGGAGTCATTGGCTTCTAGGGTTTAACAAATAACAATTCAATATAATTGTGCTAAACCAGGATTTATTCAAGTTGTTATTTAATCATCAAAGCTGTCATTATCCATATTAACATTAATCATCAAGGGTTTATCCAAATCGTCATTAATCATCAAAACTTAGATACCTAGATCGACCTAGATCCAACAATAATATGAGCCATCAAATTGAGGAGCAATCAAACCAAAGTCCTCTATCGAATTCATCCTTTCTCTCAAGACGGTAAAGCCGATGAATGAGAGACCTCGCTCTGATACCAATTGTAGGATCAAGGATGCCAACTAGAGGGGGGTGAATAGGAGGCTTTTAAAAATTATTTCCTATTAAACAATTTTTCAAAGATATTTAGGATAACATAGGGTTGCAACGAGTTTATCAACAATATAACATCTAGTTGCGATTAATCAATATGAAATATATAATTTGACATGCAACTAGAGTAGTGTAAACAATTGTGTCAATGTAAATAAAAATTGCAAGAGAGAATTAAATGACACACAATTTTTTATCGAGGTCTCGGAGACACGCCTGGTCTCCCCTACTTCTCATTGAATCACTCACGCGTGAGCCTCACTTCTATATCCACGAAGGATATCTTCACCCAGGTTGCTCCTTCTCCACACCGGATAGGAGAGCACCAAACCTTTCACATGTTGTTTGTTGGCCTCTCCAACAAACTTCACCCGGAGAGATCGCGACTCTACTCCGACACCGTCTAGGCAAAGGCAATCGCCACGAGTAACAAGTCGGACCCTTTCACTTGAACAAATCAAGTGCTACAAACATAAATGATGCAAATGTATGCACACACACTAGCACTACCATGCAAATGGTGGATTAAGTGCACTAAGCACTCTTAGCCTCACACAAAGGCTTTCTCTCAAATCCACTCAAGATTTTGGCTCAATTCTAGCCTCTAGATGCAATTAATCAAATGCAAGGACTTGGTTAGCTTATACACTGAGTTTTTCACTTCTTGAGCAGCCACAAATGAAGTCAAACATGAGATATATATAGCCCCTCAAGAAAACTAGTCGTTTGCGACCTGTTGACACAATTTTGTACAGGCCAGACACTGTTCAGCCAGTACAACAAATACAACCGTTGCAAGCGGTGTCAGTGACCGTTGGGGGACTTTTTGTAAAGGTCAGGCAATGTCCAGCCATGCCAGAATATGTCCGGCCCATCCTGGACAAAAGCCCCCGGATATATATCTGTCTCTGTTTACACTTCAATTAGCATCCTCGAGTTTTCTACAGGCCGGACAATGTCCGGCCATAATAGACAATGTCTGGCCTACCCTGGACAAAAGACTAGACAAAAGCCATATGTCTTTGATTTCGATTTGCAAATGCTAAACAAGTTTTGTACAGGCCGGACACTGTCCAGCCATGCTTGGACACTGTCCGTCCTGTGCAAACCGAAAATAGGACTTTGCTATTTTACTCTAAACTTAATTTTAGGGTATTTGCACATACGGATTAGTTGTTTTCTCGCGAATATGTCTGCTGACACTCAGCAACGACCATGACCAACATGATTTGGAAACTTAAACCCACAGGTCGATTATCCAGTCAAAAATAGGTGGTCGGGTGGATTTGGTCGAGCGTACGCAAGCGAGCCGAAGACTGGTACGACCAACTTGAACTCCTACGACCACGACCAAACCCTAAACAAGGGTACAGCAAATCCGGGAACACGACCACGACCACGTACCAAACAAGGATACGATCATAATGTGCAAATACGACCACGACCAGCTCTAGAAATAAAACAGATTGAAATAGCTGGCGACCACGACTAAGTGCAGTTTTCAAAACATTTTCTTTAATGCAACACAAACTACACTTAGACTTTCTAGCAATGCAAGAGGTTATAAATCACTAGTGCAAGATGATATGAATGCATTTGAGCTTCCACACTAGATAGACTCAAGCTACTACTTTTCGACCTCTCTTAATAGTACGGTCAAACTAGTAAAAAGAATCCTATCAACCCGGCTACCTCCAAACACCGAGACCGGTAAAATTCTAAGAAAACAATCCTTAATCTTGGATTTTATCTTTGATGAAGCTCGACCTCGTGAAGCTCGACCACTCGAAGCTTGTCCTCACAAAGCTCGACCTTGCTAAGCTTGACCTCGCTCGAGATGACTCGTATCAGCATCATCCTCTTCACGCCCTTGCTTGCTTTCATCTCACAGCCATTCTGAGACTACATACATACACTCAATACACAACGTTAGTCTCATATTTAGGTTGTCATTAACCACCAGAGAAATTACTCCACATAGGAGTTAACTCAACAATTCGTCTTTCCGGTGAAATGACAAAACCATATTCAATGTATAGTAAGAGATGAAACATACAATCATATAGATCCATATATGATAAGAAATATGCACACGATCCATACTACACATGTCATGATAAAGATAAGCAATCAGCACAGATGACTAATATGATGAGCTCCCCCTCAAAATTTGTATCGACATCAAACCCACAACTAAGGAGACATCCATTTCAGGGTTTATCAATTAACAATTCAATTTACTTGTGCTAAATCAGGATTTATCCAACTTTTCATTCAATCATCAAAGCTGTCATCATCCATATTAACATTAATCATCAAGGGTTTATCCAAATCGTTATTAATCATCAAAACCTAAATACCTATATCGACCTAGATCCAACACTCCGGAGTAGGAGGTGCCCACCTCCGGCCCTTCAACCTCCGGAGGAGGAGTTGTCGACAATTTGGACTCGGGATCCTTTGTCGATTTGACGCAGATTTGTGAGTTGTATGTGAGACCTTTCAAAGTGTTATTAGGTAAGTTAAGATAAGCAAATAGATACGCGAAGATTTATACAGGTTTGGACCCTCGATGGTAGGGAGTAATAGTCCTACGTCTTGTTGTTATATGAAAGAAGGGGTTTACAGGAAAGAGAGATTGTCATAGGCGATAATCTCCTTTTACACGTCTGTCTATTGACTATTTCTATGTCTTAAAGAATGTCTACGGATGTTGACCATTCGTCTCCATCTTGTTGTTCTACATCAGCAATCATTTTATACCGAATGAAAGGATGCCAATGCAAGGCAATTCTGGACGCGCGGTTGCCAAAGTGTAGTTCATGTAACCGCATCAATCTTCTTCACCGGTTAAGCATGTGCAATTATAGATAACCGTACATGTTAACCTCCTGACGGTTGTCTTCCAACGTGGAAGAAGTTATCTTCAACCTGAGAACATGTCCAGTAAAGGCTTGAACACCCTCAGGTTGTCTTGGTCACGCAGAGCCAACGACCTTCTGATCGCGCATAGCCTGCGACCTTATGACCACGCATAGCTTACGATCATAAACTGGTTCTGTGTCCACAACCTTCTGGTGCACAAGAAGCTGTTTGTCTGCAACCATAGCGGTTGCTAAGACTCATAGACACATATCACATCTGAACTTGATTTGAACACGATATATGTTAAATAAACTAGCTCGGGTGATAATCCTCGTTAGCTAGCCCCCAAATTTGAAGAGATAAAAAGATTATAACTTCAAATTTAATGTGCATCGAGTATATAACCCGACGCTTCAACTTCTTGAATTTGAACTATACGCCATGTAGCTGTTTATATCCCAAGAAAACCTTCGAGTTTTTCTTGACAAGTAATCATGAAATTATTGACCATTTAACCAAGGCAAGTGCCGTAAGTGCGTTTTAAGAACTCGAGGCACCCACAAATGCGAACCGTCGCCTCCAGGCTCTATAAATAGTGAAGCCTTTCAGTTCTAAGACCACAAGCTACCTTTTGGCTAAGTGATACCAGCCTAAACCATCTCGAAAGAGAACGATGACGATGCAGTGGGTGAGTATTCTATATTGTTCTTTCCACAGGGACTAGAGAAGTGAAATTGTATAAAACTAGACTAAATCAGTGGATAATAAAATCAAAATGGACAAGAGAATGAGAGAGAAAACGTCTGAAGAATGCAAAGAAAGAGAGAGGTGGGATCGCAACTTGTCGTTAGTGTTTAATCCACGCGACAATCGTAAATATGTGCAGTATTTAGTTTAATCGAGTAGAGGTCTAGCAAAGGGAGAATGCGTAGACGACTATCGAACCCTAATCACTGCATGTATCAACAATATGGCGAGAGCGCAGAGTAGACACTAAGACCTCCACTTGTTTCCAAGCTCAACCAGCCTATAGTCCAAACTCACAACAACAGCAACTCAAACATCCAACTTAGTGGCACAAATAGAAGAACAAGAATCCAGATGATGCACTGAAACAACCTAGGTTTGATCAAGACAGCAAAGCCAGAAGATCAAATGATGAGAACAAAGAAATCACTTCGCGGAAATTATCCTTCAAGATCTTAATCACTCGAATCAAAATTCTCACCATAGGTAAACTAAAACTGAAACTAACCTCAAACTAGGTAGTTGACCAATCAACACACAAAAATAGAACCAACATGCATCAATTCAGTTCAAACAGCATTTGGATTCAACTTTCTGTACATCAAGTGATAAGAGAAAACAAGAACAGCTATGCAATTGAAGTGATCCAATTCGATTTCATTCAAGTCAACTCAGCTCCCAATTTGCATTTTAATTGTGAGAAACATTTCAATTCTTTACATGCACAAGCCATTTCATACATCACAGCCTTTTCAAATGAAATTTAGAAGAGCAAGGGAGCAGAAATGATACTGTCGTTGAGGTGGCTTGGTGTGCTGTTAGTGCTAACACCGAGGTTGGCTGATGAAGAAGAGGAGCTGGGGCTCGTCTGAGTTGCAGTTGAGACTGCAGAGAAGGAAGCTGGGACTCGCTCGAGTGGAGTTGTCGCGGTGGTCGAAGGAGAGGTCGTGGTCATGGAGCGTCGGTGACGATGAGCGCGACGCCAGAGATGGGGAAGATGGTGGCACCGGTGCTATAGTTGGTGGAGAGGCCTCCGTCACCGGCCGAGGTCGACGCAGCTGATGTCGCTGTCAACTCACGTGACGTGGCAAGCGCCGGCGGTGTAATGGATGTGGCGGAGGTGGTTGGAGTGGAGAGGCAGCGGGAATGGCGCGATCGAGGGAGGAATTAGAAGAGAGAGAGAGGGAAGAAGGCGGCGGCGACGTCACGTGAAGAGGCGATGGCGGTCGCTGGAGCTTTGCACGGCGGTGCGTGAGGGAGGCACGGCGCCGAGCGAGATCGGCGGTCGGATCTAGGTGGCAACGGCGGAAGATGGCTGATCGGTGGCGGCGCAGCACGGAAGGTTGCGGCGGCGTGGGACGGAGGCGTAGCACGGCGCTGTGGCGGAGGTGAGGCGAGATCGGTGACCTCGGCGGCGGCGCAACGCGTGCGGGAGCAGCGGCAGATTGGCCAAATCTGGTGGATTTGGCGGCGCGGCGGCGTTGATTGGAGTGGAGAGGAAGCGGGCAGCGGATCCGGGCGCAGCGCAAGATTGGTGGAGATTAGGAGAATGGGGGATCTGGAGTAAGAAAAAGAGAGAGAAAAGGAAGCAACAGAGGTTGAGGAAGAAGAGGAAAAAGGAGCCGATGAGGGCCGGAGGTGGACGGAGTTGTGGATCTAAGTTTGGGGGGAGGTAGAAGAAGAAGTTGTAGGTGAGGGGAAGAAGAGGAGACGACAGTCGTCACCGCCGCTGTCACTATGGTGGTGAACGGTGTCGGAGAAGAAGAAGCAGAAGTGGCGGCTGCTAGAAAAGAGGATGAAAAACAAAGAAGAAAGAAGAGGGAGCCGCCGGCAGTGAGGTAGGATGGAGGTGTGGAAACGGTGAGGGGGAAGAAGAGAAGAAGAAGAAAAAAAAGAAAAATCAGGCTCAAAGAGAAACAATGGCAGCGGCTCGAGTTTCAGAAGAAAGATAATTTTGCAAAAAGGCCATCGGGGTTTTAGAAATAACAAAAAGGTCCACCCCGAGTTAGGGTTTAGATTTATGAGTCTTGGCTATTTTGAAAATGGGTGTTTGAGGTTTTAGGAAATTACAAGAAGGTACTTGGCTACTAGGATTTGAGATTCCGGGCCCCCGGAGACTCCGATTTTAGCACAGTCAGTTCCTATGCGTCCGTAGAAACAAGTGCTTCTATCCAGAATCAACCGAGGGTCAGGTTTGATCAATGAAATGCAATCCATCAGCCAAAATCCACTCAAATCGCATCGACCTGCAATAAAATCACAACACAAATAATACGGTCGATTTGACAATAAAGATGTATATGATTAATGCAAATGCCGCCTTATATTCGAGACTTGATGCATGATCAGGGGGTTGAACATATGAAAAATATACACAGATATGACAATTATCACTAAGTCTTTTTAGAATCTGTTTTCACTCCTTACTTCACATTTCCTCTTCGACTCCCATCTTAATGGCGGACCGAAACTCCAAGAAGATTGTTGAGAGTGATGAGGAAGAAATAGAGATAGGAATCAACCATAATCTCCAGAAGGTAAATCTTTTCTAGAACCCTGATACAAATCTTTCCTTTGTAGTTTGATTATTTCCAAAGCAATACATTTTGGAACTTACAGGCACTCGAGGAACTGATTCCTCTTAAGAAGAGATCCAGAAATGACAAAGGATCCTCCAATGGAGCTGCATCAAAAATACTAAAGGGTCTTGACATCTGGGCTGCCACATTGTCCTTATATTCAGCCCTTGAAACCCATCCAGTTGCATCTTCATCACCTCTTTTGGATCTCCACAACAATTCTTCTAGCCTTCATTCTTCTGGAGAAAGTCTCACACCCTGCTTGGCTTTCTCCTCTGCTTCTCAAGTAATCATCTTGATCCTCTCTGTTAGCCTCATGTTTTTAGAAACTAATCCATACATGTTCAGGAGGTGAGGGCCCCTGGAGCCCCCAGCGATCAGCTTGCTGAGATCTAGGCTCTTCTGAGGGAGAAATCTGACTTGGTCAGAACCCTCAGAGAAGAAAAGGAGGCTCTGGAGAAGCATTCTGAGGAGATGTCCTCGATCATTCTGTGCCTAGCAGAATGCTATGATGGAGCCTGCGAAGAGGCGAGCAAGCTTCGTCTGGAGAGAAATCGTGCGCGAGAGCAGCGAGATCTCTCCAATACAATAAGGAACGATTGCACTCCCTTAATAAGGGATGATATCGATAGACTTAGAGATATCGCCAGTTCTCTTGGGGCGGCCAGTGTTGATCCCACTGATGCCACTATGTTCCTAGGAGAACTTTGTAAATTACTCTCGGATCAGGTTGATGCTTAGTCGCCTGTATCCCTTTTGTATGTAAAGACTGTAAGAAATAAAGAATTTCTTTTACATACTTGAGTCCTTAAATGATTATGTATAACTTATAATCATCAATTTAGGGTTCTTTGTGTGAAAAATGATGACAGGAAAACACTTCTACGATCAAAACATACACAGGTTGTACATCTTTTGTCCGAAACTAATTCCAGAATTTTGGTCTCAAGATAGCATTGAGGCCATAAAGAACATTACGGTCACAGAACAGCCTTGAGACCATACGTAGCACTGAGGTCATAGACAATACCGAGATCACATAATAGCCTTGCGATCATACCTGGTACTGTGATCACAAAAGAATTTTTGCTTTTAAGATTGTGACAGTGCTGAAGATATAAGATTACCCTAGAATCATAAGGTTTTAATTCCTCAAAAAATTCTCGTACAATTATTTATACCATAGCCCCCGAATGTGAAATAAAATGACTTGTTAACTAAAAACAGGTGCATTTTGTTTCAAATTCAAACTAGGTTAACGACTTGATACTGGGTTCTATTCAAGAGAATACCCGTTATGAGAAACTATTAAAATAATGAACCTGGCGAGTAGTGGTCTCGAGCATATAAAAGGAAGCAATAGCTTGCTTGATTAGCTTCAGAAGAAAAAACCCTTGCCTTAGACATTTCCGCCGCACAAAAACTCTTTGCACCTTGCTCTCATTGCCTCCAAAGCCGTCACCTTTCCACCGATTTCATCAACAATGGTGTCTTGGAGCCGATCAATCCACCATACTAAGGAGAGCTTGATGGCGCTTGAAAAAGAGGAGATCCTTCCCCCGCGGCTACTAATCAACTGGCGGCCAGCGGAGACGAACGAGGAAACCCCAGTCGTTCATGAGAACAAACTGGTGATCTTTGAAGAATTCTTGCGTTGTGGGTTTTGATTCCCAGAAAGCAAGTTCCTGCAAGAAGTTCTGGCGCACTATGGGTTGGAGTTGGTCAATCTTCATCCTAATGCCATTTTGATCTTGGCGATCTTCCAGCATTTGTGCGAGGCCTTTGTCAGAGTGCTGCCCAGTGTGGATCTCTTCCGAAGATTTTACTTCTCGGGATGGTCGAAGAGCGCCAGTGCCGCAGGATTTATATACTTCCGCATAAGGGAGAAGAAAGATTATCCCTTTCTTCCTTTGCGAGATTCTATGCACGGGTGGCACCAAAAATGGTTCTACTGCACCCCTCCATCAGAGAGCGGTCTTTGGTTTGAGAATCATTGACCAGAGAAGTGCAGTGAAATGGACACCGTTCCTGCTTAACCCAAGAGTTGAAGAAGCAGGCCCAAGAGATTCTTCACCTAGTCCAGCAAGGATTAACAGTGCGAGATATCATCCGCAACTTCGTGAAGAACAGGATGAGCCCCCTGCGGAAGACAGAACATCCTGCTTGGGAAATAGAATCCATGGCGGACAACACCCTGGATTATAATAAAGGCATGTTTTCTAGTCTACAAGATACGCAATTTTACTGGTGAAAAAAATACCATACCAAGTAATTTGCCTTTTGTGACAGTTCTATCTTTGTCAGAAATCGAGAAACGGACCAATAACCTTATGCAGCCATATAATGCCGCAACAGAAGGAGCTCAAGGATCACCCCGTCCTCAAAGCTTAATAAATGGCAGCGACGACCTGAGACAAGAATGTCAAAAGGTATGACTTCTTTCGTAGAACATGTCCGAGATCGCTTGTTGATTTTGATCATCGAATCGAAATTCTTGAAACGATGCAGTTGCTGAAGGGGCGAACCGCTGGGACAAAGTGTCCTGGCGATGACGCTGGGCCTTCTGGGACGTCAGCGTTGAAGAAGGTGAAGAAATCCTCTTCCAAGTTGAAGACGACAAAGTAGCCAACCCCTGGATCCTCCAAGAAGATCATGGGAGGGGCTTTGTCAAAGAAGAAAATAACTGCGAAAGATACTGCGGTAAGATTTTCTCTTCCCCCTGTTATGCCAAGTACAAGTAGGAGTTACTTCTTAGTCGTACAGGGTGAGGGGAGCGAGGATGAGGAAGACGAAGTTCCTCTCATCCATCGCAAGAGGAAAGTATCAAACCCTCTGGAGATCAGCAATCCAAAGAGATCAACCTCTCCTACCATTGCCGAAGTCTTGTCCTCCTTGGCGGAGGCAAAAACGGTGGTAGAGGATCATGTGGCTGCAGAAGAACTTGTGGTCACAGAGAAGACTCCCAATCCTGAGGCATGCGCTGCCTCAAGGCTGGTGACCCCTCCTTCGATTACCGAAGGGACTACTGCAGTAAAAACTTCACAATTTTTAAATTTTTACTTCCCTACATATACCAATCGCATTGTGAACATGCAGGGGGAGGAAGACACTGTCCTGTTCAAGAAAAGAAGAACAAGGACAATCGATGATGCTTCAGCAGGGTCACCCAGTGGGCTTCTGTCTCCCCAGAGCTCATCTTCGAAACCCAAATCTTGGATTGGGCTCCGTATAAAGTAAGGATATCACAACTCATCAATTCTTTGTTATTTAAACCAGAGATGTTTTAAGTTATGATATCTGAAGGGATCCTGTGCTTAGCGTCCCATCGACCTCATTGAACATCGACGCACCGACTACCATGGAGGTCGTGAGGGACACAGGTGTGACTCCAATGGCTGAGGTATCCCCTCAGGCCATTGTGGAAGAAATAATCGCGAGCATCCAATGTCAGGGGATGGAAACCGCAAACTTGACCGCAGGGGTGGATCAGCAAGAACAACCATTTGCTGCCCCTGGCGTCAAGGAAAAAACGAGCCTCGTGGTTCAACCTTTAGATGAACCCGAGAGTATACTGAGAACTTCTTTCAGCAATTTTGTAGAGGTAAGAAAAGATTCTTTTACCCCATTAAATTCTTAGGAATGTCCAGGTTTGAGTAACAAGTTTTACTGTGTTTCAGGATATAACCCAAATGGCGACCAAGTCAAAAGATTTGGCAACGGATATCGAGGTCGCGCAACGGGAGATCAGCCGGTTACAACAGTGAGTATTAGTAACTTGCTTACAGCAACTTGAACTTTGTCTAAGTATAACGGTTATCCTCCTTGTCACAGGGAAAACGCCTCCTTGACAAAAATTATAGCTGATCGGGAAAGCCGAGAAAAGGCTGTGGCCTTGAAATTTTCTTCCATGGAGAAAGAATTTCATGAGACGCAACTAAAGCTTTCCTGTAAGTTTATCTTCCAACCAGATGGAATTATTTAATTATTTCTTTACATGAACTGCTGTAAAATCAATTACTTTGCCCATGTAGTACAAGAGGAACAGATAAGCCTTCTTTCACAAGAAAAGGATGACTTCCAAGAGAAGTGTACTCGGGCTGAAATCAAAACTGGGCGACTTCACACTATCGTCGAGCACCAAAGTGCAACCATCGAGTCTCTTAAGAAAATGACCGATGTTATTTGCGAGGAGAAAGAAACCCTGAAGGCGACAATTTCCTCCTGTAGTGACATTCTGTCTCCAGCTTTTGGAAAACTGAAGATGGTTGCGAATTTGCTGAAGGCTGATATTGTCGACCCTCAAAAGGAAGAATTAAGCCTCAGCGAATCGTGCAAATTAGTGGCGGCTCAAGCTGAATCGCTCCTTGAGTATCTTCCTGAAAATACCAAGCGGCAAGAAGAGGCAGTGAAGGACAACACAAAATCTGTCGCCTCTGCCATCTTATGCAGGCTCAGACGTCACCACGGCCCGAATTTAGACTTGAAACCAGTGGTGGGAGACGTAGAGTTTGAGAGCGAGAATCAGCTTGAGGACATCATGAAAGAAGTGAAGCCATTGATCGAAGATTTTCTGAAAGAACTCGGCTTATTGTAATATCACTGTAATGAACAATGACCCTCTGTTTTTGGCTGTACCTGCAAATATACAGTTATAATATGCAAATGCATGGCTTAGGTTTTTTGTTGAAGAATGTACTCATTTTAGTTTTATATCATGGCCCATATCCCTCTAGCCCCCTCCTGAGATCATGTATACTGAAAACATTGTATCATAATCTCAAGAAGAGATGGGTTATTGATGATCAGGAAATATCTGGCGAGTTCCTTATACATTTAGAAACGGTTTACAAAGGAATGTCTCAACCTAGATACGATCATCTGGTCGCACCAGTACTGATCTTAATATAATACCAATGTTTATTACGAACTAACAGCCACTCGAATGATCAAAAACATGCTAGTAAGTCCCATATGCGTTTAGAAACAGCTTATTTAGGGATGTCTTATCTAGATGCGACAATGAGATCGGCTAGCAAAGCCGACTTGGTTATTATAGTAAGATGGTCATCGGCGACCAGTCCCTGAGCATAACTCAGTCAGAATGGGGCAAAAGAAACCAAACCATAACATGATGCGAAGAAAAGTACATATAAGTTTTTAACAAAACCATGCTAATTGAAAAGGACAAAAGAAATGGAAAACTTACACGTAGAACTTGCGTAGTTGATCTATGTTCCAAGTATTGGACAAGATCCTTCCATCCTCCATCGGTAATCGAGTTGATCCTAGTTGCAGTACTGAAACTACAGTATAAGAGCCTTCCCACTGAGGGGAGAATTTATTGCAGTTAGATTGGTTTTGTATCTTTTGTAAAACCAAGTCGCCCACGTGGAGACTAGAGGCCGCACCTTTTTACTGTGATATTTACGCAAAGCTTGTAAGTATACCGCAAACTTGATCAGCGCCCGATTGCATTTCTCTTCGAGGAGGGTAATGTTGGGTACGTTGTTCAAATTGATCAGTCTAATCGAATCGATCTACCCGAATAGAACCAAGGCAAATTTCCATAGGTAAGACAGCCTCAGCACCATATACTAGTTGAAAAGTTGTCTCACTCGTAGCCCCACTACAAGTGGTGCGTAGTGCCCATAGTTAGGAGTAGAGTTCATCTACCAAACCCTCGAACGCATCTTAAGGCGATCGAAAATACGTTTCTTGATGCCTTGTAATATCTGCCCATTGGCATGTTCAACGGCACCATTGCTCTGTGGATGAGCTACAGAAACAAAGCACACTTTGGTTCCAATGTCATCGCAATAGTCCAAAAAGAGACCATTGACGAACTGGGAACCATTGTCGGTAATGAGGAGACTTGGAACACCAAATCGTGTGACTATATTCTTATGAAAGAATTTCTTCGCCGTAGCGGCGGTAACGTTACGGACTGGTTCAGCCTCAATCCACTTAGTAAATGTGTCAATGGCTATGAATAGGAACTTGTATCCATTGACCGCTTGGGGCATAGGGCCCATGATATCTATTCCCCAGACCGCAAAAGGCCATATTAGAGGAATAGTTTGTAAGGCATATGCAGGCTGATGAACTTGCCTTGCATGAAATTGACACTGTGGGCATGTCTTGACCAAATACTTGGCATCATCAAGTGCCAAAGTCCAGTAAAACCACTGTCGGAATGCTTTTCCGACCAGTGTGCGATATGACGTGTGTGCACCACATACACTGTCATGAAGAAAATTTCTTTGAAGAGGGATTTACCTTCCTCTTGAGATATACAGCTCATGAATACTCCTTGAGTACCCTTTCTGTATAAAATTCCATCTATGAGTTTATACAGGTGCGCTTTTCGAACTAACCGATCACTTTCGGTTTCATCTTTGGGCAAGGTCCCAAGTTCGAGATAGATCCGCAATGGACGAGTCCAATCTCCTTCATGTCCAAGGTTGGTGATGCAAACTGCCACCAGGTCATCTTCGATCGAAGTCATGATCGAGGGATGTTCTAAGTGTTCAACAAACACTCCTTCTAGGGCGGATGTGCGTGAGGACCCTCACCACTAATCGACGGACTCCGAGGAATCTAGCTGCCTGGAGCTCTGCAATAAGACCTTCATACTCTGCTGTGTTGTTAGTCGCAACAAAGTGTAATTGAATGACGTACTTAAGTTGGTTGCCTTGAGGCGTGATTAAGACCACTCCAGCCCTCGAGTGTTGAAAACTGCAAAAATCATCAAAATACATCGTCCAATGGTCGGTGCATTATAAATCCTTGGATTCTTGCGCAGGAGGGTCGGGATTAGTCCACTCGACCACAAAGTCTGCAAGAATTTGAGATTTAACTGCTACGCGAGGGGTGAAATGGATTTCAAATGCTCCAAGTTCCACTGTCCACTTCGCGATGCGACCAAATTTCTCTGGGTTCCGGATAATATCTCCCAATGGGAAGGATGAAGGCACAGTAATTTTGTGCGCTTGAAAGTAGTGTCGTAGCTTACGGGAAGCCATCAGAAATGCGTAAAGTATCTTCTAAACCTCAAGGTAACATTCCTTTGGACCGTGAAGTACCTCACTTACGTAATATATTGGTTGTTGTACACCCCCTCTTTCTGCGACCAGAACTGCACTAACCGTGTGAGGGGTGGCCGCCAAATAAAGGAGTAATAGCTCCCCTACATTTGGAGAGACCAACACTAGCGGACTAGACAAATAAGCTTTGATCTCCTAAAAGGCCTTTTAGCTTTATCCGACCAGGTAAAGCCATTGTGTTTGCGAAGAGCCTTAAAGAAAGGCAGTCCTCGTTCGCCTAGTCGTGATATGAAACGGCTAAGAGCCGCCATGCGACCTGTTAGGCTCTAGATGTCCTTCATAGTCGAAGGAGATCTCATTTGTTCAATGGACCTGATCTTTTCAGGATTAACCTCGATTCCTCGCGAACAAACAAGGAAACCCAAGAGTTTGCTAGAAGAAACCCCGAAGGAACATTTTTCTGGGTTTAATTTTATTCCATGTTGTTTAGATTACAAAAGGTTTCAGCGAGGTCATCTAAATGATTCGAGCTTTTTAAGCTTTTTACAACCAAATCATCGACGTAAGCTTCAAGATTACGCCCCATATGGGAAAGAAAGGTCTTTTGCATCAAGCACTGGTACGTGGAACCGGCGTTCTTGAGACCAAATGGCATTCTGACATAGCAGTAGGTGCCAAATGGTGTGATAAAGGCAGTTTTCTCTTCATCTTCTTCTACCATGCTAATTTGATGGTATCCTGAGTAAATATCCAGGAAGCTCATCAATTCGCAACCCGTTGTAGAATCGACCAACTGATTGATGCGAGGAAGGGGAAAATCATCCTTCGGATAGGCACTGTTTATGTTGGTGTAATCGACGCACATACGCCACTTACCATTTAACTTTAGGACCATGACCGGGTTTGCAAGCCACTTAGGATGATCGGCTTCGTGAATAAATCCTGGCTTCTGGAGTTTGTCCAACTCCAATCGGATGGCTTCTTGCTGGTCGACAGCAAAGCGTCTAACCTTTTGCTTTATTGGTTGTTGTCTAGGTAATTGCTAACCTGTGCTCAATTATCTCCCTTGGGACTCCAGGCATGTCGGATGGATTCCACGCAAACACATCTGCGTTAGCCCGGAGGAAAGTAACGAGCTCGAGTTCCTATTTGTCATCCAGGCCTTATCCTATCCGAATGGTTCTATATGGATCATCTTGGTACAATGGAACTAGCTTTAACTTCTCATCTGGTCATGGGGCAACTTTGATGGTATCAGAAGCCGTGGTCGCAATCTTAACGTCCCAGAGGGGAAGCTGATCCTCTAACTCCAGGGATAGCCGATCATAGGTTAGCGTCGTGTTCCGGCTGCCTTAGACTGAGATAACGCCTTTGGGGCCCGGCAACTTGGCTCACTGATAAGCATAATGTGTTGCCGCCATGAACTTAGCTAGAGTTGGCCTGCCAAAAATAGCGTTATATGCCGAATCGCAATCAATTACGTCAAAGGTAATCAATTCTGTTCGGAAGTTGTCTGGCTCTCCCAATGTTACCGGCAGAACAACCTATCCCATCGACATCATTGAGGGACCAGGGATTATCCCATAAAATGGATGGATTATGGGTTTAATCTTCAAATGAGGAATTTGCATCTCGTCCAGTGCCTTAACCAATAAAATGTCCAAGGAATTGCCCTTGTCGATTAGAACTCTTTCAACTCGAGCATTGCTAATTATTGTGGTGATGACCAAAGGTAGTCTCAATGGTCATGTTAGCCCAATAGGACAATCAGCTCGATCAAAAGTCAAAGGAGTTTCTGACCAACGGGAGTATTGAGGCTCACCAGGGGAGCCTCTGCTTGATTTACTTCATGGTAAAAATTTTTAAATTGACGCTTTGAAGCAAAAGAAGAGGAACCACCAAAAATAATATTGACATGCTTTTGGGGTACCTGGTAGGACATCTCTTCATCTCCATCAGCGTCTCTAATCTCACAAGCTTGATCTTTTTGCAGCAAGGTTGGCATCGGTCCAATCCCTTGGTAGAAGTCATCCAATTGCTTCAACCAATTCCGGCAGTTCTTGAGATCGTGTCCCGAAGAATTGTGGAACGGACACCATTTCTTGTTTCCTTGTGGGTTAGTTTGTTTTCCTGATTGGTCGCTATCGTGGCCACCAGAAGAGTTTTATTTTTAAATGGAAACTTCTTACCTTTTCCTGGTGGTGGTTTCTCTGCAACGGCGACCTCCCGGTATTGTCCAATCCGGTTTTTCTTGGACTTCTTTGATTTTTCGCTTGATGACGATTCCGGTTTCTTGCTAGAATCCTCCTTCTTATCGTCCTTAAGGCCTGGCTGAGGCGGTAAATTTCTTTTATCCACCATCCTGTTCCATTCCACGGCTTCAGCCACATCAAAATAGCGATCAGCCATGTCGAAGAGATCGGCTACTGACCGAGGGGGGTGGATAAGCAGATTTTCGGTAAACCTCCGATATCGCACGGCATGTTTAAATGCCCTAATAACAGAGTTGTCAGATATGTTTGGAATGGTATTCCTCACTCCGACGAATCTCTTAACAAACTACCGAAGAGTCTAAGTAGAGGTCTGGCATAGACGATGAAGATCGTCCTCCTTGCCAGGCTTTTGGTAACAATTCTGGAAATTATTGAGTATGGCGTCACACAACATTTCCCAATTGTAAATCGAACCCTCTAGCTGATTGAACAACCAGGTTCTCGTAGGTCCCTCGAGGACCATTGACAGGTAATTTTCCATGACGCAGTCATCTCCGCCTGCCACTTGAATAGCAGTAGTGTAGATTTGAGAAACTCGGACAAGTTCTGAGTTCCATCAAATCTCTCAATCATCCCTGGTTTAAACTTGTTCGGCCAGACCACCGCACGGAGGCCAGGCGAGAAAGCTTTACAACCAACATAGGAACTACAGAGGAATCTGCGACTTTTGACTTGATCGCGGGCGACCTCACCCTGAGGAGATACACCTCGCGACCCCAGGTGAGAATGAACGGGCACGCGATCTCGATCATGGGAACTTCCAACTCGCCTGGCCTTGTCATGCCGAACTGATCCTGGTGGTAATCGATTACGCCTACCATGATTGGAGTGAGAATATTCTCTCTCATGGGAGCGAATCATAGACCGGGATGACGCTGTTGGAGTTGCATCAGATGCTTCCTCATCGAGCGTATCCGCCAGGACTATGGCAAAAGTTAGCACATCTTCAACATTAGGAGGGGGATTACGCAGAGCATCGGTGATAATACGAAGCCGATCGTGTGTACTCCTCCTAGGCGCTCTAGGTGTCATCGTTTCTTCAACCGCCGATGGATAAACTGGGGCTAAAGAAGGTGTCTGGTTGCTCCTATGACCATGCGGATGATGGGAGGAACTAGGAGCAGCATCATAACGAGATTGAGCAAGTTGCAAAGCTTCCTTTGCAGCCCTGCGAGCCTCGTTCTCTCGTTTCTCGCGATCCTGATCCTCCTTCTACTTTCGTTCCTGTTCCTCCTTTTGTCAGCGTTCCTGTTCCTCCCTAACAATTCACTGCTCTGGAGTTTCTTCCGATAAAGCAGCAAATTCTTGGGGAAGCGAGGTCGCAGAATGAGAAAACATCTCTGTTTGTTCCGAATCAGATTCGAAATCAAAGAGAGATTGGAGGTTATCAGGGTCAAACCTCCCAGGACTAAGCTCTATGTTACCATCATCCACACCCTCTGAAGCGATGTGTTGTGGCACATATTCAACCTCAGATGTGGTAGAACTCACATGAGCACCTGATCTATCTTTTCCGTTTCTTGGTCGATGGACATGACCTAAGTCAGAGAAGACACATCCTCGGGATGTTCCACAAGAACGTCCTCACGACCTCACGATCCACTTCTTCCATCAGAACAGGATCGCTAAGTGAGGGCATCTGAATGTGGGCATAATCATCGAGATCGAAATTTTTCTCGGAATCATACGCCCCAGACATGACTTATTAGAACTCCTGATAAAAGAAAGCACACCTTGAGAAATGCCCCACGGTGGGCGCCAGCTGTCGACGATTTGAACTCGGGGTCCTCTATCGATCTTACGCGGATTTGTGAGTTGTATGTGTGAGCTTTCAAAGTGCTATCAGGTAAGTTAAGATAAGCAATGAAGTAGAGACGCGAAGATTTATACAGGTTCAGCCCTCGATGGTGGGAGTAATAGCCCTACGTCCTGTTGTGATTTCACTATATATGAAAGAAGGGATTTACAAGAAAGAGAGATTGTCACATGCGATAATCTCCTTTTACACTTCTGTCTATTTACTATTTCTAAGTCTTCAAGAATATCTATGGATGTTGACCATTCGTCTCCATCTTGTTGTTCTACATCAGCAATCCTTTTATACCGAATGAAAGGATGCCAATGCAAGGCAGTTCTGGACGGTTGCCAAAGTGTAGTTCGTGTAACTGCATCAATCTTCTTCGCCGGTTAAGCACATGCAATTATAGATAACCGCACATGTTAACCTCATGATGGTTGTCTTCCAACGTGGAAGAAGTTATCTTCAACCTGAGAATGTGTCCTGTAAAGGCTTGAACACCCTCAGGTTGTCTTGGTCGCGCAAAGCCAATGACCTTCTGATCACGCGTAGCCTGCGACCTTATGACCGCGCATACCTTGCAATCATAAACTGGTTCTATGTCTGCAACCTTCTGGTGCACAGGAAGCTGTCTGTCTGTGACCATAGCAGGTGCTAAGACTCATAGACACATATCACATCCGAACTTGACTTGAACACGATATATGTTAAATAAACTAGCTCGGGTGATAATCCTCATCAGGAGCCACCACCTCCAACCCTCCATCCTCTGGAGTAGGAGGGGCACACCTCCAGGCTGCCGACCTCGGGAGGAGGAGGCGCCCATCTCCAGCTCTTCAACCTCCGGAGTAAGAGGTGCCCACCTCCAGCCCTCCAATGTTTGGAGGAGGAGATTCCAACCTCCGGTCCTCCGACCTTCAGAGTGAGAGGAGCATGCCTCCGGCCCTCTGGAGTAGGAGCCGCCACCTCTTGTCCCCCGTATTCCAGGGTAGGAGCTGTGACCTCCAGCCCTCCATCCTCCGGGACTCCGTCCTCTGGAGTAGATGCCTCTCTTCTCCGGGACCTCACTCCAGAGTTGGGGGCACTGAAGTCAAGGGTGGCCACGTGTCCAAGATCAGTGTCATGGGCCTCGACTAAAGACTACAACGCCCTCATCCAACAATGGCAGCAAGGGTAATTCAGTAATTTACGTCTTTTGGGGTCTCTATATACCCTTGTACCTCTCTCTTGTAACCTAGGACTTTCATTTGTACTCAAAACACAAAATCGAATAGGCGTGCTTAGGAGCCCTCTCCTCGGGAGAGAGCCCCCCTAGCCGACTCATGTCGGGAGCATGTCAATAAGACTAGGGTCTCCACTGAGGCCCAAACCTGTGTAAACCCTTGTGTTAATCTCTGTAATTGCCCAACACGAGGTGACCCGTCATACGGTCATCTCACGTTGTTGAGCACGTGTCATACACATCATCAAACCTGTCGAGGTATTTTTAATACCACGACAACATGGTGGTCATTCTTAGTCAGATTCTGAACTGGGTGTACATGAGTTGTGAGGGAAACGTTCAGAGAACTCTTTGAGGTCTCACGGGTGCATGTGAGGTGGCTTCGCAATGGCAAAATTGACTTATAGTCTGTTTTCTTAGCAACAATACAAATTAACATTGTGCTAGTAAAAAGTCTTGTTTTCTCAATTTAGTCGCATACAAACTGTGTATAAACAGGCCCAACAGTTGAAGTTTGTAGAACCTTGTGGGTAAAGCAGTAACCCTCTACAAAGTTAGATAAGTATTCGGATACTTCGTACTCCCAGGATTTGGGGCATGTCATGGTCAATGACGTAAGTCATGTTGCGCAGCACAAATAGTTTTGTGAAATTTTCTAAGAAGATGATTCTGTTGAGAGACTAAGCTCATCACTTCACCTTTCATTGATTAAATGGTTTAAATGTATATGCTATACATTTCAGCTAATGTGTATGTTGTTAAACACTTATCTAGCAACTATCAGTTCCTATTGTATGATAGAAAACTTAAACTTCAGCCACAATTCTTTTGTTGGTATCCCACTATAACATCTTACTATACATGCATTTGTTATTAGTGGCTTGTTGAGTATTTTGCACTCACCTTGTAAATTGTGATCCAGTGGAGGGCAGTTTCACTGATTTGGGGTCACTTGGGGTGGCCCCTGAACCAGTTGAAGAGTATAAGTTTGATCAAATCTTCTAAAAGTCACGTCCGCAGTGAAGCTTCGATCGTGGGTAGTTGCTCACGCGTGTGTTTTGTTAAAAACTCCTTAAAACTTTAGTTGGCTCTATCGGTCATTTATGTAAATTAAGGCACCAATGCTAGCTTTTGTGATGAATTGTTTCACTAAGAACTTTATTATGTATAAGTTGTGTCTGTGATATATACTTCTACTTGCAATTGTGTTCTAGACAATTGTGAGTCAAGGGAGGGTCTGTTCCCTAAATAGGCCACCAAACAAAGGTGGTACCAAAGCCCATCTTGATTGTAGATCAAGACCATAGATAGATCAATCGTGTTAAGGTCGAGTTTTTCTGAAACTAATTTATCTAAGTATTTGCAAAAACTATGTTGGGTAAAAATGTATATATGTGTAGAAAACTTCCAGTTTGCTGCCGGGTGATTTTTATATGTATGCTGAAAGTTTTTGTTCCAAAGTTTTTAGTTCATTCTATAGTTGGTGTTTTGTAGATGGTGGTTCGGATGCTTGTGTTCAGCGAGAGGTTCAGAGGTTGGGCAGATTTCCTTTGGTTAGTATTGTAGTTCCTTGGATGGGAGAAGTGCCTATTGTACCAGGTTGAGGAGCATGGCATGCATGGGAGGCCTTTTGGTTATTGAGTGACTATCCTGGTTTATGCTCTAGACAAGAAGAAGAGCCAACCCTTTTGTGGTGAAGACAATTGAGCCTAGTGGGAGGATGCACTCCAGGATGTTGCTTGAGATGCCTTGGGAGAGATTCGTTAGCAGTTTGCCGATGAGTTGTAAGGTACACCCTTCCAGTTTGTCCCGCACAACTTCGGAAATGGTTCGAGTTGTAGCCGTTTGGTTCCTAGCTCACACGAGTGCCAGGATCCTTGTTTAGCTACTACAACAAACTTGGTAGCTACCTTGGAGACTGGATACTCTCATCTACTCCGAGAGCATCAGCTTCTTCATCGTTACTACCTAGAGTAGTAGATGCATATGGAGTCAAATCCCTCAGGGAGTCAGAGGTCTCTTGGCTAGTAGGAGGTTAAGAGTCAGCAGGGTTCTGATGCTCAGAGTCTAGAATCGAGGGCAAGAGAGAAGAGGAAACTCATCCCTTGCACTGGAGGCCAGTCTCACGACCAAGAGTCAAGCTTCGTCACATGGGAGATGATCATGCGTGCGCAGTTGCACAGTAGATGTGTGTAATAACTGCAAATGAATAGTTGAACGTTGAGCACTTGAGGATCAAATTCCACGAGGAACAAGCATATTCGTCTTTTTAGGTTAGTGGATCACTGATTAAGTCTGAATGATTTCGGGGTTTGTTTGTCCACAACTAAATCTACTACTAAAGCTATCAATCTAGAGTTTAAAGCAGTAAACAGCAAGTATGAAATCTAGAATTTACAAAGTAGGAAGGAAAACCTAGAGTTTTGGGCGTTCTATAACCATCTAGTGTAATTCTATCCAAGGTTCGAGAACTGCAAGTTAATTTCAATCATTTTCTAAGACAAATTAAGTTGCTAGTACGGTTGTTGGTACAACGGTTAGAGGATCACTTCCACTGTTCATTTGGCGAGAGCCTCTCTCCTGTTCAGGATCCCGCGTCAAAACACTAAGAACTCAAGAACTCCCCTAAATTCTTGCTAAAACTCAACTGTTACGTCTGTTGCCGAAACGAGAATTTAGGGTTTGGAGGAAGAAAATATCAGAAAATAACTTCAAAACTTGAGATCAAGATCAAGACCAAGAAAGAATCACACCTTCTGGATTAGGTCATCCCTAACCCTAGATGTGAACTACTCGCAAAAAGCCATGAAAATACTGGAATAATAAGAATTAAATGAAAACTTACTTGATTGCTTGAAAATTAAGTCTGTTGTCCTTGCCGACTTACAAACGCAAGAAAAATAGAGAAGAGGGTTCTACTAAGAAAACTAAACTAAAACCCTAAAAATAGTATAAAAGAGCATATGAGAGCATGTCTAATTGAGTCAAAAGTTTCCCTATTTATGATACATGGGTGAACGTGGCCAAATATAACTCCTTGACGTGCAGGCAATGAAGTTTGGCTTCAAATGACGCGAGAACGGACAAATCTGAGTCAAAACCGACTAGTTTAGACCAAAAACCCTATAGAAACCGAGCCGAGCACGACATGGGGCACGGGTCATGCTCCAGGCTGAACATGGGTCATGCCCGTGATCATGCTCTGCTCGGCCAAATAATTGACCAAGCAGTAGTCGTGGACTCTTTTCGACTAGAAGTGTTCGTGTTCGATCGGGACTTGTTTTGAACAGGTGTCTTCATGTTCGATCACAACTCTTTTTTGTCCAGATGTGTTCGATTATGGTTCCTTCTTGCCTAAGTGTGTTCGACCAGGTGTTTCGACCAAGGAATGTTCGATCAGGGTTCCTTTTTTTGTCTAGTTTTGGTATCTTTGTCAAAATTGGCCCAAATGAAGTCAAAATCTCCTCAAATTTGGTAGGTTTGATCCCTAAAACATGTTAAACATAGCCGTGAAAGCGATTTATAAAAATAATATAAAAATATGCATAAAATGTCGCATCAAAGGAGTTTTTAGCATGTTTTGCACATATTCAATAGCAAACTTAGGGTAAAAATACTACCAATTTAGTACTTATCAAATTCCTCCAAGCTAGTATTTTACTTATCCTCAAGCAAAGAATGTGAATGAGTTTTTCTAAAAATTGGAATGCCTTGGCTAATTAGATTTTCAATAAACAACTTTCGGCAATTCACATCACATCTATGCATATGAAACAATTTATCTAAGCAATTTAAACACTCCAATGCAAATATTCAGCTTATTAAATTTCACCTTTAAAAAAGAGAGCACTTAATCGATTAAATCATCTTGATAACTTCTTTCATATAAGGTTTATAACAAGCAATAGTTAAAGAAAACAATCGTTATACTACAAATTATACAAAGTTGTTGGATTTCCCTTTTTAGAGGGAAATTTAAACATTTTTAATTTTGATTTTTAATTTATTCATTTTTTTATTTTCTTCTTCCACTTTTTTGTGCTCTTAGCCAGAATGTTTTGAACTGGATCATTCCGTCGCGGTTACAGGAGACACAGTTGAAGACGGTTACTTAAGTGCACTTATAGATAGGCAGCTTTGTTGATTTCTCGAGCCTCTATAAGCAATCTCATTGTCCTGTATACCTTTCCTTCACCAGCTGGTCAACGATTCATCACCGCCTCCCCCCAGCGGGTCGCATATACATTACAAGAGACTAGACAAAGCCGCATCTTAAGCAGCCGTTTTTATTATGCATAAGTTAAGTAAATCTTCTCTTCCCCAGCTGGTTGACGATTCATCACCGCCTCCCCCCAGTGGGTTGATTATATTTCACTATTACACATTTTTTATTTTAAAGAGAAGGTGTCGACGATTCGGACTCGGAGTCCTCAGCCGAACTTATGCAGAATTTGTAATAGTGAGACCTTTCAAGATGACCCTTCGGGAAGGTATGCTGAACAATGGTGAATAGGAGCACAGAGAATTTAGACAGGTTCGGGCCCTCGATGGTGGGAGTAAAAGCCCTACGTCCTGTTGAGATTTCACTAAGTATGGTAAAAGGTTTACAAGTGGAGGAAAAAGTCCTCACAGGCGAGGATTTTTCCTGTAAAAGTGTACAAAGATAAGCTAAAGAAGACTTATAAAAATGCTATATGAGGTGTGCCGTAGACTTGGCTAACTTGGATCCCCTCCCTGATTGATGCTTCATGCCATCCTCTTATACTGCTTGAAAGGGTGCCATGTGAAGGAAACTGCATCAATCGGTTGCACGGACGGTTGGATACGGTTTTTGGAACTGCTCTTAACCTCCACGTAGGTTAAACACGTGTTATTCATGGATAACTGTACGTGTTAACCTCCTGACGGTTGATTCTCCACGTGTAGGAATCTTCGGGATACTTAGAATATCCTATCGTATGGGCAACCGAATAGATAGATCCCAGGTATCCTGATCGGCAGATGTTCTGACCGCGGGATTCGGCTGACCGCGTAATATCCCGAATGTGTAGTTCGCGTATAGCCCATGAACTTCTGACCGCGCAAGGCTTACGGTCTGACCGCGTAAAGCTGCGACTTGATCGCGTAAAGCTTGCGACCTCGTGGTGATGCCTCTCAGAATAGCTTGAGTTCGCATCTCCAGACACATGTCTAGTTCGAACCTGTCTTGAACCAGAAGTTTATTAGAAGTGATCCGGGTGTCAATCCTCGTCAGCTAGCCCCCAAATTCGAAGAAAACGGAGAGACGTGTTTATTTCGAATTTAAAAAACCGTGCATTGGATTTTTAACCCGGTCCTTTAACTTCTCCACTTAGTGGCGCACTAAGTGAAAACGGTTGGTTTTTCAAGACGGGTTCTGACATTACGTGACGGGCAATGATGGCGCCGTAGAGATTTTTATCTCGAGGTAAAATTGTAAATGTCTTAACGAAACTCGAGGTGTCTGGGAGGCGAACCGTCAACCTGGCGGCTATAAATACCAGACCCCTGGTCATGTAAAGATTTACAATTCCCTCTCACGCCTAAGTCTTTTTCTTGTTACCTGGCCTCCTTCCTTTTCACATACTCCTCCCAATGGCAGATCACGAAATCATCGAGATTGAGAGCGATGAAGGGGAAATTGTCGAACAAGGGTCTCAAACGAATGAAGTCCTGTCTCCCTTAAGGAAGAAACCCAAGGTTGACGAAGGATCTTCCAGTGGGACAAAGGTGAAGAATGTAGCGAGTTTCTTTCTTCCTTCAGTTCCTTTGACCCTCCCCGTTCATGCCTCTCGGCAAGTTAGGCTTTTATCCTTAGAGAAAGATCCCTTCACGTCCAATTCCCCCATCCTTTTGGGTGATCAACATCCTGGTCGGCAAGCGGTGACTATCCCTCGATCAGATGATTGCCATATTGGGTTGGCGAAGCAATCTTCTTCTGGGAAGGTTGCTCTTCCACCATATGATGATCTTCCTCCCAAGATGGGTGTATCAACGGGTTATGCACCGGGACTGGTAACAATTCTTCTCCCTTTTTGCTGATAATTTTAGTTAATATGACTAACTTTTGCAAAATGCAGGAGGTAGGAGGCCCCAGCGATCAGCCTTCTGCTGCTCCATCTCTTCCTTCCGGATAGACTCTTCTGGAAGAGAAGAATGCCCTGGAGAAGAAGACCGAGGAGATGGCCTCGAAGATTCTGCGTTTAGCAGAATGTCTTGATCGATCCCGAGAAGAGGCGCACCATTTCCGTCGAGAGAGGGACTTCGCTCAGCAACAGCGAGAACTCTCTGACTTGATTAGGGACAATAGTGCGTCTGTTGTTAGGGACGATATAGATAGGCTTAGAGTAGCCGCTAGTTCCTTGGGGGTTGTCAGTGTAGATCCTACTGACAACAATATGTCCCTTGGGGAACTTTGTAAACTTCTTTCGGAACAAGTCGATGCTTTTATCGACCGTATCCCTTTTGTATGTAAAGAATGTAATAAATAAAGTTTCTTTTATTCATATGAACATTCTTCATACCTTCTGTGCGAAATTATGGCTAAAAGCTTAGTCCGCGACCATTCATACACAGGAAATTTCAGTTCTGCGATTAGAATCGCGCTTTAAAAGATCACCATGACCTGCCCTGATGCTGCGATCAGACTTAAGGCCGCGGTTAGAACTGAATTGCGACCAGAGTTGAACATCCGGTTAGACTATTACTTCGATTAGAGACGAAGTTTTAGCCTAGAACATGATTTCGATAAAACCATAACCCAATTAGAAACACTTCAGTACGTTAAAAATTGGGTTACGTGATTTTTTTCTAACAAAATGTTCAAAGTATAAAAACGAAAAACGTCCTCTGAAAAGTACTGGAAATTTTTCAGTCCTTTTACGCTTTTAGTTTCCAAAACAAAGAAGTCTTTTTGTTTCAGATCCGACACCTGAGTACTTTATCGGGTCCATCAGAGACAGTATCCATTATGGGAAATGAATAAAGTATTTAATGAAACGTTTGAAACGAGCCGTTTACTCATTAATGCGTCGCCTTGGGTCTATAAAAAGCAGTAGGTAGCTTCTTGAGGAAGCCACTCAGCCGCGAAAAAACCCTTAGAATTCCCGCCGCTCAAAACCCTCACTTTCTTCAGCCTTCATCTTCCCCAAATCGCCAGCTTCCCCTTTGATTCTACACCATAGATGGCGTCCTGGAGCAGATCCATTCATCATTCTGAGGAGAGCCTGATGGCGCTTGAGAAGGAGGAGATCCTTTCTCCGCGGCTGCTCATTAACTGGCGACCTGTGGAGAAGGACCAAGAAACCCCAACTGTCCAAGAAGGCGAGTTGGTGGTTTTTGAGGAGTATTTTCGTTGCGGGTTCCGATTCCCTGAGAGTCGGTTCCTTAAGGATATCTTTGAACATTACGGGTGGGAACTGATCAACCTCCACCCCAACGCGATGCTGATTCTTGCAGTATTCCAGCATCTCTGTGAAGCCTTCGTCGGAGTATATCCCAGCGTGGATCTTTTCCGACGATTCTACTTTTCGGCGTGGTCGAAGAGCACCAACGCCGCTGGATGCATCTACTTCCGGCTGAGGGATAAAAAGGAGTATCCCTCCCCACCCCTGCGAGACTCAGTGCACGGGTGGCACCAGAAATGGTTTTACTGCACCCCGCCGACCGAGAGCGGGCTGTGGTTTGAGAACTCACGGCCGGAGAAAACGAGTGAGTTGGATACTCTCCCGGCGATGAACGCGGAGTTCATGAAGCATGCCGAGGTGATCCTTCACTTAGTCGAGCAAGGGCTGACGGCACGTGACGTCATCCGAGACTTTGTGAAGAATCGGGTGAGCCCCCTACGTGAAAGAGCTCATCCGGCTTGGGAGATCAAGTCCATGGCGGACACTACCCTGGACTATAACGAAGGTACTCATTTCTGACATTGAAATCCTTTTATGTCATTTTTGAAATGTATCAATTTAACTCGTATCTGGGAACAGTCCTGCCCTCAGCTGAGATTGAGAGGCGGACTAACTGCCTCCTCAGGGCGTACAACGCCGAGGTAGAGGGCCCCAAGGGATCGCCTCGCCCCCAAAGCTTGATTCATGCTGGCGACGACCTTAAACAGGAGCGCCGAAAGGTAAACTTTCCACTTGGCCTCTGTTTTGCAGGTTTCATGTATGTCCAGCACTAATCAATCCCATTGGAATGAGAATAGCTCCTAGGGAGGTTTGCGGATGCAACATTCCCAAGTGAAAATGTCGGCTCTCTGAAGAAGCCGACGGCGAGGAACGTGAAGAAGGTCTCTCAGAGACCCAGGACAAAGAGTCCTGCCTCTAAGAAGACCAAGCTTAACCCTGGAGAGGGGTCTTCACGAAGCGTTCCTCGTCTCGCAAGAAAGACTGCGGTAAGATATCGCATTCCTGCTACTTTTTCAGGCGCGACATGGAATCACTTCTTCGTCGTACAGGGAGAGGGGAGCGAGGAGGAAGAGGATGACGTTCCTCTGATCCTTCGAAGGAGGAAGATCGCGGATCTTCCATCCAGCGATGCCCCAGGCTTGCCCGCAGAGACCACAGCTGCCGAAGAAGTGGCCGTGGTTGACCCTACGACCACTGAAGATCTTGTGGTCGCGGGTGACCTTCCAATTCCTGAAGCCCCCGAGGTTTCAGGGTCAATCATCTCTGCTTCCTGGTCGAAGGGACGACTAAGGTAAAGGATCTTTTCGATCATTCCCTCCATGGCTCTTTCTGCGCATTTGACAAGTTAATGTACATACAGGAAGGAGAGCTTCCCCCTGGGTCCACTGGGGATTCCAGGGAGGAAAATCCTCCTCCTCCGCGGACAGAGGAGGAGGTAGACGAACAAAGGCCGGCTGTGACGGTTCCAGCAACTCAGGAATCGCTAAGGCCTTCGGATGCAGCCCCACCAGTTAGTCCGGTGGCCCAGCTAAAGATCTTTCTATGTGTTTTTTACCCGTTCCCTAAGAATATGCCTATAACATGACATTTCCAGGGGGGAGCTGTCTTATTTACCATAAGGAAGGCAAGAACCGGAGACGGCTCTCCTTCGCAAGGGGAATTTTCCCAGAAGTCCCAGGAACGAATGGGATTTCGAATAAGGTAAGAACTCTTACTTGACAGTAATCTTAGATAAAAGCTGTCTGACCCATTCTTCCTGTTAGGCAAAAGAAGACAGCGCCTATACCTTCAACCGCCACTGGGGAGGTTGAAGCTAGGGCTGATGAGGGAGCCTCTAATGAAGAGCGCTCTACTCCCGTGGTTCAGGAAGTCGTCCGGACCGCGGGAGGTGAAACAAGTACAGGGACTAGGTCACCACCAGTGGCCTCTGGAGGTGGCATCCGGCCGGCACTCCCATCAACTGTCCCCGTCGCAGGCACTTCAGGCGCGCTAGCAAGGATTCCTGCTAGCATGGATGATGCCGCTTTAAATAAGTTTATGAAGGTATGATGACCCCTGTTTCGGCGTTTGAAACGCCTTTAGAGTATATTTAACTCTCTTGCTTCGTGTCACAGGGCTTGTCATGGGTGACGAGCCAGTCGCATGCTGCAATGGCTAGCATGGCGGCTGTTCAAAAAGATCGTGACGGCTTGCGCAAGTGAGGATCGTCATTCTTCTGTTAATATAAGTAGGCTTTAATTGTAACTAACCTGATTTTGCTGCAGAGAGGTTACGTTCTTGAAGAAAGAGTTAGCCAAGATAAAGCTGAACTCAGTTACAGAGTTCCAGAAACTACGGACTGAAATCAATAAACTTCAGTCTGAGAAGGCTGGTAAGTCGATTCTCAATTTGAGAAGACTTAAAGCCGTTTCTTGTTTAATAACCTCTTTTCTCTGTACAGCGCAAGCAGGTCACATTACACAGCTTGTCAAGGACAAGATGCTTCTCGAGTCCTCGCTCAACCATACTGATCAAGTGGTCAAAGAGTTGAGCCTACTGGTCTTCGAAAAACTGAAGGCCATAGCCAGCCTTTTGAATACCAACGTGGTAGAGTTGAGGAAGGACGACCCAAATGTCAGCGATTGGGCATCACTGCTCACAACTCAAGCAGAATCACTGCTCGAATATCTCCCTGGAGATTTACGGCGACGTGAAGAGACAATCAGGACGAGAGTCCGATCAGCCGCTTCTGCCGTACTCAGCCGGGTTCGACTTCACCATGGCCCAGATGCGAATCTGAGCGCGCTGGTGGGACCGGTTGAGGTCGAGAGTGAAGAACTATTTGACGCCGTTATTGAAGAAGTTAAGCCCTTCGTTGACAAACTCTTGGCTGAGCTGAGGATCGAATGATCCTTACATTTTGTAACCAAACAATTGTAATTACAATGCTATGTATGTAAAACTATTTTTTCAAAAGAAAGTGCATATTCACATCATAAGTTTCATACTATAAGTATATTCCTCTAGCCCCCGCCTCTGTTTTATGAATACTGAAGCCTTAGTATTTTAAGCAGAGGGGAAAACATAAGTATGATGACCAGGGATATGTGCTTCAAGCCGATGGTCAAGATTAAAGTAACATTTTAACCTTATTGCAAACTGGTAGCCACCCAAATGACCGAAAACTAGCCAGATAGTCCCGTGTGCGTTGAGAAACAGCTTATTTAGGAGTGACTTATCTGGAAGTGATCATGGGATCGACCAGCGAATCCAGTTGAAAAATGCTGTAATAACCTAACCGCCGGCGATCAGCCCCCAGGTGGCTTAAAGAAAAACACTCATTGTATGAAAACAAGACATGCTTTTTATGAAAAAAAAAAAATGCTAATTGAACAGGAAAAAAGCGATTGGAATACTTACACGTAAAACTTGCGAAGTTGATCGATGTTCCAAGTATTGGACAAAATCCGACCATCCCCATGGCTAACCGCGCAGATCCTGGCCGCGGCACTGAGACAACAGTGTATGGTCCTTCCCATTTTGGGGAGAATTTAGTGCGGTTAGACTGGTCTTGAATTTTTCGTAAAACCAAGTCGCCAACGTTGAGATCACGTGGTCGCACCTTTTTACTGTGATACTTGCGTAGAGCCTGCAAGTATACCGCGGACTTAATCAGGGCGCGATCACGCCGTTCTTCCAGGAGGATGAGATCTTGCGATCGCTGTTCGGATTGGTTGACCTGTTCGAATTGATTCGTACGAACAGATCCAATACTTGCTTCCATAGGCAACACAGCCTCGGCTCCATAGACCAAATGGAAGGGTGTCTCACCGGTGGCTCGACTAGAGGTAGTCCGTAGTGCCCATAGAACAGTATAGAGCTCGTCTGCCCAAGCCCCCGAGCGGGTCTTGAGGCGATCAAAAACACGTTTTTTGATGCCTTGCAATAGTTGCCCATTGGCCCGTTCTACGGCACCATTGCTTTGTGGATGTGCCACGGAAGCAAAGCACACTTTAGTCCAAATCTGATCGCAGTAGTCTAAGAAAAGACCGCTAGCGAATTGAGAACCGTTGTCTGTGATGAGACGGTTTGGAACACCAAATCGTGCCACAATGTTCTTGTGAAAGAACTTTTGTGCGGCTGATGCAGTAATATTTCGTACTGGTTCGACCTCAATCCACTTTGTGAATGTGTCAATGGCTACGAACAAAAACTTGTATCCATTGACCGCTTGTGGCATAGGACCGATGATGTCCATTCCCCAGATCGCGAAAGGCCATGCGAGAGGAATAGTTTGCAATGCATAAGCAGGTTGATGAACCTGTCTTGCATGAAACTGACACTGTGGACACATCTTGACCATAAGCTTGGCATCATCGAGTGCCGAAGGCCAGTAGAATCCCTGTCGAAAAACTTTTCCGACCAGTGTTCGGTATGACGCGTGTGCACCGCATACACCGTCATGTATTTCCTTCAAGAGGGATTTTCCTTCCTCCTGAGATATGCAGCGCATGAATACTCCTTGAGTACCCTTTCTGTACATAACCCCATCTATGAGTTTGTACAGACGCGCCTTTCGAATTAACCGATCGCTTTTGGTTTCGTCCTTGGGTAGGGTCCCATGTTCAAGATAGACCCTCAATGGATGAGTCCAATCTTGTTCCTGACCGAGGTTGGCAACGAAGGCTATTGCCGGATCATCCTCGACCGAAGTCATGATCGAAGGATGGTCCAAGTGTTCAATGAACACTCCTGCCGGAGCGGATGAGCGTGAGGATCCAATTTTGGATAATTGGTCTGCGAGAATGTTGTCCTTTCACGGGATGTATTGGACTTCGAAGTGACTGAAGTGTTTTTCCAATTTCCTCACTTCCCCCAGGTAATGAGCCATTGTCTCATCGGAGGTGCTGTACTCCTTGTTTACCTGGTTTACGACCAGCTGTGAGTCCCCCCTCACCACTAATCGACGGACTCCAAGGAATTTTGCTGCCCGGAGCCCTGCAAGAAGACCTTCATACTCTGCTGCATTGTTGGTTGCAACAAAGTGTAGTTGAATGACATACTTAAGCTGTTCGCCCTGAGGCGTAACTAAGACCACTCCAGCCCCCGAGTGTTGAAAACTACGGGAGCCGTCAAAGTACATTGTCCAATAATCGGGGTACTCCAGTTCCTTTGCCAACTGCACGGGTGGCTCAGGGTTGGTCCATTCGACCACAAAGTCGGCCAAAACCTGAGACTTAACCGCCGTGCGAGGGGTGAAGTGGATCTCAAAGGCACCGAATTCGACCGCCCATTTGGCGATTCGACCAGATTTTTCTGGATTTCGGACAATATCCCCTAAAGGAAAAGAGGAGGGTACTGTGATCTCGTGTGCTTGAAAGTAATGTCGTAGCTTACGGGAAGCCATCAGTAGCGCGTAAAGTATCTTCTGGACCTCAGGGTAACGCTCCTTAGGACCATGAAGTACTTCGCTCACATAGTAGACGGGTCTGTGCACTCCTTCCCTTTCCGCGATCAGAACTGCGCTAACCGCGTGTGGGGTGGCCGCCAAATACAAAAGTAATGGTTCTTCCTTTTCAGGAGACACCAATACTGGCGGACTGGATAGATATGTTTTTACCTCCTGAAATGCTTTTTCGGCCTCGTCAGACCACGTGAAGTTATGATGTTTCCGCAAGGCTTTAAAGAAAGGTAGTCCCCTTTCGCCTAATCGTGATATGAAGCGACTTAAAGCCGCCATGCGACCAGCCAGGCGTTGAACATCCTTCATGGTCGAGGGCGACCTCATTTGTTCAATAGCTCTGATTTTCTCAGGATTAACCTCAATGCCCCTGGAACACACAAGAAAACCAAGAAGCTTTCCTGAAGAAACCCCGAAAGAACATTTTTCTGGGTTCAATTTTATTCCAAAGCGATTCAAGTTACAGAAGGTTTCAGCAAGATCGTCCAAATGAGACAATCTTTTGGTACTCTTTACAACCAAGTCGTCTACATATGCTTCGAGATTACGCCCTATCTGGGAAAGACAGGTCTTTTGCATCAAGCGCTGGTACGTGGAACCAGCGTTCTTGAGACCGAACGGCATTCTGACGTAGCAGTATGTGCCGAACGGGGTGATGAAGGCAGTTTTCTCTTCATCGTCTTCTGCCATGCTAATTTGATGATATCCCGAGTAGGCATCCAGAAAACTCATCAGTTCGCAACCCGCAGTGGAGTCAACCAGCTGGTCGATGCGGGGAAGGGGAAAGTCGTCCTTCGGACAGGCACTGTTGAGGCTAGTATAGTCGACGCACATGCGCCACTTGCCATTTGACTTGCGGACCATGACCGGATTGGCGAGCCAGTCCGGGTGATTCACTTCGCGGATAAACCCGGCTTGTAAGAGTTTGTCTAACTCTTCTCGGATGGCTTCCTGTCGGTCGGTGGCAAAACGCCTGAGCTTTTGCTTTATTGGTCGTTGTCCAGGTCGAATTGCTAACCTGTGCTCAATTACTTCCCTTGGGACACCGGGCATGTCGGACGGTTTCCACGCAAACACATCTGCGTTAGCCCAGAGGAAAGCAACGAGGTCGAGTTCCTATTTGTCATCCAGGGCTGACCCAACCCGAATTGTCTTGGATGGGTCATCTGGGTACAAAGGAACTTGTTTGAGTTTCTCATCCGGTCGAGGAGCAGCCCTGATCGCATCGGTGGCGACAGTGGCGACCTGAGCGTCCCGGAGGGGAAGTTGATCGACCATCTCCAAAGATAGCCGGTCGCACGTGAGCGCCACGTTGCGACTACCTCGGACCGAAATGACACCTTTGGGGCCAGGCAATTTCCCGCACTGATAAGCATAGTGCGTTGCCATCATGAACTTAGCAAGAGTCGGCCTGCCAAAGATTGCATTATAAGCTGAATCACAATCGATTACATCGAAAGTAACCAATTCTGTTCGAAAGTTATCTGGTTCTCCCAGAGTGACCGGGAGGACCACTTGTCCCAATGGCATCATGGAGGGGCCTGGGATTATCCCATAAAACGGATGGATTATGGGCTTGATCTTCGAACGAGGAATTTGCATCTCGTCGAGTGTCTTGACCAATAAAAGATCAAGGGAACTTCCCCCATCGATCAGGACCCTTTCGACTCTCGCGTTACTGATGATTGGGGTAATAACCAGAGGTAACCTCAATGGTCGAGTTAGCCCCGCAGGACAGTCAGCGCGATCGAACGTCAAAGGCATATCCGACCAACGGGGATATTGAGGTTCACCAAGGGATGTCTCCGTTTGGTTAACCTCTCGGCAAAAAGTTTTAAACTGCCTTTTGGAAACGAAAGAGGAAGAACCTCCGAAAATGACATTAACATGATTTTGAGGTACCTGGTAAGCCATTTCTTTGTCTCCATCGACGTCTCTAACCCCGCACGCCTGCTCTTTGGGCGGTAAGGTTGGCATTGGCCCAGCTCCTTGGTAGAAATCATCCAGCTGTTTCAACCAACTTCTGCAGTTTTTGAGATCGTGGCCTGCGGAATTGTGGAGTGGACACCACCTTTTGCCCTCCTGCGGATTAGTTGATTTTTCTGGCTGGTCGGAATCCCGGCCACCAGAAGCAGTTTTACCTTTAAAAGAAGACTTATTACCTTTGGTCGAAGGTGGTTTCTCCGCGACCGCGACCTCACGGTACTGTCCAGAGCGGTTCCTCTTCGACTTTTTTGACTTCCCGCCCGGTGAAGACTCCGGCTTTTTGCTTGAATCTTCTTTTTTGGCGTCCTTGAAGCCTGGTTGGGGCGGTAAGTCCCCCTTGTCAACCATTCGGTTCCATTCGACTGCCTCGGCTGCATCGGAGTATCGATCAGCCATATCGAACAGATCGGCCACTGATCGAGGAGGGTGGATGAGCAAGTCTTCAGTGAATCTCCGGTATCGAACGGCATGCTTAAATGCCCTGATTACGGAGCCATCAGATATGTTCGGGATGGTATTTCTTACCCCGACAAACCTCTTGACAAACTGCCGAAGCGTTTCGGTCAAAGTTTGCCGCAATCTATGCAAGTCGTCCTCCTTACCCGGCTTTTGGTAACAGTTTTGGAAATTGCTGAAGATGGCATCGCATAGCATTTCCCAATTGTAGATAGAACCCTCAGGCTGATTGAACAACCAGGTTCTAGCCGGTCCTACGAGGACTATTGGCAGGTAGTTAGCCATGACCTTGTCATCGCCTCCTGCTGCTTGGATGGTAGTAATATAGATCTGAAGAAACTCGGATGGGTTCTGAGTTCCATCAAACCTCTCAATGGCCCCTGGTCGAAACTTATCGGGCCAAACGACTGCTCGTACGCCAGGCGAGAAAGCTTTGCAACCAACGTAAGGACCGTGAACCGTCCTGCGACTTTCGGTCGGGTTTCGAGCAAACTCACTTAATGGCGAGGTTACTCGGGGTCCCAAACGAGAATGAACGGGAACTCGATCCCTACCACGAGAGTCCTGCATTCGCCGATATTTGTCCTGTCGGGACGGTATAGGCGGCGGGTAGTTCCGTCGGCCAGAGCCAGAATGAGGACCATCTCGTTCATGGGAATGTGTCACTGAGCGGGAAGAGGCTGTCGGGGTCGCCTCGGATGCGACCTCATCCAGTCTTTCCGCCAGGATCCTGAAAAAGGCCGGTCTCTGCGCATCCGTGACCGTAGGAGGAAAATTGCGCATGACTTCCGCGATAGATCGCAGTCGACCATGGGTACTTCTCCTAGGGGCACCAGGTGTTATTGTTTCCTCGTTCACTGGGAAATGCTCCGGTGGTAAGGAAGGAGTCTGGTCACGTCTACGACCACGCGACCGTCGAGAAGAACTCGGGGCAGCATCGTAACGAGCCTGCGCATCTTGAAGAGCCTCTAGGGCAGTTCTGCGCAGTTTGTTGTTTTGTTGCTCGAGATCTTGCTCCTCCTCCTGTTTGCGATCTTGTTCTTCCCTGGCAGCCTGTTGATCGGGAGTTTCCTCCGACAACGCAGCAAACTGCCTAGGGAGAGAGGTCGCCGATCGGGAGAACATCTCGGTTTGTTCCGAGTCGGACTCAAAATCAAAGAGACGGTGGAGGTTATCAGGGTCAAACCTTCCTGGGCTAATTTCAGGGTCACCATCATATTTTCCCTCAGCGGGATCGTACGATGGGCCGGACTCATCACCTAGCACATTAAGAACCTCTGTGGGTTCTGACCTTGTGCCAGTTACCTCTTGGTCGATTAACATGACTTGGGGAGATGATTCAGCCTGGGGAAGATTCTGGCCTTCGACCTCTTCCATCGGAACAGGATCACTTGGAGAAGGCATTGGGATATGAGCATAATCCTCGAGATCGAAATCATTCTCGGAATCATATGCTCCAGCCATGTTTCGGCGAACCTCCGAATTTTAACTAGGACGCCTTGAGAAAGGCCCCACGGTGGGCGCCAGCTGTCGACGATTCGGACTCGGAGTCCTCAGCCGAACTTATGCAGAATTTGTAATAGTGAGACCTTTCAAGATGACCCTTCGGGAAGGTATGCTGAACAATGGTGAATAGGAGCACAGAGAATTTAGACAGGTTCGGGCCCTCGATGGTGGGAGTAAAAGCCCTACGTCCTGTTGAGATTTCACTAAGTATGGTAAAAGGTTTACAAGTGGAGGAAAAAGTCCTCACAGACGAGGATTTTTCCTGTAAAAGTGTACAAAGATAAGCTAAAGAAGACTTATAAAAATGCTATATGAGGTGTGCCGTAGACTTGGCTAACTTGGATCCCCTCCCTGATTGATGCTTCATGCCATCCTCTTATACTGCTTGAAAGGGTGCCATGTGAAGGAAACTGCATCAATCGGTTGCACGGACGGTTGGATACGGTTTTTGGAACTGCTCTTAACCTCCACGTAGGTTAAACACGTGTTATTCATGGATAACTGTACGTGTTAACCTCCTGACGGTTGATTCTCCACGTGTAGGAATCTTCGGGATACTTAGAATATCCTATCGTATGGGCAACCGAATAGATAGATCCCAGGTATCCTGATCGGCAGATGTTCTGACCGCGGGATTCGGCTGACCGCGTAATATCCCGAATGTGTAGTTCGCGTATAGCCCATGAACTTCTGACCGCGCAAGGCTTACGGTCTGACCGCGTAAAGCTGCGACTTGATCACGTAAAGCTTGCGACCTCGTGGCGATGCCTCTCAGAATAGCTTGAGTTCGCATCTCCAGACACATGTCTGGTTCGAACCTGTCTTGAACCAGAAGTTTATTAGAAGTGATCCAGGTGTCAATCCTCGTCAGAAGGGAAATTAGCAATCTAAGCATAAATGTGACATAAAAGAATTAATTTTAGATAATAGTTTATTAGAAACCTTCAATTTGGAAGAAGTCAATAACAATCTAAAAGACAAGCACAATTTTTAATTATTAATTTAAGATAAAAACTGAACTTAGACATTTGAAATTTTTAAGAGAGCTAAGTTCAATGGATCATATGCAAAGATGTGATAGAATAGTCATCTAATTGATTAAAGGTCATCTGCAAAATCAGGCATTCCAAGTTGATATTTTTTTTTTTTTTAGTTTATGATGGCAAAATGTTGGAATGATAATTCGCTGAAGACTAAGCAAATGGTTAAGTGACTACCCCCCCAAGATAAATCAGACATTGTCTTCAATGTTTGGAGAGAGATATAGATTACCGTTTGCGGCAGTGGTGTCTGGAGGTGGATGTTGTGGAAGATGCCATGGTGAAAGAGGATGTTTTAATCCACATAGCTCCAATGGTGCAGTCCAAGGCATCGCAAGTGAAAACCTGAAGAGAAAAATAAAAGGAAACAAAAAAGAGAAGAAAAAAAAACTTGCGTGCCTTAAAGATCACTCATCAAAGAGTGGTGGAGGTGATTGTTGGAAAAATGGCGGAGGAAAGTATGGATAGGTAGGTGGTGGATAAGGTTGTGAAGATGGTCCCCATGGTGTGCACGTGTGCCTGGATATGTGCCGTCTGGGAGGATGTAGCCTGTGTCTACATGATAGTCGTAGAGACGATCCACGAGGCCGGTAAGGTGGTCCATCTTAGAATCCATCGTAGCCCTGTAATATGCAAATTCCGACCTCGTTTGCCCTTTTTGATCTTCTTGTTGTTGCGTTAGGGCGTCGTCATTTGCGTAGAACTTCAGATCCGGGGGTGTTGATGTATGAGGAGTCGGAATTCGCAGTTGGATCGAAGTTTTGACGGTTGGATGAAGAGATCTAGGGCTTGGTTTGTGGAGGTTTTGAGGAGTTTTGGGGCTCAACAATGGAGATGTGGTTGTTTTGAGAAAATGAGGGGCTTTACATAAGGTGGTAGGTAGGAGTTATGGTTGTATGGGAGAAGAAAAACACAAAAGAAACAAGTTTCAGCACAAACTGTCTGAAAGCAAAGAGGAAACAGAGCCTAGCACGACCACGGGCACAGGTCATGCTTGGCCCAGGGCACGGGTCGTGCTCCGGGTCGTTGTTGGCTCTGTTGGAAAATTGGTTTTTGAGAAATTGGTTGAACCAAGCCTGGCACGACCACGAGCACGGGTCGTGCTTGGCTCTGTTAAAAAAGGAATTTTTTATTTTTTGTGAAAACGATCAGACCAAGCCCAGCACTGGTTGTGCTCGGCTTGGTGGTTTTGAAAAAAGTTTTATTTTTTTGAAATCAATCAAACCGAGACCAACACTGGTCATGCTGCTGGTAGTGCTCGGTTTGGCTAGTTTTGGAAAATTTTTATTTTTTGGTTTTTTCAAAAGTGTGAGCCCTAGTTTATGAAATAGGTTTTGGGTGGTCAAATGACGTCAGAATTGAGTGATTCTTGCACTGTTGTGTTCATAAAAGAGAAAACTATGTGTTAGTATACCGGGTTGCCTCCTGGCTAGCACTAGTTTAACGTCCTGCTCGACGGAACATTCTCGACTATTCAAAAATATATAGAATTGAAAGAATCGACCGAGTTCAATGTACTTACTTGGTCTTGCGCATCGTATAGCTTGATATGGTGCATGTATACCTTAAAAATGGTACTGTCTTACACTCGAAGCTCTACGGCACCAGAAGGAAAGATTTTTTCTATCACGTATGGCCCAGTCCATCGCGATTTCAATTTTTCTGGAAACAATTTCAACCGTGTATTGAATAATAAAATCAAATTTTCCTGCTTGAAACTCACGGTTGAGGATCCATCTGTTGTGACACTTCTTCGTGTTGTCTTTGTAAATTAAGGCACTTTCATAGGAATTGTTCTAAAACTCTTCCAGTTCATGCAATTCAAGGATTCGCCTTCACCCCATAATGCCATGTGTGACAGTTCAACAGGCAAATGACAATTCTTACCAAATAAAATTTTGTAAGGCATCATACCTAGTGGAGTTTTGAATGCAGTGCGATATGCCCAAAGAACAACGGAAAGTTTGAGCGCCCTATCTGTACGTGACGGTGCCACCACCTTCTACAAGATTGTCTTGATTTCTTTGTTCAAGACTTCAATCTGTCCACTTATTTGAGGGTGATAACCAAGAACAACTGTATGAATAACCCCATATTTCATCAACAATTTCTGAAATTGGTAATTAGTGAAATGCGCACCGCCATCACTAATTACTGCTCGTGGTACACTATATCGGAGAAAGATGACTATTTTGAAAAGCTTAATCACATGTTTTGATTCATTTGTCGGTGTTACAACAGCCTCTACCCACTTTGAAATATAATCAACCGCAATTAAGATGTAGGAATTGTCCATAAAAGATGGAAAAGGTCCCATATAGTCTACTCCCCATACATCAAAAAGTTCAATTTCAAGAATGTTTGTTAAGGGTATTTTATGTCTTTTACTCAAATTTCCAGAACATTGGCAAAGGTTCACATTTTTGCACAAAGTTATAAGCATCTTTAAATAAAGAAGGCCAAAACAAACCTGATTGCAATACCTTTGCCGCTGTTTTTAAAACTCCGACGTGTCCACCACATGGATATGAATGACTGTGTTCAAGAACACTTTGGATCTCGTGGTCGGGCACGTATCGTCGAAAGATGTTGTCAAGGTTTTTGGATCCTCCTAGTAGTAGCATCGGATGTCGTAGAGGAAGTGCTTGCGTTGTCTATGCGTCAACCCTAGAGGAAGTTCATGGTTAAATAAATAATTTGCATAATTAGCATACCATGGTTTTTGTTGAATCAAGTGAAGGTGCTCGTCAGGTAAAGCATCATTGATGTGAATGTTGGTAGTGTCGATGAAGAGTCGTGAAGATGATCGGTGACGACGTTTTCAGCACATTTCTTATCTTTGATTTCCAAATAAAATTTCTACAGCATTAGGATCCATCGTTCAAGTCGTGGCTTGGTTTCTGCATATCCCAAGAAATTGCGTATGCCTTTCACGTTGGTTGGTGGGGGAAGACTTGCTATGACATCAATCTTTGCCTTGTCGACTTCAATCACTTGTGCAGAAATTATGTGGCAAGTACCATGCCTTCTTGAACCATGAATTGTCACTTTCCCAATTAAGCACAAGGTTTACTTTTTCGCATCTACATAAGACTTGAGAAAGATTATGTAGACATGCATCAAAAGAAGAATCATAAATGCTAAAATCATCCATGAAAACTTCCATTATTTCCTCAATTAAATCCGAAAAGATGGCCATCATACACCTTTCACTACTACAAAAATACTGAGTACTAACGGTTCCAAAACGTCTGTATTAACGATTCCCCAACCGCTAGTGATCGGCATGATAAAAGAAGCCTAGCACTACTCTAATGGTTTGAAACCGTCAGTAGAACAACTTATTCAAATGGTTACTAATTAAGAACCGTTAGAATAATATAATATATTTTAACGGTGCATTTTAGTGAACCGTTAGAATAGCTTACTATATTTTAACAGTTATTAATTAATAACTGTTCGAATATGTTATATTATTCTATCAGTTTTTTTAGTGAACAATTAGAATATGACAATTTATTCTAACGATTCATTAATAAGAACCGTTAGAATATAGTTATATTATTTTATCGGTTTTTTAGTGAACAGTTAGAATATAGTAATTTATTCTAACGGTTTATTAGTAAGAACTGTTAAAATATAATAAGCTATCATAACTGTTGTGATGAATGAACCGTTAGAATAATTGTTCTCTTCTAACTTTTTGTGTTATAGAACCGTTAGAAGAAACTTAGATACACACTTACAGATACAAAAAAGGTACATTCACAAATACACCAATATAGAGATACACAAATACATAAGTACACCAACACAGAGATACACAAATACACAGATTGAATTTGAAGCCTATTTTATTCACACATTCAATAAAGGTATGACAGATGATAAATATTACACAGATCAATATACACATATATGCACCAATTCACACATTCAATGTGTGTGTATGTGTGTGTGTGTGTGTGTAATAAGTATTCAGTACATTCCGCCTCTTAAGTTTTTTTGTGTATCCCATCTCAAAAAACAATATAATAGTCATAAGAAATTATATAAAATTTAGAGAATATTTATATTGGGTTGGCCAAATAGGCTACAAAATTTCAACTCTAAATTTAACATATATTAGGAGAAAAAAACAAATTTTAGTGAATAGTAATTTTATCTTTTTATCAGATTTATTTTTCAACTGAATTTGTCTTTTTTGTTTATCCTTGTGTAGATTAAATTTGGATTTAAAATTTTGTGAGATGGTTGATTGATTTTATATTTACAATTTCAAATTTTTGCGAAATTTTTCATTACCATATGTGTGTGTTGGGTGGGAGAGTATCCAGTGCATCTTAGCTCTTATATAAATAAATAAATAAATATATATATATATATATATATATATATATATATATATATATATATGTGTGTGTGTGTGTGTGTGTGTGTGTGTGTGTGTGTGTGGGGGGGGGGGGGGGGGGGGGGGCGGGGGTGGTAAGTATATTGGTTTGGTTATCATAAATTTTTGCATAAATTAAGTGCAAGTATGTAAAAGACAAGCATTACTAAATACAATTTTTTTAAAAGAAAACATCATATAATCATATTTTTTGATGTAAGTAATAATATTTTAATTGTAAGTTTGTATAATTTACTCTGTAAGATTACTTTAAAGCTATTTTTCATGTTTATGACATTATTTCTATTGTGTTTTGTGGTAAGTTATGTAACATAGTTGTCTGTATTATTTTGGTAAAACATAGCAGTAAGTTTATATATATTTAGGGTCTAAGTGCATGAATTTAGTTTAAGTTTACATATCTCTTAAGTGTCAGCTCTTTAGACATTTATTGTATTAAGATAAGTATTTTTGAGATGAAGCATCAAAATTTTTGTATAAAATCATAAGTTGGTGTGACCTAGATGTAATTAATTCCAATAGGATAGTTTTGGTAAAATATATAACAAGTTGCTAAATGATACATGTACACGATATAGACACTCTCATAGAGATAATTCAAGGTGGGGCAAGTATAAAAACTTGTAAAAGTACAAAGAAAAAAGTAAAAAAGGGAAAGTTAAGTGCTAAGTTAAATGTCATATTATAGGGCTGTTTGATTGATATCCTCGCTCCAATTTTCCAGGTCAAGCAAATTTTTTTATGGTGTTTAGTTAGTGTCCTGATCTATGCAGAGAAGATATAATTCAGAGAGATGAAGATATAAGGTGCTGGTGGCCACTCTTGTGAGGTCAGCGACCTTCATGGTGACAACAACAGCCTTAACCTTCTGGAGACATCAATGGCTTTTGAAACGATGGTGGCGGCGGTTTGTATGGTGGCTATGGCGAACGAGCGGAGGATGGTGGCTTTCATGAACCTTCGCAATGTGTGAGCAACGGAGGGTGACAACAAAGGAGCAAATTGCAATGAGCAAAATTTCAAGCAAGGAACAGCAACAGCGATGACGAAATTCATGATGACGACAATGATGATCTCTTCAGACAATGGTGAGTGAAATTTGTGACAACGGAAACAACACAACTGTTGAAGGCTTAGAGTTGGAAAGAGTTGAAGAAGGACAAAAAACTAATGCTCCACACCTAAGAGCCAAGCAAGTAAAATTGAACACTTGACTCCTAAATGCACCTAAGGCGGCTCTTAAGACGCAAATCAAATGCTCCCTACATGCCCATATTATATCATACAAAATTCTAACTCAAATAACACATGTCTAAATAGTAATTATTTGTCTGCTCTGATTTCAAATAAAGACTTGATCACACAAAATAATATTCCTAAACTTATATTTAAATTTTATTTGGATCCAAAAACTTAAACGGCTCATGTGGTCCAAGAAATTGAATAGGAGTTCCGCTTCACTCAATCCCTCAATTGATGCATTGATTTGGTAGTGTTGTGGTGGGACCAACGTGTCTTATCTGACATGGAGAGAAGCCAAGTGTTCTTTGATATTGTACAATTGGACCCTTGGTTTATTGAGAAATAATGTTTCCATCCTTCTATTCTGATTCATGATCTTTACTGTTTTTTCAACAAGAGGCCCACCTGTCAGCTTTCAATGGTGTAGAGCTGGACTAGTAAAAATTTGATAGGTTTGGCTCTATATTATAAAAACCAACATAAATCATCTGTCAAAAAAGAAGACTAAAAGCTATTTCTCAAAATACAAAGGCCAACCAGCAAAAATACTAGGTAACACTTGACTTCTTTCCACATTAGTCAATAAAACATTATTACTAGTCCCACCATAACCCTTCCACATTACCACATTAAATGAGAGGCTGTGTAAAATAAAACTTATGTTCATAGAGCCGAATGTGAAAACCTCAAGTTTCTAGACGCAAATGAAACTTCAATACAAATATAGGTTACAGTGCAATTAACTTAAAAATAACAGTAGAGGCCCTCCAATAAAATTTTGCCCATATAATATCACAAGGTATATGTACTACTATGCAGCTCATAGGCAAGCATCATATCTTAAAGCTAACACAAATAGCAACAAACTGAACCACAATCTAATCTAAAATATACCACACTATCTATGTAACTCACCCAGTAAAACTTAGTGACATTTGTGCTTTCAATTCTGTAGTTGAGACAGATTGCACCAGATATAATTCAGAGTAAATACAAAACGGTATATATAGCTATGCAAGTGAGAAAATCATGTTGGAAAATTCTATAACCAGAAATTGAGATTAAACATCTCCAAGCAAATCTAAGCATATGCTACTACTTAACAGAAATAAGTGAAAACCATTCTTTCTGGAGGAGCAGTAAGGGACTCATGAGATCAAAATTCTTATGATTATTATTTAGGTAACAGCTAGTTAGTTCCTTCACATTCCTCATCTTCATCGCCACCATCGCCAGTGCCACCACTCGCCTTCTTCTGGTTCTTCCTCTTCACTCTACCTGGGAGGCCTCCACCGAACGGGCTTGTCAGTGAAAAGTCAATGTGCTTCTCAGACTCGACTCTCACCATGAACGAGGGGACGTTGACAATTTGCCTGCCAACCCTACAATGTCATTCAAAAATTAAGTATCAGTTATGTAGCAAAGGTATTAGCTTGACAACAGAACAGATTGGTAACAGCTACACTGCAACTGATGTACTGACCACGTCAGTGATCACATTCTTGTATCATGTTAGATCTCTGAAACAGGAACTCTTGTAGGGAGTAATATATCAGTTAAAAAGACAAAATGGAGAATGAATTTAGTAGCACTCTTTGGTTATAGAAGAATCAAGAAAGCATAGTTCAAACTGCCAACAAGAAATTTGAAAACTCGTATGTGCAAATGCACAAAACCATGCACAGATTAACAGGTATGACATGTCAAAACTAACTACAGATAATAAAACCCTATCTCTGAGAAGAGAAGCAAAAGGTTAAACCATCCAAAAAAAATATGGTCAGTAAAACATTCCACTGCAAAATCAAAATAAAAGAAAAACCAAGAGGGCTTCCGAAAAGTTCTCAGCAGACCATTACAAGACAATGCAAATGTTTTCATCGTGGTCTGTTTCAGTTCAATAACTCACTGCAAGGATTCTATAAAAAGCACTCTTTGGTTATAGAAGTATCAAGAAAGCATAGTTCAAACTGCCAACAAGAAATTTGAAAAATCGTATGTGCAAATGCACAAAACCATGCACAGAATAACAAGTATGACATGTCAAACTAACTAAAGATAATAAAACCTATTTCTGAGAAGAGAAGCAAAAGGTTAAACCATCCAAAAAAAGTATGATCAGTTAAACATTCCATTGCAAAATCAAAATAAAAGAAAAACCAAGAGGGCTTCCGAAAATTTCTCAGCAGACCATTACAAGACAATACAAATGTTTTCATCGTGGTCCGTTTCAGTTCAACAACTCACTGCAAGGATTCTATAACAAGCCATCCTCGCATCATAGATCATACAACATAAATGCTCCTTACATGGCTGTTTAGCCCTTTGCCGCACAAAAATACTAGAAGAGCTGCAAAAAAGCATAATGAGCAATTTCTTCTTTCAAAATTTGAACTAAGGATAAGGGCTTCAGAGAATATTTATCACATCAGTAGTTCTCAGAAGACCGTTGTGAGATGTTGTATCAAATTCTCATCATCTGCCCCTTTCAGTTCAGAAGAACCACATAGCCCAACAATAATCCAATATGAACCAACGCTAACAGAGGAATCTACTGAGTTTTTCAGTTCACCATGCAATATTTGGAGCTAATTATAATAGCTTAGGCTTTTTAAGTGCTAGGGCAATTATTAATAGAAAATCAGTGAAGCACACCTGATATGGCGTTGCCTGATCAAGACACGAGCATGGTGGATGGACTTGGCCATACCAGCCTTGAAGACAAGAGTCTGAAGGAGCCTTGAAAGGAAGTTCTCCGCAGTAAGGGCAAGGACATAATCAAGCTTGTTCTGACCCTCAGCAAGGAGCCCATAGCGGTTCATGCGGCGGAGCAGTGCCTCACCCTCAAAGATGCGGCGCGGGTTCTTCTCATCAAGTGTGAGCAGGTGCCTTGCAGCATTACGGATCCGGCTCAATGCATACTGAACACGCCACAGCTCCCGCTTGCACCTCAGTCCATACTCACCCACCATCTTCAGTTCTGCATTCAGACGCTCCTTCTCATAAGGACGCCGTGGTTTCTTGAATGTCTTACCATCTGCAACAACAGTATTTCAATGTAAAATTTCAAACCAACTGAACCCAAGATAAAGATGTTTAAGGCCAAAAGAATCAACATGAGCAAGTTATCTTTCTTGAATCACCAACAACAGCAAAATAACCAATGAGAAATCAGTGAGCATTATGCTATAGAGCAATAATTACTTCAAATGAAAAGAAAAAAAAAAGCGCCTAAATTTGCTACGTATCTGAGCCAATTAGAAATAGACAACATCTTAATCGTGTAAATGCTGCAAAATGCAAAAGGGAGCCTACCTACCAATTTCTTATACCATTAACTGTTCTCCTGTTTCTTTTTCCATTTTAAGTCATTAAGCAATCACAAAACTTCAGTTCAAATGTGACTCAGATAAATTTAGCGATTCCATAAACTTCAGTTCCCTATATCATCCTCACACTGAGTTGTCCATGATTTAGACACTTAAATTACATCTATTAGACACTTAAATTACATCTATAATTCTCCTATCATGCAACTACAACCCTTCAGAAGTACTATATCAAGGCTGTAAGACATCATCCAGAACTAATTTTCCAATGATTAAACTAAATGAACTTCCATTAAGACTACACTTTTATGCTACCTCATAAAATTTTAGTAATAAAATTGGGAAATATCAAGAAATGTTACAATCAAGCACACAAGTAATGGAAGTGCACATATGCTAAAACAATAGTATTTCAAAACAGTTTCCATGGAACACCATCAATAGCACAGTGCTGGTTCTGGATAATAAGTTCATGTCTACAGGTGGAATTATTTCCAAACAAGCACAATCATGTATCTTTAAGAACACTGTCAATACCTATGATAATTCTACTACTCTAATTTCGAAATTGTGATCCAAGAGTCTTCCCTTTCATATGGTAACCTCAGATATACAGAGAAGTCCTCACTGCAAAATAGTAGCATCACATATACCATCACATGGCCGCAAATATCAAGAACCAGAAAAAAATGGTTAAATCTTCTTGTTCTACTACAACACTGTGCTGATCCAATGTCCCTACCAAGTATAAACAACCACAACAACACAAATCTTTAACATACTTTCTTGCAAATCTATGATAAGAACCTCCAAGCCTCACCATATTCCTCTGATCCAAATCCACTTAATATTGAAAAAAAAAATCTTTCCACATGCCACTTGCAAGTAAGGAACTAATCAGAACTGCAGAGCCAAGGGGACTTCATTTTATCCTAATTCCTAGATAGCGGCACAGGAAACCAAATCAAGAACTGGAAAAAAAAAAAAAGCAGGGTGAAGCAAACAACGGCCGGGGGGGGGGGGGGGGGGTGGTGTCGTCTCTGTTTGATGATCTTACAGTTGCGGTAGAAGCTAACGTGCACCATGGCTGGAGATCTCGCGCCTCGCCACCGCTGTGGTGATGTCTTTGGGAGAGGGAGAGGAGCGAGAAGAAGAGGTTTTATAGGCGGCCCAAAACCCTAACGGGTTTCGGTATTATCGGGTCGGATTGCATGCTTGGATCCGATTGGTTCTGTCAGGAAGTCTGCGCATATTCGTCTTTTAATTGAAGTCGGTGCAGACTTCTAAATGTGCATTCACTAGTACACAAAGAGTGTTCAGAGTTTTCATATCTACTCAGGTTGTCAAGCATCTCCTGATGCATCTTTCTCCTGCCAAAATTGCTTGATAAGATTGACCCTTAGGTCTTATTTAGAAATACAGTATTTAAAAATTACAATATTTTAAAATTATGATTTTTGAATTGTCATTCAACTAAAATCACAGTATTTCGTATTATTATAAAACCATAGTTTTTAAGAAAACTACAGTTTTTATAGGTGTTTGGATATACAGTTTTTTTTTTCAAATTTTTCAGTTTGATGTTTAAATAAAGTAATTGTTATGGTGACCCAAGTGATTTTGCAATTTTGCCCCTAGAAAATCAGCTTTCATACTATTATGCCCTTTGTTGGCATTCGGAGTGCGCGCGACACAGACAAAGGGGTGCGCCCGTGCATTGCTGGGGTCTTGTAATGTGCCCTGGAGGCGTTGGCATCGTCGGAATTTGGCCGACCACGAGATTCAACGGCGGTGCGGCACTGCATGTGGGAACTGCAAACGAAGCTTAGCTATGGGCATCGGCTTGTATTCCAACCTTGTCTGGTAGCACTCCTAGGCCTACGTAAGGTGATGGCGAGGAGCTAGCTAGCGACGAGCTTGCCGGAGTGGTTAGCGACGAGGCAACAACTGGAAAGAAGGAGGAGGCGGCGGGTTCACCATGGACAGCACAATTGTGGTCATGCTTCAGCCATCCAGTGACCCGACCAAGGTAGATATTCACCAAGGATGGTTGAATTAAGGGGAATTGGCCGGTGGCGACTGGAGCTCGGAAAATTTGATCTCGATGTCATCAGCGAAGCGCATAGGAGCCCGAACGGAGATCTTCAATGACGAAGCACGGTGATGGGTAAAACTTAACAGAAACACAATTAGGGCTAAAGCAAAGAAGGTGACGCGGTTGGTTTCTCTGGCGCATGGCCACGACGACCGAATGGCGAAGCGACGATACACGGATGAAGAAGGCCCGGCGGTGACTTCTCTTCATGGCAACCTGCAAGCTAGCAAGGGGGTCTGAGACGGAAAGCAGGGGGTCAGGGGCTAGAATCTTGCTGTGGATCGCTGATTGGAGGTCATCGCCGGTGATGATGCGTATGGAGGTGGTGGTGGTTTGGTCTCAATCTAAGAAGGGGGGCTAGAAGGAAGAAGAAAAGCAAGGGGGGCTGAGGTAGAACGGCGGTCGGTCGGCCGCCATGGACTTGGCCGCCAACGGCGGCTCGTCGGGGGAGGAGAGCAAAAGGGTAGAGGAGGGAGAGTGTGCAGCTGTGGTAAAAGTTTTAGCCAAAACTTTGCATCAAATCGAAATTTGCAAAATTGAGAAAAAACCATGGTTTCAAAAACCATAAAATACTTTGTAATCAAATAGAATCTTGGTTTTTAATACCACAGTTTCTTTCAAAACTACAGTATTAAATAAAAACTTCAAAAAAAAATTTTGTTTCCAAACAGGGCCTAAGATGTGATGTGTATGTCAATCACGAATAGCAATATTCTTTATAGCATCTCAGCGAACTTCGATATCGGACCTTCAGTTAATCCGATTATTAGTGTGGTCAATGGCCTCTCATCATAGTCAGTGTCAACATAGCATTGGTATGAGTCACATTCATCTTCAACTATCATGTTTTGCAGTATAATGTAAGCATACATGATATCAGAAAAGTGTACTCTTATTCCATGCACATGTCTAGCCACGTATAATGGCAAAACAATTTTGAAAAACTCCGAATACTCATTCAACATCCTTTCGGACTCCTTGAACTTGTGCAAATAACCGATGCTTTGGATTATGGGGTCACGAGATTGTTTTCACAAACATCGCCCACTCTGAGTAGATCCCATCTGCTAGATAGTACCCCATATTGTACTTATTACCATTGATGGTGAAGTGAACTGGGGAAGCATGACCTTACAACACATCTATAAAACAACGGTTATTAGTTCAAGACATTGATGTCATTATTTGAATCAGCAACACCGAAGAAAGCATGTCATATCCATGTCCTGGGATGTGATTGCTTCGAGCATGATTGTCAGGACTCCTTGATCAACTCAAGTGAATTGATCTTTCCATGCAACTCAGCAATTCCTCCATTTACAATGCATGCAATCAATGCTTCCCAGCATATCAAAGAAGCCACGTGCTTTCCCCATTTGTAGTAGGCGGTCAATATCTTGTAGAGTAGGGCGTTGAAGGTATTGGTCACATAAATTCTCATTAACATCACGAACAAAAATGTTGCAAGCAATCTAATGTTGTGCGTTCACCAATACGCACATATTCATCAACAGCATCGGTGGGTGAGTCGTAGGCCAACATGCACATACCTATAATACACTTCTGAAGGGGAGAAAGACCCCTTCTACTTATGGCATCAACTCTCTGTGTAAAATAGAGTGGCCATTAGCTCAAAAATATGTCTTCTCATCCGGAACCTCCAGCAAAATAACATGTCATTATAGACCAGATTGTCACAGAAGTCAACCACATATAGATGAGAAGCGCCAACTTCACTACCTCTATAATATATGCTCAAGACCGACCACCTTTGATTACTCCCACTCGAGGAACCATGTAGGTGAGCTTGAATTCAAGCACACATTATGCGCTGGAGTTGAATAGCAGTAGCAATTTGTTGTGTAAAGATAGAGTTGAACATGTTTGACAGTTAGCTAGAAATTTCAACATCATTGTTGATACTATTGAAATATATAGAAGAAGGAAAAGAGGAGGATGAAGATGAAGAAGAACAATGGTGTCCAGCCATGGTGGAAGTAGTGGGTTATTTGGCTATTTGATAGAAATCAGATGAGTGTAGAGTTTTTTTATTTCCCCTCTACATATATAGATATCATGGCAACAGTTAGATTCTCCAACAATCATATTTTACAACGATCAAATTCTCCAACGGTCATATTTCAAAAAATTTAAATTCTCCAACAGGGATAATCTTCAACAATTAGATTCTCCAACAGAACAATTTCAAACGGCTAGTTTTTAAACAGTAATAATAATATAAATGCATTTAATGTGATAATGATACATAAAATAATAATAGAAATGCATCTTACTAAACTACATAAAATAAAGGTACGGAGACAATTTCTAAAGTAAAAGACCCTGAATGTCCTAATCTTCTCTGTAAAGTATACAGGTAAAGTACTTAACAACTCTTTAGTGTTCTTGTCTCTACAAATCGTCAAACCTAGAAGTATCAATTGCAATAAGTTTCATGTATGTGAACATCATGTTGTCTCGAGCCGCTTGTTTTTTAGCTTCTGCCACTTCTCGCTTTGCATGTGCTCATACTTCAGCTACCTCCTTTATGGTCTACGCCTCGGTCATCCGTGTCTCTACTGCTTATCATTGTGCTTTCGCCGCCTCGACTGTTGTTTGATTGAACATCGGACATCTTTTCAAGACTTTTGTAGCTGCTTGGCATTACACTGCATGAACTCTTCCATTTCTTCGCGTGACACGGCACCAAAAGAGGAGGAAGTCATTTTCGACTTATCTTTCCTTTTTGTAGCATCTCGGCCCATCGACCACTTTTCATGGCGGGGCCATCTTGACGAGGATTATCACCTGAGCTAGTTCAAAGTATTACACGTCTGGTTTAAGATAGAATCAGATTAGACGTGTGTCAATAAGTCCATCTCTATGGTCTCAGATGACCTAAAGGGCGCAGACACAGAGATATTTCATGGTCGTAGCCCCTGCGCGATCATGAGGTCGCAGACTGTGTGCGATCAGGAAACTACGGATGGTGCGCGGTCAAAGAGTCGTTGATTATCTGCGACCAGGATAATTCGGGAAGGCCTAGCTCTTTGAATGGGCATATCCCGAGAATCACGAAGATATTTCCACGTATGAAGACAACTGCCAGGAGGTTAGCATGTGTGGTTATCCCTTGATTGCATGTGTTAAGCCTGTGTGGGAGTTAAGTACGGTTAACAAAACTGCATCTTAACAATTGTCCAAGGCCGTTTCGCACTGGCGCCCTTTTGTCCAGTATAAAAAGGTAGTCAATGCACATTCTAAGGACAGAGAATAATTCAGTCAAGCATACAAGTACTGCCAGGCATTCAACAAACCTGAAGGCTTAGATATAGTTATATAGACACTAACATTGAAGAGATCATCGCCTGTGACCATCTCTTCTTCCCTATTGTAAAACATCTTATTTGATATAGTAAAATCACAACATGATGTAGGGCTATTACTCCCACCATCGAGGGCCCGAACCTGTATAAAATCTCTTGTGCCTCATCCAGACATCATTGATCCTACCTTCCTGGAGGAGCGCCCTGAAAGGTCCTGCAACTCACAAATTTGCATAAGCTCGACTAAGGACCCCGAGTCCAAATCGTCGATAGCTGGCGCCCACCGTGGGGCCTTTCTCAAGGTGCTTTCTGTTCATTTGGAGGTTTGGTGAGCAATGTCTGGAGCATATGATTCCGAGAATGACTTCAATCTCGATGATCATGCTCATATACAAATGCCTTCGCCTAGTGATCCCGTTCCAATGGAAGAGGTCAGTTGCGAAGACATTCCGAAGGAACATCAAGAGGACACATCTTCCCCTACCCGGGTCATGTCCATCGACCAGGGGATGGAAGAGACAGGTCTGGAACTTGATGTCAGCTCCACCATAGGCAAAATCAAGTCTCGGTTGCCATGTGTTCCCGTCGGGGACTAGGCTGGCAGCGACCAGGAACTCAGTCCAGGGAGGTTTGATCCTGACAACCTCCACTCTCTCTTTGATTTCGAATCCGACTCGGAGCAAACAGAGATGTTCACTCCCTCTGTAGCTTCGCTCCCCAGAGAATTCGTTGCCTTGTCGGAGGAAAATCCAGATCAGCGGATTGCTAGGGAAGAACAGGAGTGCACACAAAAGAAGGAACAAGAACGCAAGCAGAAGGAGGATCAAGACCACGAGCGATGAGATAATGAACTCCGTAGGACAGCCCTAGAGGCTCTGCAAAAAGTGCAGGCTCGTTATGACACCGCCCCTAGTTCCTCCCGTTGCCCACATGGTCGCAGGCGCGACCAAACGCCTTCTTTACCATCGGAGCATTTACCGGCGGATGAAGAAATGATTACACCTGGCGCACCAAAGAGGAGTATGCATGGCCAACTTCGATCTATCGCGGAGGTCTTGCGTAATTTTCCTCCTACCCTTACTGACGCGGACAAACCAGCTTTTGCTAGGATCCTGGCGGAGAAACTGGACGAGGTTGCATCTGATGCAACCCCCACAACTTCCTCCCAGTCTACGATACATTCCCATGAAAAGGGAGTATTCTTACTCTAGTCATGGTAGGCGTAATCAATTACCATCCGGATCACTTCGGCATGACAAATCCAGGCGCGTGGGAAGTTCTTGTGATCGAGATCGAATTCCTGTGCATTCTCGTCTGGGACCACGTGGTGCATCCCCATTGCGTGAAATCGTTCGTGGATATGCTGAAAACCGCAGAACTTTTCACAGTCCCTACGTAGGTTGCAAGGCTTTCTCGCCAGGCCTCCGTGCGGTCATCTGGCCGGATAAGTTCAAGCCAGGGCTATTGAGAGGTTTGATGGAACCCAGAATCCGTCAGAGTTCCTTCAAATTTACATCACCGCTATCCAAGCGGCTGGTGGGGATGATCGCGTCATGGCCAACTACTTGCCGACGGTTCTTGAGGGACCAGTAAGGACTTGGCTATTTAATCAGCCCGATGGTTCGATATATAACTGGGAAATATTGTGCGATGCTATCCTCAACAATTTCTAGAATTATTATCAAAAATCTGGGAAAGAAGACGATCTTCATCGTCTATGGCAAACCTCTATGGAGACTCTCCGACAGTTTGTCAAAAGGTTTGTTGGGGTGAGAAATACCATCCCAAACATATCTGAGAACTCTGTTATCAGGGTGTTTAAGCACGTTGTTCAATATCGGAGATTTACAGAAGATTTACTTATCAACCCTCCTCGATCAGTCGCTGATCTCTTTGATATGGCTGATCGCTATTCAGACGTGGCTGAGGCCATTGAATGGAATAGGATGGTAGATAAAGGAAATTTACCTCCCCAACCAGGTCTCAAGGACGTGAAAAGCATTTCATCGAGGAGGGTTGATAAGTAAATTTCCTTAGGCAAGAAGCCGTAGTCTTCGTCGAGCGGGAAGTCAAAGAAGACCAAAAAGAATCGAACTGGACAGTACGGGGAGGTCGCAGTCGCGGACAAGTCGCCGCTGGCGAAAGGTAACAAGTTTTCGTTTAAAAATAAAACTGCCTCTGGTGGTTGCAATTTCGACCAACCAGAAAAACCAACTAACTCACAGGAGGCAAGAAGTGGTGTCCGATCCACAACTCTCTGGAACACGACCTCAAAAATTACCGGAGCTGGTTGAAGCAACTAGATGACTTCTACTAGGGAATTGGGCCGATACTAACTTTGCCATCGAAAGAGCAGACTTGTGGGCTTAGAGACGCCGACGGAGACGAAGAAATGTCCTACCAGGTACCTCGTAATTATGTTTATGTCATTTTTGGAGATTCCTCCTCTTTTGTTTCTAAATGACAGTTTAAAGCATTTCATCAAGAAGTTAACCAAGCGGAAGCTCTCCTTGGTGAACCTCAATACCCCCGTTGGTCGGACACTCCTTTGACGTTTGATCACTCTGATTGTCCCGTTGGGCTTACTCGACCATTGGGATTACCTCTAGTTATTACCCCAATAATCAGTAACGCGAGAGTCGAAAGGGTCTTGATCGATGGAGGCAGTTCCTTGGACCTTTTACTGGTCAAGGCATTGGACGAGATGCAAATCTCTCGTTCAAAAATCAAACCCATAATCCATCCATTTTATAGCATAATTCCTGGCCCCTCGATGATGATGATGGGACAGGTGGTGCTCCCAGTTATGCTGGGTGAACCGGATAATTTCCAAACAGAGTTAGTGTAACACCCTGAGTTTTGGGGTGAAAACTTCCTTTTTCAAGAACATCATGCATGCATGTATCTGTAGTAGTAGCCAGATCAGTATCTTTATCAAGTCCTAAAATTTCCAAATCTATCCTGTAGACCCAAATCAAGATCAGATTGCTCAGATATAATCTATCAGTTACTCTGAACCTAAAAGCCTTCAGAAGCCAGATTCAATTCCATTTCTAACTCTCACATCTTGCAATCCTTTTCTGTTTTCGAAAACAGGAATTTAATTAATATCCTAATTACCCTAAATACTTTGAACTCAGATTTAGCCAAATCTTGACCTAATCCAGACTAAATTATTCTTGGATTATGATCATGGGTATGTCAATACTTTAATATAGAAAGTTGGCAGCCAGATTTCACCATTTAAGCCTTTTCACATATTAGTCCAAATTGTATCGCGAATTAGCCCTTTTTCTGATATCTGGAAACCCAAAAAAGCTAAAATCTTCAGATCAACTCCGACTTCAGAATTTCTTTAGCAAACCCTTTCCAAATGTTATTTGATATAATTTTCCCTTCTGTCCAGATTTCAAAATCTCACCCTAGATGCCAGACTTCGAAATCAACCAAAACTCAGACTTTAATTACCCTAAAATACCCTATTTTCAGTTTATATCAAAAACCATCAAATCATGCCAAATTTTACCAAATTTCTTGCTGGATGAGTATAAGGAATAAGTTTATACTCATCTATGAAATCAGATTGCAAATTATCTATTTGTAAGTCAGAAATTACAAATCAGTCCAAAATTCAAACAAAGATTCTTGCAATCAAGTCCCTGGCTCGACCACACCTGTACTTCACAACCGGAGCAGCCATTTGCGACCAGAGCTCGCAGTCCCTTTGACATTGACCACAGCAAGCAGTGCTCAGTGACCACTTCGACCAGTGCCACTGCGACCGCGACCAGGAGCGCCGTGTCGCTGTGTCTTTGCCGCCGATCAGCGCCGCGCTAGCCCGTGCTTATTCACAACCGTGTTTGCATGCGCACACGTGTTTACACCTTAGCTATTGCCGTGGCAATCCTTGTCCAGTACATCAGCAGTTCGTGCGCCAGAGAGGAGCTAAACTTGCTCGCCGTTGCTTCAACTAAAGTCTTCACCGGCACAAGTCCCATAGCCTGTTGTGCGGCAAGTTTTGTTTGTGATTTGTACCTATAAATAGCATCCCAGGGCAGCTTCTTCATCTTCAGCACTGCTCTCCAAAACTCCTCAGCAATTAAACCACATTTCTTCATCTTCTTCTTCATCTCCGGCGAGCCGCTGAGGAGGTCGACGATGCCAGCACGCCCTACTGCATCAACCTTCAAATTGAAGCCACCAGTGAGTTCCCCTCATCAAACTCTCTGTGCTGTATCATTTAATTGAACCCCCGTTCCCCACATCGCCGGTGATCGCCGGAATTGCTAGAACCCCTGTTCCAGCTTTGCAATTTGATTCAATCCAAATTAGCCCTCGATCCAGTAGAGTAAATTAATAAGTGAGCTTTATTTAGCAAGCCAGTGCATCAAGATGTCGAAATTGAGCTCGAATCAAAGCTATCTCCAAGTTCGAGCTTCACCAGTCGTCGGCTCTTGTCGCCAGACTTCTCCGGTGATGCTCCGGCCAAATTGATTGTGTCAACAGCTTCCTTATGCTCCCCTCTTAATTCTCGAGCAAGGAATTGAGTTCAAACCCTGTGTAGCAAAAATCCCCAAATCCAGTGTCTTCTTCTTTGGCGCGGGCCACCGGAAATCTGTTCCCGGCCGATTCAGCTCTAGCCACCTTGTCCACAAGATGCACCCCAGTCTCCTGAACAATTTTGTCTACTAGCTCGACGTCTAATTCGGTCTAAATCAAAAGTTATAGCTATGTCCTAATTTCTGTCCAGTGCCATGACTTAAAACTCCAACCACCGTCTTCTTCGCCGGTTTTCACCACTTTCCGGCCATCTTCAACCTTGGAACCTGTTGAATCATTTGTTCCTGTTATCAAGGCCTATCTCTCAGACAAAGTGGTGCATCAATTGGAGCCCTAGATCAAACATTATAGCAAACCCTAGTTTCTGGTCATGTCAGCCCAATGCCAATCTATGTCCGCCAGTGGCATTGAACCTTTTTACCTACTTCCAGCCATGCATTTTGAGCATAACCTTGTCCCTTAAACTCCTGATGTTGTGATCTACATTTTCTTCTACTGTCACAACTTGAGATAAGCTCTCTAGCTTTCCTTGAAGCTATGTCAGAGCCTTGAACCGAATGTCAATCGGCTGACATTCACTGTTTTTGAACAAATCAGCCACGAGCTTGATATCCTTATTGCAACCTTGAAACCCTAAGAGCATCTAACACCCATCCTTAGCCAAAGTCCTTGAAACCCTAGAATCTCGACTCAGTTCAGCTTGCAATCCCAATCATCTTCAGTATTGTTCAGTTATTCTTCTAAGCATATCTGCATGTAAGTGATAAAACATTTTAATATAGTTAGTAATCATTGTTTGTTGTTTGTCGCCGAGCAGATCCAGAAGCTGAGATCGAGGATTTCGCTGTTGACCTATCATCAGCTGCTGACTTTTACGACGCGGAAGGCAAGTCATATTCTTGAACATCTTTAACCTATATTTTAAAGAGTTGCTATAACATAACGTTGAATATAAATAATATTGCATGTGAAAGAATGAGAATGGTTGAATTATGAATTGGCAGTACTAGGATGGATGTCTGTGAAATGTGAGATGATCAAATAGTGAGCCATGAATTATTATATATGCATTTATATATATTCATGAAATAAAACCCCTAGCCACGACTAGAATTTTGGTGTGGAATGGTGGTAGCACTGGAGGTGCTTAACTGCAAAGGATGAGCAGGCACTAAAGGTGCATGATTTGTGGATGGTCTGGTCACTGGCATATAAGGACTAGAACCTTGTATTGTGCGTCTAGTGGCATGAAATACGTGCTAACCGCAAGCCTGGTATGGGACAGGCCTGATCAAGTACTTATGCGAATCGCACATGAAACCGCTGCATGAGATGGAAAACAATACACGAATTTCACGGAGTGCGGCTCCTACACATATCACTGAATGTGATCATGCATGTTGACCCAGTAATGGGAAGAGACTTAGGGGTGGAGGTAGTACCTGCCACAACTGTGGTTCGCGAGAGATCTACAGGGTCAGGGGTGAATTGTGAGTAAAACATAACAAAAGTTCTTATTATCTCCACCTTGCCACTCACAGTATGCAGTGAGGAAGGGTCTAATCATATTGATAGGATGAGCATGAAAGTGGAATATCTTGCGGGTAAATTAGTACCTCTCTACAGAGTTAAAAACGTATTCGAATACTCTGAGCTCCCGGGTTTATAGGAGTCTGCTGCGGTGGATTAAATCCACGGGGTGTGACACAAGTATGTTTTCTAAATAAAACTTGTTAAGTCAAGATTACCCAAATGACATGTGTTGTCATGATAAAGAGTGCTATCGTGGGCTGTCGTGTGTCGATGTGTCACGGTAGTGCTATAATCTAGTGAACATGAATAGCGATGCTATGTTATGAAAAGTGCTGCCATTAGATGAGATATGAAAGAAAAGATTATTTTACAAACATCCATAATTCTTGACTAGTCTAGGTTCATAACAACACTACTATATGTTGACTTCCCAGGATGAGTCAAACACAGGAGTATATTGCATCAGTTTTACTTTCATTACATTGAGTAGTATGGCCTGCTGGCCTTATTACAGCATAATAAATTACAAGCCATCATGGCATAAATAAATCTGGTTGCAGTAAAACATCTACTCGTCAGAAGCTAAGTGACCCCCACAGCAAGAAGTTGAAAGCAGAGCAACACTCTTCAGGGCTCGGACAAAACAACTGACTCTCCTCCTTGTGGATCCAAAAGTTCTTCAAGCATTCATCTTGATCATGGAACACTCCATTTGTTAGATGGTGGATTGCAAGGGTGAGTACTTACGTACTCAACAAGTCATAGTATACAAGTATATATATATATATATATATATATATATATATATATATATATATATATATATATATATATATATATAATAGTGGTGTTATGAACCTATGCTAATAGAGAGAGGGGGAAGGTTGCAAAATACTTTTTCTCTTCATAATTTATGCTTATGGCAGTATTTATCATAACATATCATCCATATCTTTTATAAACTCTTAGGAAGCACAAATGAGCTAAATCTAACAAATTTTATTTGGAAAACATACTTGTGTGAATCCGCCGTGAGCAGACTCCAGAACCTGGGAGCTCAGAGTATTCGATACGTTTTTAAAACTTTGCAAAGGTGTACCACTTTAAGTCCACTTCTTCACTTGGCTTTCAAGTCGGTACCTCTCCATGCGACTTTTACGCATGTGACAAGGCCGAGATCACACAATGGTTTTGCAGTCTAGTATTAACAGTATCCCTGCTCGGTAAATAGACAGTTAAGTGTAAAATACCATTGTGGGTTCTTTCCACTGCCCGAACTACCTAGCCTTGGTCTATGTCCTCGCAAGACACATGACCCATGGATGCAGCCGCGCACGACTCAAATCCAGGCGTAGGGCGACTTCCTTCTTACACCTTATCCTCTCATAATTTTCCTGATTTCACATCACTTATTGCCGTCTGTGGCCCACCAATTTCCACGCGAGAAACCGGACCGACATACCATGTAGGGAACGGTTAATACCAAGAAAGCTACTAAGTTGTGCCTGTCCCATACCAGGCAAGTGGTTGGTATGTTTTCATGCCGCATTGAAGTACAACACAAGGTTCTAGTCCTTATGTGCCTGTGACTGGTTCATTCGACAGCCCTACACTCGTTAGTACTACCACCATTCCATACCAAACTCTGGTCACGGCTAGGATTTTATTTCATGAATATGCATATATACATATATATTAGTTATGGCTCACAATTTGATCATTTTGTAAAGAATCTCCTCATATTTCATTGTCATACAACTTGGTACTGCCATATCATACTTTTCTCATTTCATCACATGCAATACTACTTATAGTCAAGGCAATATCTTAACAATTCATAAAATATAGGTTCAAGATGTTCAAGAATATGACTTGCCTTCTGTGTTGTAAGTATCTGCAGTCGGTGTCGGGTTGGCGAAGTCCTCGAACTTCGTCTCCGGATCTATTCAGCGATAAATCAAACACACAATGATTACTAGCTATTTTAAATGCTTAATGATCTATATGCATGCTTGCTTTAGAGAAGGAAATGGATTGGCGATTTAGGGATCGAATGTATCTATATGCTGAGGCTAGGTCGAAATGATGGAATCAGGAGGATTTAGACTAAGATTGGATGTTAAAGACTCTTAGGGTTTCAAGGCACCAAATTGATATTGAGTTCGCGGCTGGTTCGCTCAAAAACAGTGAATGTCAGCTGATTGTGTCGTAGACATGGTTTAGAGGGTTTCTAGTGGACAAAACAAGTTTGGCTTAAGGCATTGGGTGCACAACTGAACAAAGTGGCTAAATGACAAAATGGTTTCTACAGAAAAGTCTAGGAATTCACAGAAATTACAGACAAGTCCCTGGCACAGAGAGCTAAGTGCTAGAGCACTGTCATTTCTTAGGGCTTGCGCGTCTGGACAATTTGCCCATGCGTTGCTTCACCAACTTTGTCAATCAGGTAGGCGAGGTTACAAGGATGTTGCTAGCGAAGTTAATTGGACATTGGCGGTGAGACGACGGCGAACAGCAAGGTTGAACTCGTTGGCTTTCAAGAACAAGGGTGAGCTACGGTGACAGTGAGCTAGGGTGGATGAAACATGAAAATGATTGAGGGTTTATGATCCTGGAGCGATGCTGAAGGTACTGGAGGAAGGAACTTGGCTGAAGTTGTGATTTGAGGCCCGCCGGCATTATGGCCAGTCTTGAAGAAGACGACAAATGTGGCGATGCTGGTTTAGGGCAATGCAGGTTAAATGGGCTCGGCTACACCATCTACAGGATACAAGGAACGAGTTGGTGCAGCTGGTTTGGCCAAGGACACGGCGAGGTGTGCCGGTGACGTGTGACGGTCACGGCAGCATGCGAAGATCATGAAATCAGCAAACACGAGTTAATTTTGAATTTGAATTGAACAGGCTTGTTCAAGGGGCTCTAGTGATCATTTAGTTCTACAAAAAGGGAGGTTAATTCGGGCTGCAAGGGGGTGCAATAGCCGGAACAGGGTAAATGCAATTCATGGCGATCACTGACGTTGAGGTCCACCGGAGTTCGATTAGGAGCTACAGCATGATGAGATGAGCATAAGGCACTTACTGATTGAATCAAATTGGAATTTGGTGCTGTAGATTGATCTGGTGCCGTTCTCCTCCTCGGCAGCTCATCGGAGAAGAAGAAGAAACGAGAAGAAGGTGAGATGAACTGAGACTTAACTGAGTTTTGGTTGTGATGGAGATGCAGATAGTCGCAGGTGACCTTAAATAGCCACAGGACGAAGATTGCAAGGGAGGTAATCATGGAACTTGTGCCGGTGAAGAGGCTGGGCAAAGCAACGACGACAATGACGCGATGGCGATAGGCAGTGCTGCAACTGACATTTTGGTCGGCACTTTGGGACTTGGTGCTGGCTGGTGCAAAGCAGAGGCAACGAAGTTAGCTCGGCATGGCAACGTGGCATGAAGCTATTGACAAGGTTGCTGCTGGCGGTGCATGGTCGCTGCTGGTGCTGCGTGAGTGCGGTTGTAGCTGGTCACTGGTGCTGCCACTACGATGGCTCTGGCGCAGTCACATGCTCGCATGCAGGTACAAACGAACACAAGCACAGGCGACGGCAAAACTTGGTCGGCGACGAGGAAACACAGCGGCGCTCGAATCAAATAGCGTGTCGGCTGCTGAATTTGAGATTTGGACCAAAATGCAAATTCTGATAATTGGTTTGGACTGATTTGTAAATATGGCAAAAGACTTAGATTAAACTGAGATTGATCATACTACTGTGGCTTCATAAACTCAACAAGTAATTTAGTAAAGACATAAGATAGGATTTAGGGTTTCTGATCAATTTTTATCAAAAACGAAAATAGAGTAATTAGGGTATTTGAATCTAGATTTTGTCAAAACTGAAATTTTGAGACTTTGGGTAAGATTCTGAGATCCTTACAAAAGGAGATTTTGTATTGAATAACATTTGGGAGGTGTTCCCTAAATTAGATTAAGATTTGGGGATGATTTGTGGCTTTTAGCCTTTTCAGGCTTCTGGGAAATCTGAAAAGGATCAATTTGCGATACTTGAGGACTGATTTGTGAAAATGGTCTAGATGATGGAGTTTTGCTGCCAACTTTCTGGATTAAGGTATTGGCATACCCTTGATCATAATACAAGAATAATTTGGTCTAGATTAGGTCAGGATTTGATCAGATCGGCATTCTGAATTTTAGAGTACTTAGGGTAGTTAGGATATTAAATAATTCCGTTTTCGAAAACAGATTGGGACTGATAATTATGGGAGTTAGAGAACGAATCTTATCTGACTTCTGAAGGCTTTTCTACTCAGGATAATTAGTAGGACATATCTGGATGATCTGATCTTGATTTGGGTCTAAGGCATTGATTTTGAGATTTTTGAGCTTCAGGATAGGATAGATTTGAGATGATCTTGCTACTTCTAAAGAGACATATGCATGCATGATTTTCCATGAAAAATGACGTTTACACCCCAAAACCAGGGCGTTACATTGAAGAGTGGATCATCTCTTTGATCCAAATATTGCCAAAGTGTCACAGCTCATTCCCCCAGTTGTAATCTTGGAAAAGATTAACCAAATGACTATTTTGCCAAAAATTGGCGACCGAGGGGTGTCGACGATTGGGACTCGTGGTCTTTAGTCGATCTTACACAGATTTGTGAGTAGGAGGTAAACCTTTCAATGTGTTTATCAAGTAAGTTAAGGTAAGTACAAGTTGGAGACACACAGAATTATATAGGTTTGGGCCCTCAATGTATTGAGTAATAACCCTACATCCTGTGGTGTTTCTACTATGTATAAGAATGTTTACAGGGGAGGAGAGATTGTTACAGGGTTGACCATCTCTCTTGATGCTTCTATCTATTGTCTATTGCTTGAACTATACAAGTCTTCTTCTGAATCCTTTCTCTCTATCTTGTCCTTCCTTCCCTCCTTTTATATTGAACGAAAGGATGCCAACGTGAAGCAGTTCGGACAGTTGCTAACATGTAGTTGCATAACTGCACTTATCTCTTCGCGGGTTAACATGTGCAGTTATGAATAACCGCACATCTTAACTCCTTGGCGGTTACCTTCATACATGGGAGAAGAAGTTATCTTTATCCTGGGAACGTATTTGGTAAAGCTTAAACATTACTCAGGTAAACATAACCCTTGGATCACCTTGGTCACTCATAGCCTGCGACCTTTTGGTCGCACAAGTTCGGCGACCATAGACTGGTTCTGCACCTGCGACCTTCTGGTACACAGGAAATCACTTCTGTGACCATGATGGCTGCTAATGCACAGATTCACATATCATATCCGAAATACCTTAAATATGATATATTCAATAAATAACTAGCTCGGGTAATAATCCTCATCAGCTAGCCCTCAAATTTGAAGCGATAAAAAAGATTATAACTTCAAATTTAAAAAATCCTTGGATACAGTACCTGACGCTTCACCTTCTTATGTTGTACTGTACACCGTGTGGCGATTTGTTTCCCAAGAAAATCTCTGGGTTTAACTTGACAGGTAATCATGAAGTCTTTTACCACATAACCGAGGCTAAAAGTGAGTGCATTTAGGAGCTCGAGGCCTTTGTGAATACGAACTGTCACCTCTGGGCTCTATAAATAGCAAAGCTTTTAGTTCTAAAAACTCACAAGTTTTCTTTGGCTAAGTCTTCAGAACTTCTTCTCATCTTACTTCACTTTTCCTTCTCTGTTCTCATCTTAATGGCGAACCGAGACTCCAGAAAGATTGTTGAGAGTAATGAAGAAGAAATAGAAATAGAAGACAAGATTGAACAAGCTCTTCAGAAGGTAATCCTCTTCTGAAGAATCTATATGAATCATTTCTTTGTGATTTGAATATTTCCAAAGTAATGCATTTTGGAATTCTTTAGATGTTCGAGGACTCGACATCTTTGAAGAAGTGGTCTGGAGATGATGCAGGATCATCCAGTGGAGCTTCATCCAAAAAGCTAATGGGAATCGAGGACAAGGTTGCCACATTACCCTCAGCTCTTTCTTTGCATCCAACTTCTGAGGTGTTAGTTGGTACTGCACCTGTAGTGCCTTTGTCACCAAGTCCTTCTCCTCCCTCAGCTTTTGCCACCCAGCCTGCGACCCAGGTTATTATCTTTATCCTCTCTCCTTGTTACATACTTTTGGAACTGACCCCTGTATGCACAGGAGGACAAGGCTCTCTGGGTCCTCAGCGAACAACTTGCTGAGATCCAGGTTCTTCTGAGGGAGAAGTCTGCATTGTGCAAAACTCTCCAAGAAAAAAAAGAGGAGCTGCAGGAGCACTTCAATAGGCGAGGACACAACCTTGAGACTGTCCTCTCAGTTATGGAACGCCCGTCAACGAGCTATAATGGAGCTCACGAAGAGACGCGGTTGACCCGCATAGAGAGAGATCTCGCTCGAAATAAGAGGGACCTCTCTATTGCAATTAGGGACAACTGCTTCTTTGCAATAAAAGATGACGTTGATAGGTTAAGAGACGTCACGGGTTCCCTTGGGGCAGCTAGTGTTGATCCCACTAATATCAATCTATCCCTTAGAGAACTTTGTAAATTACTTTCGGATCAGGTTGACGCTTTGGTCGCCTGTATCCCTTTTTTTATGTAAAGAATGTAAGAAATAAAATTTCTTTTCTTTACATCTCGAATTCTTTAAATGATTAGGTATAATTTATAATCATCAATTGGAATTCTTGAATAAATATCTCTGTGTGAAAAATGTTTACAGGTAAATATCTCTGCTACCATAACATCCACAGGTAATTAATACTTTGTCCATGATCAAATCAGGACAGTACTGAGATCACAGAATAGCATTGAGACCATGGAGAACACTAAGGTCACAGAATAATATTGAGTTGAGATCATGCATAGTACTGAGATCACAGAATCACTTTGAGATCATAACAGTACTGGAATTACGAGATTACCCTAAAATCATAGGGTATTAAAACCGCAAAAAATTCCAATACAGTTACTTGTACCGTAGCCCCCGAATATGAAATAAAATGACCTTTTAATTTCCAAAAAAGATGCATTTTGTTTCAAATTCCACCAGGGTTAACGCTATGGTTTCGGGTTGAAACCGTGAAGACCCTTTATGAGGAAATATTAAAATACCAAATGTGGCAAGTAGTGGCTTTGGGCAGATAAAAGGAAGATACCTTGCTTGAGGAGCTTCAGAAAACCCTCTTTTGCATTAGTCATTCCGCCGCAAAAAACCCTCGTTGTTCACTTTTGCTCTCATCACCACCAAAAACCTTCATCTTTCCAAAGATTCTCACAACAATGGCGTCCTAGAGTCGATTGAGTCATAGAGATACTGAGAGTTTAGCAACATTGGAGAAAGGGGAAATTCTTCCCTCTCAACTACTAATCAACTCGCGACCCGCGGGGAAACTAGAAGAAACCCCTAATGTCCAGGAGAGTGAATTGGTGATTTTCGACGACTTTCTGCGATGTGGATTTCGCTTGCCAGAAAGCAAATTTCTGCAAGATATCCTGATGCACTTCGACTTAGGGCTGGTAAACCTCCACCCTAATGCTATCCTCATTCTGGCTGTCTTTCAGCACTTGTGTGAGGCTTTTGTGGGAGTGTTACCGTGCGTAGATCTATTTTGATGGTTTTATTTCTCAACATGGTCGAAAAGTCCCAGTGCAGCAGGGTGTGTATATTTTCGCCTGCTGGAGAAGAAATATTACCCCTCCTTCCCCCTGCGTGATTCTGTGCACGGATGGAACCAGAGATGGTTCTACTCTTCCACACCGGTAGAGAGCAACTTGTGGTTTGAGAACCGGCGACCAATGAAAAGCAGTGAAATGGACGCCGCTCCAGTGTTAGGCACTGACTTGCAAAAACAAGCGCAAGTAATTCTTCACTTAGTCCACCAGGGATTGACAGCGCGAGATATCATCCGTGACTTTATGAAGAATAGGATAAGCCCTCTAAAGAAGAGGGAGCATCCTGCCTGGGCAATGCAATCCATGGCGGATAATACCCTAGACTACAATAATGGTAAGTTTACTTGTTCACAAAATGCGTGTTATTACTGATGATCAATGTCATGCTAACTAATTGCGATTGTGAAATAGTCTTGTCCATATCAGAAATTGATAGGAGGACAAACAGCCTTCTGAAGTCGTATAATGTAACGATAGAAAGAGGTCTTGGACTGATCTGTAAATCTGGAGATTTAGATGGTTAGGGTTGAATTTGATTCTGCTGATTTGGCAAACTTAATTCAACAGATAATTTGGCACAGATAGAAGATAAAATTTGAAACATTTGAATGGTTTTTGATATAAACTGAAAATAGAGTAGATTAGGGTATTTGAAATCTGAGTTTTTGTCAAATACTAAAATTCTGGAATTTAGGATTTGATTTTGAGATACTCATATAAGAAGATTTTGTGTTGAATGGCATTTGGGAAATGTTCCCTGAATCAGATTTGGATTTGGAGATGATTTGTAATATTTTGCCTTTTCAGGCTTCTAGAAAATCTGGAAAAGGACTGATCTGCAATACTCTTGGACTGATTTGCGAAAAAGGTTTAGATGATGAAATCTGACTGTTAACTTTTTGGATTAAGGTATTGGCATACCCTTGATCATAATCCAAGAATAATCTGGTCTGAACTTGGTCAAGATTTTGATTAAATCTGAATTTCTGATACTTAGGGTATTTGGGTAATATAAAATATTTCTATTTTCGAAAACAGAAAGGAGTTGATAAATCTGAAAATTAGAGATAGAATTGAATCTGGGTTCTGAAGACTTTTATACTCAAGATAGATAATAGACCAAATCTGAAAAGTCAGATCTTGATTTGGGTCTACAAAATAGATTTTAAGATTTTGGGCTTAGAACATAATAGAGTTGGGGCTGATTTGGCTGATCTAGAAGAGACATATGCATGCATGAATTTTTAAGAAAGAAATTTTCACCCCTAAACTCAGCGTGTTACAGCTCCATGTTTGACTGCTCGGGTTGTCGTTGGTTTGGCAATCGATAAGGTTGCTAACTTTTTGGTTGGAACGGCGGCCTTTGAGCTTGAAATTGGGTATTTTGTTGATGTTGTTGCTGTTGTCCAAAAATTTGTTGTTGGTATTGAGGTTGCTGATTTTGTCTTGACCATGCAAAATTTTGATTGTTGCGCCATCCAGGGTTATATGAGTTAGAAAAAATATTACCTTACCGTTGTTGCATACCCTGAAAAGCGTTTGCCTATTCCATGGATAGGTTAAATTGGCATTCATAGCCATAGTGGCCTTGTATGCCGCACAATTCACATATAGGTGTAATTGTATTAACAGATGAAGTAGCATTTGATCCCAGAATAGCAAGTTTATCGGTTAAAAGTGCTATCTGTTCGGCTAATTGTGAAATTACACTTACATCCATGCTATTGGTCGGAGCTTATTGAGCAGCTCGTTCGGTTTCTCATTGTGTGTAGTTCTGAGTTATACCTTCGATGAGGTCGCATGATTCATCTACACTTTTGTTCATTACTGCACCACCAACTGCGGCATCTACGGCCATCCATGCATTGTAGTTCAAACCGCTATAAAACGTTTGAACTACAAGCCACTTCTCTAGTTCGTGATGCGGACATTTGATTAGCAAGTCCTTGTACCGCTCCCAAGCATCATAAAGTGATCCACCTACCTGCTGAGAAAAACATGCAATCTGTTTTCGAAATTGAACAATTTTAGCAGGAGGGAAAAACTTACCAAGAAAAGCTCATGAGAGTTCATCCCAAGTAGTGATTGACACAGGAGGAAGAGTGTATAGCCATGCCCTCGCCTTCTTGCGAAGCGAGAAAGGAAAGAGCCTCAAATGTAGTGCATCCTGTGATACTCCATGAATTTTGAAAGTATCACAATTCTCAAGAAACATATGTAAATGTAGTGATGGGTCTTCAGCGGCAAGACCGCTGAATTAGTTTTGTTGAACCAAATTCAAAAGCACAGATTTTATATCAAAATTATTTGATTCAATCGGTGGTCTGAGAATACCTTATTGCAATCCCATGCTGAGCGGGGTTGCATAATCCTTAAGTCTCTTTTGGTCCTCTATTGTTGTTTTTCTTCGATGTCTTCAAAAATTTGCGAATTTTCCTCCGATCTTACCTATCTTGCCTCATATCGAAGTTGGCGCGTGACATGCTCATCCGAGCTATCTAGCTTTGCACTACTGTCCCTAAAAGGTTAGTGGTGCAAAGAACAGAAGAAAAAAAAGAAAATAGAAGCAAGATTGAGAAGTGAGATCGACTTATATCAGTGAAAATTAATCTAAAAAGATGAATTACATTGTTCCCCGGCAACGGCGCCAAAAACTTGCTTGCCCCTGAGAGGGTCGAGTGCGATGTGTCTAGTAATAACGGCAAGTGAACGGTTGAATGTTAAGCACTTGAGAGTCGAATTTCACGAGGAACAAGCGTATTCATCTTTCTAACTTAATGGATCACTGATTAAGTCTAAACGATTTTGGGATGATTGTTTTTCTATAACTAAATCTAATAATCTAGGGTTTGCAAGCTGGAATGAAAATCTAGGGTTTCAAGAATTCCATAACCATCCGGCGTAATTCTACCCAAGATCCAAGGATTGTAAGATAATTTCAATCGTTTTCTAAGACAAATTAAGTTTTCGATTCGGGGTGTTGTGTCAACAGTCAGAGGATCGCTTCCATTATTACGTTTGGCAAGAGTCTCTCTCCTGTTCAAGGTACCACGTCAAAGTGCTAGAACTCAAGAACTCCCCTAAATTCTTACTAAGCCTCAACTATTACGTTTGTTGCTAAAACAAGAATTTAGGGTTTGGAGGAAGAAAACATCATGAAATTACTCCAAAACTTGAAATAAAAACCAAGGAAGAATCACGCCTTTAGGATTAGGTCATCCATAACCCTAGAGGGGATCTACTCGCTGAAAGCCATAATAATGTAGAAATTGTTGAATCTTGAGCCCTAATTAGGGTTTTGGTGATTTATGACATCCGTGAGATTTGCGACTAACCTCTGTGTGTGAGACTCAGGTAAATCAGAGGAGAAAGCATCAAGAAAGATAAAAGCAAGATTATAAAGACTCCATGAAGCAAAAACGACGAAAACCTCGACAAGAGTACAAATGTCTAAACCTAGCGCTTTCTTGTTTTGATAATTTCTAGGTTAGATGGTCGTACTATTAAGAGGGGTCTTAGTACAAGTCTCTTGATCAACCTTGAAGTTTTTAGAATCACATTTGCATTTGCATTTGCCCTCAAATCGAAATTGAGTAAAAATTCAGTTTTCAGTTTTCTGTTTTCGTTTTGTACTGGCCGGACAGTGTCTGAAATGACCGGACAATGTCCGGCCAATACAAATAACTTCTGAACATTGCAAAACTTTAAACAGAGACATATACATTTGTCCGGTGCATCTGTCCGATGAAGGCCAGACATTGTCCGAAGTAACCGGACAATGTCCGGTCAATACAAATTTTTCACGGCATATTAAGTTAAGACAAATGTATTTGTCTGGAGGTTTTTGTCTGAAATGCACTGAACTTTGTCCGAAGTGACCGGACAATGTCCGGCCAATACATTTTCTGAGCTATTGAAAATGCATGTGTTAACAGAGACATATGTATTTGTCCGGACAAATCCCATATGTCCGGCCTATACAAATAGTTGGAGTGTTTTATTTCGAGTGTCAACAGAGACAAATACATTTGTCCGGACATTTTGTCTGGACAAATCGATTTGTCCAGTGTGTACATGTAATGTTGAACAGGGGTGTTAACAGAGACAAATGCATCTATCCGGACGTTTTGTCCGGACAAATCCATTTGTTCGGCCTTCACAAACATGTTCAAACGGCTACTGACACTCGAATTACACGTGAGTAACGGTCAAGTTTTTGTACTGGCCGGACAATGTCCGAAGTGACCGGACAATGTCCGGCCAGTACAACTTTCGCCCAATTTTCTTGAAAACGACCGTTTTGCTGAGAGTATAAATATCCCACTGTTTGTAGATGTCATATACACACGAAATACATCTCTAAACTCTTGTGCAACAGTGTGCAAACTCTCTCACACTCATTCTCTAGCAATTGAAGTCAAAACTTGAGCAAACCTTGAGTGCTAGTTGAGTGAAGTTGATTTCAAGCCTTTGCATTTCCATTGTTGTTCATCAAGCTTTGAGGTTGATCAAGCAAGGTGCTAGGCTTGTTACTCTTGGTGATTGCCGTCACCTAGACGACCCGGGAGGTCCGGCGATCTCTCCATCGACGGTGTGTGTCGGAGAGACCCGGCGATTGATTGTAAAGGCTCGGAGCTCGCCTATCCGGAGAGGAGAAGGGCTACCCATAGTGAAATCGAAGCATAAGCTCTAGCGAAGAGCGCTTCAACGAGGATTAGTGGAAATCAGCAAATTTCTGAGACCTCGGGAAAAATTCGATCTCTTCGGTTATTTCTATTACTTGCTTATTTTCTTAGAGATTGAATTGTTCCTCTTAATCCTTTAGAAATTGCAAAACTCATCTTGAATTGTCATTCATATCTTTAGAGATTTGATATTGCAATTTTAGGTTGTTAAACACTAGTTTAAGAGTAAAATTTTCAAAACCGCCTATTCACCCCCTTCTAGTCGGCATCCTTCGATCAACACGTGGTATCAGAGCACTAGGTCTCTCATTTTAGGCTTAACCGTCTAGAGAGAGGATGTCATCGATCAAAGAAAACTATAATGGAAAGGTTCCCTTCTTCAAGGGTGATAACTATTGTTATTGGAAAATTAGGATGGCGGTTTACCTAGAATCCATTAGTCTTGATGTTTGGAGGGTAACTAGAGATGGTTTTAGAGCTCCAATTGACTTACAAAATCTCACACGTCTAGAAGCGAAAAACCTCCAAGAAAATGCTCAAGCAAAAAATGTCATATTTAATGGTCTTGACTTAAGTGAGTTCAATCGCATTAGTAATCTTGATACATCTTATGAAATGTGGAAAACTTTAGAAGTAATTCACGAAGGCACATCTAAGGTCAAAGAAGCTAAACTAATCAAATTAACTAGAGAATACAACTCCTTCTTCATGCTTGAATCTGAAAATGTTAGTGACATGTATACTCGACTCAATCTATTAATCAATGACCTCAAAGGTTTAGGTACAAAATTTGAAGATATTGATATTGTGCGTAAAATGCTTATGACTTTACCATCGAGTTTTGATACAATTGTGACAGTGCTTATCAATGGTGATCTCACATCCACAACTCCTACCGAGCTCTTGGGTGCTCTTACTACCCATGAAATGCAAAAAGAAGAGAAGAAAGGGATTGTGGAAGCATCCGGATTAAAGAAGAAAAACTTGGCATTTAAGGCAAATGTCGAGGAAGCCAAGGAGGATAGTTCGGATGAAAGCTCCGATGGTGATCTAGCTCTTCTTGTGAGAAAAACCCGCAAGCTCCTAATTAAACAAGATCAACAAAAGGGGGTTTGAGTTTGACAAAAGGCGAGGACCGCACAAGAAGACCGGATTCAAGAACATTAAATGCTATGAATGTAATGAGAAGGGACACTTTGCCTCAAGATGTTCAAATAATAAGGGTGATCATCAAAGATCACATGAGAGGAAAGATGACGGTGAAGGGTCAAAAGGTAAAAAGAAGCTCTTCAAAAAGTTCTATAACAATAGAAGCAAGGGCCAAGCCTATATCGGTGAATGGTACTCCGGATCGGAGGAATCCAAATCAGAGGATGAAGTACCATCAACTTCTAAGAAAATGGCGGGAATTGCTATCGGAGAAGCCACTTCGCTTGAAGACAAGTCATCATTGTGTCTTATGGCGAGTGATGATGCTAAGGTATCGGATCTCGAACCTTCTTATGAGGAACTAGTTGACATGGTTATGAAATTAAATGAGGCACTAGGTAAAATAACTAAGGAGAACAAAATGCTTAAGAAAGAATATTCAACACTTAGTGATTTATATGCTGAACTAAATGATTCGCATGAGGCACTTCTAGTAAATGAAATTATCGATTCTAAACAAACTAGTGATATAGGAATTACTTGTGATATTCTAGATGAATCATCTCATATTATCTCTCATTCAAAGTCAATCACTTGTAATGCTTTAGAAATTAATCATGAAAATGTTTGTGATGAAATTGTTGATAACAACTCAAACTTTATTTTAGAAAATTTAGAACTCAAGGCACAAGTGGAAAAGCTAAATCTAGGGTTAGCAAAATGCTTTAAAGGAAAAGAAATCTTAGACAAACTTCTTAGTGAGCAGCGATGTTCATTTAGAAAGGAAGGTTTAGGATATGAACCGAATAAAAGAAAGAAGTTGAGTACTAAAGCGACTTTTGTTAAGGCCACTAATATGTTTTATCACAAATGCCATGATGTAGATCATTTGCCGGATAGTTGTCTCTCAACTTCTAAAGCTAAAGAAAATGAGTATCACTCCCATTACATGCTTAAGAAAACAAAGTACGGAAAAGTAATTGCAAAATTCATTGGTTTACCTTATCAAAATAAACATAAAAAGAGAATTTGGGTTCCAAAAACCCTTGTTGCTAACTTCCAAGGACCCAAACAAATTTGGGTACCTAAAAGCGTCTAACCCTTCTTTTAGGTAAACTACAAAACCGGTGGGAGGCATTGGGTGCTTGATAGCGGATGCACCCAACACATGACCAGTGATGGAAGTCGGTTCTCCTCATTTGAGAATGGTTGCAATGACATTGATAAAATCACGTTTAGTGATAATAGCAAAGGAAAGATAATTGGGTTAGGTAAAGTTGCAATCACAAACAACCTTTCCATCTCAAATGTATTACTTGTTGAATCTTTAAATTTCAATTTGCTTTCGGTTGCAAAAATTTGTGATTTGGGTCTTAGATGCATTTTCGAACCAAATGGTGTTATCATTGAAAGCTTAGAAGACAAGTCTTTAATTTTCAAAGGTTTTCGATATGGAGATTTGTAGTTGGTGGATTTCGGTTCAAAAGATTCTTGCATTTCAACTTGTTTGGTTGCTAAAAATTCTTTGGGATGGCTTTGGCATCGTCGCTTGGCTCATGTTGGGATGCATCAATTAAACAAACTCTTAAAAAGATATTTGATCTTAGGTATGAAAAATGTAAAATTTGAAGAGAATAAACTTTGTAGTGCTTGTCAAGCGGGAAAACAAGTTGCTAGTACTCATCCCGCTAAAAACGTTTTGTCAACCTCTAGACCACTTGAGCTTTTGCATATGGATTTGTTTGGTCCATCGGAAACTCAAAGTATTGGTGGTAGCAACTATTGCTTTGCAATTGTTGATGATTTCTCTCGATTTACTTGGATTTTCTTCTTAAATCATAAGTCTGATGCTCCAAGTGTGTTTAAAAGATTTGCAAAACGTGTTGAAAATGAATTTGAATTCTCCATCAAGAAACTTCGAAGTGATCATGGTGGAGAGTTTCAAAATTCGGATTTTATTGAGCTTTGTGATGAATCTGGAATTAAACACGAATTTTCCGTACCATATACTCCTCAACAAAATGGTGTTGTGGAAAGAAAAAATCGAACATTAGTTGAAATGGCTCGAACTTTGTTGGATGAATATAAAACCCCCACTAGGTTTTGGGCCGAGGCAGTCAATACTGCTTGTTATGCCATAAACCGGCTTTATACTCATCCATTGTTAAACAAAACTCCCTACGAGCTAATTGTTGGAAGAAAACCAAATATTTCATATTTTTGAGTTTTTGGCTGCAAATGTTACATTCTTAAAAAACGCATGCATCTTGGAAAGTTTCAAAGACGTGTTGATGAGGGTTTTCTTGTTGGATATTCATCAACTAGTAAAGCTTATCGTGTCTTTAACATCATAACCGAATGCATTGAAGAAACGTGCAATGTTGAGTTTGATGAATCTAATGGCTCTCAAGAAGAGTATGAAGATTTTGAAAATGTAGGAAATGAGGAACTAAGAGAAGCTATGAAGAACATGACAATTGGGGATATCAAGCCCAAGGATGAAGATTCAAAGTCACCCGATCAAGAAAATGAAATAGCTTCTATGATTCCGGAGGCCCCTACTCAAGTCGATCTTGATCCGGAAATGAAGGAAAATGAAGATCAAGCATTGCAAAATCCAAGACTTCATCAAACCATCACTAAGAATCATCCCGTCAACCAAATAATAGGTGATGTTGGTAAAGGTGTTCAAACTCGCTCTAGAATCGCATCTTTTTGTGAACATGCATCTTTCATTTCTAGTATTGAGCCTAAATGCATTGATGAAGCATTAGCGGACCCGGATTGGGTAAATGCTATGCATGATGAGTTGAACAACTTTACTAGAAATAATGTTTGGGAACTTGTAGAACAACCCCATAATCACAATATAATTGGTACAAAATGGGTCTTTCAAAATAAGCAAGATGAGAATGGCATAGTTGTAAGAAATAAAGCTTGATTGGTAGCACAAGGTTATTCTCAAATTGAGGGATTAGATTTTGATGAAACTTTTGCTCCCGTAGCTAGACTAGAGGCTATTCGTATCTTACTTGCATTTGCATCATGTTTTGAAATCAAATTATTTCAAATGGATGTTAAAAGTGCCTTCTTAAATGGTGAAATTTCGGAACTTGTATTTGTAAAGTAACCACCGGGTTTTGAAGATCCAAAATATCCAAATCATGTCTACAAACTCTCAAAAGCCCTTTATGGTCTTAAGCAAGCTCCTAAGGCTTGGTATGAACGATTACGAGATTTCCTAATTTCACAAGGTTTTAAAGTTGGAAAAATTGATACAACTCTCTTTACCAAAATCATAAACGATGACTTCTTTGTTTGCCAAATCTATGTCGATGATATAATTTTTGGTTCCACTAATGAATCTCTTTGTCAAGCTTTTGGTGAAACCATGTCCAAGGAATTTGAGATATCTATGATAGGAGAATTGAGCTTTTTCCTCGGACTCCAAATTAAGCAAATCAAAGAAGGTATATTTGTGAGTCAAAGCAAATACGTGAAGGACTTGCTCAAAAGATTCGGCATGGATGATGCAAAGCCAATCAAGACTCCCATGGCTACAAATGATCATTTGGACTTGGACGAGGGAGGTAAACCGGTAGAGCTCAAATTATATCGCTCTATGATTGGTAGTTTATTATATCTTACTGCTTCTAGACCGGATATTATGTTTAGTGTATGTATGTGTGCTAGGTTTCAAGCTGCTCCTAAAGAGTGTCATCTAACTGCAGTAAAAAGAATCTTTAGATACCTAAAACATACACCAAACATAGGCCTTTGGTATCCTAAGAATGCTAGCTTTGATCTCCTAGGATATTCGGATTCTGATTATGCCGGTTGTAAAATTGATAGAAAAAGTACTTCCGGTGGATGTCAACTTCTAGGAAGATCATTAGTCTCTTGGACTTCAAAGAAACAAAATTCGGTTGCACTCTCAACCGCCGAGGCGGAATATGTATCGGCCGGTAGTTGTTGTGCACAACTTCTTTGGATGAAGCAAACTTTGTTAGATTATGGCGTAAGAGTCAATTGTGTTCCACTTTTATGTGATAATGAGAGTGCCGTTAAAATTGCTAACAATCCCGTTCAACACTCTCGAACAAAGCACATTGATATTAGACATCACTTTCTAAGGGATCATGTATCAAAAAGGGATATAGTGATTAGTCATGTTTCAACCGAAAATCAATTAGCGGACCTATTCACTAAACCCTTGGATGAGTCAAGATTTAGCAAGTTAAGAAATGAATTGAATGTTATTGACATTTCAAATGTTATTTGATGTCTTGCTTGTCTTGAATTGGTTCTTAGTTAGATTATATCTAGCATATATACTATTGCCTATATGTATATAAATATATATATATTCAATTAATGTAGGCATCTATGCCAATCACTTCCTATTTTGAAGAAAAAGACCAAAAGTCACCATTTTGTCGTTTCTCAACAAAACTTGGATAACACATTAAGGGGGAGCAACTTCAAGCTCATTGAATGCTTGTATATCCAAAATTGTGTACCAAAAAAAAATATGCATATTGTTTATTAAAAAGGGTCATTTTTAAATCAAAAAGGGCGAAAAAGTGCCAAAATGTTCAAAATATGTAAAAATAACACAAAATCTTCAAAACTACCCTTCAAATATGTTCTCAAAGGTTTTGAAAGTGAAAAGAAAGGATTTCGAGCTAAAATGTTGAATTTTGACAAAATTGAACATCTAGGGATCTTGTTTTGGCCTACAATGACTTATTTCCATAAATTAAAATGGATTGAGTTTTGACAAAAATTTTCTACAAGAAACACTTAGAGATCAATCATTCGAAGATAGTTCATGTTGAAATTTTTCTCAAAAGACCTATGGTTTGTAAGTTATTACATTTTTCAAGTCGCCCGAAAACGAGTTTTGACACGAAAATACCCAAAACGTGTATTTTGTGAATTTCGCTGTTTGAGCCAAAAAATTTTCCATGATTTGGCTTGAAATAGTATTTCAAATTCATACAAGTCCAAACATCGTAGAAAAATCCAAGTTTCATGAAGATTTGACAATTTGGCAAAAACTCGTTCTGTTTTACTCGTTTTACCCGAAAACGTGCTTCGGAGGCTCACACTATGATTTTCTTCACTCATACCCATCTCAAGGCTATCTAGATATATTCCCAATATGGTATTTGAGTTTCTACTGAAATCAAATCTCCGGTTGAAGCAACTTTGCGAAAAATTCAAAATTTCAGAACCTTCAGGTGTTTATCTGAACTGACCGGACATTGTTCGCCCAGTTCAGACTCTGTCTGGCCATATCGGACATTGTCCGGCCATATCGGACTTTGTCCGGTGTGTGCATAACGGTTCTGTTATCAAAATCTCCCGAAGCCCTCTTCTTCCCCAAATCGTGCTTTTTCTTTTGTCTGCTCCTCAGTTCATCCTCTCACCACTGTTCAATCCTTCTCCTCCGGACACGAGGTTTCGTCCGATCATCTTCCGTCCGGCCTCAGATCTAGGCTCCTGTGCATCTCCTCTTTCCTTGGTTTGGGTCAGTTTTTCTTTTTCCTTTCTCTGGTTCGTGCATTACATCTCATGTCATACTAGGGTTTGAAATTGACAAAATGTCTTGCATGTCTAAATTGTTTAGAGATTCATGAAATTGACATCTAGGAGTGATCACATTTAAGTTGATTTGTGCAAAATTGAAACTTTTCATAGACATGCATGGTATTAGTATCAATATGATTTCTAGGGTTAGATTTTGTGACAAAAACTAGTATGGATTTTCTGGAAATATGATAATCTAGTTGGATCAACTATTAAAAGTTGGATTCACATCAAATTTGTTCAAAGTTTTAACATGCACAAGATGAATGTATAGATGAGTATATCAAAGACGATTTGTTTTTGACTGCATTAGGTCTAAGGCAAATTGAATAGAGCAAAACAAAATCAAATTGCAGGAAGAGATAATATGAAGTCTAAGCAAGCCTCTATTAGTGAATGCATGAGTATAATTTAGTTCAATTTGAATCATATAAGGTTAGGTCATGCTTTCATATACATATGAAAACTAGTTCATGCATATCAAGACACCTTCATCTAGTCATATCATGATAAAATTCTCTATCTCTCTCTACCAGAGTTATCATGTCTGGAAGAATGAAACAAACCAGCCGTCGCCATGGGCCTAGATCTTCCCAACAGGCTCAACCCATTGTCATGTCTGGAAGAATGAAACAAACCAGCCGTCGCCATGGGCCTAGATCTTCCCAACAGGCTCAACCCATTGATTGGGATTCCCTGGCAGTTGATGAGGATGATGCAGCTCCAGCATCTCCCATGGGGTCTCCTATTGCTGATTCTGACTCGAATGATAGCAGCAGCAGTAGTGGTGATGAGCAACCTAGAGGCCATCAAACTTTCACCGCTAGTGCTATTCGGCGATTTTGTCGAAAGAACCCGTACGAGCATCCGAGGACATGTACTGAGAGGAACTTCTGGAATGCTTTTCAGATGTCCCAGTATCACACCAGATTCTCCTCCGCCAAAGTCTTTGGGCATCAGGCCATTGATTGGAACTTGATCGAAAGCAAGGTGAACTATCCATTAAGGGGCAAGTTCCTGACAGTCAGTTCGCACTCCTTCACCGAGATGAAGGAAGACTGGAAGTGGAACGTGGACATCATCCGTTCGTTCTTCGCATCTCTCCATGTTGCCTCGGATCGATCCCACGTCGTCTTCATGAACAACAACTCAAAGAGGACTCTCACGAAGGCACAATTTGAAGAGGCTCTACAAATCGAGCACGTCGACAACAGCCTCTTCGCCTTCGATGAAGTTTGAGTTGAAGACGTCATCACCTCTTCGACAATCCAGATCCAAACATTGGTAAAGTCTCTCAACTAATCCCTCCAGTTGCAATTCCTGAAAAGCTCAACCGCATGACCATCTTGCCAAAAACCAGAGATCGCGGGGCTGTCACATCTACCATGCTACGACTGTTGAAAGCCCAAGTTGACGAGACTCCGTTCGACATTGTGGAGTTCATGTTCCATGAGATGCAGGAGGTTCAGATGGACTCGAAGAGGCTCTTGCCCTTCGCACCCTTCATAGCTCATACTCTGACCTACTTTGGACTGCATCGAGCATCCCGCCCCACTTCTATGGAGTATTACCGGATGAAGAGCCTGGGGATCCTTATTCGCTACGAGAACCAAGTTGGATCACCAGCTCATGAAGATGAGCACATGTCTCCGGTCGCGGGAGCTCCTTCTCCACTTCAGTCCTATTCCATCTCTCAGAGTCCTGACGTCTCGGCTCCGTACATGATGATCATGGAGCGGCTAGATCAGATGTCCATGCGATTCGAGACTCGCCTCGATGAGGTTGACTCCAGATTGAGCTCCATCGACCATCGCCTCAATGTCATCGAGCCTCACATCGATTCTATGAGTCAGGATATCTTTGAGCTGCGGGGACGATTTGACGCAGGCCAATATCAGCGTCGTCGTCGCGGCGATTCTTCTTCCGATCATCCTCCACAGTCTTAGATTGTCTTACTCTTGTATATATGCTACTTGTATATATGTCTTCTCCCTTTATGGATGTTTGATGACAAAGGGGGAGAGTTATATTATGGTTCATGGATATGTGGTTATGACGTTATGTCGTATGTCGTATGTCGTATGTCGTATTGTGGATATTTTTATCATTTATTGCTTGCTATGGATTAATGTATGAATGTATGAACATGGATATATTATGAAATGAAATTGTTGTTTGGATTTGGACATATACATGTGGATTCAATATCTTGTTATGGACTTATTCATGAGCATGGATGTAAGATTCAGGGGGAGCACTATTTGCTAATATTCATTTTTCGATATCCATATTTTTTATGCATAACAGTTGTCATCAATCACCAAAAAGGGGGAGATTAATTAATCTTGAGCCCTAATTAGGGTTTTGGTGATTAATAACATCCGTGAGATTTGCGACTAACCTCTGTGTGTGAGACTCAGGTAAATCAGAGGAGAAAGCATCAAGAAAGAGCAAAGCAAGATTATAAAGACTCCTTGAAGCAAAAACGACGAAAACCTCGACAAGAGTACAAATGTCTAAACCTAGCGCTTTCTTGTTTTGATAATTTCTAGGTTAGATGGTAGTACTATTAAGAGGGGTCTTAGCACAAGTCTCTTGATCAACCTTGAAGTTTTTAGAAGCACATTTGCATTTGCATTTACCCTCAAATAGAAATTGAGTAAAAATTCAGTTTTCAGTTTTCGTTTTGTACTGGCCGGGCAGTGTCTGAAGTGACCGGACAATGTCTGGCCAATACAAATAACTTCTGAACATTGCAAAACTTTAAACAGAGACATATACATTTGTCCGGTGCATCTGTCCGATGAAGGCCAGACATTGTCCGAAGTAACCGGACAATGTCCGGTCAATACAAATTTTTCATGGCACGTTAAGTTAAGACAAATGTATTTGTCTGGAGGTTTTTGTCTGAAATGCACCGGACATTGTCCGAAGTGACCGGACAATGTCCGGCCAATACATTTTCTGAGCTATTAAAAATGCATGTGTTAACAGAGACATATGTATTTGTCCGGACAAATCCCATATGTCCGGCCTATACAAATAGTTGGAGTGTTTTATTTCGAGTGTCAACAGAGACAAATACATTTGTCCGGACATTTTGTCTGGACAAATCGATTTGTCCAGTGTGTACATGTAATGTTGAACAGGGGTGTTAACAGAGACAAATGCATCTGTCCGGACGTTTTGTCCGGACAAATCCATTTGTCCGTCCTTCACAAACATGTTCAAACGGCTACTGACACTCGAATTACACGTGAGTAACGGTCAAGTTTTTTGTACTGACCGGACAATGTCCGAAGTGACCGGACAATGTCCGGCCAGTACAACTTTCGCCCAATTTTCTTGAAAACGACCGTTTTGCTGAGAGTATAAATATCCCACTGTTTGTAGATGTCATATATACACGAAATACATCTCTAAACTCTTGTGCAACAGTGTGCAAACTCTCTCACACTCATTCTCTAGCAATTGAAGTCAAAACTTGAGCAAACCTTGAGTGCTAGTTGAGTGAAGTTGATTTCAAGCCTTTGCATTTCCATTGTTGTTCATCAAGCTTTGAGGTTGATCAAGCAAGGTGCTAGGCTTGTTACTCTTGGTGATTGCCGTCACCTAGACGACCCGGGAGGTCCGGCGATCTCTCCATCGACGGTGTGTGTCGGAGAGACCCGGCGATTGATTGTAAAGGCTCAAAGCTCACCTATCCGGAGAGGAGAAGGGCTACCCATAGTGAAATCGAAGCATAAGCTCTAGCGAAGAGCGCTTCAACGAGGATTAGTGGAAATCGGCAAATTTCTGAGACCTCGGGAAAAATTCGATCTCTTCGGTTATTTCTATTACTTGCTTATTTTCTTAGAGATTGAATTGTTCCTCTTAATCCTTTAGAAATTGCAAAACTCATCTTGAATTGTCATTCATATCTTTAGAGATTTGCTATTGCAATTTTAGGTTGTTAAACACTAGTTTAAGAGTAAAATTTTAAAAATCGCCTATTCACCCCCCCTCTAGTTGGCATCCTTCGATCAACAGAAATAACAATAAGAAATAAATAAAAACTTACTTGATTGCTTGAAAATTAAAGTTGCTGTGCTTGTCGGCTTACAAAAGCAATAAAAATAGAGAAGGGGGCTCTTCTAAACTAAAATAAACCCTAATGACTTCCAAACCTAAGAAAAAGAGATGATTAATTGAGCTAAAAGCTTCTCTATTTACAGTACATAGAAAAAAGTGCCCAAAAATAACTCTTTGACGTGCAGACGACGAAGTCTGCTTTCAAACGATGCGAGAACGGACAAATCTGAGTCAGAACCTACCAAATTTGACCAATTCTAATCCAATACGACTCAAACCGACCAATTCTGGCTAAAACCAACCAAGTTCGACCAGTTTGAGTCAAAACTGGATCAAAACGGCCCACAAACGACCAATTTGGATCAAATCCGCTTCAAAACAGCTCATCCACGACCAATCATGGTCAAATTCGCCTCACAACGACCAGTTTGGATCGAAACTAGTCAAAACCGCGCCGAGGAATCCAATTCGAACACAACCGGAACACGCGGTGCAATCACAGCCACACACGCGTCGTGGCCAAAACCAACTCGATCACGACCGGGACACGTGGCACTTTTACGGCCAGACACATGGCATAGCCGAAACTGCCTGGGAATATTCTTCGACAGCGTTGTATTCGACCGGGTTTCTTCTTCGAGCTGTAGCCTTTTCGAGTAAAAATCCTTTTTGCACCTGTTTTCGTACGGATTTGATCTTTTACCCGCCAATTTGACTCAACCAGGGCTTTTTGCTTCTCCTGTTTGGTTTCTTGGTCGTTGAAGGCTCAAATGTGGTCAAAATTGCCTCAAATTTGGAGGGTTTGATCCCTGAAGCATGATGAACACAACCGTGAAAGAAATTTGTGAAAATAATTAAATTTTGCACATAAAATGTCACATCATAGGAGTTTTAAGCATGATTTTTCATGTTTTTAATACTAAATCTAGGGTAAAAGTGCTACCAAGTTAGTGAAAGGGATCTAGGATATCGACTAGAGGTGGGTGAATAGGCGATTTTAACAAATTAACAATTAATCAAACAATTAATAGTAAATTAGAGCAAATAACTAACACAAGAAGAACAATGAACAATTTTAACACAAGGATTTATCCCGTGGTCTCGGTGATTTGCCGATCACCCCTAATCCACGTTGAGGCAAACTCAAATCTCTAACCGCTCCTCTATCTAGTCAACCTTCTCTCGAGAAGTGACCTAGATCTTGAGCCGGATTAGTGTGATGAGTTATCCAAACCTCGATTTCACTAATGATGCACTTTACCGCTCCGGCAAGGCGTGCTCAACTCTTTCACAAGACGTTTTGAGGCTTCTTCACAATCTTCCTTGAAGAGCTCTCCAAAACCTTCTCTCGAGCCGTCTAGGAGCCGGCAAACTCCAAGAGTAACAAGCCGGTGATGATCACTTAACGTTCTTCTAGTGCCACAAGATTGATTTAGTGATCTAAATACAATGCACTAGAAGATCTCAAATGCACACTCTCACAAATTCGAGAATTTGAACCCTAGAGTGTATGAAACTTGCTTAAGCTCTCAAGGATGATGACAATGTTCAAATTATGCCAAAAGTTCTGAACAGGGCCGTGCATGGGAGTATATATACCCCCCACAATAAATATAGCCGTTACAAGCCGTTGGGAGAAAAAGATCACTTGGCGGTCAGACCGCAGGTATAAGCCCGGTCAGACCGCCGCAATTGCAACGGCATTAAACAGGCGCAATAAATGCTCACCTGCCCTTGTCAGGCACACACACGGTCAGACCGGACCCAATGGCGGTCAGACCGTGAAACCGCCAGAGACGACATAGTTTCTGGACACGTTATACGGTCAGGCTGATAAATACGGACAGACCGGCCATAAGGTCAGACCGTAGTACAAAAACACGGTCAGACCGATTTCTCGGTCAGACCGGTCTAACAAACGGTCAGACCGTCATAACACAATACATTAGAAAGATAGGACATGAAGTACCAGGAGACTGACCTAGATTTTTACCTACGGACAGATCGACCTTTTAAAGGAATACACTAGACTTTGACATAACTTCGATCAGTCCGAAACCCTATTCGGTCAGTCCGTCTATTCGGTCAGACCGACTGAGACAGAGTTTGGCAGAAAAGAATTGAAACAAACTTTTTCAAAGGATGTGACCTTCCAGTGTGCAATGCAAGTTGATTTTATGATTTATGGCACATAGATGAAGTATTTCCTGATACACCACATGCTCCTCTTAATAGTACGGCAACTATCCAAAAAATCCGGTCAAAATTCTTCTTTAATCACCTTAGACCGGTAAAACGAAAAACAAACTATTTCGTACCTTTGCCTCTTTGATCAATGTCCTTTCTTCATCATGAGGCTCTTTCTTTGCCTTTCATTAACCTGTCTTTTGAGTTTCTTCTTGACACAACTTAGCAGGTATTATTAGTATAGCATTTGTAATTGTCATTAATTACTAAAACACTCTTTAGGGGCCTAGAAGCTACAGTTAGTACTTATCAAATTCCCCCAAGTTAGAATTTTGCTTGTCCTCAAGCAAAGAATGTGAATGATTTCCCAAAAATTGAGATGCCTTGGTTTATCAGATCTTCAATAAACAATCTTCCGAAGATTCACAACACATCTATGCATATGAGGCAATTGATCTTAGCAATTTAAACTTTACAAATGCATACATTAAGTTTATCAAATTTCAATCTTAGAAAAGAGAAAGCTTAATAAATTAAATTGTCTTAACAACCTTCTTTCACATAGAATTTAGAATAAACCATGCAAAGAAAACACTCGTTATGCTATGATCTATACAAAGTTGCTAGATTGTCCTATTCTAAAGAAAAACACTTATTTTCTTTCTTTTTTTTATTTTTCTTCCTCAACTTTTTCGTGCTCTTAGCCAGAATGTCTTTACTGGATCATTCTGTCGCAGAGAGAGGAGACACAACTGAAGACGCTTACTTAAGTGCACTTACAGAAAGGCAACTTTGTTGGTTTCCCGAGCTCTGTAAGCAACCTCAATGGGGCGATGGAGGAGGCATGGGGCTGCGGGGGGTGACGGAGGAGGTGTGGGGCGACCGAGGGCGACAGAGGAGGCTCCAGGGACGGCAGAGAAGGCATGGTGCTGTCGGAGGCGACGAAGGAGGTGCTGGGCGGCCGGGGCTATAGAGGTGCTGGGCGGCACTCGGCGGCCAGGTGAGATGAGAGAACCCTAGATCTGTATTCAGTGTATGAGTGTATCTGTGTGGATGTGTATCAGGCTGTATGTATATGAGGGTTACTTTTTATAATATATATACCGAGCCGAGCCCGAGTGAACTGGGGTCTAGCTTGGGCTTGGCTCATTTTTGAACCAAACTAAGAAGATAGCTCGAACTCGGCTCGTTTGTTAGCTAAGCCCAAGCCGAGCCAAATACCGAGCTGAGCCCGAATTGCTCACGAGCCACGAGCTAAAGTTCCACCCCTAGAGGCCAAAGACCTTTTTATAAATATTATATTTGTAGTTTAGTCCCTGAATCAGTTTCTATTTAGTTCTTAGTTGTTAGATAATATCTGAGCCGTAGACCTATAGCTTGCCTCAAAACCCTAGATAGAAGCCTCCATAATTTTATTTAACTACTTTATAGATTTAGTAGTTATTTATCTGTTCTTTCAACTCAAATCATCAAATCCATACCAAACATCAGAACAGCTTTCAAGAAAGAGTTTCTAGATCCAACTAACAATCAATGCAAGCTGTGTACACCATCTTTTGATACATGTTTGACTTGATTATATATATATATTTGAATTTTTAATCTAGTACTATATTGAAATTGCATATTTGTTAGGAATAATTGGAAGCATGTAGTTACATGATTTAACATCTGCAGGAGTAGTGGTTTCGATCTGTGATCAAGATATGTTGTTGAATCCATTGTTGCAAGTTGATATGTGATCATTGTTGTTGCAGCCAGTAACAAAACTTGTTAAATTAATAACGACTTGATAAATCTTCAATACTTGTTCCATAACCGCTACAATTTTGGGATGGAGCAGACTAATTCAATAATCTTATAGACAATCTAACCTGCATGGTTCTCTAGTAGTTGTGGAAGAAGTTGAAATAGTGAATTGCACACTATAACGGCTTGTGCATAGTTAGTGTGTGCGCACATGTCCAAGTCGACTATATATTCTCCTATACGGCTGAAGACTTTGTTTTCTTGGTGGTAGTCATGCGTTAAAAAAACACAGAAGGACGCATATGGCATCGACTGTTGTGCCTAAGAGCTGTTATGGTATGGAACACCTCTACAAGATAAACTAAGTGTGAATATTCACCAACAAATATTATAATCTTACTAATAGAGGTTTGAACTGTTAAAAGTTGATTTTGACATTACTATTTTTATAAAATGCATGCGCATCTCCATTGGTGGAAATCCCAACATTGTTGCATTGACTATTCATGAGTTGTGTGTGTGTGTGTCTATATATATATAAAAGATGTGGACGCTTTACTTCTAATAGCAACTACTCCTAATAATGGGTTTAGCTATCTCAAAGATCTCAAAACTTCTGAAAAATTAGGAATTATAGTAGAGAGAATATTAGGAATCTCTGCAAAATTTCAACATAAAATATGACTATATGTGGAAAAAAAGTCCAGAGTGAATATATATTTGCTAAGTGCAAAACTAAGCTTGTTATTTTTTTCTCACATGTCGAGTTGGGTTATGAAATTTTTCAAAGTTCCATAGCATTACTTCCTCTTTATACCTAATTTTTTCAAAATTTTTAAAAACTTTAGGATAGGCGAATTATTACTACGAGTAACCACTACTAGAAATAAAGGATACATATATATTATCTTGCTGAGTCTCAAAAAGTCTCAAATACTCACGATTATAGTTACACAATGATATATGCAGACAATTTAGAACTATATCAGGAGTTGGACTAAACGACGACACTATTCAAAGACTATGCCTACTACGAAGGAGAGGATTTATTCTCAGAGAATGCTTAGCATGAAGAACGAAGACATACAATTGCCAATTATGAATGTTAAGTCTGAAACAGCTAGTAAGCAGTAACAAACTTTTTTACTCTTATACCATGAATCTTAGATCAATTGCATATACAGATGCTCCAAGGCACTGTAGATCTCATCCAAATTGGGATGGTTGAAGTCCCCCATGAAGAACTCATGAACAACAGACTCCACTTCAACCCAGCAACACCCTGCCGTTTTGTCAACACCCTTTCCCCTCATCAGTTGCCAGACATCCTCGACAGCGTCCCATTGCCGACCTCGTGCAAGTGTATTTGCGAGAACAACATAATTGCCTGGATTCGCTGGTTCGATCCTGATGAGCTCCCTTGCCGCAATCTCACCAATTTCAACATGGCAATGCTTCCTACAGGCATTGAGCAAGGCCCCCCAAACACCGGCATGCGGTTCCACAGGCATCGATTTCACCAAGGTGCATGCCTGTCCAATGAGCCCAGCTCGACCATAGAGATCAACCATGCAAGCATAGTGATCAGGAGTTTGTTGGATTGCATAGGTTGTTCTCATTGAGTCAAAATAGTGGCTTCCATGATCCACCAGCCCAGCATGAGAACATGCTGACAGAACACCAACAAATGTGACTGCATCAGGCTGCCACCCTTCTTCCACCATCTCATCAAAAAGCTTCAGTGCATCTCTTCCATGTCCATGGTGTGCAAAGGCACCAATCATGACATTGTAAGACACAGCATCTTTCGGATGTGTATCGATGAATACTACATGAGCTTCTCTAATGCTGCCACACTTAGCATATATGTCAACCAAAGCATTCTGCACATGGCAGTTCATCTCGACCCCACCCTTGTGCAAGAACCCATGGACTTGCCTTGTGATGAACAGAGAACCGAGGTGTGCACACGCAGACATCAACACGGCCATTGTTGCAGCATCAGGTCGAAACCCCTCCATTCGCATCCCATTGAACACCTCAACCGCATCAGCCCACGACCCCTCATCTGAACACACAGCAATCATCATGTTCCAGCTGTTCACATTCCTCTGTGGCATCTCACCAAACAGGCCCCTCGCGACACTCAGCTCTCCGCAACGCAGGTACCCAGCCATCAGTGTGTTCCACGAGATCAGGTCCCTCTCCGGCATCCCGTCAAACACCTCCTGCATAGCCGCAACATCTCCAGCCCTCATGTAGCAGGCCACCATAGAGTTACCCACCACCACATTCCTCACAGGCATTTCGTCGAACACCTGCCGGGCGTGCCCCACCCAACCAAGATTCCCATACACACCAAGCAATGTGGCGCCCACATGCACGGAGCAGCCCAGCCCGGCCTTCTCTAAGAACGCGTGCAGCTGGATCCCCTCCTTTACTCCTCCCAGCGTGGAGCAACACTTGAGCACGGAGGTCGCCGTGAAGGCGTTCGGCCGGGGGCCCGACCGGAGCATGAGCCTGAACAGGGCAACACCTTCAGCCGCCAGCGCCGGGGAGACCCGCTGCCTCGCGTAGGACGAGATGGCCGCGGTCCAGAGGTAGACGTTGGCGGAGGCGGGCGGGACGCTGTCGAAGATGGCGCGCGAGTAGTGCGTGTCATCGGAGTTGGCGGCGATGAGGTCAACGGCGGCGCGGTTGCCGAGGCGGAGGCCGCGGAGGAGGAGCTGCGCTTGGAGCTGCCTAGCCGTCGCCGGCGACGCGCACCGGCGGAGATGGGGTGGGGGCGCGAGCATGGCATGGTGACCTCGCCTATGGTATACCGGCTCTCTGCTGGAAATTTGTTGTAATTTCATGGATTGGCATGTTGGTTCGCCAATTACTTGAATCACCAATCGGGATTCAAAAACCCAGATTTGGGCTGGTTATCGGACCATGTTTGCCGGCAACCACCTGGTTACAGGATCTCTATCTCGGAAGCCTACTCGATCTAACTAATGATGAATTTTTTTTATTAATAACCCACATAATATTTACAAAAATAATCTACAATTCAAAAATTGTCAGCATGTGAATGCCCAACACTCGACAAGTTATTTATTATTACCCCTCTCTCACTCCCAACCTGGATTCAAATCCTGTTAACCACAATTAAAATTATTTTTTGAAAGTTAGCGGGTTATTTTTGTAAATAATTATTTTATATAGGTTATTAATAAATAAACTCAACTAATGACTATTTTTAAATCGGAGTAAACCTATTATAATTCAGGAAAATTTTCACCTATTTTTTGAAATCTATCATCAACATCGTTTAATGATCCGGGAGGATCTCCAAGTCCTGATCGCATGTGGCTTCGCGACCAAGTCCTGATCGCATGCAGCTTCGCGACCAAATCCTGATCGCATACGGCTTCGCGACCTTAACCGTGTTCGGAAAGGATTCGCGACCATGGATTGGTCCGCGACCAGGAAAAGGAATTTGTTCCCTGTTCGGAATTGTAATCAGATCCGAATGTGTATAACTAAGCTTATCTGTTTAAGATTAGTTATATGAGTCTAATACGTTTAGGTCTCTAAGTCTGATACGTACTCATACGATTGGACTATAAATACCTTGTAATAGCTCTAGTTTAGATCATCGAATTCAATCGAAGAGTCATAGAACTTATTTGAGTTTTAGACACTTATAGTTCCTTCGACGTAGGCAAGTGTGCCTAACGTTCGACGTGTAAAGCCCTCTTTGAAATAAAGAGTTGTGCAATTACTTTGGGTTTCGGTATTTCCGAGTAAGATCCCGTTATTCCGCATATTAGAATCTGGGAGAGCCTAGTGTGAAAACCAAGACTAGATTTCAAACGGATCAAGTTGGTATCAGAGCGACTTTCCTATCCTGTGGATGGTGAAGACTCGCCAGGGTTACAAAACTTCCGGCGAAATTCCAGGCGATCAGTTGACGATTCCTACAGCCGCGTCTCCGACAATGTCTGACGATACCCCCGTTCAAGCTAACCTAGCCGAACAAGTGGCTAAGCTCTCCACCGACATGGAAACCGTGCTTGCTTGGATTAAGCAGCAGGCCATGATTGTACCTCCTGGAATAGGGAAGGTATGGGTGAGAAGACTGGTGAAGACTTGCGCAGGGCAGACGAAGATGAAGACGAAGGCGATCACAAGACCGACGACTTCGCCAACACCTCCTTAGCTGTCGGATCTTTTAAGGTCGACGATAAGATTGATGTACCCATATATGATGGGGTGATCGATGCCGAGAAGCTGGATTCTTGGATCGATCAGCTTGAGACCTACTTTGACCTGAAAGGGTTCAGTAGCGCTCAAAAGGTCAAATTTGCACCTTTGAAGATGAAGGACCACGCCAAGATATGGTGGAAGGCCCTTGTCATCAGTGGTGAAGCTGACGATCTTGCGTGGGGTCAATTCAAACGACTTATGCGACAAGAATTTTATCCAATAGGTTACCTTGAGGAGAGATGGGAACGTTGGCACAGATTGTATCAACGGCGCGACCAGATTGTCCAAGATTATACGACGGAGTTTCGGCGACAAGCAATGGTCATCGGCATCTCATTGTCCGATCCTCAGGTATTTCGGAAGTACACATCTGGACTTCAGAAATCGATCAGTACTGAGCTAAGTCTGTTCAGAGTTCAAGACATCTCGACCGCGAGTACGACTGCTTTGGTGATTGAGAAGAAGAATAAGACCCGCAACGATAAGAACTTGAGGGAGATTTCAACCATGACAAACTCCGGAGAGGGTACCCACGATACGGGTAACACTTGTGAGCATTGTCATGTTGCTGGGCACACAAAAGAGAAGTGTTATAAACTTCATCCTGAACTGCGACCAGAAAGAAAAAGGAGGGATGAACCAAGCACACGAACAGCTATGGTTACTTCTATTCCGCTTGCAGAGGAAATTATCCAGTTGGATTCGGTTGAAAAGGCGGACACGACCTTGTCTCTAATGGCAATGCCGAAGGAGAAAGGTTCGGGTTCATCAATTGACCACAACCCGACAGAGGAATTGTTCACTGTTAACATACAGGTGAAGCACGAGGTGGTCGCAGCCATCTTCGACCCAGGAAGCCAAAAGAATTTGGTCTCCTCCGGGCTGGTTCAACGACTTGGTTTGCAGACGACTCAACATCCTCAACCGTATCCTCTGGGATGGTTCACTTCTGACGTGAATCAGCAGATCAAGAGTCAATGTACTCTAAAGTTTGCAATATCTGCTCGTTACATCGACGAGGTTCAATGCGATGTCATCCCCATCGATATTTGCCAAGTGATTTTTGGAAGTCCGTTCTTGTACGATCGTGACGCCCATTACCACCGAAGAGCTCAAGACTACGACCTCACAAAGGATGGGACGAAATTTATCATCAGCAAAAACGACCACGTCGACACCAAGGACTTGTTGACAGCAAATCAGGCAAAACGGATTGTCAATGCATGCTCAAAGTGTGTGCTGAGCGTGATGCGTCCAGTTAGCCAAGGGGATTGTGATACATCGAGTATGGAAAATGATGGTTATTTGGCGAGCTTACCTGCAGAAAACAACATGCTGTTCGCAGAGGTATATCGTCGATCACCACAACGACTAGTTGAAAACGACATGCAACTTGTCTCTACGGCGCCACTATTCAAAATTCGCAATCCTAGCTTTGGGATCGGTGATAGTATTAACCTCGACAAGGGGAAGGCTATCCGCGAGTGGCCAAGGCCACAATCCATGACGGAGGTGCTAAGCTCCATGAGCGCCTATCCATACATTCGATCTGACGATTGTAGCATTGCTCATCGTGTGTTCGTTCCAAAACTCCCAGTCGTTCTCTACGTCATCACGGTTGGTCACCAACGGGTGTTGGCTCCTTCTCAACAGGGGAGTCATGATCCGGGAGGATCTCAGGTCGCGTTCGCAATGGATTTGCGACCACGAAAAGGTTTGCGACATTGGAAAGGTTTGCGACCTTGGGAAGGATTCAAAGTCTTCCAGCCTTCAATGCTGGATGATGAGCCAGATACTATAGTACCATCTGTTGAAGACTTGGTCTATCAACGAGACAAACCTCTACGTGAAGATGTGATTCTGGAAAAGAAGGTGACTACCACCCGCAGTGGCACCAAGGAGACTTTTCAAATCGGTCGGAAAGATCAACGAGCACGTGCGGCAAAGTGGTACACCAAAGAAGATGAACAAGCCCAATTTCCACATCTCCAGTTTGATCGTGAGGTTGCAACAGGGGTTGGCTCCTTCTCAACAAGGGAGTCATGATCCGGGAGGATCTCCAAGTCCTGATCGCATGTGGCTTCGCGACCAAGTCCTGATCGCATGCGGCTTCGCGACCAAATCCTGATCGCATACGGCTTCGTGACCTTAACCGTGTTCGGAAAGGATTCGCGACCATGGATTGGTCCGCGACCAGGAAAAGGAATTTGTTCCCTGTTCGGAATTGTAATCAGATCCGAATGTGTATAACTAAGCTTATCTGTTTAAGATTAGTTATATGAGTCTAATACGTTTAGGTCTCTAAGTCTGATACGTACTCATACGATTGGACTATAAATACCTTGTAATAGCTCTAGTTTAGATCATCGAATTCAATCGAAGAGTCATAGAACTTATTTGAGTTTTAGACACTTATAGTTCCTTCGACGTAGGCAAGTGTGCCTAACGTTCGACGTGTAAAGCCCTCTTTGAAATAAAGAGTTGTGCAATTACTTTGGGTTTCGGTATTTCCGAGTAAGATCCCGTTATTCCGCATATTAGAATCTGGGCGAGCCTAGTGTGAAAACCAAGACTAGGTTTCAAACGGATCATTTAAAATAGATGAATACAAGAAAAAGTAATAATTTTAAAAGTTTTATATACCCTAATATAACCCTTAGCAGAAATCAGTGGATAAAAGTTGACTAAATTGCATCATAGGTTCTTAAATTTGTTCCACTTTCTCATCTACATCTATAAACTTTAAAATCTTCCCCACAAGTTCTTAAACTTGCAAAGATAATTTGCCTAATCCATGACTTGAAGGACTTAATAGAAGTAACTGGTATGGGTTAGCAGAAATTTGACATGAATGATTACATAATACTATGTCATGTTTATACCTGAAGTTTCGAGGGGTTGGGGAAGGTTTGTGAAAAAAAACCTTGAACATTATATTTGAGTATTTGGACTTCGTCGTGACATTAGAAGTCACAACTCTGGAGTCCAACCTAAAAAACCCTCAAGTCCAAATATATAAAGTTCAGGATATATGTAGAAAGATCAAATATTCAAATATATAAAGCGTAAGGTCTTTTGGTAAACCTTTTCCCCTTCAATATAACTCACCAAAACTTCCAACATAAATAGCTCCTAGTACCACATAATCATCCATATGAAATTTCTATTCGCTACATCAACTACTTCCTTTAAGTCATTTGTATTGGATCTAGATTTTGATGATTAATGACGATTTGGATAAACCCTATGTTGATTAATGACAATTTGGATAAACTCTATGTTAGCACAAGTAAATTGAAATGTTATTTGTTAAATCATAGAAGTTGATGACTCATTGTTGTGGTTTAATATCTATGCATATGTTGAGGGGAGCTCTTCATATCAGTTATTCATGCTTGCATCAAGCTTGTGCTAATTGTCAATTGAAATGTCATGTGTTAAATCTTAAAGGTGGATGTCTCCCTTGTTGTAGTTTAATATTGCGGCGACCTGACATACCATCCCGTGGTAGTATGCCCGATCTTGGAACATTTCCCGAATAAAATCATATTATCCGACAAATGTTCGTTACAGAGTAGCGAAACAGAAACATGGTTTAATTAAACATGGTTTAACATAACAAGGTACTTAGTTACAAATACATATATATATACATATGCTTATTCAGCAAAGGAATAGTTCAAAGATGGTCGCAACAGTCACTCTCCATCGCCAATGTTGAAGTAGGTGGAATCGAAATACAGTTGTCTTCCTCTGGATAAACCTCCTCTGCTGTACCGATCGGCATCACATCGCCGAAGGAGTACTTAAAGTCTAATAAGGATATACAAATAGCAAGGATGAGTGCCGAGGCACTCAGCAAGTAATTTAAGAATACCAATGCGTCATGCATACCTTAACTAGTCAAAGAAGATATTATTATATTATATCATGTTAACCAGAATAAGTTTTCTATTCTAAATTCATTTGTGATTGCAAAAGACTCAATTTTAATCAAACTCTATTGAACACTTGTACCACAGGGTGAGACCACCTGTAGGCCTCCTTTCTTGCCGCGACACAACTTCCAACCTGAAAGTAAAGGGTGAATATTCACGTTTTACTCTGCAGAGGGGTATCACTTTACCCACAGAATCTCTTGATTTCCATGTCGGTGTTCATCAACAGTACTCCACATTTCTGATAATGCGTGACATCATCAAGAGAACAAAGTCTTTTTCAAACCCTTCCACTAGTTCCCTCCACTGGTATGGTGCCGCCATACCTTGTAGTCAGACACATCCGCTACAACCACCAGTTGAGCCTATAGCTCCAAGCCCACCTCGGATCATTCTTTCATCATAATACATATACATATACATTCCCATTGTGGAGGTGTACTAGCTTCTGGATAACATACTTGACTAGGCCCGTCCCATACCAGGTCTGTGGTTGATACGAATAATACGGCACTGGGTAGAAATGACAGTTGGTTGTATCCTTAACTTTATAATCATAATTTAATACAAGATTCGAGCCCTCCTTCGGCTCTCCTCAAGATTACTCAATTCCATCTATAACATTTTCATCAAGTTATTCAACTTCCATTCTCAACACTTTCATTAGGATTACCCAAATCCATTTACAACACCTTCATCAGGACCAACCTTTATCTTTTTATAAAATATTCTTTTGATGCAAGATGGTAAAACTATATAGATTATCAAATAGGGGATAACAACATAAAATTGACCAAACATGTTCGATATGGTCAAGAATAATACTTGCCTGGCTTTTTGTAAAATCTAGTTGAAGGAGCTACTAGGGTATTGACGTTCTCGTGCTCGCCTCGCTTGGTATCTATTTAGACGTCAATCAATAAGCAAGAAAAAAATAATAGTTAGCATATTTGTTAATACATATATTTATGTTTGATGGTGATCAAGGGGTCGAATGCTGGAATAGTGAAATGGTTTAGATGACTAGGTCATGTGAAAGATGCTAGATAGGATTAAGAAGGATGGTCGAAAGGTGATAGATGAATTTGGTTTAAATCCTAATTGTGGGTCAAGTTTAGGAGACACGATCGGGGAAAATCTGGGTACGGTCGACAGTGTGATCGGTGTAGGAATTGACTTAGAAAACAGGGAAGGTTCTATCTGGTGTTTGGATGAATTATTAGATTATATTTATGTAAGGTTAAAGGCAAGGCGGACAAGGTGACGCGAACGGTGACGTGAACGGATCTTCAATCTGAGGTTTCTAAGGTTGCAAACGACATAGGCATCTCGATGAGAATGGCATTAAACGCGGACTGACAAGGCTTAGGTTGACCTGCTAGGGTTTCCTTTGAGGATTGGGTTGATAAACAAGTGGAACATGTCTAGGGCCTTAGTTGGATGGTCAAAATACTAGGGTGAAGTCGATTTCTAGATTGGACGCAAACACGGCGACGTTCAGACGTCGACGGACAACAGTCGACTGGGACGACATGGCTGAAAATAGGTCAAGATAGAGTTTTCTGGCAAAGGGACAATTGAAGAAAATGTAGAACATGAGATTATGAACTTGGTAGACAAAGTAGATTTCAATTTACATGCGTGAAAGTGGTTAAACAGGGCTAATGCCATTGGTTGACATTAGTTTGGCATGGATTGACAAAAGGGTTGACATTGTCTGGGATTTAGGGTATGGACGTGCGGGTGCGTTAGGCCTCGATGGCTACGCTAACTTTTTCTGGGAGATAGGCGAGGGTGACAGGAACTCAATGGAGGTGGTTTCGACCACTGGGGCGAACAGACGGCAATGAACAACGTCGAAGAAGAACAGCGGCGACACGGCGAAGCTGCTGCTACTGGACAGATTTTGGTATAAGGTTTGTCGTGGTATTGCGAATACCCCGACAGGTTTAGTGGAGGTTCCTAGAGAGGAAAAGACGACGCGAGCTGACCGTGTGACCGGTCCCCTCCCGTCGTGCAAGAACAAAGAATGACATGAGGATTTAAACAGGTTTAGGTCTTAGTGGAGACCCTAATCCTGTCGACGTGCTCCCGAAATGAGCCGGCTGGGGGAGTTCTCTCGCAGAGAGAGTGCTCTAGAGCACGCCTATTGGTTTTTGTGTATTGATGCAAATGAATTGTCCTCAGTTACAAGAGAGGGATACAAGGGCATATATAGGCCCAAAAGATGAAAAAATACTAGACTACCCCGGTTGCAGCCATTGGATTGGAGGGCACCGGCGTCCTTTTACTGGCCAAGGAAGCCTGATGCTTGACAAGTGACCTCGCCGATTCCCGAGGTGCTCCTCGCTTAACCCTCACATGACCTCGGCGGCACCCGGGACGGGGTCACCGATACCTTGGCCCCCGGGCAAAAGGCAGTGCCCGGTACGGGCTAATCACCAAGTTTGATCGGGCAAAGATTTCCCCCAACAGTAGCCCCCCATGTCCTCCGGAGACGTTCTTTGAGTCCCCAAAGGGGATGGTCCACACTACCCGGAGCATCTCCCCCAGAAAGGATCTCCGGCGTCTCGCTGACACCTCGGTCCTTGCACCAGGCACTTATGGTGGCGCCGCCGATCATCATGATGTCTCTGGCCTCGGTTGTCGTGCGCCGTCGGCCATAATGGCCTTGCGCGGTTCGAACCGCTGGCCCGTCGTTTCCCGTGCTCCCCCTTTGGTTTGCACGCGTCGTTTGAAATGGACAGCTTGGATTTATCCTCAGGGCCCACGTGGCGCCCATCGGGGCCGTGTTTGGGCTCTATATATAGGGCCTCGAGGGGCCCAGAGAGGGCACATTGGAAACTTCAAATCCCAAATTTCCCACCAGCGCTCTAATCCTCTCCCGGTAGCTTAGTCACCTGAAACTCAGCCACCGGAAACTTAGCTCCTGGGAATTTAGATCCCCGGAAACCTAGACACCAGACAGCCACCGGAACTGAGATGGCTCCCAAGGGTCGCGCCAAAGCCACCGACGTGCCTCCAGAGGAAGTCACCGCGGATTTCCTTTGGGCCTCCGAGTTCACTTCGGGGGACCTGAAGTCCCTCATGGACCGAGGGGTCGTCGCGGACGAGGATGTCCGGATCCCCCCGAGGAAGGAGACTACACCCCGTCCCTGGCCCGGGGAGGTGGTCGTCTTTGAGGCGTTCCTCGAAGCTGGCCTCCGGCTCCCGTTGCACTCGTTGCTCTGGGAGTTGCTCTGGGAGTACAGGGTGGCGATCAACCACCTGACGCCCAATGCCCTCATCCAGATGGGCCCTTTCATCTGGCTGTGCGAGACAGCCACCGGATGCCCAATGCTCTGGTACTTCTACGAGCCCGCGATGAGGAGCTCGTATATTGTCAAGGGGGGCCCGAAGTCTGCCTTCGGGTCCATAATGATGCACCTGCTGCCATCCCGGGTGGAGTACGCGGTGGCGGCCTCCCGCGATCACTAGGGGGACTGGCTCCGGAGGTGGTTTTACCTCTGGGTCCGGGACACCGGGGTGACCTACTCGCCGGAGCCCCCCTCTTACTACCAGTCATCAGCCCCAAGCCCCCGATGTGGACCGAAGAGGAGTTGAGGCTCCTCGGCAAGATGGTGGGCGTCCGGGGCGCCCAGTTGATGAGGGACGCAGCAGAGGAGTTGGCGCTCCTCAAGCTCTCCCCCTTCTCACACGGGAGGAGGGGGATCGGAATGTGCCCAGCGCAGCGGCCCCCGCAGAAGCCGGTGACTCGACGTAAGTATCCGGTAACCCACTTCGGTTTTTGTTATTTTCGCTAAAACCTCGTATTTGTAGTCCGACCGTATCCAGCCGCCCGGGAGAAGGCGGAGAACCTCCTCGGGAGGTACTACGCCGACGAGCACGAGCGCGTCGTGCTCGTCATCGAGGAGGGTCCTCCCTGGAACTTGGTGGCGGAAGCCTGCGGGCTGAGGCTATCGGTGAGGACCCCTCTCCCGACCCCCGGCTCCCACAAGCGGGGGAAAGAGGCCACCGGGGGCCCTGATCCGAAGCGCGCGAAGGCCCAGAAGGCCCCCGGCCAGACATCGACACCGGGCTCCGCGTCCGAGAAGGCCCGGGGGTGGCTCCCAGGTCGGGGCACGCACAAGCATCCCCTAGGCGTGGGGCGACGCCGCCCCTCCCGGAGTAGGAGCTCTCCGAGGGGGCGTCGAGGACTAGAGAGTTCATGCGCCTCCTCGACGCCTCCGGTGAGGCCGGGGGGAAGGAGGCAACCAGTGACGGAAGGGGGTCCAATTCGGCAAACTACAACCCCTCACCGTCCCCGGTGACTATACCTCCGGTGGTTCCGGAACAAATGGAACCGGAGGGCCCGGAGGTGTGCTTTGCAGAGGCCTCCCCTCCGCTCGTGGAGTGGCCGATGGATGAGGGGGCGAGCCCCTCGGTTTGCACTGTCCCTGCGGCTGCGGGCGCCCTGAGGGCCCCGTGGTACAGAAAAGGGAAAGGGCTCCTGATCCCCCCCCAAGACGGCATTCCCTCGGGGAGCTCGTCCTCCACCTCTTCTTCGAAGACCAGGTCTTCGGTAGCAAGGGCTGCGGCCGGTGCCACACCTGTCCACATCACCCCCGTGACCGTCGTAAGGGGGCCCGCCAGCAGGGACGAGTCCAGAGCCATCAGGAGGGAAACCCCCTTGCTATCCGCAGGTGAGGTCTTCCGGTTCGCCGAGGGGCTCCAGACCCGGAAGGTGCAGAAGTACGTCTCGCAAGGGATGCTCAGCTACCGGTGCAGCGAGCTACAGTCGCTCCACATCCGCGTTCGTTCCCAGAGCGTCCGGCCGCTTCCTTTCGAGAACTTCACTAACTCTTTTTGGCTTCGAATAACCTTCGCGTTTATAGGGGGCGGCCCTTGCTCGGGGCACATAGGTGCGCTTCGAGAAGGCGCTGAAAGAGGAGGAGGGGAAGGCCGCCGCCTTTTACGAGGAGCGGGACGAGGTGCTCCAGGAGTTGGCCTGGGTTCGGGATCAACTCCACGCCTCAGAGAATGCCAACGACCGACTCCGGAGGGAGGCGAAGGCGAATTAGGATGCCCTCCGAGAGCTCGAGGGCTCCTGTGCCCGGGCGGTGGCGGAGGCGGGCCGCTCCATCCGTTCGGCCCCCGAGGGGCTTGGGCTGAGCCTTGGCCCGGGGGGTGGCTCCGGCGCGGTGCCGGCAACACTCGCGGAGGTTGTGCATTTTCTCTTCGCACAAGTCTCCGTGATCCCGGAGTCCGCGGACGCTCGAGCCCGGGGCCGGGCGATCCTGGTGGTGGCCGCCGCTGCGGGACTCGTGGAACTCCGGGGAACTGGCGCCCGGGCGATCGGAGGCCGGATCCCCCGAGCCTTCCCCGACTTCTTTGAGCCTCTACGGCGGGAGGTGGAGCAACTCGCGGGGGGCTTCTACGACCGGATTGTGCGGGTGCAGTTCCCGACTCCGGAGCCCCGAGGGCGGACACCGCGTCTCCGGCAGAGGAGACCTCCCGGGGGGGAGGAGAACAATGATCAAGTATGAGCCTCCCCCCAGGCCTTTAGATAGGTCATTTTTTACTTTTTTAGAATTTTTGTTCCCGGTAGTTTCTTAGAGGAAGCCCCGGAGACTTGTACAAAGCTTTTGCTTCGATGAAATGAAACGGATTTTTTGCTAAGTCTTGGCTCGATTTTATCAAGCGCCCTGGGAGGTTGCTCCCTGGGGAGGGTTCCTTGGAGTTGGGTGCTTTGACTTGAGAGGTACCCCGGTGGGGCAAGGGGCCACTCCGGAGATGGGGCTCCCGAGCTCCGGGGGTACCACCTGGGGGATGCCCAAGCGGCCTTAGTTTTTCTAAGTCTTGCCACCGGGAGTCATAGTGAGGATGCTCCCCGAGGGCCGGTCCGGCTGTGCTGGCTTCGGGAGTGGCATCTAGATAACTTTGATAACAACCACGCTGAGTTGCGTCCTCCGAGACCGGGGGCTCGAAAAGTCCCCCCGCTCCGGATACGCCCTTCGGCCGGCTACTAGTACTGGCCCGTAAGCTGGCTTAAGGAAGCCCAGAGACGCATAAGGAGTTTGTACCGGGACATTTCTCGGGAGCTTTCACAGGGCCTTCGAGAGTACTAGATGTAGCCACCTCCCGGAGGGGGTTGTCCTCTGGAGTAGTTTCTCCGAGGGGGCTTAGCTTCCCCGGACTGTTGTATTTGCCCAGGGCTTATTGTCCCTTGGGCGTCTAGGCCCACCGGGGGGTTTGTCCCCTGGTGCCATGTTGTATCGACTTCATGTAGCTTCTAGACCCCTAAAGAGTGTTTTAGTAATTAATGACAATTACAAATGCTATACTAACGATACCTGCTAAGTTGTGTCAAGAAGAAACTCAAAAGATAGGTTAATGAAAGGCAAAGAAAGAGCCTCATGATGAAGCAATGACATTGATCAAAGAGGCAAAGGTACGAAATAGGGTCTTTTCCATTTTACCGGTCTAAGGTGATTAGAGAAGATTTTTGACCAGATTTTAGGATAGTCGCCGTTCTATTAAGAGGAGCATGTGGTGTATCACGAAATACTTCATCTATGTGCCACAAATCATAAAATCAACTTGCATTGCATACTAGAAGGTCATATTCTTTGAGATTGCAGGTTTCAACTCTTTTCTGCCAAACTCTGTCTCAGTCTGTCTGACCGTTTGTTAGACCGGTCTGACCGAATAGACGGACTGACCGAATTGGGTTTCGGACTGACCGACGTTATGTCAAAGTGTAGTATATTCTTTTCAAAGGTCGATCTGTCCGTAGGTAAAAAACCTAGGTCAGTCTCCTGGTACTTCTTGTCCTATCTTTCTGATGTTTGGTGTTATGACAGTCTGACCATTTGTTAGACCGATCTGACCGAGAAATCGGTCTGACCGTGTTTTTGAACTACGGTCTGACCGTCTGGCTGGTCTGTCCATATTTATCAGCCTGACCGTATAACGTGTCCAGAAACTATGTCGTCTCTGGACGGTTTCACGATCTGACCGCCATTGGGTCTGGTCTGACCGTGTGTGTGCCTGACTAGGGCAGGTGAGCATTTATTGCGCCTGTTTAATGCCGTTGCAATTGCGGCGGTCTGACCGGGCTTATACCTGCGGTCTGACCACCAAGTGATCTTTTTCTCCCAACGGCCTATAACGGCTATATTTATTATGGGGGGTATATATACACCCATGCACGGCCCTGTTCATAACTTTTGATATATTTGTGAACATTGTCATCATCCTTGAGAGCTTAAGCAAGTTTCATACACTCTAGGGTTCAAATTCTCGAATTTGTGAGAGTGTGCATTTGAGATCTTCTAGTGCATTGCATTTAGATCACTAAATCAATCTTGTGGCACTAGAAGAACGTTAAGTGATCATCACCGGCTTGTTACTCTTGGAGTTTGCCGGCTCCTAGACGGCTCGAGAGAAGGTTTTGGAGAGCTCTTCAAGGAAGATTGTGAAGAAGCCTCAAAACGTCTTGTGAAAGGGTTGAGCACGCCTTGCCGGAGCGGTAAAGTGCATCATTAGTGAAATCGAGGTTTGGATAACTCATCACACTAATCTGGCTCAAGATCTAGGTCACTTCTCGAGAGAAGGTTGACTAGATAGAGGAGCGGTTAGAGATTTGAGTTTGCCTCAACGTGGATTAGGGGTGATCGGCAAATCACCGAGACCACGGGATATATCCTTGTGTTAAAATTGTTCATTGTTCATCTTGTGTTAGTTATTTGCTCTCATTTACTATTAATTGTTCGATTAATTGTTAATTTGTTAAAATCGCCTATTCACCCCCCTCTAGTCGATATCCTAGATCCCTTTCACTTCCCACCGGCGGGGGGGGGGGGGGGGGGGGGGGGATGTCCCCCGGTCAAATGTATCAATAAAATTATTTTTTGTTCGTTTCTCAAAGTTTCCTGTCTTCAAAATTTTTCAAACGTATTTGCTTTTCCGGGCGTGAGCCTCCCCCCTCCCCCCAACAGCGGGATGCAGCATGGCTCTGCGCACTGTGGATAAGGGGCGGAGAGTCCCGAACGCTAAAAACCACCGGAGGGACGGGGTCCCCGGTCAAACTTCCCGGCCGAAAATATTCCAGGGACAGACAAAAGTTTCCCTCGGTGGGAAAATCCCCCGGTCGCCGTGAGAACGGGGAGTCGGGTAAACAATTTTTAGGGGGCCGAGAATTCCGTGTCTCACTGAGGAGACAATTTGCTCCCGGAGGAGGGTAAGCCCGATGACGGGTCTGAGGTTTGAGGGGGGACTAGTCTCTTAAATTGACTCGTTACTGCAGTCCTTGAGGACTGGGTTGCTGCTTACCCCCTCAATCCACGAGGGGTGATTGTAAGCCGCCCTACGGAAGCGGGGCTCCCGTCGTAGGGACTTTTAGGCTGCGATGGACTACCTCCTCACGGACAGGGCATCCTCACTAGGAGGGCATCGTCCTAGGAGACGGTGAAGCAAGAATCTGCAATAAGTTCAAGTCGGAGGAAAGACCATTTGCATTGATAAAACTTGAAATACAACGCCTCCCCCCGCAAAGCCACGGCGAGGGAGGGAAGGGTGAATACGTCTCCCCCCGCGTAACCGCGGCGGGGGGACAGCGCCTCCCCCTGCGAAGTCACGACGAGGGAGGGAGTAAGCCCGGAGGCCAGATATAGAAGTTGCGAAGCAAGCCTATATTCCATGTATGCTTCAGTTCTTGATCTTGGAGGTTGGAGAGCTTGTAAGTCCCTGAGCCCAGGACTGCATAGACCCTGTAGGGGCCTTCCCACTTGGGGGAGAGTTTGCCTTGGGCTTGGGGGTCGGTCACGCCCTTGAGGACAAGGTCCCCGAGGCGGAAAGCTCTCGCGCGGACGCGCTAGTTGTACGCGCGCACCATTGCACGCTCGTAGATGGCATGGCAGAGGAGCGCTCGATCGCGTTCTTCTTCGATGAGATTGACTTCTAACCGCTGATTTGCTTCGTTGGCTTGGTGCGTTGCGATCGTAGCTCCATCTAGAAGCTCGACTCGCTGCGACCGGAAGCCAATCTCCGATGGGAGAACTGCTTCAACCCCGTACACGAGCGAGAAAGGCGTGTGCCCTGTCGCTCGGCTCGGTGTCGTGCGCATGAAACAGAGGATGCTCGGAAGCTCCTCTGCCCACGCGCCCCATCTGGAGGTGGCTTGCTCAAGTCGTCGGCGTAACCCCTGCAGGATCACGCCGTTGACCCTTTCGACGGCCCCGTTGCTCTGGGGTGAGCCATAGAGGCGAAGTAAAGGGTAGCCCCCAAGCCTTCACAGAATTCCCAGAAATACGCGGAGTCGAATTGGGTCCCATTATCGACAATGATTTCCCAGGGGACCCCAAAATGACACACGATATTTTTTCAAAAAACCACTGTACTGCTCGAGAGGTGATGCTGGCCAAGGGTTCGGGCTCACCCACTTGGAGAAATAATCGACTGCGACCACCACATACTTGTAGCCCTCGGGTGCTGGGGGGAAGGGACTTAGGAGGTCCATCCCCCAGCGCGCAAAAGGTCAAGTAATGGGGATGGTCTGCAGCACTGTGGAGGGCAAATTGAAACCCTTGGCCATCTTCTGGTAGGCCTCGCACGCGTAGACAAGGTCTCGCGCGTCGTGGACCATTGTGGGCCAATAGAAGCCTTGGCGAAGAACTTTTGCCGCAACGGCGCGTGGAGCCAGGTGAGACCCACAGCTCCCCGAGTGGATGTCCTTGAGGAGTTGAAGTCCTTCCGCCCGTGGGAGGCACCGGAGCAGGGCGGAGGCCCCTCGCTTGTAGAGCTTCCCCTCTAGCAGTAGGTATGCCTGTGCTTTGGCACGAAGCAGTTTCGCCTCGGTCTCGCTGGGAGGGTCCCCTTCCCCCCTATGAAGGAGACAAGGGGATCCATCCAGGATGCCACCCGGGCGATCTCGTAGACCTCCGGGATACAGGACTCAAGGTCCATGTCCAGGGAGGTCACCGAGGGCTTCGCGATGATCTCCAGGAAGGCACCTCCGGGGAGAGGTTCCCGAGCACTGACTGCCCGGGCCAGGGCATCGACCCGGTCATTATCCCTCCAGGGGATGTGCCGGGCCTCCAGGCCATCGAAGTATTTTTCCATTTTGCGCACCTCCCCCAAGTACAGGCTCAGATTCACGTCATGGCACAAGTAAGACTTGTCCATTTGGCAAACAATGAGCTGGGAATCTCCTTTGACAAGGAGGCGACGGATCCCCAGGGAGAGCGCGAGGAGCAGTCCCAGGAGAAGGGCCTCATATTCGGCGACGTTATTCGTGGCGGGAAACTCGAGCCTTGCTGCATACTCCAGCGCCCTCCCTTCGGGGCTCTGGAGGACCACCCCCGCGCCGGTGAACATGAGCGTCCAATGGTCATCGCGCCGGGGCAGCTCGCGGAGACTCTCCCCCTCCGTGCCAGGAGCGAGGGTCCATTCCTCCATGAAGTCAGCCAAGACTTGTGATTTGATGGCGGAACGCCCTATGAGGGAGAGGGAGAAGGGAGCGAGCTCAGCTCCCCACTTCCTGATCCAGCCGGTGGCCTCTTTGTTCCGCAGCACCTCCCCCAAAGGGAGAGATGACGGGACCGTGATCGGGTGTCCCAAGAAGTAGTGGCGAAGCTTCCGGACGCCATGAGGACGGCGTAGCAAATCTTCTCCATCTCTGTGTACCAAGTATTAGCCCCTTGAAGGGCTTCACTCACGTAATACACGGGATGCTGCTGCCCATCCTACTCCTTTACCAGCACCGCGCTTACAGAGACTCGGGTCGCAGTGACATAAAGGAGCAGGGGTTCTTCCGGAGATGGGCTCACGAGCATTGGAAGACTCGTGAGAAACTGCTTCAGGTTGTCTAAGGCCTCCTGGGCCTCGGGAGTCAACCGAAACCCTTCGAGGCCCCAGAGGATTTTGAAGAACTGAAGGCCGCATTCCCCCGACCGCGAGACGAAGCGGCTCAGCGCGACCAAACGACCGTTGAGCCGCTGTACATCTTTGATGGAACGCGGAGGGGGCATGTCCAGGAAGGCTCGAATTTTTTCAGGGTTGGCCTCTATGCCTCACTGGGACACAAGGAAGCTGAGCAGCCTCCCCCCTTGTACGCCGAAGGCGCACTTTTCCGGGTTGAGCTTTAACCCATATTCGCGGAGGCTGCAGAAGGTCTCTGCTAGGTCGTCGATGTGAGCGGCCGTGTGGGAGCTTTTGACAACCGCGTCATCGACGTAGACTTCGACGTTGCGGCCGATTTGGTCCTTAAAGACCAGTGACATGAGTCGTTGGAAAGTTGCTCCAGCGTTCTTCAGCCCGAATGGCATATGGACGTAGCAGAAGGTCCTGAGGGGAGTTATAAAACTCGTCTTTTCCTTGTCCCCTTCCGCCATCCGGACTTGGTGATAGCCCGAATACACGTCCAAGAAACTCATCAGCTCGCATCCCGCGATCGAGTCGACTAGTTGGTCGATCCGCGGGAGTGGGAAGTTGTCTTTTGGGTAAGCGCGGTTAAGGTTGGTGAAGTCTACGCACATTCGCCACTTGCCGTTCGACTTCTTCATGAGGACAGGGTTTGCCAGCCACTCGGGATGCAAGACCTCCCGAATGAACCGTGCCTCTCGGAGCTTGGTAATCTCAACGTTGATAGCCTCTTGGCGCTCAAGGGAGAGCTTTCTCAACTTCTGTTTGATTGGGGGGTGACCGAGGGTCACAGCGAGCTTATGCTCGATGACCTCCCGGGCCACGCCCTGCATGTCGGCGGGCTTCCACGCAAAGACGTCAAAGTTTTTGCGTAGAAAGGCCGTGAGTTGCTCCACGTGCTCTTCAGAGAGGTCCACCCCGATCTTGACGGTCCTGCCCCCATCATCCGGAGACAGGGGGACCTTCCGGAGGTCCCCCTTCGGACGCGGCTTGGGGGGAGACCTCCCGGAGGGGACGACCGTGGCGTCTGGCACCGGGGAACAGTTATCTCCCCCCTGAGTCTTGATCACATTGACGCTCCCGATTGCTGTAGTGGCGCACTCATAAAGGGCGTGAGCCATGTCCTGGTCGCCTCGAGCGGTGATCACTCCGTGAGGCCCAGGGATCTTAAACGCAGAGGTAGTTTTGGTGGATTGTGGCCCCCAGACGGTAGATGGTGGTCCTCCCCATGATCGCGTTGTATGAAGAGGGGAGGTCCACAATGTCAAACTAGACCAGCTCAGTCCGGTAGTTTTCCGGGGAGCCGAAGGTCATGGGGGGATCGACCTTCCCCACCAGGTGGATCGTCTTCCTGGGGACAAAGCCTTGCAAGGGCCTGGCCACGAGTTGCAGTAGTTTTCCGTCGACCTGCATTTCCCTGAATGCCTTCAGGTACAGGACGTCGGCGAAACTCCCGCCGTCGACGAGTATACACGCCAGCGGGCAATTGTAGACGGTGGCGGAGACGATAAGGGCGTCATCATGGGGGAAGCGAACCCCGTGCGCGTGTCTTCTGCTGTAAAAGTGAGGGGGACGTCCGACCACTTTGGTGGTTGAGATGTGTGTAGCACCCCCACAATCTTTACCTCTCGCGCATACTCCTTGCACTGGTGCTTGGAGTCTCGCCCTGAGGCGGACCCCCCCGTTATGACGTTGACGTGCCTTTGGGAGGTTTGAAAGGGGAGCTCTTCTGTTGATCCCCCTTCCCACCCTTGCTGCTCCCCCGAGGGGGCAGGAAGAGCCGGCGAAGCCGGCTGGGGGGGCAAGGAGGCAGGACTCTCTCCCCCTGCCCACGCTGGTCGAGGAATGCAGTGAAGTGTTGGAGAAGCTGGTGGTATTCCCGGGTAGCGTGGGTATTGGACTTGTGGAAAGTGCACCACAGGCCCTCCTTGCCTCCCGCCGCGGGGCCTTCGTGGCTGCGAGATGGCTATCCCCCCCCCACAGCCTTTCTGCTTGGAGAAGGGACGGTTGCCCCTGGGGGCATCGCACGAGCCCCCTCCACCCTCGAGGACAAAGGTGTCCCGAGGCCGTGGCTCGCTACAGTTGCCCCTCTTTTACTGGCCAAGGAAGCCTGATCCTTGATAGGTGTCCTCGCTGATTCCTGAGGCACTCCTCGCGTGACCCTCACGTGACTCCGCCCGGGGCTAATCACCGGGTTTGATCGGGCGGAGATTTCCCCCAACAAGGTTAGTTTGCGGTTTTGTACAGCATCAGGAGGCGATGCAGTGGATTAAAATATTCAGTGGATTATGGCAAGCTTGTTGGACAAGGCGACGTCAACGGGGGTGGTCGACAGTGAGGAATGGCGGTGGCGACACGGCACTAACACTGTTCTAGCACAATCTTCATCTGTGGTTTTAAGAGATTTCCAGTGTGTTCTAGTTGATGATGCTGTGGAGTGATAAGTTCGCTTTGGTGAGGTAGATCTAGTGGACAAGGTGGTGATGCCGGTTTCGGCCAGCTGCGACGGCGCAGCACGGCGGTTGCATGCCTAAGTCACGAAAAAAGGTAATTTTTCTATCGAGGCTTTAGCGCGAGGCTCTGGGTCATCTAAGAGTTGTAAGTTACTGCTCCTCACGAGTTTTATTTAATGACTTGGTTGCCGGCGAGCGGCAACGATTTACGCCAGAGCAAAAGAGCGAAAATGGAGGCTTCAACGATGCTGGGCCGGTGGGGTGATTCAATCCTGAAATTAAAAGCATGGTTAGGCTTGTGGTGTTACCTAGATGGTGTAGCTATAGGGAATTGGTCCACGGCGACGCCGGTGAGGAGTTCGACGACGCAACTGGAGATGGAGGAGATTCAACTTTGGGCCTTTTCGCTGTGGTCTTCTGGAGTTCAATTAGTTGCTATGGAAGTAATAGAGAGGCTAGAGGAGTCTAATGGCGTGGCTAATTTGGCCGAGGAACTGTGGTATGGGCCGGCGACGTGAGCACGACGGCACGGAATAGGACAACATCGGCTTCGTCAAATGGCGACGAATCCTTGGAAAAGTTGAGAAGGGAGATGTTTCTACAATGAAGACAAGGATTTCACTCTACTTATTCAATCAGTTTTGGTGGCCGGAGTATAGTCTGATGAGGCTAGCAGAAAACATAGCCGGCAGCGAGGAGAATGCAAATCCACGATGACTGAGGACATCGGAACTCACGAGGATCTTGAGGTAGCCGAGGGGAGTAAGAGGGAAGAAGATTTTACCTTGGAGAGTGTTTGGAGGTGTGGTGGCTCAGGGTGGCTTGCTCTCTTCACACGGCGAAGGGAGAAGAAGAAGAAGAAGAAGATGAACAGGAGCAAAGATTGGTGTGTGTGTTGAATTATGTTGTAAGGCTGATTTATCTGGTGTACTAAGCTTGCAACAGACTTACCTTGGGGCTGAGGTGTCTGATTTCACTGTTCCGGCGAACAGGTGGCAATGCTCTGTGCTTGATTGGTGTAATCTGGACTGATTTGCAAAATCAGAGAATCTGAGGGGGGGTTTTGTGCAATATTTACAATGTGGCTGCAATATGGAAAGTCCCAGGGGCTAGAGCACAAAGATGAGGATTAATTGGGCCTCTGGGCCCAAGGCCTGGTATTTGGGTTGAGCTTCTAAGAGAAAAAACTTTCTTTATGCCTCATAAGGCTCGGAATTGACACGAATTCGAATGCTGGATGATGACAAGCAAATACAGGGGTAAGCATCTGTTTGTGTATGTATGTGTGTGAGTATTTGTGTATATGGGAGTATAGATGTATATGCAGTGTATTTTTTGTTGTGCTTGAGGTGTGTGTAGGTAGGTGGTAATGTGGTGCAGAAGAAGAAAAGATATATATATATATATAAACAAGTTATACATATAATTGTACACTTACTTATGTGTGTGTATATGTATCAGTCTTGTGTGGTCTGAAGGTATACACACATCTGTGGAGCTAAGAAAATTTGTGCATGTATTTGCATATGCATTTGTATATGTGTGTATTGAACAGTGTGTGTATATGTGTGTATATATATATATATATATATATGGCTGTGTGCATGCACATGTATGTATATGTATGTGTTTAATGCAAGGCATGAAAGAGAAATGGATTCAGAAGTCTGAATTGTAAACTGGACTGAATAAAGAATCTGCAAAGAGGATTTAATTGTAAATATGGAAGTTGATTGGACTAAATTGCAAACATTTATAATCTGGAAATAAGTTTGAATTAGTTCAATAGAAATAGTTCACATGAGAGGCCGTTTAAGGAAGTCTAGATTAAAAATGAGATTGAATCGAAGACAAAAACGAAAATAGAATTAGGGTAAAAGTGAAAGAAGGAATATAGTCATTCAATTGGATTGGAATTTGGAGGTGATTCAAAGATTTTAGCCAGTTCTGATAGAGAGCTAAGAAGGACTGATTCGCTATGAAATTTGGACTAAATCGCAAAATGTGATCCAATGAACTTGTTTAGTTGAGAAGTTTTAGGACTGGTATGCAAGCGTACTAAGATTTAGGATTCCAAAGGAATCCAGAAGAAAACTACTCTCGAACTGGTGGAACTGAAATCTGAAAAGATCAAATAGGGTAATCAGAGTAATTAAGAGTTTAGTTTTCAAGAATAGAATTGGGATTAGTTTCTGGGCTTTAGGATCTGAGTTTTATCTTGCAGCTGAAGACAAATCGGTATAAGATAGGTAGGAAGTCCTATCTGTTCAGTTTGATTGCAATTCTGAGCTGTCTAGGAAAATTTGGTTGATTCTGGGTCTGAAAGGATTGAACTGCGATTAAGAAAATCGGAAGGTTGGACTAGTTTGTAATTATTTTGAAATAACTTAATAATCTAGCTTTTTGGCTAAAATATATTTTTAAGGTATAGAAGTATTGTAGGCTATTTTATAAGTTAAGGCTTAGCTTAAAACTAATTAGGGTTTCTGAGTCATACTAGAACTATTGCTTAAAAGAAATAGTCTTACACTTAGAAATCATAAATAATTCTCATTAGATGATAAATGGCATTTTACAAGAAACAGAAAATAGTGTTTTTAGTGAATTAGGTACACATGTGATGAGGACATCTATAGCACACATACATCACATACTTCCTCATGTACATTTCCAGTACCAACAGGACCAATTACAAGAGCTCGAGCCAAACAAATACAACAATAGGTGAACCTTTTCCTTAAGGAACAATGTTTTAATACATATAAGAATGGATTACTACCTAATGCCTCTACTCTAATTGTAGTCAGATACCATGAAGAAGGAGCCAAGCAACTACAAGAAGAAACAAAAGAAGATAAGGATATTCAAAAAATATGCAGGGCCTACACATGAGGTCATCGCATATGTCAACATCAACGCTGATGTCATCGCTTCGCTATCTTCTTTCTTGGACAAGAAGTAACAATAGTAAAATTGAATTTGACAACCACTTTCTTGGTCAAAAAGAAATGAGTTGTAAAGTTCAAATTTACAATCTCTGTTGAGTTGTAAACTAGTTGTAAAGTTCAAATTTTCAACCTCTGTTGAGTTGAATGACAACTCATGATGAGTTAGCAGAAGCTTTGTAACCTATAAATAGGCAAGTGTTATATTGTAATAAACAGAATGAGAATTTTCAGAATTAAACACTTCTTTGTTCTAGGGTTTGAGTGAAGCATTTCCACCCCCTTAGAATTGGGAATTATCTGAGATTCTTGTCTCCGTCGTTCTTGTGATTACCTCGGCGATTGTAAGAACATGCTTACTCCACGTGAGCGAATAGACAAAGGGATCGAAGTGTGTGGTTGGGTGAATCAAGTGTCGCAGGTTGCCGTAATAGAGATGGTGGTTGGCGGTGTCATTCATCTGGTTGCATGGATCCAGTTATCTCCGATCCTATGCCGTGAAGATCGGGCCAAACCGCGGACCTATCTGTATCAACACGCATACATACACATGCTTGTGCACATATGCACAAGTACATTTAAGGAAAATATCTTTAAACTAGTTGCGAATTAATTTTATATTTTGGTTAAAATTTCTTAGAGAGTACCCTTAAAACTAGCTTTGCAGTTCAAACAAAAATGAAATTATTAGGTTCAGATTTTTGTAAAACAAAATTTTTAGGCCCTATTTTTGGGGTGTTACAAATATCTATACATATGTTGAGGGGGAGCTCTCACTACTACAGAATTCATCATCACAGTCGGGTCAAAAATGTCATCACAGACGGTTCTTACCTGTCAGTGATATTCGAGTCAGTGATAATCATGTACTATCACAGACGATTTTTGATGTTTTCAATCATCTGTGATCTCTCCATTCACAAACTGTTATAAGATCAAAACCGTTTGTGATACTCATACTTCACATACTGTTATAAGATCAGAACCGTCTGTGATACTCATACTACACAGACTGTTATAACATCAGAACCGTCTGTGATACTCATACTTCACAGACCGTTCTCACATCAGAACCGTCTCTGATACTCATACTACCACAGACGGTTTTAATCTCAGAACCGTCTCTGATAATTTGAGTTTCGCAGACGGTTCTGATGTCAAAACCATCTGGGATCCTCACATTATCAGAGACGGTTCTGAGATAACAACCGTCTGTGATACTCAAATTATCAGAGACGATTCTGAGATCAGAATCGTCTGTGATACTCAGATTACCAGAGACAGTTTTAACATCAGAACCGTCTGTGATACTCAAATTATCAGAGACGGTTTTGATATCAAAACTGTCTGTGGTACTCCAAATACACAGACTGTTATGACATCAAAGCCGTCTCAAATACTCATACTAACATAGACGGTTTTGATCTCAGAACCGTCAGTAATAATATGAGTATCGCAGACGGTTCTGATGTCAAACCGTCTGTGTATTTAGAGTATCACAGACGGCTGTGAGGTCAAAACCATCTGCGATATTGTCATTATCAGCGACGGTGGTAATCTTGAAACCGTCTTCGATATTATACTCTCAGAACCATCTGTAATAGTGAATATCACAGACGGTTTTTAGGTTAGAACCATCTGTGATAGTGTTATAATCTCAGAACCGTCTGTGATAGTGTGATATCACAGACGGCTCTGAGGTCAAAACCATCTGAGATAGTGATAGTGTGATATCACAGACGATTTTTATGTCAAAACCATCTGTGATAGTGTCATTATCTGTGACTGTTATAATCTCAGACGGTTTGTAAGATCAAAACCGTCTGTGCATATTATGCACAGACGGTTTTGATCTTACAAACCGTCTGAGATTATAACAGTCACCGATGTCCTCTGTACAAATTGCATTTCATATATACAGTTCATGAATTTCATACATGCACAGTACTCAAATATATACAGTCTCATATATATTTGTACAATTGAACTCAGAAATATATTTATACAGTACTCAAATATATACAGTTTCATATGCACAGTACTCAAATATATTTGTACCCCTCTGTTCTATCATTTCATATATACAGCACAGAACTCAGAAATATGTACAATTGAACAAATAAATGTAATCGACAATTAAAGTCAGTGTGTTAGATGTACAAATAAATGTAAGGCCGCACTAATATGAACCTTGCGGGTCCCTAAACTTCCCCTTGGTTGATATGACCTCCGAAAGGAAAAACTCAGCGAGCATCCCTCGGACAATACCAATCTGCCGAGGGTCAAGGCTTTCTGAAGGGAAGTTGACCCCCTGCAGCAAGAGTTGGTACATAAAAAATTAGCTGCAGTTGTAAATTCTGTCAAATCGATATAAAGGGGAGCAGTTGTATACCTCGGGGAAATCTGGCCGGTGAGGGGTGATGATCAGGTCATACATGTGGCGCATCACGTAGAACCCACAAGTATTGTCGTCCGGCTGCTGATGGCACTGCCAATTTACAGACCGAGAGTTAGGTGGGGACAAGTTATAAAGTAAAACAGATGCCAGTTGAAATTTGTACCGAAAATTGTAACCACTGAAACTTATCGGCTCGCCGCTCGTGTTGTCTCCCTACCTCGGCAAAGTACTTCGTGAAAGCCCTGTAGATAGTCAAAATTGATAGTTTGAGGATAGCCGAAATTGACAATTTGAGAACAGTAAATCTAGATGCATGCAAGACAGGTCCACATCACCTTTCGAATACATCTCGTGCGCCGCAATACGAGTACCCTTTCCTCTGCAATGAGTCAAGGTAGAACACCTTGTTGCTTTTCGGAATAAGTAGTAGCAGGATCCAGTGGTAGCTACATATTACACGTAAAGAATTAAAAATTTAATCTAAATTTGGGGGTGTGCACATGGAGACACTAATCTACGAGTGAAGTACTGATGAAAGCACTCACCTCTGGTTGTAGGGTACAAGTATATACTCCTTGTCGACCTGAGCAAGCAACCCTCTTTTGATATAGTCGACAACGAAGTCTGCGTCGGTCCTAAACATCACCTCGGCGACCATCTGGGGGTCCAAGAAACCAACAGGTATGCCCTTAGATTTGGCATAGTTGGTCATGCAGCTGCACGGAAGTAACCAATTAATAAATGACATAAATCCTTATATGCACGGATAGTAGGATACTTACAGCACCCAAGACCGTAGGATTGACAAGTCGAGCGCATCTTTGTTCAGTAAATTGTGCAGGTCTTCGAAGGTCACCGAGTAGGTCCCAATGTCGTTATGGAACTCTGCCACGGTGTACTTGACCATGATGTGCGTCGGACGCTGCGTCCTGGTCTGGTTTGTCCTCCTCATGTACCATGCATGCAGGCTCTGGCATGCTAACCCCATGGTCGAAATTGCGGTATCAGAGGCCATGGGCATCCCCAGAGCGAACGATATGAGAGCTGGCGCACTCTTCTCGCTCTCCTTCACCGGGCTCTTCTTTGCTTTTCCCCTACTAGCCAGCTTCTTGAATGGTTGCCTCTTAGTCGGAGTCAGCTTCGTCATCGGAGGGGTATGCTGGCTAGTAGGCCGTGTGTCGGTCTGTGATGTCTGTGATGTAAGAACCTACGTATTAGGACACTAACTCTGAGGGCTATTATTATAGTACGAATTATGAAACTGGTGGGGGAATTACCTCATACAGGATGATGTCTTTCTTGGGCCATTGCGCGAACGTGTGCACCGCATCCCCGAGAGTGGTAATCTCGTCGTTCGGCGGCTTCTCCATCGGAAAACCCTTGCAATGGTCAAAGACACTGTCCACCTGGACCCGTGCAAAACCCTCACATAGAGGGGCACCATGGATTGTGGCCCCCGCCGTGCATGGTTGCGCCATACCACGGGCAGCCTCGATCGGGAAGAGACCGGCCAGCACCATAAGCTTGCAGGAGGCGGGTTCCTACAAACAGTGCGCATTAACATGTTGAATTTCACCGCTTTTCACTTTCGAATGAATTAACATAGACAAACGGTCATTACCTGCAGAAAGTCCACCGGAGAGGGCTCCGTCTGCGAAGACCCCGGCGCAGACGCGCAGCTACTACGGTGGCCAAGAATGGGGGTAGGTACTTCCGCTGCTAGAAGGGGGGTGCCCTGGGTCGCCTTTCTTAGCTCTTCATACATGGACCGCATCTCTGACAACTGCTGCAGGAGTGCTTTGTCCCGAACAGCAAACTCCGATCGCATCTCCTCCTTGAGCCGTTCATCGCGGGCTTGGTGGGATCTCTTTCTCCTCTTAGCCGCCTCCTCATCATCAGGGAAACCATGCCTCCAAGGCACAGTGGCACCAAGGCCGCGCACGCGGCCTGGATGCTCCTTGTTTCCTAGCGCCGCTGTGAGGATATCCCTGTCTCTCCTCGGGTTGAACTCTTCGGATGCCACCTGCGCACTCAGCGTCACCTGCAACAGGAGAACTTAGCAATACAGCCCATTGCATGCGTGTTACGAGGATAGTACGTGATCGGACAATCTTACCAGCCAGTCGATCACTTCCCTGTCCGCAGGGTTACTCACAGAGACGCTTTCGGAGGAGTTCATCGTCAATCTTGCTCGGCACCAATTGCTGGCGCGCACGTCCGTTATGCCCGCATAAGGACTGCCGGCCGAAGAGTGGGAAGCCTCCTCGTCCTGCTTCCTCCACAACGTCTTCTTCCCCACATACCCACCACTGCCTAGTCTGTGTAGGTGGGTATTCTTGGCCTGGTTAGCCTGGCCCTTCGCACTAAGCTCCTGGAACTCTGGCTTGGCCTTCATCTCGACGAACTGCTGCCATGCCTCGGGAGTCACGAAAGGGAAGTCATCGAAGGGGGTCTTCGACTCCTTCACATAGAGCCTGACAAGGTGGCTCTTGAAGTTCCTTCACGCCTTGTTTATTGACATCAGTGTCCTTCAGTGGATGGTGAAGTGGCGATCCTCGGGAATGTGAAACACCGCCTGCATTTCTTCCCACAGCGCATCCTTGCACTCTGGGGGCACTTGATCCCAGTCGGAGGTGGTGATGGGCATCCGCTCCCTTGCCACTTTGCCGCATAGTGAGCGGTACTGACCGACAAGTTTGTCCGGAGCTTCCGGCACACCATTGTCGTCGAACTGGACGTGCTGCTTTTCCCGCTTATCCAGACGCGCGCATGTCGTCCGACCTCGCCCCTTTCTCTTCTTCTGCGGGGTCACGGCGGACGAGGCGACCTCCGGCCCAGGCGTCTCATCACCAGCGAGGTCACCCTGACTCCCTGAGTGGTGCATTTCGTCACCAGACATAGTTCCTAACATAAGTGAAAGAGAGAACAGTTTAAGTAAATCTACAACTAATAATTCTATAACAAAACCCATATACTTATAATTAACCAAGAATGACAGAAACAGTGGGGAGGCGATGGAGGTGATCGCGTCGGAGGCGGGAGGGCAATGGAGGTGATCGCACCTGACGGTGGAAAGGCGATGCAGGTGATCGCGACGGACGGAGAGGAGGAGAAGGTGGGAGGCGATGGAGGTGATCGCGATGGACGGTGCGAGGGCGGAGAGAGCTAGGGCAAACAGTTGCGAAGACTGGAATGAGCGGGACAAATCCCGCCTTGAACTATTAACCGCGACGATATTATCACAGTCGGTCCAACGCTCACAACCGTCTGTGATAATATTATCACAGTCGGTTCTCGCATCAGAACTGTCTGTAATAATCGACATAGTGATAGTCACCAGAGAGATTATCACAGACGGTTTTGAGTTGAGAGCCGACTGTGACTCTGATTATCACAGACGGTTTGGAATTGAGAACCGACGGTGCACATCAAGAACTCGAAGAGTCGGACACTGTTGAAAATATCACAGTCGGTTCTATATATATAACCGTCTGTGATAATATTATCACAGTCGGTTCTCAAATAAAAACCGTCTGTGGTAATCTACAAAGTGAGAGATTATCACAGACGGTTGTGAATTGAGAACCGATTGTGACTGAGATTATCACAGACGGTTGCGACTTGAGAACCGACCGTGCACGTGTACACTTGAAGAGTCGGAGACGCTGTTGGGAATATCACAGTCGGTTCTATATTCATACCCGTCTGTGATAGGTCAAAACCGTCCGTTATAATCTCTCTATTGAACGTTAGTTTTACAACTTGAAACTGATCTGTAGCTTTCAACTCTGAATGCTCAAAAACTTGTTTTAAATGAACACTCAGATATTTCAAATGTAGTCCAAATGCTCTGTAAATTGGTTACAGTGTACGTAGATCTGATAATTGGTTACAATGTGGAGCATGCTCAAATAAATTTAACATACAATGTACGTGGAGCATGCTCAAGTTAATGTTACATACAAATGGGAACTTTCACTGACAATTTCCACATACACAGCCATGTTATCCTCAACTTTCCACTTGCCGCGGCCCTGCAAAGACAAGAATTACAGGAGATATAAGCTATACCGATGGAAACAGAGAGATAAGGACATACAGTTGATTACCTTTAAAGTATAACCCTTTCTGGTGATCCATCCGCACGTAACTGGTTTCGTCGATATCTTCAGTATCGACCTATACGCCATCTCCAAATGGAGGAATCTCATCAAATTGATTGTATTCCTCCTCGTCTATGACATTTTCAACTCCAACAATCCTTCTCTTGCCATGAAGGACGACGTGCCACTTCTTATTGGCAGGGTCAGTGACATAAATGACCTGAATGGCTTGATTTGCAAGTATGAATGGCTCATCTTTATAAGCAACGCGATCGAGATCCACAGAAGTGAAACCGTAACTGTCAACCTTCACACCCTGTGGGATTTGGACCCATCGGCATCGAAACAGGGGAATCTTGAACAGTACGTAATCGAGCTCCCAAATTTCTTCAATGAACCCGTAGTACGAGTTCAATCCACGTACAACCCTTGTTGGGCCTGTCTTGGTGAACCCCTCATGGAAAGCTTCTACGCTCACTCCACTATTTTGCACAGTGCTCTTTCGATCTTGAGCTTTCGTGTAAAATGTGTACCCATTGATGTCGTATCCCTGCCATGTCTGTACAGTAAACGTGGGCCCTTTTGCCAACCATTTAAGGTTCTCACTTGCGAACTCTCCGGTGATTCGCACCTTCATCCACGCGTTGAATCGACTGTTATGTTGTCCCGTGATCCAAACCTCAGATCGGCGAGGATTGTCTTGTCGTAGCATCTCCTTGTGCTCGTCGATGTACGGAGACACCTCCGTCATGTGTTGCAAGACCCAAAAATGAGCTTTCGAGTACATATCGAAATCAGGAGTGATGGCTCTCCGTCCAATAGTGCCAACACCATCAAGCCTCCCCTCGTGACAAGACACAGGAACTCCTATTGCTTCTACCTCGGCCATGTAATCGACGCAGAACTCAACAACCTCTTCCGCTGCATAACCTTCGACAATGCTACCCTCGGGCCGGGACCGATTCCTCACGTAGGCCTTAAGTACACCCATGTACCTCTCGAATGGATACATATAATGTAGGAACACGGGTCCACATATCTTGATTTCTCTGACAAGGTGGACGGTGAGATGGACCATGATATCAAAAAATGATGGAGGAAAATACATCTCAAGCTGACAGAGAGTTCGAACCACCTCGCTCTGCAGAGAATCCAGTCCATCGGGATCAATGACCTTGCAAGAAATTGCATTGAAGAAAAAACATAGCCTCGTGATCGTCTCTCTGACCTTATGCGGCAGAATACTCCAGATGGCAACAGAAAGCATTTGTGTTATCAACACGTGACAATCATGAGACTTCATACCCAGCAATTTCAAATCGCCCATGGACACAAGCTTTTTCATATTTGCGGAGTAACCCGATGGAACTTTAACACCACAGGGACACTTACAGAGTTCTGTCCTCTCAGCCTTGCACAAAGTGTAGCATGTAGGGGAGAGGTATATACGGCATTTATCGTCCTCTCTCGGTGCTAGCTCGGGCCTGACTCTCATTTCGATCATGTCACGCCGCACATTGATGCCATCCTTTGTCTTCCTTGGAATGTTCAGCAATAGGCCGATTAAACTGTCACAAACATTCTTCTCTACATGCATGACATCAATGCAATGACGAACCTCTAAATGCTCCCAATACGGTAAGTCCCAAAATATCGATCTCTTCTTCCAAGTGTTCTTCGTGCGGGGTTTCAATTTACCACCATTTCCAAACACAACGTCTATGTCCTTCACCCGTGAGTAAACATCTTTCCGGCGCGTAGGCTTCGGGGCTGAACCATCTTCCTTGTGGCCGTCAAATTCCCTCTTCCTCTTACGATACGCGTCATTCTTCGGAAGAAACCTACGGTGACGCATGTACACTGTTTTCCTGCAATTCTTCAACCACACGCTCTCAGTCTCATCTTCGCAGTGGGGGCAGGCTTTGGCTCCTTTCGTAGTACGGCCCGACAAATTTCCAAGGGCAGGGAAATCGTTGATGGTGCAGAATATCATAGCACGTAAGATGAAGTTCTCTCGTTTGTATGCGTCCCATACCTGCACCCCTTCGTTCCACATTGTTAGGAGATCCTCTATCAATGGTGCTAAGTACACATCAATATCATTTCTGGGTTGTTTTGGTCCTGAGATAAGTAGAGACATCATGATGTACTTGCGCTCATACACAACCAAGGAGGAATGTTGTAGATACACAAAAGAACCGACCAAGTGCTATGCCGACTGCTCATGTTACCAAAAGGATTAATTTCATCGGTACTCAACCCGAACCTTATATTCCTCAATTCTGCTCCGAAGTTAACAAATTCCCTGTCGATGTTTCTCCACTGCGAAGAATCAGCGGGGTGTCTCAGCTTTCCATCCTTCTTCCGGCCTTCCGAGTGCCAACGCAGTAATTTTGCCTCTTTACGGTTTGCAAACAAACGCTGCAAGCGGGGAATGACTGGCAAATACCACAACACCTTAGCAGGAGGTCCTTGGTTTATCTCAGCGTAGTCACCGTCGTCTGTTCGGTCCTTAGTACGCTTATAGTGGGATGTGCCGCACACCGGACAAACATGCATATCCTTGTAGTTGTTATGGTAAAGGATGCAATCATTAGGGCATGCGTGTATCCTTTCTACTTCCATTCCCAAAGGACACAACAGCTTTTTCGCTTGGTAGGTGTTTTTTGGCAACTCGTTTCCTTCCGGGAGCATGTCTGCCAAAAGATCTAACAGTGCTGTGAAACTCTTGTCAGTCCAGCTGTTGCTTGCCTTCAATTTTAACAGTTCAAGCACAGAGGCCAACTTTGTGTACTTCGACTTGCAACCAGGAAACAACGGCTTTTCTGAGTCCTCAATCAAGCGCTTGAATTTGCCAAACTCCCTTTCACTGTAATTTCCTTCCACATCACGCAACATGTCATCTAAATGGTCATCCTCTGGCATATCCTCGTCGAAGTCGTTGTTCGGATCCGACATGTCATGTTCCTCAACCTGAGTGGCACTTGTTTCTGCAGTTGGCTCTTCTCCATGGTGGACCCAACACGTGTACCCCTTTTTAAAACCACGTCAGATCAAGTGGGCGACAATGTGAGATGAGTTGGTGAACATCTTAATATTCTGGCAGTCTACACAAGGACAGTACATATATGGTAAACCCTTCTTCGCCATGTCTTGCTCAGCAACCTTTTCGAAATCAAAAACACCTTTCATGTATTCCTCACCCACTCGGTTGTCATTATACATCCAGTCTCGGACTATCTACAATTAATCAAATTCATACACATGCTAATTAGTAAATCAATGGAGATCAATATTGATGATGAAATCAAGTAATGTGTATGCCTTGGGAGCAAGTACCAACCTTGGTTCGATCCTCAAATTTTTGCCCCCAAATGCTCCCCCGGCCTTTCGAGATTTCGCTCTTCCTTGCCCCAAATCTCTTCGAACTGGACAGTGTAGGTCGAGCAAGAGAGAACAACTAGCTCAAAACATCCGCCAAAAGACCTTTTATACCAGGTTCAATACAGACGGTTCTATATAATACCGTCAGTAATATCGGTGCATTTTTTAAGAACAGAATATCACTGACGGGTTTCACTCTATTAACCGTCGGTAATATCGGCGCATTTTGTGATACTATGACAGAAATATCACAGACGGTTATGAACTCCAAACCGTCCGTGATAATTACAATATCACAGACGGTTCCTAGGTCAAAACCGTCCGCCTTACTATCACAGTCGGTTTTTACTTCAAAACCGTCTGTGATTATTACTGTCGGATTTTACATCAGAACCGTACGTGATTATCACAGTCGGTTTTTACCTCAGAACCGTCTGTGTTAATTATAAAATCAACAATCTGCAAGATTATCACAGACGGTTTTAAGGTCCGAACCGTCTACAATATCCTGGATTGTTTGTTTGCATTCGACTACTGGTCATCAGTTGTTCCACTTATTTTTCATATTTGGTTCTATCTTATTTCAATGTTAGTATTTAAAAAAATGAACGTTCAGACTATTTGGTTTTATCTTGTTTTTCATATTTGTTGTATATATGTCTATGGATCTTCAAAGAATTTTGAGACTATTACAGTCGGTCCTGAAATTAAAACCGTCTGTAATTCGCAGCAGTATTTTCTTGTTAACATTTTCACACAGAACATCATTTGGTCATTATCAGTTACATAATCAATCGAAAAGCCAGATATGTAAGGAAAAGAAATTTCTTATTTCTTACAATCTTTGCATACATAAGAGATACAATTAAGCGACCAATTAATTAGCGTCGACCTGTTCCGAAAGTAACTTACAAAGTTCTCCTAGGGACGTATTGGCATCAATAGGATCTACACTGGCCGCCCCAGGAGAACTACCAATGGCTCTAAGACTATCAGCATCATCTCTCAGCAAAGGAGTGGATTTGGCATCAGTAGGATCATCCAAGAAATTAAAGTTGATACAACAAAGGTGGAGATGAAGCTGCAACTCAAAGCACTCTGCCAAGTGCATAATGGCAAAAGACATCCCCTCAGAATGCTTCTCCAGCGCCACTTTTTTTTTTTGGAGAGTTCTGCACAAGGCAGCTTTCTCCTCCTGCACATATGCTTCTCCAGCTTCTCCTAGGGACGTATGCTGGGAGGGTGAAGATGATTGCCAAGCTTCAGAGTGGATTTGGACGTGGAAGTGTGAGCCTTACCCCAGAAAGTTGATCATCCAAGAAAAGCTGATGATACAAAGGTGTTGAAGAGGGGATATTGGAAGGATTATTGTGGATCTCCAAAGGTGGAGTTGATGCAACTGGAGGGGTTGAAAGGGGTAATGTGGCAACACAGGCCTCAGCACCCTCTAGAGTCTTCGCTGCAACTCCACTGGAGGATCTTTCATCATTTCTAAGTCTCTTCTTTGGATGGAGCATTTCCTCAGGCACCTGTGGATTTCGAAATGCATTTGTTTCGAGGTAATCAAGTCATAAAAGAAAGATCTACATTAGAGTTTCAAAGAGGACTTACTTTCTGAAGATCCTGATCGAGTTCATTCCTTATCTCTTCCTCATCACTCTCAATTTCAATAACCTCATTGGAATCTCGGCTCGCCATCAAGGTGGGAGTTGAGAAGGGAATAAAGATAGGGATTTAGGAGCCTCGCTATTTATAGAACAGAAGGTGACGGTTCATATGCGCGGGTGCCTCGAGTTTTAAAAAGCGCACTACTAGTTTTCAAGCTCAATAAATTCATGATAACTTCTCGGGAGATAAACTGCAACACGGAAAAGGAAGTTGAAGAGTCAGATTAGATAATTCGATGCAAATTAAATTTGAAGTAAATAATTAAGTCTCTTCATCTGCTCAGTTATTATGTGCGGTTATCAACAATTGCATGTAGATAATTCGAAGGGTGGGCACTGTTGGGACTATCACAGACGGTTGGGATATCAAACCGTCTGCTTTAATATTACAGACGGTTCTCATATCCAAACCGTCTGTAATATGACTATTACAGACGGTTCTGATGTCCGAACCGTCTTTACTATGCCTGGAATATTGAACTGTTCGACTTTCTTCAAATACTTGTTCCCTCCCTGGAGTGTTTTGCTTCCATTCGAACAGCTCCACTTCTCTTTCTCCAAGAAATGAGGGAAAATTGCAAAATTTACATAAGAACAAATTTTTAGTTCATTTTTTCAACATAATTGAAAAACAATTTCCAAGTCGACGCTTCGTGTCCCCAGGTTAGTGCACTGCGCAAACATCAGAAATGGAAAAGACACAACACACTGTTGAGAATTTGAAGTGGAGCGCACTACTTTCTTTTCAAGATCAATACCGTCATGATAAATATTCTCGGGAGATAAACTGGAACACGGCAAAACAGTAGTGCCCACTTTGGAAGTTGAAGCGTCAGATTACAAAATTCGATGCAAATTAAATTTGAAGTAAATAAATAAGTCTCTTCATCTGCGCTGTTATTATGTGCGGTTATCAACAATTGCATGTAGAGAATTGCACTGTTGGGACTATCACAGACGGTTGGGATATCAAAACCGTCTGCGTTAATATTACAGACGATTCTGATGTCCGAACCGTCTTTAATATGTCTGTTGAATATTGAACTGTTCGACTTCTACAAATACTTGTTCCCTCCCTGGAGTTTTGCTTCCAGTTGAACCGCTGAGAATTTGAAAGAAGTTGAGAATTTGAAGCGTCGATAACTGTTCGACAATCACAGTCGGTCCTTACATAAAATCCGTCTGTAATATTACTATCACAGACGGTTTGGAGTTAAAAACCGTTTGTGATATTGATAGAAGTTGATAATTCGAGGCGGCGGACACTATTGGGACTATCACAGTCGGGCCTTTCATAAAAACTATCTCTAATGTGACTATCACAGACGTTTTTTTACCTCAGAGCCGTTTGTGATATTCAAAGCACGTTGATATATAACTTCTATATTCTTTTTATATTATTTGCATGGGACCTGCGACTTCTATATTGTTTCTATATTATTTGAAGAGCTCCGATGGACTGCCCTCACAAGCCAAAGATCGCGATAGTCGTTCCTTGATCGCACACAGTGTACATACCTTTGTATGGTCGAATGTTCGACAAAAGCTAAAGAAAGATAAAGAAAGAGGGAAGATTGCATGCAGTCCAAGAATGTGCTGGAAAATTGGAAAGTTGACATAAGAACAAAGTTTTCAATAATTTTTTTCATCACTTACAAAAAAAAGTAAAAATACAGAATGCTAGGTCAAGGAGTGGTCTTAGCCCTGGCTGCATCTAGAATAAAGTCAGTTTGACTTGCAGCCAAGACGCAGGACTCCTCCAGCGACAAGTTGTCCTTCTCAGGATCAACTACTACAGCGTCGAGAAGGCCTGCGACCTCCCTCAGCTTCGCGATGGTATCCTTCATTGTCAAACCACAGCCAACGATGGTCATATCCGCCGCTTTCTTCTCCTCGCGAAGACGCCTCGTCCTCGCCCTAGCATTGTCACCATCCGTCTTCATGCGCTGAATGCGCTGGAAGAGATCGTCAAGGTCAAGCCGTAGCCGAGTGTGCTTCTCCGTGAGGAGCTTGTGCTCCTCCTGGAGGGCCCTCAGCTCGGCCTTGACTTTGCCAGTATCTTCCACGGCTCCCCTTCCCTGTGCAAATCAACAGGTCAAGAATGTATTGAACAGGGATTAACAATACAGGGGTAAGTCCAAAAGGTTGAGAGTTCTTACCAGGGAGGGCGAGGCTGACAATGCCATCGAGGATGCCATTGGCGCAGAGAAGCTAAGGAGTCAAACAGTCTGAGAACTATAAAAACTTGTAAAGTAAATGACAATTTTTCCACTGTCAATTTATAGAACTTCCAAAGCGATGCTTCGTGTTCTCCTAGGCGCCGCGCGCGAAGATCGGAGACAGAAATGATCACAGTTGAGAATTCGAAGCGCCAGTACTTTTCCAGTCGGTTCAGACATCAGAACCGTCTGTGATAAGTAGACTATCACAGACGCTTCGTAGTTCACAACTGACTGTATAAATCACAGTCGGTTCTGAGTTCCGAACCGTCTGTGATAGTATACTTATCACAGACGGTTCTCAGCTGGGAACCGATTGTATATATTATAGTCGGGTGTTAGGTTAGAACTGTCTGTGATAAGTAGACTATTACAGACGGTTCTCAGCTGGGAACCGATTGTATCTATCACAGTCGGTTTTTAAGTTAGAGCCGTCTATGATAAGTAGACTATCACAGACGGTTTTGTGTTCAGAACAGTCTGGTTTACTGTCACAGTTGTTTTTGACATCAGAACCGTCTGTGATATCTGAACATATTCTCCCGACAGGCCTTCGTAGACGGTTTTCCATTGAACAGTTCATACCCGTCTGTGATGTGCCATCCAAGATGTCTGTTTTCGTGGTAGTGTCTTCATATCATTTATTTATGCTTGTATCAAGCTTGTGCTAATTGTTAATTGAAGTGTCATGTGTTAAACCCTAAGTTGTTGTTTCCCTTGTCATATTTTAATATTGATGTATATCTTGAGGGGGAGCTCATCATGTCTATCATCTGTTCTTACATCGAGTTTATGCTAATCATTATCATGACATGAGTAGTATAGATGTTGTACTTATTTCTTACCATGTATGAATCTATATAATTGTATATTTCATCTCTTACTCTGTTGTGATTTGTCTAAAATGGTTCTGTCATTAAACACCGAAAAGAAAAATTGTTAAGTCAACTCCTTTGTGGAGCAATTTCTTTGGTGATTAATGACAATCTAACTATGAGACTAACGTTGTTTAATGAGCGTTTGTGTTGTAATCTCAAAATGGTTGCGAGATGGAAGCAAGAAAGGGTATATGGAGGTTGATATCGACATGAGTCATCTTGAGTGAGGTATAGCTTCACGAGGTCAAGCTTCACCGAAGGTAAGATCCAAGATAAGGATTATTTTCTTAGGATTTTATTGGCCTCGGTGTTTGGAGATAGACCAGTTTGATAGGACTTTTTTTACTAGTTTGACCGTACTATTAAGAGGGGTCGGAAACTAGTAACTTGAGTCGATCTAGTGTGGAAGTTCAAATGCATTCATATCATTTTGCACTAGTGCTTAATCACCTCTTTCATTGCTAAGAAAAGCAAAGTGTAGTTTGTGTGCATTAGAGATGATATTTGAAAACTGCACTTAGTCGTGGTCACCAGCTAAATCTTTTGTTTCAATACTAGAGCTGGTCGTCGTTGTGTTTGCCAGATTAGCTGTATCCTTTATGGAGACTGGTCGTGGTCGTAGGAGTGCAAATTGGTCATACTCGATTGCCGACTTTCGACCATATCCATTCGACCACCTGTTTTCGACCGGATATTCGACCTGTGGCTTTAAGTTCTTTAATCAAAATTGGTCGTGGTCTATGCTGAGTGGCAGCAGACAAACTGCATTGTCAAATACCCTAAAATTGAGTTTAGAGTAAAAATGGTAAAGTTCTGTTTTCGGTTTGCACAGGCCGGACATTGTCTATGGTGACCGAACATTGTCCGGCCAGTACAAAAACTCTAGTGGCAATTGCAAATCGAAAACAAAGACAGATAGATTTGTCCAGGGGCTTTTGTCTGGGGAAGGCCGGACATTGTTCGTGATGGCCGAACATTGTCTGGCTTGTATAAAATTTGAGAGCTTTATTTGAGATGTAACCAGAGACATACAAATCCATCCGAGGGCTTTTTTCAGGGACGGGTCAGACATTGTCTGACCTGTACAAATCGTGTGAGCCTTAATCTAAAAATGAATCAGAGACAAATGAATCTGTCCGGGCTTCACAAAAACAGCCTACCTGTACAAAATTGGCACAGCTTGTTGCAAACGGTTAGTTTCTTGGGAGGGCTATAAATACCTTGTATTGGCCTACATTTGTGGTTGCTCAAGAACTCAAAATTCTTGTGCATAAGCTACTCAAACACTTTGGAATCAATCTCTTGCATTTAAAGCCAATATTTGAGCCAAATCTTTGAGAGAAATTAGAGAAGCATTTGTGAGAGGCTAATAGTGCTTAGTGCACTACATCTATCATTTGCAAGCTAGTGCTAGAGTGTGGGCATTCATTTGCATCATTTGAGTTTCTAGCACTTGATTCATTCAAGTGAAAGTGTCCGACTTGTTATTCTTGGCGATCGCCATCGCCTAGACGGTCAGAGGAGGAGAGTCACGATCTCTCCGTTGAAGTTTGTCGGAGAGGCCGACAAAAGCTTATGAAAGGTTTTGGTGCTCGCCTATCCGAAGTGGAGAAGGAGCAACCTGAATGGAGATATTCTTCGTGGATATAGAAGCAAGACTCACGCGTGAGCGCTTCAACGAGGAGTAGGAGAGACCGGACGAGTCTCCAAGACCTCGGTAAAAATCATTGTGTCAATTGTTTCTCTCTTACACAATTCGCATTAACCTTAACACAATTGCTTGAATTACTCTTGTTGCAAGTTGTATTGTATATGCTATATTGTTGATTGCAACTTGATATTAGATAGTTTCAAATCCTTTGCGAAAACTAGGTTTTTCATGATTATCTTACAAAAAATTGTTTAGTCGAAAAGAATTTTTAAAGTCTCCTATTCACCCCCTAGTCGGTATCATTGATCCTACAATATGACTTGTGGACCAATGAGATTAACTTATGCAAACTTAAAGGCCTGTGGGAAAGATTTTAAAATTTATGGGCATAGCTGAGAAAATTGGAAAAGTTTAGGGATCAGGGATGTAATTTTCTCGAAAAATTTGATAGTTTAGAAAGTAATAATATAATATGGTAGTAGTCTTCTCGTACATCCAGATTCTTGTAAAATTTAGTTACCTGATTTAGTCATGTAATATAGTCTTAAAAACTAAGTTAATTCTAGGACATTAACTTTAACAAAAAAAACACTACAGATATAGTAAATCCTTATGGACGTACTATTTGTTATGCAAGAAGTACAAATTACATATTTACATAATAAATGAAATCTTATGGTGATATTTGCCACAAAGAGATTTAAACTAAACCTAATCTACATTTTTTATTAAGAGTAGAACTATCAAATTTAACATGACACCGTTATACGATGTAGACAATCAAACATACTAAGTAGGATTCAACTCAGACATCTGTTGCTCGCATCGTGTAATCATGCTCATCTTCTTCATCTTGAGAGTCTAACCCAACATTCTCTCATTCATATTCCTTATCGTCCTCTTCCAAAACAACTTGATCGTGAGGAAAAATATTATTAGAAGTAATGACATCATTAATCTCATACACATTAACCATGATGATATTATAAGTAGAAACAGGTGATTGTTTTTACTTCAAAAATGAGAGAAGAAATTGTTTCTGCCTCTAAAAATAAGAAGTACATGACAAAGCAAAATGAATTTGCAGCCTGCTGGACGGATTGATTCACCTTTATACATAAATCAATTATGATCTATGGCTATGCCATCAACTCACCTTATGTGACTTTGTGTTATAACTTAGTGTTAAAATTGACTGAGATTTGGTATCTTAATCCTCGATATTTGTCCGATTACGATCAATAACCAGCCAATTTGCATTAGTTTTTTGAACCCTGCCACTAACATAGATAAAAATAGATAAATACAAAAAAAAAAGATATGGAGAAAAAATATAAATTTTAGAAATTTTTATACAACCAACTATAAACCTTAGATCAAAACAAAGTATAAGAGTTAAGTAAATTACATCTCAGATTCCTAAATTTGTCCCACTTTCTCACCTATGTTCATTAAAATATTCCCTACATACCCTAAGGCCTGTTTGGATACATAATATTTGAAAATAGCAGTATTTGAAAACCAAATTGTCACACAACTAAAATCACAGTATTTCGTAGTATTATAAAACCACAGTTTTTGAGAAAACTACATTTTTTTATAGGTGTTTGGATATACAGTTTTTTTCAAAGTTTTCAGTTTGGTGTAAATGAATTAGCTGTTATGAGAATTTTAAAACAATAACTGTTGGACAATTTCTACGGATGTTTGAGTATAATAGTTTTTAGTATAATATTTTATTCAAATAATTATATGTTAGAAAAATTATATTCAACAATTTTATACAATACCTTTTTGTAAATTATATTCAACACTTTTAGCAAATCACTGTAGCAACTGGATGTACCAAATTATATCCAACAAATGAAGCTTCACAATTGTCTGTAGCAAATCAATGTAGTATCATTGAAAAATTAATGTAGCAAATCACTGTAGCTAGATCTGTAGCAAACACTGTAGCAACATTGCAAAAGCAGGAGAGCGGCCGGTTCACCGTCGCTAGATCTGTCCGACGAGGCTCACCGGTGCGGAACAAGTCCGGTCGACACTTTAGAGTTCCCATTCGGTGTAATCCTGATTAATTTGATTTTGGTGCTCAAATTGGTTCTCAATTCCTCGAGCGACGGCTGAAGGAGGGTCGCGATGAACTCCGGCGAGGTTTCGTCGTAGGCGGCGGTGCTTGGTGGGGAGCAAGAAGGGGTCTAGAGGGTCTAACAGGTGCAATTAATTTGAACTACGGCACACCGTGTGGGGCTGACAACAGAAGTTCGTTTTCTGGCGGTGCAAGGGCCCGCCAGCAATGTCGATCACAGTAAGGTCTTCAAGATCCGTCTGAGCAGAAAAGTTTCTGAAGCCAAGAGGTGTCGATTAGGAAGAAAATTTTGGAATTTTTCGGCTATTTTAGTGGTCCGATGGGTGGCTCAGGGTCACGGCCGCCGTGAAGGAAAATGGCGGTCCGGTGACAAATTTTCGCCGAAATTGGATCGATGAGGTGGTCACCAGTTAGAGGAACTTAGTAGGACCAGTGGAGGCTCGATCGTGGCCGAAGAGGGCGTCGGCAGCGTGCTCGCGCGCCTCTAGCGTAGTGGTGCCCGAGCGAAGCAACTCGACGAGCGGCGGCACGGCACTGGCACGGACGATGGACACCTTGTTCGCCGGCTCGAGGGAGAGGTTGACCAGCGTCGCGGCCGCATCAGGAGGAGAGTCTCATCTGGTGTAGGTCCACCAAGAGGGAGGAGAGTGGCATGGGTGCAGTAGGAGGGAGGAGAGACAGGTGTGGTCAAAGTTTTGGGTAAAAACTTTGTACCAGAGCAAAGTTTGTAAAACTCTAAAAAAAATCCTAGTTTTGAAGAAACCATGATTTCAAAAACCATAAAATACTTTGTAACCAAATAGAGTCTTGATTTTCAATACTAGAGTTTCTTTCAAAACTATAGTACTGGACAAAAACTCAAAAAAATCTTTGTAATCAAACAAGACCTAAACTTGCACAAATTAACTTGCCTAATCCATATCTCGAAGGACTTAATGAAAGTAACTAGTGTGGGCTATGTGACTGATAGAAATTTGATATGTATGATTACATAGCATTAGATACTATTTATGTCGAGACTTTTAGGGATGGGGAAGGTTTGCGAAAAAATCTTGAACTTCACATATTTGAGTATTCTGTCTTCTCTATGCCACTATAGGTCATGACCCTAGAGTCCAGTCCTGAAAAACACACAAATTCAAATATATGAAGTTCAGAGTGCATGGAAAAGGACCAAATATTCAAAATATATAAAATTAAAGGTCTTTTTGGTAAAACTTTACCCTTACGATATAACTCCCACCATAAACAGCCCACAGTGCCACATAATTATCTATATGAAATTTCCTTCCACTACGTCAATTACTTCCATTAAGTTCATAGTTGTCTTCCGTTACGATATTTTCTTCCGTTAAGGCCCCGTTTGGAAACAAAGTTTTTTAGAATTTTTGTCAAATACTGTGGTTTTGAAAAAAATTGTGGTATTAAAAATCAAGAGTTTGTTTGGTTACAAAGTATTCTATGATTTTTGAAACCATGGTTTCTTCAAAACCATGACTTTTTCTCAGTTTTGCAAACTTGGCTCCAGTACAAAGTTTCGGAAAAAACTTTGACCACAGCTCTCTCGATTCACGGCTCATCAAAATACTCTCACCTCTCTCTCTCTCATAGTACTGTCTCTCTCGATCAACACCAGATCGCAGAACGGCCACCGATGAAGCACCGGCCGCCGAAGGTCAAATGGAGAAGGAGCCTGAAAAAGGCGAGATCTCATTCCCCCTCCCCCTCCCCCTCCTTCCTCTGCCCCTTGCCACCGGTGGCGGTGGGGTGGGCGGTACGCGCGGTGGTGCTGCTAGGGTTTTAGGAGCTAACGGCGACACTGGCAGGCAGCCGCTCGGCTCGCGGCGGCTGCATACTTGGTGGCGCGTTGAGGCTCCGGGGGCGGTCGTGGATGGCGCATCTCGCGGCGGTGGCGTGCGTGGCGCTCACGACTAAGGTAGAGGAGACACGCGTGCCGCTGTTGCTAGACCTTCAACTCTGTGCCGCCGCCGCCGGCAATGGAGACGCCGGCGAGGCCTACGTGTTCGAGGCCAAGACGGTGCGCCGCATGGAGCTCCTGGTGCTGTCCACCCTAACAGCAGCGTGGCCGCACGGCACGACGCTGCAATGGACTCTGAACTGCTCTGAACACTGAATTGATCTGAATTGAATTGAATTGAAACATTTGAATCAACTGCTCTGAATTGAAGTGAATTAATCTAGTGATCTCTTGGTCAATCTAGCAACATTTTGAATCTTCTATTGATGAATTTAGTGGTTGTGTATTGGTTCTTCTGAAGAAGTTCATTTATTGTGTTGATTGCTGTGTAATAAGCTATTTTTTCGAGTGTCATTCCAGTGAATGATCCTTGAGAATCAAGCTCAATAGCTTATCTCATTCTGTTGATTACTGTACATGAGAGTTGATTGAAACTGAAGTTACCTTTTCCATTGAATTTTTGGCAAAGATGATGGAATTACACTCCTTTCTACTCTTGTGGCTGAAACTGGATGTTTTGTTCAATATTTCAACTGTGTTTGAGTGTGGCTCAAACTGAATTGTATTTCAATTTGTGTAATAGATAGTTGACTAATTGCAGGCAAGAAAGATAGAGCAACATGGAGTGAAGTTCAAACAAATTTTCTTATATCGATGATGAAGGAATACAACTCAGCACGATATCGTGCTCAGAACGATTGGACGAAGGAGGCATGGAATAGTATGACAACTCGTATGAATGAGAAATTTACTAAATGCAAGTTCAATGTCACAGAACTAAAAGACCAAGAACAACGACTGAAGAAGGACCACAACGCAGTAAAGTTCCTCTCTTCAAAGAGTGGATTTGGATGGAATCATGAGTTGAGAATGGTGACAGCTATTGATGAAAAATGGAATGAACTAGATAAAGGTTTGCAAAAGTGGAAAAATAAATCTTTTCCACTATATGATGATCTTTTTGATATTTACGACGGTATGTTTTTTTAACTTTTTTCCACTAGTATGCTTGTGCATATTAACTATTTTATTTATTATTATGTTTTTTCTACAATAGGGAAAATTGCTGAAGGAAAGCATTGTCGGAGGTCGACTGATAAGCACAAGGAGACCATTGACGTAACAACGTCCCCACATCATGCCAATATTGGCAATCACTCACCTAGTCCTACCATATCAGCTCCAGGAGCCACACATATTTCTTTTGCATGGGAGGAGAACTACTTCCACAATGAAGGCATAAATTTGACAAATCTGATATCTAGTCAAATCCACAAAATACCCAAGATCATTTCCCAACCCAAGAGCAATCACATTATGAGTTCTCACCACCGACTGATATGCCTTCTAATGTTAGAGCAAATAGCGAAGGACCAAGTGGAGTTTCTCATCGTGTAAGAGAAAGTAACGAAGGACCAAGTGTGTTGTCTCGTCGTAGTAGAGAGAGTAGTGAAGAAAAAGAGGCGAAAAGTGTTGCATCTAGGCCCTTTTAGGTTGATTTTGATTATTGATGACATTAAGTGTTTTGGACTAACCTTGTCTTTGAGCTATTTCTATGCAGAGCGATTTCTGTAAAGTCTGCAAGTGATCTGGGAAGATCTGCAGGTCACAGGTCCAAAGTCGCAAGTGCAAGGTCACCAAAACGAAAGTTGCAAGGATTAAAGATGCAAAGGACCTGAGGGATCAGTTGGGAAGAAATGCAAGAAGATCAAGATGAACCCAATTTGAAGTGATGCACAAGACGCAGAAGAGCAAGAGACGAGACGCAAATCCTGAAGATGCGAAAGACCTCAGGTATTACGAGTTTTTATTTTTACCGATCTTGGCGCGTGGAGATGATCGGTTAGGAAAATTATTTTCTAGTTTTAACCGTACTATAAAGAGAGGTTGCAAGTTCTCTCTATATCTACAACACAAACCGAGAATTCTAGGTCGTTGCATTGCATCTTTTTGGTTGGATTTGGTTTTGAACTTATTTGAAAAATCTGGATTTTCAGTTCAGTTTTTAACAACAGAAGAGTATTTGCATTTTTCAGAAAGATCTAGGCAGATCTGGCTTTTGCTTCTGTTGACAAAAATGTAGCCCTTGAAATTATCTTTCAAACGAGCTATTAAACACCTCTTTTGGATTTCTGGATTTAAAGTTATAGCTGTTTTTGTTCAAGCTAACTGTCAGTTTGCATAACTGACTGTCAGTTTGAATGTCAGTTTAGTGTAACTGACAATTGTCCAGAGAGGGTGTTTTTTGGTCTCAAATTTTTTGTACTAAACTGACTGTCAGTTTGTCCATACTGACTGTCAGTTGGGGTTTCGACCAGAGAGCGTTTTACTGTGTTTCTATTTGATTCTGGTCGAGCTAGTATACAAACTGACTGTCAGTTTGTGTAACTGACTGTCAGTTTCGTGTTCCAGCTTTCCTGTTTTGGCTGCAAACGGCTAGCAAAGTTTTCGTCCGTAAATTTTGTCGGCCGTTGTGCACTAAACTGACTGTCAGTTTGCATAACTGACTGTCAGTTTGGGTTGCTGATTTTCAGCCCTAGTTCCAACGGTTCATTTGCTTCTTGAGGCTATAAAAAGGGGCTTTGGGCATAAGTTTTATACAACAAGCAACAGCATTTCATATACACTCTTGAGCATTAGTTTCTTATATAAAATCTTGATCTTTTGATCAAGTCGAGTGCTTTCCGATCCACCGAGAGTTTCAGTTCTTTTGCATTTGCATCCACTTAGCTTCTCGGTGCGTATTTGGAGGTCTAGAGAAGACCTCGCTGCCTGTTACTCTTGGTGAGCGCCCTCACCTAGACGGTTCGGAGGCGTGGCCGTTGATCTCTCCGTTCGGAGATTGTCGGAGAGGCTCGGCAAGTGTGTACAAGGCATCGGTGCTCGCCTTTCCGGAGTGGAGAAGGAGCAACCATTAGTGATAATATCCTTTGTGGATATTGAAGTGAGACTCAAGTGATTTGAGTGCTTCAACGAGGATTAGTGGAGACTGGGCGAGTCTCCGATACCTCGGTAAAAATTGTTGTGTTTGTTCTCTTCTCTTCTTATTTATTTTATTTGTTCTTAATTTGCTTTGAGTTTTAAAGTTTTAAATAGCCTCCTATTCACCCCCCCCCCTCTAGTCGGCATCCTTGATCCAACAAAAAGGACCAAGAAGAATGATGATACTCTGTTAGAGCATTTGATAGCATTGCAGCAAAAAGAACTTGAGAGTTACAAGCAACTCAAAAAGGAGCAAATTGAGAGCTATAGGAAAATTAAACTTAAGCAATTGGAAATGAATGATCCAAAAAATGATCCTTAATCCATGGCAAAGTGCATTTCAAAACTAGAAGACCTAGCAATTCTCACACGAAGTGAGATGGTGAAGGCAATCAACTTTCTTAAGTATGATAAAGAAGCTCGTGAAATAATGATGTGCATTAGTGCTCGTGATGTTGTTTATGAATATCTCAAAGTTGTTATCTCTCTCTAGTCACTTCATGCCATTGCTATATCACTACTATGATAATTTGGGACAATGTTAATTTTTGCTATGTTACTTTATGTTATTGTTTGGCACTACTATGACAATTTGAGACAATGTTATTTTTGCTATATTATTTTATGTCATTCCTATAATACTAGCAAGTATGATAATTAGGATAATGTTATTTTTTATAAATGGAACGCATTTTATTACAACATAGATGGTATTGTTTTGCATACATATTGGACATCATACATTATTTCTTCTCCTACTTAATTTGTAAGTCAGCAACATAGCCATTCCACATAGCATCTACTATTTGAGTTCTCTTCAAGTTACCCGCAGCTCGCCGCTCATTGAGTGAATGCACATCATTCCTATATTCATTGTCTCCACTTGGAACATCGATTATTGTTGCCGGATCAATATCAGAGTTATTTTGCTCAAACCATTGCTCGCTTCTTTCATACTTGCGAATGAAATTATGTAATACACAATAAGCTAACACAATATTAGTTTGAGAGTCAATAGGATGATGAGATGCACATTTGAGTATTGGATACCGCATCTTGAGAACACCAATAATTCGCTCAATGTGATTACAAAGCAGTGCGTGTCTCAAGTTGAACAATTCTTTTGCATTTTGCGGCCTCTGATTGCTTCTACCTTGCTCTTGCAAATGGTACCTAACATTGCGATATGGAGAAATAAAATTAGGTGTATTTACATATCCAGCATCAACTAAATAAAACTTTCCTTCCGGCACATAAAACCATTCTCAAGAGCATCTTGTAAAACTCAGGCATCCGAAACTGAACCTTCCCAACCTGCACTAACATGTACAAATTGACAGTTGAAGTCATATGCAACCATGACATTCGGTGACAATGTTTCCTTTCTATTGCGGTATGGATCTTGACTTTCTGGAGCTATGGTAATTGGAACATGTGTCCCATCAATTGCCCCGATACAATCCTTCAAAATATTTGCATGGTTAGAATAAATAAATAATATTTTTAAAATATGATGTTTTCGTATTTGGGTAAATACCTTATAGTACGGCATAAATTTTGGATTGCTAGCAATATTGAAAGGAGTGTTCACAGCCAGTAATTGTATCATGCTTCCAGATATATGGATTAAAGCACTCAATACTACCCCAAAATAGCGACTAATCATCTCACCACTATGTTGGAAGCGCTCCTAAATGGTATGATTGGTTGCATTTTTTGAAATACCATATAGAAATATAGCAACCTGCTCTTCAACAGCAACATATCTTGTATTTTCTAGAAGATTCTTCTCCCGAAACAATTCAACTAAACGATGAAATGTATGATTTTCCAAAAGAAAAGCCCATCTGCAGCATGCTTCATGTCCCTCCAGAACTTCACATACATACTTCTCTCCTGTGAGGATATAAGTATGTATGTGGGTGGACTCGTGTGAATGTCTTCCTCCAACAAAATAGCGACTGATGAGAGCGAATTCTTCATCATCTCGTTGTTTTCGCCTCAAAAAATTATTCCACATTGTAAGAAAAAATTGGTTATGAATAGTTGTGTAGGTACATATGAGATGGTATGGTGATTTCATGCCACTATATATAGACAAACAATGAAAACGGCTAGTTTCTTATAACGGCTAGTTTCCAATAGCCTAGCATTAATTAATCTCATAACAGCTAGTTTATTTAAACAATATGGTCTTCAAATACTGTTGAAAAAATCATGACTTTTTAAATATTGTGTCATATTATATAAAATTGTTCAATATAATTTGTCTAACATATAATTATTTGAATAAAATATTATACTAAAAACTATGATATCCAAACACCCGTAGAAATTATCCAACTGCTAGTTTTTTTAAGCTCATAACAACTAACTCATTTAAACATCAAACTGAAAACTTTAAAAAAAATGTGTATCCAAACACCTTAAAAAACTGTAGTTTTCTCAAAAACTGTGGTTTTGAAATACTACGGAATACTGTGGTTTTGATTGCATGACAATTCCAAAGCCATGGTTTTCAAATGCTATGTAGTTTTCAAATGCTGTGTTTCGCTGGTCAGGTTAATTTGTACAAGTTTAAAGATTTTAAAATTCATAGATATAGATAAGAAAATTAGACAAATTTTAGTACCTAGAATACAATTTACTCATAAGAATTTGATAGTTTAGAAAATTATAATATAATATGGTAGTTTATATCAAATTATAGTTGTCTTCTCATACATCTAGATTCTTGTAAAATTTAGTTGACCTGACGTGATCATGTGATATAGTCTTCAAAACTAAGTTAATTCTAGGACATTAACTTTAACAAAAAGAACAGTACAAATATAGAATATTCTATGGAATTTTTTTTCCAAATAACCCATAAAAAAAAAATAAATTCGAAAACTAACCCCTAACTTTTAAATTTTGCAAAAACGGCGCTCTGTCGCGAAGCCAGGCATGCGACTGATCTTCAGTCGCTAGCCCGGCTAGCGACTAAAGACGTGACACGGCACAATGCCCCGCTGGCCCACGTGCCGTGCCACGCCAGCTTTCAGTCGCTAGCCGGGCTAGCGACTGAAAGCTGCCTCCCCCGGGACATTTTCAATTGAGAAATTTTTGGCCCGTGGTCGCGGTCGAAGGACTTTGTGATGATTTCGCTTGATAATTAGGACTTGTTTGTAAATTTTGAGATTGGAAGGGCTGATTTGAGATCTAATTTCACACACAAGTGTAACTTTATTTCAGGAGCGTATTCAGCAGAAGTTTCGATGAAATTCGGCAAGATTTGATGATTTTGGGATAATGTGAAAACATGGTACTTTAGGGTAATTAGAATTTCGGAAAATGGTGAGACTTGAAACTAAGGCCTCGGATGAGATTTTGAAAATCTTACAGAAGGGAAACTTGGTCAGAATAGTGAATGGGAGATACTCCTTGAATTAGATCGAAGTTTGGAGATGGGATGTGGGTTTTAGCCTTTTTAGGTTCCGCGGAAAATCTGAAAAAGGTATAAACCGCGATAATTCTGGGCTCATTTGCGAAAAGGAGTAAGACGACAAAGTTTTGGCATCGGGACCGTACAAGTACATACTAATTTCGCATTTATACCGTGCTTTTGATACCTAGTTTTGTCTCGTTGGTTCGACGCATTTGTACGAAACCAGACGTCTCGGCGCAAAAGATGGTAGGTGCAAAAGTCGAAAATACTAATCATACGAAAACAAGCATCAGATGAATAGGTAAAGGCTGAAAAGCAGAAACGCAGAGTCATACAAAAGTAGAACAGTAGAAAACAGAAAACCCCAAAAAGTTGGAAACCTAACAAAAATGTACGAAAACTGAATAGTCCGAGAAAAGCCTACATCGGACTACTGCCCCCTCCTGCCCCTCTGTGGGGGGGGCTGATACTCTGATGGTGTGTACCGAGAGGAGGGCTGACGATCCCTGACGCGCCACCTCCTCGCTGGTGGTGTCTGCGCAGCTGGCGGAGACTGGGAAGGCTGTGTCGGCTGCGTAGGCGGCGGAGCATCGGGAAGGAAGATAGGAAGCAGATGTGTCGGCTGCGTAGGATGCTGCTGTGCCTGGTCGAGAGGCTGGTGCCATGGAGGAGTATCGAGCCCTTCATCCGAAGAGCTATCGGCAAGCACGAAACCCGTGTGCAGTGGTGGAGAGCGCGACGACGACGGATGATCCGCTGGTGGCACATGCGACGAAGGACCCGGCGCCGACGGTGATAGTGGGGGAATCACGGTCAAGTGAGGTGGCAGCAGCACTCTGAAACCGACCAGAATCTGATCGACCTGCCGCTCGACCTCTAAACAATATGCGTACACATCGTCCCTGGGCATGGTGGGTCCGAGGCGGGACCTGACCATCATGTCCCGTGCACCAGTACAGATGCCGCCGAGGATGTCTAGCTGTACACACGAATTAATGCAATTATAGAACGACAATCCATGTGAAAGTAAGGTTGCAAAGAGCTAAGGAACTCACAAAAGAGTGGATTCACCCAGTTAGGCATCGGTCGTAGTGGTCATCGATGGTGGCGGGAGGGATGGGCTCATCAGGTGCGGCTGGTGGACCGCTCGCCAATCGATAGATCGTGCGAGGTCGGTACCAGGACAGATAGGAAAAATGGATGTCATGGCTGTACGGCCTGTGCTCCTCGACCGTGCGTGTGTGGGCCCAATCCATCCACTCCTGCACATAGGGCTGCTGCCGACGAACGAAATCGTCCCTCACTCGATCCTTCCTGGATTGCCTGCGGACAAAGCAATTAGTTCGTGACGGAAATTATGTATAAAATAACATGTGAATGTAATGCATATTTGACGTACTCGTGGATATGGTGCGGGATCTGTCGAGGAACGGCACGGGGACAAGCTGGCGCAGGCCGAACTGGCGCATAACTCGCTCAGGCGAGTAACCCTCAATCATGTGCGAGAAGACGAGCAAAACCTGGGTGCGCCAATACACAGCATCCTGCGTACAAAGAGAAGAAAGGCCGACTGGAGCGACGGATTGGAGCTTCACGGTGGTCCACGGATCCCAGATGACGCTGTCGTTGAGAAGCAGATCGAAGCCCGTGGCGTACGAAGGATAACAGAGGTGCGCCTGATCTGTGGCCCACCTCAAACTTAGCCTAGCCCACCTCCATCCCATCACGGGGCCGTCTCTCGCATCCCCGGCTAATGCGAACTGATCCCGCTGAACCAGCGGTCGATCGATGGGGAAATGCTCGTACGACCACATCTGCAAGAGGATGGCGCACCCAGTGAAAAGAGAGCTGACCTGGTCTCTGCTCGTGGCGTCGCACCACCCCCTGTAGGTGTGGCAGAGCACGGCGGATCCGAAACTGAACCTCGGCACGTGGCCCAGGGCCGAGTCGGCAATACTCCTGGCAAGCTAAACGTACTGCCGCTCGCAGATGTCTCCGTGGGTGCCATGGAAGAGCAACCACCCAAACAGGTACAGCAAGTACGCCTCAAGGTGGCGCCTGAAGACCTCCTCTGGAGCGGCCAAGGGGAGCGCACCATCGCGCACTACGCGAAGGTTACTCTGGGGAACTCCCGCGTCCTGCGCAAACCCCCCCGCTGGCCCTACTCCCTCGAAGCGCTGTAGGAAATCTAGGCGCCATGCAGCTCTCTCGGTGGCTGCTGGGACATATATCTCCCCGCGGATAGGCAGGCCAAGCAGCATGCTAACGTCCTGCAGCGTGATAGTGAGCTCGCCAAAACTGAAGTGGAACGTGTGCGTCTCGGTCCTCCACCGATCCACAAGCGCACTAATGAGGGCTCGGTCGAAAGGGAATCGCCTCACCCGATCTACCATGCGGGCGAATGGCAACAGTCCGGCCTCGAGCAAATAAGGCGCGAACCGCTCATCTAGAAGCCACATCTCACGCGGTGTCCTCATACGCAGAGCTGGGAGAACGATGCCCTGTAGAAGGCGTCGAGCACGGTGACGCTCCTGATGGTGCTGTGCAATCAGTTCGGGAAGCTGATGGTCGTCCGCCATACCTGCAGTTGTCACATATTGGTTGAGAAGTTGAAACACTGAGTACATAAACAAACATTCAGTAAATAAAAAACATTCAATAGTACTTACGAAAATTCACGAGAAGGCATTAGGGAAATTAAGTACAACTGATATAGGGAAATTCAATACAACTCACGACAAAACATTCAGTAGTTGAAATATTACAACATTTAGTTTTGCGACGAAGATGATGCGCCTGTCACCCGCGGGCATCGATCTCTTCTGTGACCAGGCTGCCTGCAAGCGCTGCATCTACGTAGGTCATCTTCACGCTCCACTGCATCCATATCGTTATTTATCCTCCTGGATCGATGTCGGCCGACATGGCCTACGAGGAGCCTCTTGTCTGGGATCCACGTGATGGCATCTTCCGGGGATAGTTATCGATAGCTTTCCCGCGCCGCAAACCCATTGAAGACACCATCCCAGGTTTTTCACAGGTACTACAGAGTATAATAGGTTGAGATGTACCGCGCCGGATCGATCCCAGGAACAGAGCAAGCAGCGATGACATGCGAGCAAGGAATGTGCAGCAGTTGAGGCTTGTTGCATGTGCATTGGGCATCTGCATTTGAAATTCGACATTCGTGGACCCGACCAGCCCACAGTGTGCCACGGACATGTCTGTGCCTTAGCCGAACCTCGTACTTCCCGTGCAAGCGACTCAGTACTGTGACATCATGTGTCAACGATTTTCTTGTCCGAAATTCGAGGTAATCATTGATCTTTTTGGGCCAATGTGCTAAGGGGTCATGCAAAAGGCTTGATGCCGCCAAACCCCTACTGTCGTAGTACGCTACTGTGCGATAGAATGTCATTTCAACTATTGCAGTGAGTGGTAAGCATCGCACACCTTTGAGGACGAAGTTGTACACCTCAGCCAGATTTGTCGTCATGATTCCGTACCGAGCCCCACCTGTGTCGTGAAGCAACGCCCACTTCTCCATTGGTTTGGGCTGAATCCACTGACTGAAACTGAGACGACCCCAGCGGCTTCCCACGCCGGTATCGCTGCGATCTTCTGCAACCCCTGCTTGTTGCAATTCCGCCAACGTACTTTCCTCCAGTGACTTCCAGATTTGTGAGAACTTTGACTGTTGGTTCTGTTTGGCAAGCCGTTTGAACACGAGCATCAGGCGCTTGCTCTTGAAACGACTGTGAAAATTCGCGCCAAGATGCCGTGAGCACCAACGACTCTGCAAATCATCCCAACTCAGCGATGGATCCTCTCCCGATCGCATGTACTCCATCGCACTCAGCATTCCTCCATTTCGATCATGAATCAAGCACACGCGCTCCCGGTCTTTCACGACCTCATTCTTCAAAGTGCCCAAGAACCACAGCCAACTGCTATAGTTCTCCCTCTCGACCACGGCATACGCTATGGGGAGAAGCTGATCATTGGCATCAACAGCCACGGCAGTCAGCAGAATTCCCTGGTATTTTCCAGTCAAAAATGTTCCGTCAATGCAAAGCACTGGTCTCATGTACCTGAACGATGCAACGCACTGTTGGAATGCCCAGAAAAATCTCCGCAGTACCATGCACCCAGGAATCACAGCACCCTCGGAGCCGATTGCCAGCGTATCAACAATTGCGGTGACTGTGCCTGGATTTGCTTCGCATATGCGCCGCAATAGCCTCGGTACTAAGTTGTATGCCTCAACATATGTACCAAAAAGCTCCTCCAGCGTCTTCTGTTTAGCCCTCCATGCCTTCGCGTACTTGATATTATAACCGTACTTCTCCGCGACATGTGCAATTATCACTTTCGGTGTTATTGCCGTAGTTTCCTTCACTACTGACAGTATCAGACTGGCAACAAAACTGGAAGTGATATTTCTATGATGCTGCACCATGCCCTCAGCCAGACATCCGTGGTCTTCAACTCTGGTCATCCGAAAGAACGGGCCATCTTGTGGCCGCCAAACACATATGTACCATGGACAATTCTGGACTAAGCACCTCACAGTCCACAGGCTCGGATTTGATTTGACCACCCGGAATGGCCTATTTAGTGAGACAGCCCAGGCAGTTATGGCTTTCTTTGCATCATTTTTATTCCGAAACAACTGTCCAAGCTGGACGGCTGATTCATTATAAGACCATCGCGAACCCAGCTCATCACGAACCACAGCGTTATTCAAGGATGATGGATCAGTCCACTCACTTATAGGATTCTGCTGTTCCGTGGGTTCAACAAGAGATTCATACATTTTTGACGGATCAGTATACTCCTCCTCATTAAAATTCTCCTCCAATTCTGGTAGTTCTTCAGCTGCATCTACTTGATGGCCACCAAATTGAGTTGTATCTCCTACAGTTTGCAAAGGTACACTGCCAATTGCACTGGCATTGGTACTGCCACCTGCACCGGTATCGGCATCGCCACCGCCATCGTGACCTTCGGTACAGATATTAGTGCTTTCTCTTTCTACTGAATGGCTGCCCTCCGAACTATGTGCTAAGATTTCAATGTACAGTATGATGGTTCCAACACCATAGCCTGGATTTGTCACCTTTCAGTCTCTTCAGCACCCATTTGTTTCCATCCGGAACCATGCCTTCGACCCTGAGATTATCCGTCACAACATTGAGTTGTAACAGGTGGACTAACCACATCTTCAAATCATTGAAAGACATTGACTGTGGTTGTCTCATTTGACTGTAAACATACATACAACCACCAAGATCATCACCGTTTGGTCCATTACGGATTACACCAGCTCCGTAATAAACGCAAACCGTACTGGGTTGCTCCATAGCTGTATCAAAGTGTATAATTAGAGAACCAACATTGCTCATAGTACTAGAAAAAACATGATTTTTCAAACAACAGAAATTTTTCCCCTCTCCCTCTAAACCCATGCGGAAAGGCCAACACGGTGAGGGCGACAGCGGTGATGACTACGACAATGAGGCCGCGATTCCTAACCCTAACCCTAACCCTAACTGATTGACAACCCTACCCCTAACCTTAACAAAAAAAACCAACCCTTCTCTTCTCTTCTCTTCTCCTCTCCTCCTCTTCCTTCTCTTCTCTTCTTTCTCTCTGCTAATTTCTGAATTTTCGGAAAAATGAAATGGCCGTACTGTGTGAAAGCAACGCACGGTGTTTAAATACCGTTTCAGTCGTTATTGGGCTACACGATTTTTGCCTACAACCCTAAAAAAAATAACCCCTCTCCCTCTAAACCCATGCGGGAAAGGCCAAGACGGTGAAGACGACAGCGGTGATGACTAACCCTAACCCTAACCCTAGAAGCGACAGCGGTGATGACTAACCCTAATCCTAACCCTAACCCTAACCCCAACTAAAAGAAGCGACAGCGGTGATGACTAACCCTAACCCTAACCCTAACCCTAACCCTAACCCTAATAATAACAATGATTTTAATATACATAATCACAAATGTTTACATCTACATATTAACAAATATTTTAATCTACGTGCATACTAATAAAATTCAAATTTGAAAAACATCACATTTTTAGTGGTTTTTCAAATTTTTTAATCTGCGAACATACACTAACCCTAACCCTAATCTGCGAACATACACTAATCCTAACCCTAAATTTTTTTGTTCATCACATTCACGCATTTACCATCCGTATAAAAATATATTCTAAATCATATCTAAATACTACGAGTTAACGATCTAATTAATTTAAATATACGAGTTAAAAAAATATACCTCAGCGAACAGATTTGAAGAATCTCCGAAAAAAGTTTTTCTGCTCCTCTTTCTTCTCTTCTTCTCTTCCTTCTAACAGATTTCAGTAATTTCTGAAAAAATTCGAAAAAATGAACTCGGCTGTACTGTGAGAGAGACGGCTGGTGGCTAAATACAACTTTCAGTCGCTAGCAGGGCTAGCGACTGAAATGCTGCGGGTTTCAGTCGCTAGCCCGGCTAGCGACTGAAAGCTGGCGTGGCACGGCACATGGGCCAGCGGGGCATTGTGCCGTGCCACGTCTTCAGTCGCTAGCTGGGCTAGCGACTGAAGATCAGTCGCACGCCTGGCTTCAAGACAAAACGCCGTTTTTGCAAAATTTAAAAGTTAGGGGTTAGTTTTCGAATTTATTTTTTTTATGGGTTATTTGGAAAAAAAATTCTATTCTATGTACATACTGTTTGTTATGCAAGAAGTACAAATTGCATATTTACATCATAAATCAATCTTATTGTGATCTTTGACCAAAGAGATTTAAACCAAATCTAATATACATTCTTTATTAAGAGTAGAATCATCAAATTTAACATCACATGATTACACGACGTAGACAACCAAACATACTAAATAAGGTCCAACTCAGATATCTTTTACTTGCATCGTGTAATCATGCTCATCTTCTTCTTCATCTTGGGAGTACAACCCAACATCCTCTTCTTCATCTTCCTCATCATCCACTTCCGAACCAACTGATCACGAGGGAAAAAATTGTTAGAAGAAATGGCATCATTAGTCTCATATGCATTAACCACGATGACATTATAAATAGAAACATGTGTTTTTTACTTCCAAAATGAGAGAAGGAATTGTTTCTGAACCTAAAAATAAGAAGTACATTTATTTAGTGCTTATGACAAAAGCAAAATGTATTTGCAGCCTGGTGGACAGATTGATCCAGCTTTATACATAAATCAATTCTGACCGATGGCTATGCTATCAACTCACCTAATACTTATCATGACCCACTCAGCATATAAACCATCTAAGTACTTCCCTGCAGCGTACTCTTTAAAAGAAATTACTTTGAAGAAAAGCTGCAAGGATGGTTTGAGATTGGCATCATCCCACCGAAAATTGTCCCACCATTTTTGTTCACAGCGAATATACTTTAGATTACTTGGGAGGGATATGAAAGGGAGTTTAATCAACTTGGGACATCTCATGATTTGCAAACACCCCAATGAAGGAAAGTTGAAGGAATTATGGCAAATGTTAGTCAAGTTCCCTAAATAAAACAATGTAAATCTTTTCAGGTGCGGCTGCGAAAGAAGAGATGCTCTTCCTTGTCCATCTGGCTGACTGTGGTAATCCAAAGTGCTGTCAATTATTTGCAGGACCGCATTACAGCAAAATACTTGAAGGATTTCAAGAAGTGGAAAATGTTGAATCCATGAAATGTGCTTCAAGCGAGGGCAGTTCACAAGATCCAAACGTCTCAGTTTTTGAAATAGGTCATGGCTTTCAACTCCTCTCCAAACAATCTCAGTTAAATAATGGCTACTTCTGATATAAAGTTTCTCAAGATTGCAACTTTGATGTAGATTATTGCTTTCAAGCACTATTCTTTTGTCATCAGTATGAATGTAAAGTTGGGATAAATTTGCCTGTATTAAATTGTTGCCAAAGAAACCATCTGAAAAGGAAAACATTTCCCATTCATCCATGTTTTGTGGTATGATTACGCTTAAGGACCTGACTGGTAAGCTGGACTCGCAGAGCATGTCAAAGTATTTTCTCTGATATACAGTGATTACAAGAGCTTTCAAGTTGGTAATGCATTTCAAAGCGCCCAATGGTGGTTGAATACTAGAAAGTTGTTCAAACCGGAGGGTGCAAAAGTCTGCCACCTGCAGTCTGGAGAGGTTTGACAAAGTTGCTTCAGAAATTTCTCTGATGGGATTAGACCTAAGAAGCAGGTACTCCAGCGTCGCAAGGCATCCGAGCTCTGGAGGCAAGTACTCAATTTTGTTATCTTACAAATTCAGATAATGCAAGTTGACAAGTCTGCATATTTCACTAGGAAAGGTTGAGAACCTGTTCCGTGATAGGTCAAGGTATTCAAGGGAAACAAAAAGACATAAGCTGATTAGCACACTTTCCTGTAAAAGATTGTCTTCGAGTATCAGTACAGTAAGTTTAGTTTGATCCTCAGCAACAGCAGGCAATTCTGTCATTTCAGTACCTACTGATAATATCCGCTCTGCATCGCACCAATGCGATTTCGATTGCACAATCCATTTATTCCTGTCTCTACCTTCATCATTAGCAATCCATCGTGCCATGTCGCAGATCACATCATGCATTTTGACCACCCTATCATTGTCAGTTTCCTCCAAAAGGCATTTGTCTACCAATTCACCAATATAAGTGTATCCCGTGTTATAAGATCTTTCAATGTCATCCTCCTCCACTAGGCCCAGTCCCATCCAGTACTCAGTCAATTTATTTCGTTGAAACAAATAATCCTCAGGCCATAAGGCGCAAGACTTGAAGCAATGTTTCAGCTTATCACTCAAATAATCGTAGCTGACTTTCAATCGAGCAAATACACTTTCTTCCACACTAGATGAACCTTCAACCTCATGAAGACGCGACTCCCGAAGACGGTCAATACAGTGCTGCCATTCTCTTGGATGCCTCTTGGTAGACATGACCTTGCCGATTACAATAAGAGCCAGTGGCAGGCCGGCAAGCTCCTTTACAACTTCTCTTGCAAGGTTCAGAATGAGAGGATGAGAATTAATAATTTCAACACCCGCCTTGTCCTTAAAAAGATCCCTTGCATCCTTTTCGTCTAGGCGATCCACTCTAATCCTTTGGCTATTCTTGACATCCATTTGACCACAGACATTTTCAGAGCGTGTTGTCAGCACCATTTTTCGCCTGTAGCTGCCAACTAAACCAAGTGGTTTGGGAATCCCAACTTTATCAAGATCGACATGTTCCCACAAATCATCAAGTAATAGAAGAAAACTTTTATCTTTCAAAAAGTCATATATGATATTCGCTTGAGATTGTACGTCAACTCTCTCTCAGCAGCATCTGTTGCCTCACTATAGCATCCTGAACCTGTCGAAGAACAACCAAGTATCAAGTATGCACATTATAGTGGGTGGGTATACAATGACATCAACCATTCAACACGGAATGCTTCTCAAAAAGAAGAGATATTTTTGAAAATTAAAAAAAAAAAACCCAACAATCTGCGGTTTTCCAAAACTTGCAAAATTGGTTAGCTACAGGCAGGGGCAGAGGCAACAGGGGGGTTGGTGGGGCAGCCACCCCACCTTGAACTGGTGAAAGGCCTAAGGCCCAGTACCCACCCACATAGTCAAATGTGCAGACCCAAAACTACTCATCTTCGCCATAGCTTTTGAACGAAAATATGGCACAGCTATTACAGCTTGTCACATGCACAAATTGTTAATTTAGATGGAGCATTTAGCTTTTGATATTAGAAGACTTCTTTCACCATGTTTTTAGTAACTCATCACAAGCAACATGATTGATTATTATCAGACGGTACAACTTATTAGAATTTTTTTTTCCAAATAACCCTTTAAAAAAATTACAAAACTAATCCCTAACTTTTTAAATTTGTAAAACAGACTCTCAGTCGCGAAGAACCGCAGGCGACTGTCTTCAGTCGCTAGCCCGGCTAGCGACTGAAGACGTGGCACGGCACAATTGCCCCGCTGGCACCCATGCCGTGCCAGCCAGGTTTCAGTCGCTAGCCCGGCTAGCGACTGAAACCTGGGAAATTCACATCCTGTCCCTTTTGCACCGTGGTCGCGATCGAAAAACTTTGTGGTGATTTCGTTTAAGAAGTAGGACTTGTTTGTAAATTCTGAAATTGGGAGGACTGATTTGAGATCTAATCTCACACACAAGTGTAACTTTATTTCAGGAGCGTATTCAGCAGAAGTTTGAATGAAATTTGGCAAGATTTGATGATTTTGGGATAATTCGAAAACAGGGTACTTTAGGGTAATTAGAATTTCGAAAAATGGCGAGACTTGAAACTAAGGCGTCGAATGAGATTTTGAAAATCTTACAGAAGGGAAACTTGGTCAGAATAGTGAATGGGAGATACTCCTTGAATTAGATCGAAGTTTGGAGATGAGATGTGGGTTTTAGCCTTTTTAGGTTCCGCGGAAAATCTTAAAAAGGTATAAGCCGCGATAATTCTAGGCTGATTTGCGAAAAGGAGTAAGACGACAAAGTTTTGCCATCGGGACCGTACAAGTACATACTAATTTCGCATTTATACCGTGCTTTTGATACCTAGTTTTATCTCGTTGGTTTGACGCATTTGTACGAAACTAGACGTCTCGGCGCAAAAGATGGTAGGTGCAAAAGTCGAAAAGACTAATCATACGAAAACGAGCATCAGATGAATAGGTAAAAGCTGAAAAGCAGAAACGCAAAGTCATACAAAAGTAGAACAGCAGAAAACATAAAACCCCAAAAAGTTGGAAACCTAACAAAAATGTACGAAAACTGAACAGTCTGAGAAAAGCCTACATCAGACTAGTGCCCCCTCCTGCCCCTCTGTGGGGGGGGGCTGATACTCTGATGGTGTGCACCGAGAGGGGGGCTGACGATCCCTGACGCGCCGCCTCCTCACTGGTGGTGTCTGCGCAGCTGGCGTAGACTGGGAAGGCTGTGTCGGCTGCGTAGGCGGCGTGGCATCGGGAAGGAAGCTAGGAAGCAGATGTGTCGGCTGTGTAGGATGCTGCTGTGCCTGGTCAAGAGGCTAGTGCCATGGAGGAGTATCGAGCTCTTCATCCGAAGAGCTGTCGGCAGGCACGAAACCCGTGTGCAGTGATGGAGGGCGCGACGACGACAGACGGTCCGCTGGTGGCACATGTGACGAAGGACCTGGCGCCGACGGTGATGGTGGGGGAATCACGGTCAAGTGAGGTGGCAGCAGCACTCTGAAACCGACCAAAATCTGATCGACCCGCCGCTCGACCTCTGAACAATATGCGTACACATCGTCGCTGGGCATGGTGGGTCTGAGGCGGGACTTGACCATCATGTCCCGTGCACCAGTAGAGATGCCGCCGAGGATGTCTAGCTGTGCACACGAATTAATGCAATTATAGAACGACAATCCATGTGAAAGTAAGGTTTCAAAGAGCTAAGGAACTCACAGAAGAGTGGATTCGCCCAGTTAGGCGTCTGTCGTAGCCGTCATCGATGGTGGCGGGAGGGATGGCCTCATCAGGCGCAACGGGTGGACCACCTGTCAATCGGTAGATCGTGCGAGGTCGGTACTAGGACAGATAGGAAAAATGGATGTCGTGGCTGTACGGCCTGTGCTCCTCGCCCGTGCGTGTGTGGGCCCAATCCATCCACTGCTGCACATAAGGCTGCTGTCGACGAACGAAATCGTCCCTCACTCGACCCTTCCTGGATTGCCTGCGGACAAAGCAATTAGTTCGTGATGGAAATTATGTATAAAATAACATGTGAATGTAATGCATATTTGACGTACTCGTGGATATGGTGCGGGATCTGTCGAGGAGGCGGCACGGGGACAACCTGGCGTAGGCCAAACTGGCGCATAACTCGCTCAGGCGAGTAACCCTCAACCATGTGCGAGAAGACGAGTAGAACCTGGGTGCGCCAGTACACATCATCCTGTGTACAAAAAGAAGAAAGGCCGGCTGGAGCGACGGATTGGAGGTTTGCGGTGCTCCACGGATCCCAGATGACGCTGTCGTCGAGAAGCAGATCGAAGTCTGTGGCGTACGAAGGATAACAGAGGTGCGCCTGATCTGTGGCCCACCTCAAACTCAGCCTAGCCCACCTCCATCCCATCACGGGGCCGTCTCTCCTATCCCCGACTAATGCGAACTGATCCCGTGGAACCAGCGGTCGACCGATGGGGAAATGCTCGTACAACCACATCTGAAAGAGGATGGCGCACCCAGCGAAAAGAGAGCTGACCTGGTCTCTGCTCGTGGCGTCGCACAACCCCCTGTAAGTGTGGCAGAGCACGGCGGATCCGAAACTGAACCTCGGCACGTGGCCCAGGGCCGAGTCAGCAATACTCCTGGCGAGCTGAACGTACTGCCGCTCACAGATGTCTCCGTGGGTGCCAGGGAAGAGCAACCACCCAAACAGGTACAGCAAGTACGCCTCAAGGTGGCGCCTGAAGACCTCCTCTGGAGCGGCCAAGGGGAGCGCAGCATCGCGCACTGCGCGAAGGTAACTCTGGGGAACTCCCGCGTCCTGCGCAAACCCCCCCCCCCCCCCCCCCCCCCCCCCGCTGGCCCTACTCCCTCGAAGCGCTGTAGGAAATCTAGGCGCCATGCAGCTCTCTCGGTGGCCGCTGGGACATATATCTCCCCGCGGATAGGCAGGCCAAGTAGCATGCTGACGTCTTGCAGCGTGATAGTGAGCTCGCCAAAACTGAAGTGGAACGTGTGCGTCTCGGGCCTCCACCGATCCACAAGTGCAGTAATGAGGGCTCGGTCGAAAGGGAATCGCCTCGCCCGATCCACCAAGCGAGCGAAAGGCAACAGTCCGGCCTCGAGCAAATAAGGCGCGAACCGCTCATCTAGAGGCCACATCTCACGCGGTGTCCTCATACGCAGATCTGGGAGAACGATGCCCTGTAGAAGGCGTCGAGCACGGTGACGCTCCTGATGGTGCTGTGAAATCAGATCGGGAAGCTGATGGTCGTCCGCCATACCTGCAGTTGTCACATATTGGTTGAGAAGTTGAAACATTGAGTACATAAACAAACATTCAGTAAATAAAAAAACATTCAGTAGTGCTTACAAAAATTCACGAGAAGACATTAGGGAAATTAAGTACAACTGATATATGAAAATTCAGTACAACTCACGACAAAACATTATGTACTTGAAATAATACAACATTTAGTTTTGCGATGAAGACGATGCGCCTGTCACCCGCGGGCATCGATCTCTTAGGTGACCAGGCTGCCGGCAAGCGCTGCATCTACGTACGTCATCTTCACGCTCCGCTGCATCCATATCGTTATTTATCCTCCTGGATCGACGTCGGTCGACATGGCCTACGAGGAGCCTCTTGTCTGGGATCCACATGATGGCATCTTCCGGGGATAGTTGTCGATAGCTTTCCCCCGCCGCAAACCCATTCAAGACACCATCCCAGGTCTTCCACAGGTACTGCAGAGTATAATAGATTGAGATGTACCGCGCCGGATCGATCCCAGGAACAGAGCAGGCAGCGATGACATGCGAGCAAGGAATGTACAGCAGTTGAGGCTTGTTGCATGTGCATTGGGCATCTGCATTTGAAATTCGACATTCGTGGACCCGACCAGCCCGTAGTGTGCCACGGACATGTCTGTGCCTTAGCCGAACCTCGTACTTCCCGTGCAAGCGACTCAGTACTGTGACATCATGTGTCAACGATTTCCTTGTCCAAAATTCGAGGTAATCATTGATCTTTTTGGGCCAGTGTGCTAAGGGGTCATGCAAAAGCCTTGATGCCGCCAAACCCCTGCTGTCGTAGTACGCTACTGTGCGATAGAATGTCATTTCAATTATTGCAGTGAGTGGTAAGCATCGCACACCTTTGAGGACGAAGTTGTACACCTTGGCCAGATTTGTCATCATGATTCCGTACCGAGCCCCACCTGTGTCGTGAAGCAACGCCCACTTCTCCATTGGTTTGGGCTGAATCCACTGACTGAAACTGAGACGACCCCGGCGGCTTCCCGTGCCAGTATCGCCGCGATCTTCTGCAACCCCTGCTTCTCGCAATTCCGCCAACGTACTTTCCTCCAGTGACTTCCAGATTTGTGAGAACTTTGACTATTGGTTCTGTTTGGCAAGCAGTTTGAACACGACCATCAGGCGCTTGCTCTTGAAACGACTGTGAAAATTCGCGCCAAGATGCCGTGAGCACCAACGACTCTGCAAATCATCCCAACTCAGCGATGGATCCTCTCCCGATCGCATGTACTCCATCGCACTCAGCATTCCTCCATTTCAATCATGAATCAGGCACACGCGCTCCCGGTCTTTCACAACCTCATTCTTCAAAGTGCCCAAGAACCACAGCCAACTGCTATAGTTCTCCCCCTCGACCACGGCATATGCTATGGGGAGAAGCTGGTCATTGGCATCAACAGCTACGGCAGTCAGCAGAGTTCCCTGGTATTTTCCAGTCAAAAATGTTCCGTCAATGCAAAGCACGGGTCTCATATACCTGAACGATACAACGCACTGTTGGAATGCCCAGAAAAATCTCCGCAGTACCATGCACCCAGGAATCACAGCACCCTCGGAGCCGATTGCCGGCGTATCAACAATTGCGGTGACTGTGCCTGGATTTGCCTCACATATCCGCCGCAACAGCCTCGGTATTAAGTTGTATGCCTCAACATATGTACCAAAAAGCTCCTCCAGCGTCTTCTGTTTAGCCCTCCATGCCTTCGCGTACTTGATATTATAACCGTACTTCTCTGCGACATGTGCAATTATCACTTTCGGTGTTATTGCCGTATTTGCCTTCACTACTGACAGTATCAGACTGGCAACAAAACTGGAAGTGATATTTCTATGATGCTGCACCATGCCCTCAGCCAGACATCCGTGGTCGTCAACTCTGGTCACCCGAAAGGACGGGTCATCTCGTGGCCGCCAGACACGTACGTACCATGGACAATTCTGGATTAAGCACCTCACAGTTCACAGGGTCGGATTTGATTTGCCCACCCGGAATGGCCTATTTAGTGAGACAGCCTAGGCAGTTATGGCTTTCTTTGCATCATTTTTATTCTGAAACAACTATCCAAGCTGGACGGTTGATTCATTATAAGACCATCGCGAACCCAGCTCATCACGAACCACAGCGTTATTCAAGGATGATGGATCAATCCACTCACTCATAGGATTATGCTGTTCCGTGGGTTCAACAGGACATTCGTACATTTCCGACGGATCAGTATACTCCTCTTCATTAAAATTCTCCTCCAATTCTGGTAATTCTTCAGCTGCATCTACTTGATGGCCACCAAATTGAGTTGTATTTCCTACACCAGTTTTGTTAGGTACACTGCCAGTTGCACTGGCATTGGTACTGCCACCTGCACCAGTATCGACATCGCCACCGCCATCGCGACCTCCGGTACAGATATTAGTGCTTTCTCTTTCAACTGAATGGCTGCCCTCTGAACTATGTACTAACATTTCAACGTACAGTATGATGGTTCCGACAGCATAGCATGGATTTGTCACAATTCGTCCAAACGAACCCCATGATTTGTCACCTTTCAGTCTCTTCAGCACCCATTTGTTTCCATCCGGAACCATGCCTTCCACCTTGAGATTATCCGTCGCAACATTGAGTTGTAACAGGTCAACTAACCACATCTTCAAATCATTGAAAGACATTGACTGTGGTTGTCTCATTTGACCGCAAACATACATACAACCACCAAGATCATCACCGTTTAGTCCATTACGGATTACACCGGCTCCGTAATAAACGTAAACCGTACTGGGTTGCTCCATAGCTGTACAAGAGTATGTAATTAGAGAACCCACATTGCTCATTGTACTACAAAAAACATGATTTTTCAAACAACAGAAATTTTCCCCTCCCTCTAAACCCATGCGGGAAAGGCCAACACGGTGAGGGCGACAGCGGTGATGACTACGACAATGAGGCCGCGATTCCTAACCCTAACCCTAACTGATTGACAACCCTACCCCTAAATCTAACAAAAAAAACCAACCCTTCTCTTCTCTTCTCCTCTCCTCCTCTTCCTTCTCTTCTCTTTTTCTCTCTGCTAATTTCAGAATTTTCGGAAAAATGAAATGGCCGTACTGTGTGAAAGCGACGCACACTGTTTAAATACCGTTTCAGTCGCTATTGGGGAACACGATTTTTCCCTACAACCCTAAAAAAGATAACCCCTCTCCCTCTAAACCCATGCGGGAAAGGCCAACACGGTGAGGGCGACAGCGGTGATGACTACGACAATGAGGCCGCGATTCCTAACCCTAACCCTAACTGATTGACAACCCTACCCCTAAATCTAACAAAAAAACCAACCCTTCTCTTCTCTTCTCCTCTCCTCCTCTTCCTTCTCTTCTCTTTTTCTCTCTGCTAATTTCAGAATTTTCGGAAAAATGAAATGGCCGTACTGTGTGAAAGCGACACACGGTGTTTAAATACCGTTTCAGTCGCTATTGGGGAACACGATGTTTCCCTACAACCCTAAAAAAATAACCCCTCTCGCTCTAAACCCGTGCGGGAAAGGCCAAGACGGTGAGGGCGACAGCCCTAACCCCAACTAAAAGAAGCGACAGCGGTGAACCCTAACCCTAATAATAACAATCATTTTAATATACATAATCACAAATGTTTACATCTACATATTAACAAATATTTTAATCTACGTGCATACTAATAAAATTCAAATTTGAAAAACATCACATTTTTTAGTGGTTCTTCAAATTTTTTAATCTGCGAAATCCTAAATTTTTTAATCTGCGAACATACACTAACCCTAATCTGTGAACATACACTAACCCTAACCCTAACCCTAATCTGCGAACATACACTAACCCTAACTCTAAATTTTGTTTCATAACATTCACGCATTTACCATCACACTAACCTTAACAATCATTCTAAATCATATCTAAATACTACGAGTTTACGATCTAATTAATTTAAATATACGAGTTAAAAAAATATAGCTCAGCGAACAGATTTGAAGAATCTCCGAAAAAAAATTTCTGCTCCTCTTTCTTCTCTTCCTTCTCTCTAAACAGATTTCAGTAATTTCTGGGAAATTTCGGAAAAATGAACTGCGCTGTACTGTGAGAGGGACGGCTGGGAGTTATAAACCAAGTTTCAGTCGCTAGCCCGGCTAGCGACTGAAACCTGGCTGGCACGGTACGGGTGCCAGCGGGGCAATTGTGCCGTGCCACGTCTTCAGTCGCTAGCCGGGCTAGCGACCGAAGACAGTCGCCTGCTGTTCCTCGCGACTGAGAGTCTGTTTTGCAAATTTAAAAAGTTAGAGGTTAGTTTTGTAATTTTTTTTTAAAGGGTTATTTGAAAAAAAAAAAAGTCAACTTATTACAAGCTACCTGGTGGCTAGTGCGATAGTACCTAATAATTTCATTAGTGCATGTGATTGATAAATGACGTGCATTCTACTGCTACAAAATAATAAAAAAAAATCATGTTATTATTCCATTTGTATTGTACCAAGTTTGTTTTAGAAATATGTTATGTTTTCCCTACGTTATCCATCCACAATATGTTTTTGAAATTCGGGCATTTTGATATGGTTCTAGCTGTAATTTCACATTTCATGCAGTTTCAAAGTAAATTTTAGTTCTAGTAATATTGCAGTTTCTGTAGTGCAATATTTGTACAATATTTTTGACTTAGTCATCTTTGTTGTATTGGATGGATAAGTTAGGCTGTCTAATCTAACGTTAGATTTATGATTATGTTAAACAAATAAAAAAATGATTATGCGGGGTTATATTAACCCAAGTTCATAATATTTACTACCGTGATATGTCTTGGTCAAATTTTATGGTAGTTGGGAGATTACACTATTATATGTTTGTCCCTCCTCCCACAAAATCCTGGCTCTGCCACTGGGTCTAGTGGCTACAGGAGTATCTTGTGTAAATAACCAGTAAAAAGTCACAAACCATGAAGTAAGGTAATGTTTGCTTTGTAAAGAAAGAAAATATATTTGTTTGTACTCCAAGCTTAGAAAGAACCTTGTGCTCCAGACCCTTTCACATACTTCAAAAACCCACAACGCTACCAAGCATATAAATTAAGACATGCTAAATAAACCTTTGTAAAAAAGCATAAACATGATACCTTAGCTAATGAGCAATCTCTCAAAGCAGTGAGGTGAAGAACAACATTGAATGATGGGTCATGAGCAAATAAGCTGTCGATCTGAAGGAGCAGATGTGTTTTCCCCACTCCACCAGGGCCCCACAACCCAACCTTGCCCACTCTATCATCCTTGATGAATTGGGCAGCAAGGCTATGATATTGGCGTATGCTAGTGCTTGCACAACTTGTGATCACTGTTATAGGTGCCCAAGAAGAAGCTTGAGGCACCATCACTGCAACTTCTGTGAATTGCCCCTCAATATATAACCTCTCAACAATCTGTTGTTTTGTCGCTGCGCTCTTGGCAACCATGTAATTTGAGCAGATATATGTGGAAAAGATCCCCATGCCCTTGGTCTTCTTCTCGTACTTTGCTGGATCTCCTCAACTTCAGCGCCGGTGTGCTCGACACGCTGCAGCCATCCTTGAACTTCTTGTGCTGGCTCCAAACTATTTCGCATGGCGTTCCCAACCTTAGTCTTCACATCTCCCCACCTCTCTCTCAAACACTCCGTGGCATCTCTGAGAGCATTGATACCTAAACATAGAGCCAACTAGAAAAAAAAATGTAGTGTGCTTTAGCTCCTGTTTTCTACTGATTTCATATTCAAAAGGTTCGCGACAAACAAAATAGCGAAAGACAGGCCTTTTTTGTGCTGGAGATAACACGGAGTGCAAATGAAATGCACGCTAAACTTTTTAAGCATATTGAAGAACATACTAAGTAGACTGTACAACAAAAAAACAGTTCTCATTTTTAGCATCTCAAGAGAGAAAATATTCACATAAAACATCTATATCAAAACTACATGGTAAAAAGATGTTCCAATGGTCCACTAAAACAGGAAACAACAGTTCGACAATCAAAATTTCCTCTAACTCGTAAAAAAAGCTACTCCATCTATAAATAAGCGATGTTGTAGCAATTTTAGCACAGATTAAGAAATAACACAAAATCACTAATTTTCCCTGTAATCATGTGTTAGTTATCATGTCTATCAATTTTAAAAATTTTAATCCTCCTAAATAAATATGTCTTTCTCACAATTTTCTATCCAGATATCTCCATGCATAAGATGAGGACAAGAGCAGATTAGGAAGATAGATGCTTACTTTATATTGAAACTGTAAAACATTACTTATTCTGTTACACAAACTTTTACTAAAACATCAGTTATTTTGTAATGGAGGGAGTGCACTTTTAGTTCATAGGCTTCGGCTAAAACCTTGCCCCCTTTTTCTTCTAAAAGCACATGGATATTGCTTTGTTGATCCATATTTCTGTCACTTGCGAATGAAGACATAAAATTGCCAATTATTGAATGCTATGTCTGAAGCAGCTAGTAAGCAGTAACAAACTCTTTTACTCTTATACCATGAATCTTAGATCAATTGCATATACAGATGCTCCAGGGCACTGTATATCTCATCCAAATTGGGATGGTTGAAGTCCCCCATGAAGAACTCATGAACAACAGACTCCACTTCAACCCAGCTACACCCTGCCATTTTGTCAACACCCTTTCCCCTCATCAGTTGCCGGACATCCTCGACAGCGTCCCATTGCCGACCTCATGCAAGTGTATTTGCGAGAAGAACATAATTACCTGGATTCACCGGTTCAATCCTGATGAGCTCCCTTGCCGCAAGCTCACCAATTTCGACATGGCAATGCTTCCTACAGGCATTGAGCAAGGCCCCCCAGACACCGACATGCGGTTCCACAGGCACTGACTTCACCAAGCTGTGTGCTTGTGCAATGAGCCCAGCTCGACCATAGAGATCGACCATGCAAGCTTAGTGGTCAGGAGATTGTTTGATTGCATAGGTTGTTCTCATGGACTCAAAGTAACGGTTTCCATGATCCACCAGCCTGGCATGAGCACATGCTGATAGAACACGAAGAAATGTGACTGCATCAGACTGCAACCCTTTTTCCATCATCTCATCAAAAAGCTTCAGTGCACCTCTGCCATGTCCACGGTGTGCAAAGAAACCAATCATGACATTGTAAGACACTGCATCTTCTGGATGCGTATCAACGAACACTGAATGAGCTTCTCTAATGCAGCCACACTTAGCATTCATGTCAGCCAAAGCATTCTGCACATGGCAATTCACCTAAACCCCACACTTCTGCAAGAACCTGTGGACTTGCCTCGCGACGAACAGTGAACCCAGCTGTGCACACACAGACATCAACACGGTCATCATCGAGTGCCCAACACTCGACAAGCCAAAAAGGATTTTTAAAAGCGGGAGCGGGGATTCGAACCAAGGCCACTAGACTGTGAATCGGTGGTGGGAACCAGCTGGGCTAGGAGATTTTACTGCTCTAATGGTGCTGGAGCTGTATATATTGAGCAACTTGTCGAGTAGCAAACACTCGACAAGTTGCTGGTCCCCATTTCAATAAGTCTGGTCCTCTCCTGCTTTGCTCAGGCTTCACAGCCAGCAAACAACACAACACACAGACACACGCGCACACACCTCTCTCTCTCATTTTTCTCTCAATCTTCAAATTTAGATCTAGCAAAATCCGTCCAATAAATTGATTCGGTGTAGAAGAGAAACTTGTAGAGGATTTCGAGCTCTTCGAAAAGAAGTAATTTTTTTGAAATGCATGTAAGATTGTGTTAAATATGTTGTTAATGATGTATAAAACCACAGTTTATGTGTAAATGTAGTTATTACCTTTTTAGGATATATATTTAGGAAATATGTGCATGTGTGTATGTTTGGAAATTAAGTTTTGTTTTAAATATATGTGTGTATGTTTGGAAATGTATGTTTATCTTTTTAGAATATATATTTAGGAAATATGTGCATATGTGCATATGTGTATATGTGTATGTTTGTATGTATGTGTATGTTTGGAAATTAGGTTTTTTTTAAATGTATGTGTGTATGTTTGGAAATGTATGTTTATCTTTGTAGGATATATGTTTAGGAAATATGTGCATATGTGTATGTTTGGATATTAGGTTTTTTAAATGTATGTGTGTATGTTTGGAAATGTATATTTATCTTTTTAGGATATATATATATGTAGGAAATATGTGCATATGTGTATGTTTGGAAATTAGTTTATCTTAAATGTATGTGTGTATGTTTGGAAATGTATGTTTATCTTTTTATGATATATATATAGGAAATATGCGCATATGTGTATGTTTGGAAATTAGGTTTTTGAAATGTATGTGTGTATGTTTGGAAATGTATGTTTATCCTTTTAGGATATATATGTAGGAAATATGTGTGCATGTTTTTTAAATGTATAATGTGTATGTTTTTAGAAATTATGAAATTAAGTTATTTTTAATTATGTGCAACTATGTTTATAAATTAGGTTTTAAATGTATATGTGTAAGTTTTAGAAACTTTCTGCATGTGTGTATGTTTTTAGAAACTATGTGCATGTGTGTGTGTTTTTAGAAAATATAAAATTAGGTTATCTTTAATTGTGCACATGCATGCTCTATGTTTAAGAATTAGGTTTTGTAAATGTATATATGTATGTATTTAGAAATTATGAAACTAGATTATTTTTAATTACATGCATGCATGCTCTATGTCCAGAAATTAGGTTTTTGAAATGTATATATGTATGGTTTTAGAAACTATGTGCATACATGTGTGTATGTTTTTATAAAATATAAAATTAAGTTATTTTTAATTGTACACATGCATGCTCTATGCCTAAGAATTAGGTTATTTACGCGTGAGATGAATGTGTGTAGGAAATGGAGAGTCCGAAAAAAATTTGCATATTTTATGGTGACGGATTAGTTCGCGAGAGGCAAAGCGGGTTTGATATGAGCCGTTGCCAGTATGTGACCGGCGAGCTGAGCGTACATAACACCTCATTCCTAGAGCTGAATTTATGGATCCTGAATATGTTCGGGAAGCGGCCTCGTGATGAAATGGCTCTAATTGAAGGGCTTATCGTACGTGAGTTAGATAATAAGCCATACTGGATGCTGCGCGAAATTAAAGGGGACAAATCTTGGAGCTCTTATATTCGAAGAGTGGAAGACCACCATGGCGGACTGCTCGGCCAGTTCACAATGTATGTGCAGTTCTACAACGTACGAGCAGCCGAGTGTGTGGTGGAGGGTGAGCGAAGCGTCGTGCCCGATCCTGCAACATTCAGGGCTAGCGAGTGGTCGGATGTATTCTGCCATACTCGCGTAGATGTGTGCGAGGTACTGGATTGCCTTCCATCAGTGTCCGACGAAGATGATTCGACAAACTCGGAGGCATCCGATGGCTCTGATGACGATAATCCTGGTCCCCCGCAGAAGTGGCTAGATCATTCAGCATACAGTCAAGCTGTGTTGCCAAGGGATCAGAGTTCGAGATGGTCTTTCGAGCACGGTGGCATACAAGTAGAGCAGGAGTTTCAAAGCAAGGAAGATCTAAAGAATGTCGTGGTGAGCTGGTCTCTCGCAATTAACCGGCAATACAAGGTCATCAAGTCAAACCCCAACCTATTTGTCGTAGCCTGTGTAACACCAGGCTGCCCATGGAAGATTCGTGCGATGCGGCCGAAGGACGACATTGGTTTTGTGGTGACAAAAGTTACCGCACACACATGCCTACTTACGGAGGCACTGGATAGACACAGGAACCTGACGTCGGCGTACGTCGGTAATATCATCCAGCCGGCCGTGTGAGAGAACATTTCGATAATGCTGAGAGAACATTTCGATAATGCCGAGAGAAATAATGAAGCAATTGCCGATAGGTGTGGGTACACTATACGATATGCAAAGGCTTGGAGAGCAAAACAGAAGATGATTGAGGGCATGTTCGGCACATTCGACCACACCTACAACAATGTGATGCGGTTGCTGCGCAACATCACTCAGACCAACCCAGGCACATTTTAGATTTCTTTGATCAGCCAGCTGCACGTCGAGATGGTAGCCCCATACAAAACACTCGGGTACTCCGTCGATTGTTCTGGTCATACCGCCAATGCATCGAGGCATTTGCTTATTGTCGTCCGATCATATGCGTGGATGGTACGTTCTTGACCAGAAAGTACAAGGGCAGTCTTCTCATTGTTGTTGCTGCGGATGCTAACGACCAATTGCTTCCATTGGCATACACGATCATCGAGTCTGAAAACTCAGAAAGTTGGTTGTGGTTTTTGGTCAACGTGAAGCAGGCGGTTGTTGGTGATCGAGAGAATGTGTGCATCATATCGGACCACCACCGAGGGCTGCTCCACGCCATTGAGGTAATACGCGGGGCCCCAGATGCTCCGCACAAATGGGAGGATATGCGCAGCCGTTGGTGCATGCGGCACATTGCAGCAAACATTTTCACACACTTCCACAGTAAACAGATCATGGATCTGTTCAAGCGGCTATACATGCAAAATCAACCGAGGAAGTTCCAGGCTGTGTTCGACAAATTGGAGGCGCTGATAGTGAAGTATCCCACGAGGAGGGCTAGCAATGCTGCCGATGATGCGAACGTGAGCAAATTCTCCAATGGATTCAGGACAAGGACATCGAGAAATGGTCCTTGCTGCACGACGAAGATGGCGCAAGGTTTGGAATAATGACGACGAACCTTTCAGAGGTGTGCAATTATGTGTTGAAGGGAGTCTGGTGTTTGCCAGTGACTGCTGTAGTGGAGATGACATGGTACCGCACAATCGAGTACTTCAACAACAGAAGTGTTGCCGCCAAAACACTAGTCGATGATCCCATGAGAACCTTGTCAGATGTTGTGCAGTCCTACTTGACTGCTCGCGTAGAGAAGGCCCAGCGGCACGACGTGACAGTTATAAACAGACTTCACCGAATCATTCAAGTCCGCCTTCGGCAGAAGAACGTGAGCGGCCAACTGAGGCCTGGATGGGTGCACAAGGTCATTCTTGGGGATGTCGCTGAGTGCTCATGTAACAAACCGAAGCTACTGCACAAGCCCTGCTCGCATGTCCTTGCTTCATGTGCGGCGCTCGGTGTGAGCCCTGTGCCTTACCTTTCGGAGTACTTCAGCCTTGATAACCTTTCAAACACGTGGAGTGGCGTGTGGAGAGTTTTTATGACGCTCGGTGACTACAGAGTTATCCCTGCTTGCGAGACTACCTGGATCCCAAATGTAAATCTAAAGCGAACGGGTCCTGGGCGACGGAAGACACGCCGAATACACAACAACATGGATGAGTCACAGAGGGGTAGCTCACGAGCTAGAAAATGCTCGATCTGTAGACAGCCCGGACATAGCAGGAAGGATTGTTTGAATGGACCCGGACCATCGACCTAGCTATACTATGTGTGTTCGACGAAACCTTGTAATAAACTTTGTAATACGCTTCTCATTTGCATTGGATGGTTGTAATCCGTACGATATGCTGACCTAGCTATGTTTTATGTTATGTTACTTTCATGTCGTGTGCTATCCATGTGTATGTTACTTTCAATAATGGTTCCCGTTGTATGTTATGTTACTTTCAATAATGGTTCTTGTTTTATGTTTTGACAGGTATGGCTGGCGGGGACAGAGATCTTCTAGAGCTGCTGACCAGTATATGTGATCGTGGACATCGCGGCTGCATCTTGTCCGAGGGCCGGGACTTGGAGCCGCTATTAGTGCGTGCTTCTTGGAGTACTGGCCTCTGCATGAGGGCTATATCCCCATCCTCCGGGATGTAGGTTTATTGCTGTTCGCCCGTATGCTACAGATAGGTCAGTAAATCACACTGGACAGGCCGTTGATCACCGCATTGGTAGATCGATGGCATCCGGAGACCCACACTTTCCACTTCCGCTGGGGGGAGATGACAGTCACGCTGGAGGATGTGAGCATGCTGCTTGGTTTACCTGGCAGTGGACATCCCATCGTCCCCCGGCCAGCACGCCTAGATTGGCACGCACAGATGCACCTCCGATTCAACATCGGTAACCACGCTGACGAGATCCCGGCATCCAGGCGTGGTGTTCCCCACCGATTTTTGGTGCGCTACCGTGAGTGCCCCGATGATGCCCCCGCCGATGTAGTTCTGCGGCATCTCTTCACCTACTTGCTGGTGACGCTGCAGTATATTTTGTTTCCTTCAACGCACGGTGACACTGTGTACACGTGGTTCATTCCCCTGGTTGAGAGTATCGTCAATGCGGATGCAGGGGCCATGCCGCGTTACAACTGGGAGATGGTAGTGTTGTGCGCGACATACAGGGGGCTTTGCAAGGCATGTTGCAGGACCTCGACTAGATCATTATTGTCCGCATGCCCTGTACTGCTGCAGCTGTGGTCATAGGAGCACTTCCCCGTTGGTCGGCCGCGTTTAGAGCGGCCCATCCATCCGTACGGTGCGCCAGCAGACTACGAGGACTGGGTTGATCGGCCGACCATGGGAGCCGATTGGCTGGGAGGTCAGCCGAGGTGGTCATCGTCACAGATTCACCGCTGTTACATGGCTTACCTGGGAGAGTTTGATCTCCTACCGGACGCACGCGTCATATGGAGACCATGGACACTGGAGCACATCTCCCAGGTTGCACCGCATGGCATTTTCCCGCATTGCACCGCAGGCTAGGACTGCTGGCTTACACGCCGGCACATGGTGTTCTCACATGTAGTGGAGTCATATTTTTCGGAGAGGGTGATGCGCCAATTCGGGCTACACCAGTAGATACCGCCCCCGGAAATAAATCGACAACGCCATCTCCCGCGGGAGATTCACGTGTATGTCTGGAACATTTTCTATATCTCATGTACGCACTCATATTTGTTTATTTCCTTGCTTTATGTGCATCGCGTCACCTTTTGCAGACAAACACGTAGAGGAAAACACTCCGACAACTAGCAGAGCAAGAATGCCAAATGGGTCGACGAGTGGGAGAACCACGCAGCAACGGATGCCGTTGTGGAGGAGCGGCCGTACGACCTTGCGACGTACCAGGCCTATCTTCAGTGGTACGTGCCGCGCACCCGCATGCGACTTGCTCATGCGGCCCCCCTTTCGCCGACAGAACTATCACATCAAGACAGTCTTCAACTAGGCCTTGATGTTCAGTTCCCAGGCCGGATACATCGCTCGGTACGTTCGTCTTGGCTGGATACTTATGTTCATCTCTTATCTTATCTATTTTTGAAAGTTCCCATGTGAGTTTTGCATGTGCAGGCTGACATAGCGGTGGCCATCGACACGCAGGCAGCAAACCTGCTGTCTAGCCTTTCTCGGAGAGGACGACGATTCAAGACGATGGCGCGTGGTGCCCTACATTCCATCCGTATAGGAGCACAGCGACTCTTCTTCGACCTAACTTGTGGTCGAAAGACAAATGGATCAGTTCCACACCAGAGAGGAGCCCGGCCACCTAGCCCGATATCAGCCCGGCCTAGCCTGGGTGGTGCTCGACAGAGCACTTCGTCAGCACGGCGCAGTCATCGCGACACATCGTCGACCTGGGGAGGTGACGTACCGGGTACGTCCGTCGGCCCGTCTCGGCTTCCTCGTTCCTCATCAATGCACAGTGCTCGACGCAGAGATCTACATATTGGGGGCCCGTTGCGACATCGTACTCCCGATTCAGATGACTCCGATGATGAGGACGACATCCGTCATCAAGACGAGGAGGATGCGAGTAGGGTGTTGGCAGAACGGCTTGCGACTAATGAAGATTAGGACCAGGCTCATATTGAGCAGGCGGCTCAGGGACAGGGACACTCAGTTCATTGGGGGTCTACGCAACTGAGCTAGTGGGAGCCCGCCCACGACCACATGTATCAATACGACGATCGTGAGTACTACGCTCCGCAGGGGGGCGAGGCCAATTGGGTGGCACAACAGCAAGACAACGACGACTGAGTCTCGAGCATGTTAGGGATGCACGACCCTCATACGCATCAGTACTACCAACCGGATGAATTAGCGTCGAGCGAGCTCGAAGATCACCCTCCACCGACACAGCCATCTCAGGGTCATGCAGGTATTGAGCAGCATGGTCCTTCTACCGCAGCTGGGCAGCGATCACATATGCCACCTGATCCGTACTCACCATCGCCTTTTCAGAGAGAGAGGCATGAGCATAAGAGGGGTCGTCCGAACTCATAGCGAACATGTACTAACACTTTTATTTTCCAGCGTGTTACATTCAAAATGAATCATGCAGTTAACTAGATTTCTTATATATTTTTATTTTATGTATATATATATACATACATATATATATAGAGACACTATTCTACACCCACCCCTAGAATAACTATTCTATACCCACCTTCTATGTCATCGGATCGTGCATCGAGATTACAATTTTGCTAACGGTAGCCGTAAGTTAGACGTCCGTAAATTCCAAAAAACTGATCGAACCGCTAGCCGTTTCCAAAAAACCCATGATTAGTTTATTACAACTAAAACCGCAATATCCCTACAAAATAGGAACAGCCTCAAAAATAGGAACCGAAATCATATATCGACCAGTAAAAAAAAGGCAAATCACTTTCATCTACACATTATCAGATACCACAAACCATCAAAACAAAATCATCATGGAGATCATCGTCACAATACGGCAGTAATCCTCGAATTGATCGACCAGTAAATTGTGAGTATTCCTAACATAAGCATCTAATTTACTGTATAGTTACACGATTGTGATTTACTACAGTGTCATGGATACATCATCGCCACCAAGAGAACAACAAGGACCATGTAGAGTTTTGTTTGGTCCTTGTGATATTTCGTCAAATGAAGGATCAACATATTCAACCCAAGATGATTCCTCATCTCATGTCCATACACATGTATGTCTAATCAATTCTATCAATTTACTGATTTACAAACTGCACTGGTCAATACTATATTCTCTCTATTCGAAGTACTGATCGTAATGATATATTTACTGATATATATAATTTACTTTACTATTTGTATTCAACCCAATATGATCAAGTAAAGATCAATGTATGTTGCTATATGTCCATCAAATTCTCATTGGTTTACTAAACCTACTCGTATGTTCACCCTGTCTTTATACTGGTAAATTTACTGATCGTTTTATTAGACTTTACTGATTTTTTTTAGACCAATTTACTGGTCATATCTTCAATCCCAATGATTTACTGGTCATATCGATGTAAATTTGATTTACTGATCGTGTTGATACATTTTATGATCATATTGTCAAATTTACTTACCGTACTGGCTTACACGAATCACCATATCTACCAACATCATGAACTCACTAATTCCTAGGTCCTAAAGCATGGTTCCCCAACCATCTCGATTCGATTAGCGACTGAAATCGAATTTTGCAAGCTGTAACATCAAGCAATACCAAAATGGCAAAAGAAGCAACCGAGTGAGCTCGATGCCGCACCTTTTTGTGGCGACCGGCCGCAAGAGAGAACCGCCACCACCGCCGGATGCTCCCAGGCAGTCCATGACGGAGCGCTTCCTTCCGGCGGGGATCTTATCGAAGTTACATCGCTAGAAGGCAGAGGCGAGGGCTAGCGGTTCGTCGACAAGAAGGGAAAGTAGTGGGAATAGATGAGTTGTAGGGGTGTTTATGTGAAAATGAAATTAGATTAATGTCGAATCATTTACTACTCATATCGATATTAACTTTGATTTACTGATCGTATTTATACTTTTACTGAATGATCGTATTGGCCTCAATACAAGTACTGTTGGCAAATTTATTGTCATGTCCTTTAGACTTTACTGATTGCATACAACCAATTTACTGATCATATCGATGTAAACCTCAATTATCGACACAAACTTCGAATTACTGATCTTATTCATACATTTACTGACATGTTAATTTACTTTACTGTTTGTATTCATCACAAAATGATCGAGCAGTAAATTGTGAATATAACTATCATAATAATTTAAAATATATTGGCTTTACTGTTCGTATTGTAATAATTTACTGAATTATTAATATGACTTTACTGCTATTATGATACCAAATTTACCGTATCATATCAAAACCAACACATATTGTCCAACATAATAGATACAATAGCTTGATAAAACTTACAGAGCATTCGGGTTGAATAAATGCCCTATATCCTGCTGATTCAGTCCTATATTTCTTATCATCATATTGCATGGATTGATAGAATATTTTTAAGAACAAATTTTCCAACTCGCAGCCTTCATTGAATGAGCTTTTAACATCTCTTCCATTTAACGCAATACCATCTTCTGTTAATATTATAGTTGTTCTGAAAAAAACATCCAAAATTAAAAAATCTTTATTCAATATATAAAATTAAATTAATAACTTTCAATAAAAAAAGTACTACAACTCACCTATAATAAGGCTCACCCTTTTTGCACAACTCATCGTATATTTGAAAGCATCTAAACCCAGTTTGCCTTTTGGGCGCCCTAGAATTGCACTTAAATGGCGATATGTACTTAGCAGTTGCCTTCGTCTTGCGCAATCCTCTGCTGAGTTTTGTTTTAGGTGCTTGCTGTGGAGTTGTGACGAGTGCTGCAGTATGTGGCTTTGGATCATTGATTATTTTGTCGATGACATCATTTGCCCTCTCCAACTCTTTCATCCCAATAATATCATCGACATCTTTCATTATTGTACCGACTGCTCCAAAATAAAAAATTTAGTTTAACTGTTACCAACATATCAGAGCGGTCTTGTTACATACATGTCCTAATATGATTGTTCATACAACAAATTTACTACTCAATTTTTGGTATTGTAGATTAAATTTACTGTACTAACCACTATAATTTACTGATTCTTCATAATATAAACATAAGATATGATGTTTCAATGAAAACTGATTGAACATACATAGATCATGGTAATCAGTTCTTGTTGTCGCAGTTGTGCCATGAATATGGATATGAGCAAGCGTCGGTTCAACAATCGATTCCACACATCGTACGTCTATAAATAAAATAAGGTACCACTACATTTTAGAGCTTTACTACAACAATAATTTACAAATATGATTTCTCACGTAACTAACCTTTCTCCACATCTGTCTTCTCAGATTTGTCCTGTTGTTCAATTCCAGATGTCTCCACAACATTCTTCTTGCCGCCATCATCTGCACATTCAAATTTAATGTCATAGCAACTTAAAAGATACTGTCATATCAATATAATTTTCTATCTTCTCAAATAATCCAAAATTTTACAACCACTTCCCAATTATATGTGATGACACTAACCAATAATTGTCGGCGCCGTTGTTTTATTGAGAGAAATTCGAATATTTCGCGCAACCAATGCAAGAGGGACATCATCGCCATCGTTCTCAGCAATATTTCTCTCTTCACTAGATTTATTCACATATTTAGTGCCACTCCCTTGTTTGTTCACTGGTTTGCATGGAGCATTCGATCCAATCTTGCCTTTCCCAATTATATTTTTGATCTTCAAGAATAATTTGCCTCTGGCATTTTCAAGCTTATTGTCGAATTCCTTGATCTTCAAAAGCAATTCAGCTCGACAATTTTCAACATTCTTATCATACGACTTTACAGCTTCCATTACTTTATCCTTCTCCACACCATCAATAGAAGACAGCAAATCACCTAGATGGCTATCCATGCTTGGAAACGAAGATGGAATATCATGGCTCTCAACATAAACACCGGCAAATTTACTTTTGATTTTCTTCTTTGTATAGCAACTGTCTTTGGCATTTCTGAACTGAAAATCATAACATTAAATTCATGTCAATACATCATAATCAATACTGACATACTACATTAATTCACTGTGCAGTGTTAATATGGCATAACACTAAATTTACTGTCTAATTATAACTACTTTACTGATTCAGGCAGTAAATTCATACTTCAAAAATAGTAAAGTGACATTCTTCTTATAGTAAATTTACTGCTACCCGATTCATAATTCATTGAATTTACTGCTCGACAAATTGACTCATGTGTGCATAAACATGAAACATGAAACATGAAACGTAATATTAAATTCATGTTAATATTCACATGATCAATACTGACATATTACTTTAATTCACTGTCCAGTGTTAATATGGCGTAAAACTAAATTTACTGTCTATTTATAACCACTTTACTGATTCAGACAGTAAATTCATACTTCAAAAACAGTAAAGTGACATTCTTCTTATGGTAAATTTACTGCTACCCGATTCATAATTCATTGAATTTACTACTCGGCAAATTGACTTATGCCTGCATAAACATGAAACATGAAACATGAAACGTAATGTTAAATTCATGTCAATAAATCATGATCAATACTGACATATTACTTTAATTCACTGTCCAGTGTTAATATGGCGTATAACTAAATTTATTGTCTAATTATAACCACTTTACTGCCTCAGTCAGTAAATTCATACTTAAAAAACAGTAAAGTCACATTCTTCTAATAGTAAATTTACTAATTATCTGATTATAACCACTTTATTGATTCAGTCAATAAATTCGAATTTATAAAACAATAAAGTGTGATTCTTCTTATAGTAAATTTACTGCTAAACCTGACCATAATCAATTTATTGTTGTAACATTAATCTCTTTCTGATATGATAGTAAAGTTTGGTACTTAATATAACAAATATACTACTCAACAAATTGACTTTGTACACGCATAGTGCCTAAACATTACATAAATCATACATTTCAGGTTTAGTATGAAAAATACTCACATCTAGCTTTCCATAGTGCCTCCTATTCTGTGCATCCTTGCGTGAAACGTCAGCTGCCTCCAGTTTGATTATCAATTCACCACTGAAAAAATTGACACAAGACGTCTACTTGATACCAATGGAATGCCGACAATATAAATTGTCCAGGTAATAAACCTGTAAAAACATGAATTAAAATATATGAATACATGTTTACCAACAAGATAAATTGTCCAATTAACAACTTTAGATATTTACCATTAAAAAAACACTACACCCCTGGATGGTATTCCTCTTACGGTTTCCATGCCAATGCCGTGAAGCGGCCCTTAGGTTGTCCACAACAGCCTGGCACCAGTCCATTCTACCAAAACTTTCTACATCCCTCACAAGGCTAGCAAGTTTTGAGTTTAAATAAAAGCAACTAGTGCACAATAGAAACTTGTTCATCAAGACGAGCATAAAACATTGCAAGAAGAACTTGTCAGCACTTCCACTCCAAATGCATTCAATCAATTTGTCAACATGGAAATTTTTATTCCTACCAACACCTAGACGGTCCATAAATGATGACATGTCGGCTTCCCTATCTGCAATAGGTGCATCCATTGTTCCTTTTGGAAGACCAAGTACACAGTGGACAGCATGAGACGTGATGGCAAGTCTTTTGTCATTTGTTACCAAAATCTCCATCGATTCTGGATTGATTCTGTCCATAATCCACTCAATCAAATCCCTAGAACCAATCCTGTCTACATTGAAATCGATCAAGCATCCAAATCCAATCTCCCTTAACTTATTCTTTTGTGCCTCATTCAACAACCTTACTAGATCGTATATCCTTTTTGGCTCACACCTAATATTGATGCAAATCTGCAAAAAAAACAAACTATAATATTAAATAATGAGATAGAAGATATTTAACTATGGCATACATGCATATTAACTAAATGTATTCATGTATTCAGCTAATTTACCTTGGGTTTTTTTTTCTACTTCAAACCGCTGAACAAAATCGTCGTCATCATTCAGCGTATCTACATCATCTGATTGAATTATTGCGTATCTATTGTCCGCATTTTCCTGTAAATAATGGCAATACAAAACTTAAAAACTCAAATATACTAATAGAAAAACAAAAACAATTACAAAACAGCTAAGGTATAGCAAAACAAAACCTCATTATAATCGGGATCTTCAGCGAGATGCTTTTCATGCTCCTCATCACCAAATGCCGCTTCCCTATCTCTCTTTTCTCTTGAATCAAATTGCAGCTACGATACAAATACATATTTATACAATCAAATAACATTACAATTTTGTTTAAATGATGCAAAAATAAACATACCCTAGTAGATTTTGCAGGGCTTCCTTGTATCGGATCAAATGAGATAACCAAGGCGTTTTGGCTATCCGACATAACTACCTTTCTAAGCTTCTTAGGAACCTTGCCAGCAGCCTTAACAGTACCCTTCCGAGACGACATTGGTTGTAAAATAATATTGAAAAAATAACAAATTTATAGTCTTGAAACAACAAATTTACTACCTAAATGTACTATCTCTTCTCATACTATAATTGCTATCCATTTACTGATGATTTACTGGTAATGTATCAAAATTGTACTGACCTGATAACTACAATGTAATAATGAAAAATTAAAATTCACTGGTAGTAAATCAAATTCTAATCTATTTCAATATCACGATCCAGTCATAATACCACAAATTTACTGACTAAAATGTACTCTCTTATCATAATAGAACAGTTCATCAATTTACTTTCGATTTACTACTAAAGTTGATAAAATTTACTATATAAACAAATATAATTTACTGATCTCTAATTGTAAAAGAACATATATCCGAAAACATCAATTTACTGCCCACTCTTTAGTAATGTATGTTGAATTTACTGTATGAAACACTATAATTTACTGACAATATTCTGTAAATTTACTGCCCAATCTAATTGTAAATTTACTGACGAACATCTAATTACATTACCTATTTCAAGAAGATAATGTACATTGATCTCATAAAAAAAGAAGGTAATGCACATACAATTTACTGTCCGAATAACTACATTTACACAAATTCGTAAATTTACCAACAAAAATATAATTCTTACCTATTTCAATATCGAAATCCTGATTGGCGAGACGGGAATGGCGCTTGCGGTCGAGTCGAGGAGTTCCGAAAGCGCGGGTTAGAAACACGGGAAATCCGGTGACAAAAAATCGACGAACCTGTTGCGTTGAGGGAGCGACGGCGAGAATTTTTAACAAAGCTTAGTGGAAAAGATGAACAGTTCATGGGAGTAGTGGAGAAGGCGTACAGGAGAAGATGAAGAAACGGTTAGTGGGGATATCGGTAACAATAAAATATTTTAAAAATTTACTGCTGTTATCCACCTTTACAAACGGCGTTAAATCCAATTTAAAACAGTAACTGCTATCTCTATCCAACGGTTCTTATTTGGTCCAGTAAGTTAGATCGAACGGTTCCTACGGTGGGTATAGAATAACTATTCTAGGGGTGGATGTAGAATAGTGTTTGTATATATATATATACATATATATACATATATATATATATACATATATATATACATATATATACATACACACATATATGTATCTATATATATATATATATATACATATATATATATACATATATATACATACACACACACACATATATATATATATATGTACATATATATATATATACATATATATGTATACATATATATATATGTACATATATATATATATATACATATACATATATATGTACATATATATACATACACACATATATATGTATATATATACATACACACATATACATGTATATACATATACATATACATATACATATGCATATATATACATACATACATACATATACATACATATATATACATACATATACATACATATACATGTATATACATATACATATATATACATATACATATACATATACATATATATATATATACATATACATATATATATATAGATATATGTATATATACATACATATACATATACATATACATATGCATGTTTCTCAATATTAAAAACTCTTGTAGTAATAGAACAGATAAATGCTCTTAGCCCAGCTGGTGAGAACCCTCTTCTGCCATGTCGTTCACCTGGGTTCGAATCCCCACTCCCGCAATATAAATTTGTTTTGGTAAAACGCGGTCGTGGCTTGTTCTGAGAACTCGACAAGCTGTAGTCCTGGTCGAGGGGCTCAACAAGTGCGTTGGGTGCTCAACACGCTGGTCGAAACACGACGGCCAACTTGTCGAGCGCTGGAAGCTCGACAAGCTGACGTGGCAGACCATTTTTATAAATTCTTGCAACTGTGGGTTAGTTTTGTAATTATTTTTTAATCTAGGTTATTTATAAAAAAAACTCCATCTATGGTATATTATCTCCACTTGAGTGATCAGTGATGCGGTGGGTGGATTTGTTTATTATTATTCTCTATGAGGCACTTTTTTTCAAATTATGGTTCTAAATCAATTATGTTTTCAACACCGCATATTAAGAATAATCTGATAAATACATATACAAATTAATTTTAATTACAAATACACACAAGAAGTACAAATCTCACCTACCCAATTTAATAGAGATAGTGTGGAAAGATTTGTGTAAAATTCATAAAATAGCACATATTTGTGAAAAAAAAATTAAAAAAGTGAGACACATTTAAGAACAGAGATAGTATATGTTAATTTCGTTAATATGATGAATTATGTAGGAGTTCAGTGGTAACAACTTGTATTTCAATGGAACTAGAAAGAATTAGAAGAAAATGTTGCATTGTATTTATTTAAATAGGAGAGCGATTTATATGCTCCAATTTCAACTATAAGAGGTCTCAACTGCTAGATCTAATATACATATACATATGACAATAAAATAGGTTAGCTAGGCACCTGATTCGTCTCACTTATCAGTTTTTTGTTATTTTTATGACCGTTTAACAGAAAGGGATGAAGTGCAAAAAGAAATGATTAAAATAGTTCGTGTTATGTGCTAGTATTTGACAATAGGTATGAAAACCTGAAAATCTTTATAATTTCCTCATAAAATTAAGAAAAGTGTATAAATATGGCATGTGCTTAGAGTAGGAGGTTAGCTATATGGTTGTTGTGACCCAGGTTTTTAGTCGTCTCATTACGCTCCAAGACGAAGAAAAAAGACTAAGATAAGCTATTTAGAAACCGCAATAAGTGGTAACTTCGGTCATTTGGGAAGATCACAGGTGGTTTTGGTCGTCTAAAATGGTTGTAGTGAATTCCGTCACCCAAGATAATATTTGAAAACTCGATCACCTAAAAATGATCGCTGTGAGTTTAGTCACCTAAAACGATTATCGTGATTTCGGTTCTGAGATAATCATCGGTGACTCCGTTGATTAGGACATCAATAAAACATTCTATGGACCCACATGTGATGAAATTGAGTCTTACAATTTGAAAAGCATTTGTAGATGTGAAAGTGTCACACAGAAATGACTCAGTGGACAATTTTGTCGTTTGGCCAGTAGATAAAATTGAGAGCATTTTAGTCTTTTGCATTTTGAAGGGTATGAATAGCCCATATAACCCTCATTTGTATGTCTTGTGTGAATAAAATAGTGAGTCACTTTCAAATTGATGTGTCTTTGAGTAATCTCATATTCAAACAAAACTCTCAACTGACTCAATATTAGAATATATTGATAAGAGTAGGGATTCCAACAAATTCTGAACTAATATAAATCTTATGTATGTTTGTTTCTCTTCATCTTCAAGTGACATGGTCACTTTGAATCATGTGATTTTGATTGTTTTAGATAATAATGTAGACTTCGACAGAACACAAAAATGATGCAAACACTCAACAATAGTCAAAGGTAGTATTTATGGCAAGAGGGTTGTAACTTCACTCATAATGATCACTCTTAGTGCTAAGGATCGGAGATATTTAAAAATATGTTTTAGAAAGATATTTTAGATGTAGTATATTTGTAAAATTTGGGCTAAGAAATAAAATCTCGTGAGTTCAAATAAGTTGATAGGTTTGCAAGGAAGAAAGAACATAGGAAAATGCTAATTTCTTACAAATAAAGTTAAGACTTTCTCTCCACTTTAGATCATCTATCTTTTATAATACAGTTGTAATTCAATCGCAATACATTCCACTCACCATAGACTATTTTTGTGTGTGTGTTAAGAATCTGGTACATATTGCAAAAAAATAAATCCTCAATCACACTTGGTCATTTGGCATCTATACAAGTATACACCATTAACAACTATGCTTGTTTAAAATAATATGGGGTTTATAAAATGATTATAGTACAATTGTTCATTTTTTATGCAATTTAGAAAACACTTTTCCATCTTATTCTATTCTTCCTCCGAGTGAAAGTCAAGGAAGGTGGAAATTGTTTTTATCTATAGAGTGTTTGCACTTATGTAGTTTCAACACCTACCAACAAATTATTAATTTAATTGCCAAATAATATGTATTAGTATCATATGATAATATCTCTTATTTGTAATCTCTTTCAGCTAATTTTCTATGGACAAATTATTTAACACAAGAAATAACAAAGCAGTAAATCTTCATGCAATGATAGATATGTTGCTTACAGAAACCATGCCCAAAGAAGTTCTGATGTAAGGAGTTTCAGAAAACCAGTTAATAGAAACATGACAAATTCAAAGGCTTAAAACAGCAATTGACAATGACTTTGCATGCATTCCCAATCATTGCTCCATATATCATACAAAAGTGGGCACATCTTTATTTAATTGATCCATAAATCACACAAACTGATACTTTGTAAGAGGAAATTCTCTCAAGATCTTTGTTCTATTGAATACATATGCCATATGCCACTACAGCCATCGCACTCCTCATGTCATCTATCAAGTTCTCAGATGCTCATAAAAATGTAGCAAGTTACAGCAGTGGTCCCTAAAGTTACTCTGATCTGATTTAGCCCCTCCATTCATCTGGTGCCCTCAGAGTGCGGCAGATGGCGGTCATTCGCGCCAGAACCGGGGTAGTCATTGACCTCAAACTCCATCCTTCCAGTGTAGACAAATTCTGTTTTCTCCACAGGGATAGTCTGAATGTTTCAAATATTTACACTCAAATATTTCAAGTAATCATTCATTTGACCCAATTGCTCTAGCGAATTACCAAAAGAAAAAAAGGTAAGTAGATAAGAAAAGGGCTAATCATAATATCTATCTTTCAAAGGTACACTACACTACGGAGACGATTGGCAGCTCTCTTTATATGTGTCTCGAAAGATGATGACTTAATAATTATTCATTCACCAGCAAGAAGTGAAAATTGTTGTGGATAGAGATCCTGTAAAAACATATTTGAGGACCATCTCCCCGATGGCTAGATTGTCATACATAATATAGATAAGAACATTATAGCTCAAAATTTAGTCTGTTTTCTATAAGATTTTCCTTTCAAATGAGAGCATGATATGGTCACCCAAACTACATAACTGACTCCTGCACTTAGAATTTGAAGACCATGGCAAATATTTTCTACTGGCTACAAAGGGAAGTTAAAAAAGCATATCAGTAAGTAACATATTTTTGAATACATTGAGAAAAAAAATTGTACAATGCATCTTCAAGTGTGATTCACATTTCGATAATTGAAGAAACCAAATCACCTGAGTTGTTGTATCCAAAGCTGGAGCTGCTTTGCTTTCCTGCTGCATTCCTAGACCTATTTCATGGTTAAAAAGAAAAAAGAAAAATCTCCGACATTTAACAAGGTGGAAGAGAACAAGATTTATATGCAATATGAAAGAGCACAAAGCTTGAGAAGATTACCAAGTAAAGGTTCCCTACCTGATACATGAATGGCACAGCATAAGATTAAGAGAACCATGGCTAGATATGGTAGAGGCAATCTCTTCATCTCTTCCAACCTTTCGTTGCAGGTTTGCCTACTATTGTTCTCTTTTCATGATGGTTTAATTTAAAGTAGTGAATTATGAGCTCTTTTATAGCAGCTTATCATGGAATTAAAAAAAATAGTGGTGAAACATCCTCCACAATGATGTGTATCCCATCTAATAAAAAGTTTAACTCCTCTACTTTACAAGTGCTTCATTAGATAAGTGGACACGATGTGCTTATTCAGAGAATTAACTAAACATCGTTCAACTGAGAAAAAAATGTTGTGTTCAAACTGCAAAGCTTACACACCTATGACAGTTGTAAGGAAGTTTTTTTCTTCTAATAGAAAAAAATAAAAAAAATGATGGCCATACAAACTGCATTTCAAAGTAACTAATACATTGAAGACAATGCTAAACTCTTCCTAGCAAGAAGTCTACAAATTTGCTTCAACAAGGAAATGCAAAGCAATGAGATTATATGGCATGACAAAGTAAGATCCAGGAAGATATATATTCCCAAAGGGAAGAACAAGATAGGACATTGGACAGTTAGCATTGGCTAAGTAATGAAAAATTGGAAAATGTAAAAACTTGTTTGGATATAGAAAGTAGGAAGAGAAGGAAGGTAGGGGGTGCGCCTAACAATTTATTGGTTTTTGGTATGGTGGAGATGATGCTGGAAATTTTTGTTCTTAAGGATCACACATCCATTAGTCAGACAACCATTACCAGCTTTTCTTATCTTCATGCAAGCAATATGGGCTGCAATCTGGACGTAAAGTTAGTTCTTTTCTTTTTAAGCATGACCTAACTGTTTTCTGCATTGCATGCTAGTGGATTCAGCACTTAGCTTGCACTGAACTATCTTAGCTGAGAAAGTTAGACTATACTTAAATCAAATTCTCTACAACCATAGGACAATAAATGGTGCCAAAAATAAAAAACAAAAAAACTTCTAACCTCTTAAAATTAACTATATGACTTGTTGATGCTGAAAGCCATAGAAAGATTAATTTATAATGCAAATTGAAAATTTTGTGAAGGTCATGGAAGACACCAAATAAGTAGGTATTGGGGGTAAAAAGGTAGTAAGTACTACGTCACTGACATAGGTCATTTGAATGTCACATACTTTTATATCCAGAAATAACTCCACAACTACTGCAATGAAACTATGAACATGACAATGAAACAGAAAATGTGGGCAGTAGATATATTTAAACAGAAAATTAGAATCAGTAGTCTTTTAAGTTCTAGTCAGGTCTAAGTTTTTTTCCTTTACCAAAGAAATTGATTTCCTAGTTCCAAGCAGCTATGCTACATAGTCCACATAAAACAGAAAAGGACACAAAAAATATTTGCTTTCACAGATTCTCCTTGGTGAAGCTAATCCAGGTACCAGTGTACTGCAAAGAACTTAAAAAAACATCAATGTTCATCCATAACATACTGACGCCTCTGTAAATTATCTCCAAGAACATATCATATTGACCAACTTTTCAAACCCTGGTGATCAGGAAAATCTTTCCAAGCTGAGAAAAATTTTAACTATTTATTAATTTTTGCCATTCCTTTAATTGAGTAACAAGGAGGCTCTATGTGCATTGATGTTGCTTACCTAAATCCAAAAAATTTATTATTCTCCATGCTTATGCATTTGCTAACATGTATACAACCTGGAAGTCACAAAAAATATAATAAATTGTACAACCTCAGTGCCAAACAGATCATGCACTAAATGAGAGAGAGCGAGAGAGATATCAGCATGCCTGCCTAGTGCCTCCTCACTTTCCAGGAGATTTCCAATGGAGCCCTCACCAATAAGAGCAGCAATAAACAAACTCAGAAAGCCATCATGCAAACAGGCAGTTTTGCTGTCTGTTCCTCCAGACACATTTCCACTGCGCTCCAGACACGTTTCCAAAATTTCAATAGGAACTTCAGCACACATCCTGCATCGACCTATTGATATTTCAGCTTGGTTTTGTTAAAACTTAAAATTTCAGACAACAATTCAGCATTAGCCTCCACTGCAATCACTTTTCTCCCATCAAACCGTATAAATTCAGAAGCCAGCCAAAACGAGAAGTCAATAGTTACTGCAACCATCGAGTACCTAACCAAGAACAACTTGGTCTCATCATTTTTCTTTTCTGGCCACATTTTACAAGGCTTCAGACATAAAACCCTATAGTGCACACACACACACACATTCAAAATAGTGTACCAATGGTAAAAGATTCCTCAGTACTGCATTGCAGTCTTTCTTGAAAAGTTGTAAGTTGGCTAAAGTACTCCCTAGTAGTCCCATGGCACTTCAATTGTATCTTGTAGAGAATGATCTAAACACAGCAGGAGGCATTGGAAGAAACTGAATTGAACAAACAATTAATACAATAGTATTTACAAATTCATTCATTTAAAAAATGGATCAGCAAATTATTCATGGTTAAATATTGAGCAGAAATACAGAAAGATCCACAGCCCCCCCCCACACCCCACAAATCCATCCCCAACCCCCCACCCCCCCCCCCCCCCCCCCCCCCAAAAAAAAAAAAGAAGAAACCAGTAACCATATTCATTAGTGAAGGGGATATCTTGCCCCACACATTTCTCATTTGTTAATACACAAAAAGAAAATATTGTTCCTCTGTTGTTTGAGAAAGACAACCTTTCATATGGTGATTGCACCTTCATTAACCAATGCCTGTGCAGCAATCAAGGGAAACTAGACCAGGATTGCTCTGTTGTTTGAGAAAGACAAAACCTTTCATATAGCAATTGCACCTTCATTAACCCAGTGCCTGTACACTTGTACAGCTCCAGGGAAACTAGCCCTCATCAGTGTAACTGCAACATGACCAATGATAGTGGCTCTCTAACCAACTTTTTGCTTCAAAAAAAGTCATGCTTTAATCAGTATACTCCCAAAAATATCTTGATTTAATCTGCACATTTTTTGAGAACAAATTTAATCTGCGCATTTGTGCCATACCGAAAGGTGTTGCAATATAATCAAATTTTTCAGCAAACTGCAGCAACCCAATTCAGTACTTAACCTATCACAAATTCACAATTGCTCCCATATACTTCCACAAAAAACAAAATGCCCCGCTACTTGAGCTGTTATAACCAGCATTATATCAGGTGCACTAAAGCTAATGAAGGGACTCCATGAAAAGCTTCATGTTCTTCACATCCTCCTCAGTACTTGCATACTTTGCCGGCTTAAACAGCTTCCAGAGACCAGCCGGATGTCGCGGCCTAGCCTCATTCACCCTAACCAATCCCCCAAACATCTTCTTGCACTCGGGGTACGGCTTCACGAACATATTATAAAACCTCGAGCGACTAAACCCCACGTAGTGCTTCATCTCAACAGGATCCCTGAGCGCGCAGATCGATCTCAAATGCTCAATCACATTGTGTCTAGGAACAATCCATTTCTCAAGATTCACCCCCACAAACTCCGGGTACTCCACCAGCCACTCGACCCCGAACCCCATCCGCTGAACCAAGAACTCAACCTTCCTCTCCACATCCTTAAGATCATACACCACCGCCCGCGGCTCGGCGGCGAGCACCTTCAGCGCGTCTGGCCGTGTCAGTCCAAGCTTGTGCAGGCACTCCACCCGCCGCTTCACCGCGACCGCCGCGCGCAGCACACCGTTGGCGAGAACCCGTTTCTTGACGGCCTCCCTGCACCGCAGCTCGTTCAAGAACACGAAGAGACGGGGCAGCTCGCCGCCCTCCATGGAGAGGATCGCCATCGCGTCGTGTCGGACGGCCTTCTTGATGTCGCCGTCGGGGAGGCCCAGGCCGCCGAGCTCCTGGAGGAGGCGGGCCAGGCGGTTCTTGGGGAAGGACCTGATAAACTCCCGGGGGAGGCAGCTGACGAGGGAGTCGGCGGTTAGGAAGGAGAGCTTTGGGAAGTGGAGGTCGTCCATGGTGGATGGGGGTTCTTTGGGTTGGATGAGGTGGTGGATCTCGCAGATGTGGTGAGGGAGAGGGATAGGGGAGAAGGAGAAGGGTTTGCACCTGGGGAGGAGAGGCGGGAGGAGGAGGCGGCGGCGAGGTAGAGCTCGGAGAGCCATGGTGGGTGGTGGCCGCGGCGAGGTTGGAGTTCGGCGGTGGGGAACTACCTTTTTTTTATTATTGTTTTATGGGGGTGTCCTGTGTCCAGTAACTCCAGTTGTACCTATTTTTCTAATTTTATTTTTTTAAACAAACACCACCACCATGTATTTAAAAATATAAATTCAATTTCCACCATCCATCTTTCTTATTCTATCTCTATTACTCTCTCCTTTACACTACAACCACAACCTACCTTCAAACCCCATCCGATATTGGTACCGCCATTTATCATCAGAGAAATTAAGATGGAGGCTAAATAAATCTTTAAGGGTTAAATCCAAATAGAAGGATTTTGATTCAATAGTAGAAAATGATATATATAAGATAAAAAAACAAATATTTACATCATAGCAAAAATATTGTTTTGTATGTATGTAAATCAAAATTTTTAAAATTTGACCACTAATACAATAATACCCCTTGTTCTTTTTTATTTGTGATTAACATATGTGCAAATCAAACTTTTTAAACTTTCATCACTAATATATAAAAAAAATTATAACATTTATCATATGAAAATAATACACACATAATATCTAATATGTATGATTCCCATTAAATGATTTGTCCATCGGACACATTCGACCTAATGGTTCACCTTAAAAATTGGATTGACAATTTTACCATGAGATACTATTCCAGCTATTATTATTCAATGATTTACTCTGGCTTGCCTGGTTACCGCCCATAACCGTTTGGTTTCCAGTGGTTTTATAACTAATTTACTCCGAATTAATCTGAATTGTATCAATTTATGATCAATTCGATTCACAGCTTTTCAGGAAAAAGGAACGAACTCATTGCCGATCAGTTTCTAGCAAACCATCAGGTCCATGAACCACCTCAAATACGGTTTTTCCAATCCTGATCATACCCAATTAATCCTCTTATAGCCATAGGTTAACAATATTAACAAAAAATAATGCATGCCAAACATCAATACACAAGGGAAACGATCTGTCATGAAATATAAATTACAAGATGCTCACAGGTCTTTCCTTTCACACCCATCCACATGTTACATCAAGCAAAATTGGGTTGGCACACCAAATCGAAATGCAATCTGTATCTGCATTTGGTTATCATCCAATTCGTACTTGAATCCAACCAATATCTGAAATCTATCCAAATTCATTTTTCAAAAAGCAGATGCAGATCTGGTGTCACCACTATTCGATCCGTGATCCAACCTATTACAACCCTAATAAGATGCATAGATAGCAACAACATATAAGTATTAATTTGCTGTAAAGCATTTCTGAAACTGCAACTCTTCTGAACGAATCCTATGACACAATATGAAGAGGTAAGGTGAAGCAATGGAAGGCTACAACAGCAAAACTCAGCTGTTTTCCCTGCAGCACCAGCCCTGAATTCAAGCAGGTCCATGATTTCCATCAGCAAGATGATTCTTCAGCTGAATTTTTATAGAATAGGGCAGATCAGTCTGAATTCAAATAATGCATAGATTGTATAATTAAAATGAAAACTGACATTAGTTGAGATGATGCAAAGGCCACAGTAGATAATGATCAAGACAGGAAAAATGATGCAGGATATGGATGCATTGACAACAATATGAGTGTTAATGTTCAAAATCAGAAATGAAACATGCATAGGAAAAAAAATTATGCTGGAATCAACGAAGGGCATCTCCAGTGGTCAGTAAGCTGGTAGACAATAGTGCTGAATTGTTACTAATAAATTAAGAAAGATGTTGTTCAATAGGATACCATCAAACTTCTTATTGATTTGGTAAGCTAGAGCTGTGTGAGTTTTTCTCCCTACCACCTTGATCGTCTGATTTTTGTGCCCCTCGTTTCTATCAAGAACTCTGTTTATTGGCTACCAACGGGATCCCATTTTTTAATAAATTTGATAGATCAATAATCATGGAGCAAACTAGTTAGGTTATTACTTAGTAGAGTTAGGGCCTATTTAGTAGAGTGCTTTTCTTCTCTCTTTCAACATAGTAAACATGAATTGTAACAATAAGAATCACAACCAGCAACTTAATGGACACGTACCATTTGACCAAATCAAATACTAAAAGAAATAGTAATGATAAATAAATCTATAAGAAAAACTAATACTCATATTGGTTGACAGATAAAGCTCTCTTTCCAACACGGCCCACAAGTTATAATGTTCTATGGATTTGGCCATAATGTGAAGTGCATTCAGATATTTATAATGCAGGCAGCAGGATTTATGCCATCCTTACTGATTTTCATTGGCTTGTAAATGCACCCTACACAATAGACAACAATGTTCTACAAGCAGATCTATATAAACATTAAAAAATGAATTTAGGAAAATGCAATAACTTGTGGAATCAGGACATACCATGTTTACATACTTCAGATGATTAAGAACTTCATCAGTCTCCAGTTCCTATAATTAACAATGAGCCTTTTCAGAAAGCAAACTAAACAATTCACTAGTGAAACATGAATTTTAGACAATCTCCACTGGCAGAATGCAAAATAGGATCAGCAAGGTTTTTGCATATACTATGAGACCAGATACCAACAAGTTTTATGTATCGTCTGCTAAACCAGTTATTACGTTGTATATTGCAAAACCAGAATCTACCATTAACTATTGATATGTGCCCTGTTTTTGGAGAAGGATTAAAAAAAATTTGCACTTTAGCTTTCAAATTTTCTTTTGAATAAACTGGAATTTTTCATCATATACTATGCAGGTGTAATGACATAAGATGTCACAAACAAATAATCTATTTTATTATTTCAAAATGTTGCTAGTAACCTGGTATCTTTTTTTTTCTTATTTATACTATTTTGGATCCTTCAGAAAGAGTACTAGAACAGTAGCACATGGCTGATTATATTCTATTTGCAAGATTCCTTTCTTCGTATTCTTTGTTGCCATATTGTGACTCAAGCAACTTACAAGCATTTTGCCGCCCTGTGAACTATAACACAATTAACACATATTTGGAATGTAGGAATTTCACAAGAATTTTGAAAAAAAACCCCATATCTAATGAGAGTGGATGTTTCTCCAAAATTTCTATGAAATTCTTATCTTCCAAACAGGGCCTAATACTTTGTTGTACTTTGCAACAACATACAACTTTAGGCAACATGACAAAAAGGTGATACATACTAGAATATGACGCCAACAAGTGTACGAATATTGTGGTATTCTACTACGTAATACCCATAATTATTGCCAACTTAAATCAAGCCAAACAAATTTAAGATTCATTTAGCAATTCACAAAAATAAATAAGCAGAATGTTACCTGCGGAACGGCACAATCAGCGTGGCTTGGATCCCAAAGAACACAACAAGAACAATCCCAGTCATCAGACTGAACAACAGATAGGGGTGCCCTGCAGAATGTCCCATGGCAACAAATCCATGATATGTCTCAACAAAGAACTAAGAGTGCACAAGAGAACATCAGAATTTATGATGGCCTGAAGTCTCCTAACTTCAACAGAAAAGTTTCTCATTGCTAAGGGGAAGGAAAAAAGGAAAATAAAAACATGATATAAGAAAGAAAGATCCAGAACAATCCAGGTACATTATTAATGGTTTACGAAAACCATAGTTCTAAAGACCAGTATGAGTGAGCAGTACTAGTCAAAGTGCAAACCAGGCTCAACATGAATGGGTAAGATGGAGTGGTTTAGTATTTACATCAAAACATGTTTTGGGCAAGATCGACAGAGTTTGCCAAGTTTGTGGCTGTTTAACTCATTAGACAATATTTTTCAACTAATTTTCTGTTGAATCAATCAGAAATGTACCAGATTTAGTGTATTGACAAGCAGCCGAATTTTCAACTAGCAGTTGGCAGTAACAGGAAGTTGAACACTCCTAAGGACCATAGGATAGTAAGATGCAGATGAATACCATTTTATATCACATCAATTCACTTGACCAAGGCAAAGTGAACTTTGACAGGCTAAACAATATTTTGTTGCCTAATGAAAGTTGGCAATCATCCCCATGACATAAATGAAAGGGAAATTCCATGCCACTACAAAAGTTCTGAATTGTGGTTTATGAGGCTGACAAGATAGAGATAGACCAACATGTCAACCTCACATTTGGCGATAAATACAAAATATTCAAATATAGTGGCATAAAAAAATTCTCAATAAATAAACGGGAAAATGACCTTTTTATTGAATAATCATCTTAAAAAATAAATTCTAAAAACGGATCCAAGACCACCTTATTTTCATAAAATGGACCCAAGAAGTATTAGGAGGCTTACACCATAAAACAAAGTGTTAGGGTCCTTAAGTTAATGTCATGAGTGGTGGTGTAGAATTATTTTGTAACGCCATTAGTGGTGGTATTACTTTGAGGATTCTAACGCCTCATTCTATGCATTGGTCTCCTATTATACTTTGGTCTGTTTCATAGAAATAAAACGGTCTAGGGTCATTTTTGGAATTTTTTTAAAAAATGATTATTAAATTAACATTTCAAATGAAAATATGCCATGTGTATTTTCTCAAAAAGAAAAAAAGAAGAAAATTTCTCACAAGTTAGAAAGATGACTAAAGCACATAATGTAACATGTTTAGAAATTAAATATTTAACTAAAACCACTCATTTAAATTTCTCCTAGAGAAAAAAAAACAACCCATACCAACAAAGTTAGCAAAACAATGAAACACATGGCCCATCAATTCTAAATTGGAATATTTGTTTGAACCCTAGAAGTACCCACAAAAGGAAATAGGAAACTAAATGTTGCATAGATCAAAAATATTCTATACCTTCGCCATTTGCCACAAACAATTGGCTCATCAGAATCTCCTGCATTTAAGACCTCACGGCATTGTATCCAATTACCAATGGAAGGTTTATTTTGATTACTCTTTTTCGGCCACTGTGCAAGAAAGGAATTGTCTTAGAAGCATAAAGGAAATCACTATTAAGTCAAAGCTGCATGTCTTACATTCAATTTGACAGGTTCCAATTCAGAGGGCTTCTCGAAGTAGCCATCAGTACTGCAGAGAATAAAGAAATGAACATGGTGGAGATGTGTTGATAATGCAAAATATAATCCCAAGGCCAATGTATTGGAAAATAATAGAGCTAGATAGGAAGAAGTTCCATATCAAACCGGTTATCAGTGGTAATTGGTTGGAATGAGGTACCAAGTTACAAGCCAACCTATGGGAACTAGTCTTTAATACGATTTGAAACACTAGTTATTATTGAGTTTCATGTACTAACCAATTCTCTCAAAAATTTAAGTTGTTAAGATTTGAGAAAAGACAATCAATCGATTCATACTTCGACACTCTCTCTCGCATCTAGACTCCATCAATCCTACAATATAGACTCAACTTAAATTGAGACCTAATCCATCCCTAATTGGTCTTACCACTGAAGTCTTCAATTTTTTTCTCATAAATTGGCACAACTAGGTCTCGAACTCAGGATCTATAATCTTTAATACCATGTTGAATTTCATGCACTAACCAGTTCATCTAAAACATAAACTGTTGAGAAAAAATAGTCAATCTACTCATACTTCAACAGTTATAACTAGTCTTAGTTATGTATTTGCACATACGGGTTGGAAGAGTAGATTATGTAGCATAAATTTTTAATATTGTTGTTGATTTGTTTAAGATGATGCTCTTCTTAGAATCAATACTTAAAAATTATGAAAAAGTTGATGATAACTAAGTTCTAATCAAAATTAAAAGCTTTGTCATTTTCAAGTAAGAAAATAACCTTTCAAAAAATATATTTTCTACACCTCAAATTACACGCCAATTCTCATACTTTATCCAAATGCTAGAATTTGTAAGCAATTTAAAAAGGGCTAGTGAACACACCTACAAGTAGGACCAGACCATTCAGGGACTTCTGCTTGAAAATCTCCACCAATTCGAACCCCGGTGACATATGGTTTGGTATCTTTCAACATATACTCTATATGACTAACACCATGAGGAGGCTTCTGGCTAATATTTCTGGATAATTCGCCCTTGCCATCCAACAATTTACCATAAGAACTCTTAGGTTTCTTCCTCCAACATGGCCAACAATACCATTCATCTGTTGGTATTTCCTTAACACGAGGGATACAGCAAGGCAAATGAAATGCAGCTTCACAAGAATCGCAAATTAACATCTTTAGTGGATGTTCTGAGTGCCCACATGTCTTGCATGGCAACAAGTGGTTGGCATGATTATCAACAAGGTATTCAGTACATATCCTAGTTTGTAATCCACTGAGGTGTCCATCTTTTCTCAGTATGGCAATGCAAAGATCCTTTGCAGATGCTATTGGTTCTGTTGCACTGATGTTTGATGAGGAGCATTCAGCAGCATCCTTTTTGTCAAACATCATTAAACACGGCATACTTGATATTGACGATGAACATCTGTCATTCACACTGGAATATGGCTCTAATGAATCTTTCAAGGGATCATCATGACATGCTTCAGCAGGTCCCTCATATTCTAGGACCGGATCTAAATTACTCAATCTCAAATTTGAAATTGGTGTATCTGAAGGAAAGATAGGTGACAGTCCACTCAAATTCTGTGGTATGGATGAGTGATTAGAAGTTGTGCAACTTCTGGTTGTGGTTTCCTTCACTTCATCGTCTGCAAGAATAGAATTAGAATCCTTATCCATCTTCCTCCTTTTGTTTACAGGGTTGTCCTTTTGTGTAGATAGTGAACACATTTTGTCGATGGATGGTAAAGCCAAAAAGCTTGTAGAAGAGACTCTATCCATTAAAGATGATTTGCAGTTTCCATTTTCACATGAAAATGAATCCGTGTAGATATTAGGAGGACATCCGCTGCATTTTGGAGTCATCTGTTGAGTTACCCCACACGTCACCATTGGCGTCATAAAATTGGATGCAAAGAAAACTGATAAATACTCAGGCTTTAGAAGTCATGAGGATGTAATGGTATCTTTCTTAATGAGATAATTGCGAAACTTAATTTAGTAGTGCCTATCTCCAAATTCCACAAAAGTTCTGGATAGTGAATTGAAAAAAAAATAGCATAAGCAACAGTAAAATCACACTACTAAGCGCAATATATGAAATCATAAGTACTGTAAAAAATAATATTCACCACTCTTACCTCTAAAAATATTTAAAGAAGTGTTTATTGACAGAGGTATGGTAACACCCATCCAGCAAACAACCCACAATTTTCACAGCTCACAATGATACCCAATTTATCATTAATTTGTCCTACAAGCATGCCAATGCACACAAGTGCATGCGTGAATACAAGATCAACCCACCACAAAAATCAGGTGACTACTTCCCTGCTCCACAGAAGAAAATTTTTAAACACCCCCCTTAACCATTAGGAGAATTCCACATCAGTATTTGGTATCTGCATAAAATTGCTTTCCATAGCCCAATTCAACTATACAAAATTACATGCTGATCTCTGACTGGAATTCCTATTCCCGCGATGCAAGTGCAGCATAGCATAATCACATTTTATCATCTTTCCATTAAATTGGATGACCTTACACCACATCAACTCCACATCTCTCACACCAACTCCAGCAGCATCTCTAATTCTTTAGAACATGCAATTCACATCAAAATAATACTAGCACACACTCCCTCAAAATACAGCACAAACACAAGATGCATGCATTTTTTTCAATATTACTGAAACGAAAAAAAATCACTGATGGAAATGAAAGATATGATAGACTAGCAAACCTAGCATTATAGATAAACCGAATAGCCATATGTGATCAACAACATCGCCCCATGGAAGCAACATCACCAACCACCAAGATGGTAATCTATACTTCCCACCGCTAATAATCATCTCTGACAAAGATTAGCACTTCTCCTTCCAATCTTCCATGCACATAACAGCTAGATTTTACCAATGACCTCTGGTCCTCCCTAATAACAATGTTCGATCTACCCAGCAAATAATCCATACCCAATCAAATCAAATTGGCAACACTACAGAACCTCTTGAAGTCATGCATTTACAAACAAGTTTAATAGCTTAAAAAAAAAGGAATCTGTAACAGCATATGGCAGGAGGAAAGAAAAAGAGAACAGGGAAAAAGAAAATGTGGGCTTGGTTTTTGTCAATTAAGCATCTATAATAGGACACGTGATAGATAAGGTGGCGGTGAAGAAAACATAACAGAATAAATGCAATTTGATCACCAAGAAGAAACAAAACATGGAAGAAGGTGAAGTCGTTCATGTAGTCACCAAGTAGAACTTGGTTTGGTTTAGATTCACCCAAATTTGCTCGCCTCTAATTGCAAAATATTATAAATTCAATTATTAGGTGGATGATCTTAGACATAGTAGATCCACCAGGTTGTCAAGTCAAATTGGAACATGAATATTAGATAAAGAATTATGCTGAATTGATTTTGCTAGCCAGCGTTGAAGATCATAAAATTCCAAAGAGTAGAAAGTTGTATCTTGAAAATATTAAGATGGATATTAACTAAGGGCATGTTTGGCCGAGCTTATGCTTCTCTAATAAGCTAGCTTATTGGGCTTTAGCATATAAGCCCAATAAGTCTCCTTCCACCGATTTCAATTTATTTCAGACTTCTAGTTCCAAAATGGCTTATGCTTATGGAATAAGTCTTGAAATAAGCCAAGTGTTTGGCTACAGTGCCAACTTATAAGCCCGTAAGCGGAAGTTGAAGTTCAAACAAAACACCTCCTAACTAATCCACAAAATACTGCAGCCATCATTTAAAAGAATGGAATCAAAATGTTCCCAACGATAAATTAACCTATAAAAATGAGATCCATGAATGCACTAGTATACACAGCAAGCAAGTCTCTTGCTTAGAACTTCCAATTACTACTTGACTTTGCATCATACAATGTGACTACTAACTGGTAACACACTAACATGTGCCAATACACTAGAAGGCAGTCCTTGCCGCTCCATACCTCATGTCATTGCCAACACTAAGCAAAACCATGTTACCATGCTGACCTCACTGGGTACCTACCTAATTGACAACTCACCAATTTCTCCATCTTCCTTGTCAATTTCATCCAGTTCCGCACCCTCATGTCCAAGTTGTTTGAGAATATTGGCTTGATTCACAGACATCATGTTAAAACCAAACTTGACCTCTAGTTCAACAACTTCAAGGCTTGATGATGCAAAAACTATTTTACAGACGCTCAATTTGATCTTCATCAACTCTAACAGATTTGTGTTCAAGATCACCAACAACATCAACACTCACCCAAGTCTGTATTCACAAACACTCATTCCAAGTCTCTACTTGCATCAATCACTAACGTGTCACACATGAATGAGATCATCATCAAAACATCAGCTTGAAATCCTACATCTGGCCCAACAAGCTCAAGACACTCAAGAGCCTCAAGGTGTTCAAATACAACCATTACAAGCAAGTGGACACCAACCACAAGGTATTCAAGGAGTTGGCAAGCTCAACATATTGCAAAACTTCCGTGTTGGGGATGTAACCAAGGAAGTACACCAACTACTGCACCTTAACTTTACGTAATTACACAATCTAGTCACCGGTGATCCACCCATTAACAGGGTTTAATCACTTTACCCTCGCATTACTCAGCAACTTCCCTTTGTTGCTCATACAAAAGTGGCATCTTGGCTCCAATCCACAAATTGTGACCAAAACATCTTTAAGCCAAAGATGTCGCCTCTATGTGGCTAATTCCACAATCTAACAGTTGTCCACTCCTTCAAAATTGATTGTCTTCACAAGATTGCATCAAACTAACAGCAATTCAGTCGTCATTGACACCCTTTCACCCTAACCAAGAACTCAACCTTCAATCCAAGCACAAACCCTAACCACCCAAAACATCCACAAGCCATTCATGCAACTCTGCGCTAGATTCCAGCCCAAAAATGCTCTTCACCCCATCAAAACCATTTCCTTCATCATGACGGATCAAAGACAATTAATCCCTCACTAACTCCCCCAAACCCTAACCAAGCCGCCTTAACCCTCTATGTTTAACAAACCCTAGAACCAAACAACGCTGCAGAACCACCCAACACAAGAACAAATCTACACCACACCCCCTTCCATGATACAAACTAATGACTAAAACATCCGAGAAACACACAAAGGAATTAAAAAAATTACTCTAAAAATCACCCAAAAAAATAACCACATAATCTGAATCAAGACTGACTATATTTACACATTATTAACCAATAAATTCAAGAAAACCAAGAACAGGAATATTAAGGATACTAGAAACCAAGAAATGGAGATGTAAAAGGTATGCCACTAAGAAACAAACAAAAGAGTAAAAAGAAAAAAAAAAGTACTCTAAAATCACAAAAAAAAAACACACACACACATAATATGAATCGAAATTGAATATAATCACACATATTTAACCAATAAATTCAAGAAAACCAAGAAACAGAAATAGCAGAAATATACTTAGGAACCAAGAAAATACCACCAAGAAACAAAAGAACCAAAAGAAAAAGAAAAACTAGTCCAAAATAACCAAAAAAAAACCCACATAATCTAAATCGAGACCCGGTATATTCACAAATAATTACCGATAAATTCAAGAAAATCAAGAAAAAGAAACAGCAAGGATACACTAGAAAATCCAAGAAACAGAGATGTAAAAACTAAAACACATACCTTGTTTAGTTCGGAGGCTGCGGAAAACGAAACGAAAAGAAAAGAAAAGAAAAGAAGCGAAAAAGATCTCGAAACCGCAATTTGTGTGCCGAATTCTATTTTAAATGCCATGCGTGGGAGTCGCAATTTGTGTGCCTTTTAGATACCAACGGGCGTTCACTGGATCCAAGCCGTGGGTTCAAAATCGGGCGGCTTGGATCTCTTGGTCCGAAATTGTCCAAGATTAGCCCCTCCTACATACACAAATTCAATAAAAAAATTTCTACAAAGAAATTAGTCTTTTTGATATCAAGGGTCATTTGCACAATTCAGACTATGCCTTCAAAATCAAGTGGCTTGAATCACTTAGTCCTACAATAATCGAAGATACCACACACTTATAGACACAAATTTGATAAAAAATTTTCTACAGACAATAGAAATATGATTTGTACGATTTTATCTAAAATAAAATACGAGATTAATAGAAATATCTCATATGACAAATGGCTTTTCTTATGAGTGGATTTGATCTATCATAATTATTATTTTCTTTCCCAAAATTATTATCCTACAATAACCAAGATGGACCACATTAATAAACATGAATTTGATAGGAAGCTTCCTGTACTAGAGAGAGTTGAAAGATAGTTTGAATTATTTTAAGAATAATTTGAAATGAATTATCAGATTAATAAAGACATATCAGATGTCTTTCTTGAGGAGCGGATTTGACTAGTCCTAAACATTATTATTTACGATCAGGCGGTTAAGTCAATTTTACGATCAGACGGTTAAGTCAATTTTCCTACCACAGGAAACTTTACTATCTAATTTTTACCCAACCCACCACACCTACTATTGCAAAATATGAGCATAAGAGCTACAAATACAAGCAAATATGAAGAATTTAGAATAGTCCCTCCGTCCAAGAACGAAGTTTTAGCAAAAAAATTTTGTCGCACAAGAATAACATTTACTAGTACTTATCTTTTTACGAATTTTTTATAAATAATCCAGAGAAAAAAATAATTATAAAAATGATCTAGAGTTACTATATTTTACAAAAATAACCCGCCACGTCAGCATGTCAAGTTCTGAAGACTCAACAAGCAACTTGTCGCGTTACCGGCGGTGGAAATCAGCTCGTCGAATGCCCAATAATCGACAACTCCATGGAATTTTTTTAGTTTAAATAGTTTAATTTGATAAATTTAAATAGTTAAAATAATTTAGTTAAGTTATAGTTATATAGTTTGAGTAATTTAATTAGGTAAAATAATTTAGTTAAGTTGTAGTTAGCTAGCTTGAGTAATTTAATTAGTTAAAATAATTTGGTTAGATGGTTTGAATAATTTAGTTAGTTTAAATAATGTAAGTGTAAGTCAATAATTAAAATACATGTTTTTATATAAATAATGTAAGATTAGGTTAATAATTGAGTAAGATTAATAAAAAATTTATGTTATTAACATGTATTTATTATTTATATGGTTAGGTATGGTGACTCAACAAGGTGTTTGGAAGTTATTTTAGATTTTAATAACATAAACATGCAATTGTAATTCAAAAAATTAATAATTAAGAAGAGAATGTTAATAATTTTAATAACATGCATGTATAATTTACATGGTTAGGTTACGTTGTCTGTTATTCCGCGTACTCCTGTAAGTAGATAGAGATATATTATTGAAAACAGAGAAAGTATATGATTAAGCGAGCAACGCTGAAGGAAATTAAGCACGGAAATCATTTAGAATGGCCAATGACAGGAAAAGCTGCAAGGAGGCTTTAGTTCCGGTTTCAAAGTACGATTAGTTTCGCGGCGGCACTCTAATGTTTGTTCCTTTGTAAGTCAGTCTGGTGCCAACGCTATTCAGCCTCACTATATGGGTTGACCTCATTTGGACCCCAATTCTCTGCGAGACCGAAGCTCCTGCGGCGAGGCTTTACTTCTTGCAGAAACTTTACGCGTTCCTTGGCTTCCTCCGACATCTCAGTATCAATCCACTGAACAAAGTTGCATTTGCGCTCATAAATCTGAGGAACAAATGTGATAAATCAATAGTCAAATAGTGTAAAAGAGAACGATAATAATAATAGAGCACTCACATCAGTTCTTCAAAGGTACTTAGACATCGCGCAGCCGTAGAACCTCATCCAGAGCGACTGTTCATCGGCGAACATGTGCTCTATGCACATATTGTTGCAGTGGCAACAAGGTGGAAGCTCATATAGCTCTGTATCTTCATCCTTGTTTATTCCAGAAGACAAACCAGAAACAACCATAAGATCAGACAAAGAGTAATTACCTATGAGTGTGTTATGAGGAAGTAGATAGGTTAAGTGCGAAAATGAGAGGGGAAACACTTCATATTTGTAAGCCAAAGGCAGAGACTTATGAAATGGTAGAGAGGCGTGTTTCTTTGGGCACGAGGTTTTATGATGAAAAGGTGACAAGATGAAAAAGTTGAGGTGACAACTCAGGTTGTTTTCTGTCTTGAAAAGTTGTAAAGTCGAGAAAATGGATCTGACAACTCAGTTGTGCAAGCTTTTTTGATGCAATGCTTAAAAGATGAAAAAGTTGACATGAAAACTTGGGTAGGCTGTTGTCACAGAAAGCTGCAAGGTCAACAAGCATGAGTTTAAGAGTTTTAATAGGTGTTCTGACTGTTTTATATTTTGTACATGATTTTTGAAATTTTTCCAGCATTCATATATTTTAAGTTATAACTCAGATTGGCGATTCGTTTTGACCATTCGAATTATGAAATCAAAACAATAATATTGTCATAAATGAATCATCAATCGAAGTTACATATGATAAGATATCATATCATAATATATCTTCATATATATAGGTTCAGTTGATAATCCGATTATGTTGATGTGATCATTTTGGATTCATTATTCTACCGATTCAAGCAGATGGTCAATTGGAGTTACATATCTTAAAAAGATTTAGTACAATTTAATCCAAAAAACAATGCATTTACTAAAAGAAATAATATGACACGTTGAAGAAATAAAAGTGTTAGTACATGTTCGAGATGGAAAATAGAACGTATGCTACACTAAGGGTTCGGATGACCCCTCTTATGTCCATGCTTAGCTCTCTGAAAAGGCGACGGTGAATATGAATCAGGTGACACATGCGATCGCTGCCCAACCGCTATAGAAGGACCGTGTTGCTCAGTATATGCATGACCCTGAGATGGTTGTGTCGGTGGAGGAGGATTAGAGCTAACTCATCCGGTGGGCAATACTGATGCGTATAAGGGTCCTGTATCCCTAGCATGCTCGAGACCCAGTCCTCGTTATCTCTCTGATGTGCTACTCACCAGTCCTCGTCCCCATGCGGAGCGTATATGTCGAGATGGCCCTAGTGATAACTCTGGTCGTCGACGGGCTCCCCCTAGCTCGGCTGCGAAGGCTTCAAAGGTACTATGTGTCCTTGGGCCATCTACTCAATATGAGTCTGGTCCCAAGACTCATCAGCTTCAAGCCGCTCCACCAACGCCCTACCCGTAGCCTCCTAGGCTCAACGGATGTCATCCCCATCGTCAGTGTCATCTGCAGTGGAAGTGCGATGTTGTAGCTTCTAGGCCCCTATAGAGTGTTTTAATAATTAATGACAACTACAAATGCTATACTAACGTTACCTGTCTAGTTGTGTCAAAGAAAGTACTTAAAAGACAGGTCAATGAAAGGCAAAGAAAGAGCATCATGATGAAGAAAGGGCATTGATCAAAAGGGCAAAGGTACGAAATAGGATCTTTTCCATTTTTACCGGTCTAAGGTGATTAGAGAAGAATTTTGACCGGATTTTAGGATAGTTGCCGTACTATTAAGAGGAGCATGTGGTGTATCACAAAATACTTCATCTATGTGCCACAAATCATAAAATCCACTTGCATTGCATGCTAGAAGGTCACATCCTTTGAGAACGCTTATTTCAGCTCATGTCTGTCTCAGTCGGTCTGACCGTGTGTTATACCGGTCTGACCGAATTATCGGACTAACCATTTAAGATCTCGGACTGACCGATGTTGTGTCTATGCATAGTGTATTCCTTTTTAAGGTCGGTCTGTCCGTAGTTAAATTCTCGGTCAGACTCCTGGAACCTCTTGTTTTATCCTTCTGGCATTTTGAGCTATTACGGTCTGACCGTTTGTTAGACCGGTCTGACCGTGAAATCGGTCTGACCGTGTTTTTGAACTGCGGTCTGACCGTTTTGCCGGTCTGTCCGTATATTTCGGCCTGACCGTATAAGGTGTCCAGAAACTATGTCGTCTCTGGACAGTTTCACGGTCTGACCGAAATAGGTTCCGGTCTGACCGTATGTGTGCCTGACAAGGGCAGTTGAGCATTTATTGCGCCTGTTTAATGCTGTTGCAATTGCGGCGGTCTGACCGAGCTTGTGCCTGCGGTCTGACCGCCAGGTGATCTTTTTCTTCCAACGGCCTGTAACGGCTATATTAATTGTGGGGGGTATATATACTCCCATGCACGGCCCTGTTCAGGACTTTTGGCATAATCTTGAGCATTGTCATCATCCTTGAGAGCCTAAACTTGTTTCATACACTCTAGGGTTCAAATTCTCAAATTTGTGAGAGTGTGCATTTGAGATCTTCTAGTGCATTGCATTTAGATCATTGAATCAATCGTGTGGCACTAGAAGAAGGCAAAGTGATCATCACCGGCTTGTTACTCTTGGAGTTTGCCGGCTCCTAGACGGCTAGGAGAAAGGTTTTGAAGAGCTCTTCAAGGAAGATTGTGAAGAAGCTTCAAAACGTCTTGTGAAAGGTTGAGCACGCCTTGCCGGAGTGGTAAAGTGCATCCTTAGTGAAATCGAGGTTTGGATAACTCATCACACTAGTCCGGCTAAAGATCTAGGTCACTTCTCGAGAGAAGGTTGACTAGATAGAGGAGCGGTTAGAGATTTGAGTTTGCCTCAACGTGGATTAGGGGTGATCGGCAAATCACCGAGACCACGGGATATATCCTTGTGTTGAGATTGCTCATTGTTCATCTTGTGTTATTTAAATTGCTCTCATTTATTACAAATTGTTTGATTATTTGCTAAATTGCTAAAATCGCCTATTCACCCCCCCTCTAGTCGATATCCTAGATCCTTTTCAATTGGTATCAGAGCGAGGATTCCATTTTAGAGGATTTAACCATCCCGGAGTAGGATAAAGATGGCTAGTGAGTGTAACATCCCTAATTTTCGCCCTATATTTTCATTCTCTGAACATCACCTTGCATCACCTAACTCTGAAAGGACCCAAACCATAACCAATACAAACGCAATGTGCTCTAAGATCCTCTCGTGTCAGAACATCTCAAGTCGGCCGATTCCATCTCAATATCGAAAACGACCGCTTCTAGAAAGCCCTAAAAAGTCCGAAATCTCCGTTTGAAGTCCGAATTGAGATCTGCCTTCTCCTATAGGTTCATATCGCTATTTGATACGTATCGTCCTTTAGAAACATCTCCAAATTCGCGACGAAAACCAGAGTTTCAGCTGTTGGAAGAATCTGAAAACAAAAGTACAATTTTTACCCGGCTCTGTTTTCGTTTTGTCCGAAACCCTGCCAAATCTTAGCGTTTTCGCGCAAACTCAATTGGAATAAGTATATACCAATTTTATCTAACCCTCAGAAAAATCAGATTTACATTTGGATCCCTAAATCTCAAAAATACCCAAAATACCCCTAGAGCAAAGCTGTGTACAGTACATGGCACAGTACTGTGCCTGTGCCGTTGCCGTGCCGTGCGCGCGCGCTGCGTGCCGCCCGTGCGCCACCGGCCGCGCCACCGCGTCCCTTCGCCGCCGGCACCGCCCCACGTGCGCCTCGCGTGCCCCATGAGCTGCGCCACTTGTCGAAGCCACGACGACGCCTCGGGAACCCCCAGGTCGCCGGGATCGTCCCGTCGCGTCCGCCACCGAACACCACTTCACCTGGCCGCGCGCAAAAGTCGTCGTTCCTGTGCGTTTTAGCCACGTCCAGTGCCAGCATTGGAGAAGCGTGCCACCGCCATCCTTTGCCCGAGCTGTAGCCATGCTTTTCGACCTTCGCGCCGGTTCACCGTCCCATCGCCACCGTCCTCGCCACCGGCTACCATCGCAGCCGCGCCCAGTTGCGCCCTCCCTCGGCTAAAGCCTTCTCCACAGCTTCCAGAGGCTATAAAAGCCAGAGCATAGCTTCTCTTCACCTCACCCACACAGCAAACACAGCAAAGCCACTGTTCATCGTCTTCCCCGAGCTTCTTCTTCGGCCTTCACGGTGACAGCTCGCTCCGGTGAGTTCTTCTTCAAACTAAAGCCACTAACACACTCCACTCATCCCCTAGATGGTTCATGAGCTCGGAATCGAGTTCATTTCGTCCCCAACTCCGGCTATCACCGGTTTCCTATTTTCCTCTGTTCTGCAAATTCAGCCCAAACCAAATCGATTTAGAAGCCGTGCCAGTGAGGAGAAATGTTCCTTAGAGCATGCTTAACCACCCCAGCAAGTCAGTTTCGATTTTTATACAGCCAAACAAAAACCCCCAAATCCCCCGGCCGTGAGCTACGGCCATCTACTCCGGCGAGCCTCCAAACGCAATAACTGGACAATCCAATGCATCAGCTGTGACCTCCACACTCCCAGGAGCAAGAATATGTGATTAATTTCTAAATTGACCAACCCTAGCTGCTCCAATTGCTCTGCCCTAATTTCTGTTCAAAACAGCCACCTTGGCATTCAAATTCCGGCCAACTCCGGCCATCCCCGGCCAAACCCTCCGACCAGACACCTCCTGACACCTAAGCCTACATGTTTGACATAGTTTGCCTTCAAATGCATGAGCCAATTGCTCAGGACACACAAACCCTAATTTCAGCAGTACAATGGCATGGAAATTGCTGTGTCCTGGACCTTTTTGTAAATTCTGGAAAACCTAAGCCTTTTCTGCTTGTCCCACTTTGTCAAATAACCTTGCCTTAGTCTAATACACATGCTGTCCAATTTTCATCTCATTTAGAGTCACCTAGACCCCTTAACTCACTTTTCGGCTTTTAGGTTAAGTTCGGACGTGACCCGAACGTCGCCCTTTTGACGTCCAATGTCCGTCGACCCTAAGAGTCTTATTTACTACTCTTCTTAGCCATCTTAAACTAGCACAATTCAACCCTTGGAAATCCAAAGCCCAAACCCTAGTCCAGTTCAGAAATCAGAAGCCGTTCCAGTATAGCGCCTTATTATTTTATGTGAGCATGAGTTGTCGTATTTTGTAAGTTGATTGTAATACCTTGTGTGTATGCCTGTATTTGAAGATCAAGACTTCGACTACGTGGAAGAGGAAGCAGAAGAACCCGTAGACTACGACACTACTGCTTGGCAAGGCAAGTTTCCCTCCTTTGAACATACTGCGCCTATTATTTTCATGCATATAATTATTTGGAATTTGGTACCTACGCATGTATGCATAGATAGTTTTGATAAAAGTATATGTTGAGAAATGATGTGAGTAGATAGTCCTATTTTGCAGACCCCCCCTTGTTTCGTAACAAATTACTTTACCTTGTCACCTTAGGAATAAAAGCGTAGAATAGAAATACATGTCTATGCTAACAAATGTGTAAAAGAAAAGAGAAAGGCAGAAGCATGAGCAAACTATTTCTAAAGATCATTTTATGTAAAAGAAATAGGGACTATTAGCGAGAGATGGTTTGGATGGTTGGCGCTGTGTGCGCGGTGGGTTTGTGAAAGCCTCGCTAAGGGTCCATAAGGACGGGATCGTCGTGCTGTGCTTCAAGCGGCCTGAAAACGTGCTAACCACCCGCCTGGTATGGGACAGGCACAATGTCATGACTCACCTAGAGTTAATCGTTTCCTGCAATGGCTGTCGATCCGGTTTCCCGAGTGGAAATTGGTGGGCCACAGAGGGCCACGAGCGGTGTGAGGGGTAGAGAGGATAAGGTGTAAGAAGGAAGTCGCCCTAGCCTGGCTCTCGAGTCGTGTGCGACCGAACCCGGAAGTGGGATTTCCATGCGTCCAGGGGAGGACTTCATGGACCCAAGGCTAGAAGAAAAGGCAGTGGGGAGGACCCACAACGATAATGAGGACCTTACGCGTGCTTGCCATGTATCATGTTGTAGGGAGTACCTACCTTGATAATGGGGCCGGTATTGTCTATGTATCGGGCAGGAAATTATTAACAATGGGTCAGTAAACTGTTGTGTAAGCTCAGCCTGGTCACCTGCGTATAAGTCGCAGGGAGCTGATTCGACATTTAAGTTGAGTTTTCGTGGTGGGTACAGTGGTACACCTCTGCAGAGTGTAAAAAGGTATTCGAATACTCCGAGCTCCCGGGTTTTCTGGAGCCTGGTCGTCGTGGGGTGAACCCGCGTCGTTGCAGCATGATTAGTATTTCTAAATTCTTTAAAATGAGATCAAACCGTGGCAACTCATGGGAGTTTAGCCTGACTTGCGAAAAATATACACATGTACAGTATTGACAAATTACTTCGAGAAATAAAACCCCAGATTCAGGGAGATTTTCCAAAATACTAAGATACCTCTGTTTCCAATAAAATTTCATTAAGTATGGAACCATATAGCTCGTCGTTGTCAATAACTGCATACTATATTTCCTTGTACGGGAACTTGTTGAGCTTTGTACGCTCACCCTTGCCGATTCAATAAGCACAGAGGAGGAAGCAACCGATTTCATAGACTATGGAATCGAGCCGGCACAAGAAGACCCCGACACAGTTCCAGGAGATTCAGGTGCCTGAAGGGTCATCTAACCACAGTGAGAGCGATGTGGGTTTCGCCCTGCTGCACGCTTTGTTGATTGAGGGTGATGTTTCCCCTCTGCTTTGTCTTTTTGCTACTCTGACTCGACGTGGTTCCGCACACGTCGGTGGTTGTAATATGGGTCTGAATGACCCCATACGCTATGTTATTGTATGTATGTAAATGCCGTTGGATGTTCTGAAGTTTCAACTCCTGTGCACAAATTACCTGGGCATTTGTATTAGGTTCCCTCTAACGAGGGGCCCACAGTGAGGGTCGGATCAATATTGGTAAACCACCACTCTTTGATGGATCTAACTATACTTATTGGAAAACTAGAATGATGGTCTATCTTAAAGCCATGGGTGGAAAGATTTGGAAAGTGGTGGATGAGGGGTTTGCAATTCTTGATGATGATGACATGACAAACTTAGATAGAGATAATGCCTTAGCAAATGCTCAAGCCATGAATGTTCTTTATAGTGCTCTAAATCTAGGTGAATTTAATAGAATTTGTAAACTTGAAACGGCCGATGATATTTGGAGAAATCTTATGGATATTCATGAAGGAACCTGATGGTCAAGGATGCTAAACTATTTATCCATAAGGGCCAATTTGAAAAGTTTGCCATGTTGCCCAATGAAGATGTATCGGAGATGTTTAACCGATTAAATAACATCGTAAATGAGTTAAAAGGGTTTGGTATGGATGTCACAAACGTGGAGTTTTGTCATAAGTTTCTTAGAGCTTTACCTTCTAAATATGATACAATTGTAACCTTACTTGTGCGTTCGAACTTGAAGAGTGTGACTCCGTTGGAAGTCTTGAGTGAGATTCTCACTCATGATATATTCAAGAAGTCTCAAGAAGAAGTAAAAGATGAGGCTTCCGACTCCAAGAAGAAGAACATTGCACTCAAAGCTCAAGTCTCCAAAAGGGAAGACAATGAAGAGGAAAGTGATGAGAGAGACACCGATGAGGAAATGGCTCTCTTCGTGAGAAAATTCAAGCGGTTCATGAAGAAAAGATATCAAGGGAAATCTTTCAAGAAAGGACAAACATCCAAAAGGAACCCATTTGAAGAGAGAAGATGTTTTGAGTGCGGTGAAAAGGGTCACATCTCCACACAATGCAAAAATAAGGAAGAAGAAAAATCAATGAAGAAGAAGAAATACGAGAAGGAAGGAGAAAGCAAGAAAAAGGTTTTCAAGAAATATTATAAGAAGAAGGATGGGCAAGCTTGCTTCATTGAGTGGGATTCGGATGCTTCAAGTTCCGATTCCGATGATGAGGATGAAGCGTCACCCAAAGGACTTGCCGGAGTAGCCATCAAGGAAGCTCCATCTCTATTCTCCACTCCTCATTGCCTCATGGCTAAAGGAGAATCAAAGGTATCTTGTGATGAAAATGAATATACTTATGATGACCTAGTTGAGATGATCACTGATTTTGATGACTATATGAGTAAGGAAAAAGAAAAATTCAAGGAATTGAAGAAGAGATACAAAGCTCTTCAAAATTCCTATGAGGAGCTAAACACATCTCATGAGAGTCTCAAAGAAACTCATGAGATGCTCAAGGAAGCTCATGACTCTCTAATTACTCATAAAGCCAACCAATCGAGTAATGACATAGGCATCACTTGTAATATGTTGAATGATTTGCCCATGATGTCTACTTCTAGCATATCTACTTCTTGTGAAGACTTAAATGAATTCCCTACTAGACCTAAAATTGAAGATAATATGCTTAGTCTTGAAAACAATGAACTTAAAGAAGAAATTGAAAAACTAACCAATGACCTAGCAAAATGCTATGTAGGAGAATCAAAATTAAGACATCTTCTAGATAGTCAAAGATTTTCATTAAGAAAAGAAGGACTAGGTTTCATTCCCAAAAAGGGTAAACATGCTTTTGTTCCAACTAAAACCGTTTTTGTAAAAGAAAAGGGATATTGTAATAAATGTAAAAGTTTAGGTCACATTGAAAAGAACTGCCATGCTAACAAAAGCATTTCATCTCCTATATTCAATTCTTGCTATGTATTGAAGAAAATGACAAATGGCGATGTTAAAGCCAAATTTGTTGGAACCCCGATCATTGGTGCCAAAAAGAAAGCCATTTGGGTCCCAAAATCCTTGGTAACTAACCTCCAAGGACCCAAAAAGGTTTGGGTACCTAAAAGGACCTAACTTTGTTTTGTAGGTAAATTACAAGGCGGGAGGACAATATTGGGTGCTCGATAGTGGATGCACTCAACACATGACCGGTAATCACAACATGTTCTCCTCACTAAATAACAAAGGTGCGGAATATGACAAGATCACTTTTGGAGACAATAGCAAAGGAAAGGTAAAAGGTTTAGGTAAAATTGCCATCTCAAACGACCTCTCCATATCTAATGTATTGCTTGTTGAATCTCTAAACTTCAACCTCTTATCCGTAGCTCAACTTTGTGATCTTGGATTCATATGTGCATTTTATCCAAAAGAAGTGATTATCACTAGCATTGATGATAATAAGTTGATTTTCAAAGATTTTAGACATGGCAATCTCTATTTAGTTGATTTTAATTCAAATGATACTAATCTTGGTACATGCTTGTTTACAAAATCTTCTAAAGGTTGGCTATGGCATAGAAGGCTTGGGCATGTTGGAATGAAACAACTAAATAGACTAGTTAAACATGATTTGGTTGTTGGACTAAAAGATGTAAAGTTTGAAAAAGATAAATTGTGTAGTGCTTGCCAAGCTGGAAAACAAGTTGCAAACTCACATCCAACTAAAAGCACAATGTCAACTTCGAATCCACTTGAATTATTGCATATGGATTTATTTGGACCAACTTCTTTTGTGAGCATTGGTGGCAATAGTTATTGTCTTGTCGTTGTAGATGATTTTTCTAGATATACATGGATATTCTTTTTGCATGATAAGTCAACTGTGTTTAACACTTTCAAAAGCTTTGCTCAAAGGGCCGAAAATGAATTTAGCTTCAAGATCAAGAAAGTGAGAAGTGACAATGGCTCCGAATTCAAGAACACCAAGGTTGAAAATTGGTGTGATGATAAAGGCATCAAACATGAGTTTTCGGCCAAGTATACACCGGAGCAAAATGGTGTAGTCGAACGAAAGAACCGGACATTGATAGATATGGCAAGGTCTATGCTTTCGGAATACAATGTTTCGGACACCTTTTGGTCCGAAGCAATCAACACCGCGTGCCATGCATCAAATCGCCTTTATTGTCATCGACTACTAAAGAAAACTCCTTATGAGCTTCTCATTGGAAGGAAACCAAACATTTCTTACTTCCGAGTGTTTGGGTGTAAGTGCTATATCTTGCGGAAAGGTACACGCTTATCTAAATTTCAAAGTAAATGTGATGTAGGATTTTTGTTAGGATACTCATCAAATAGCAAAGCCTATCGTGTCTACAACCAAAACTCCGGTTTGGTTGAGGAGACACATGATGTTGAATTTGATGAGACTAACGGCTCTCAAGAGGAGCAAGACAATTTGGATGATGTAGGTAATGAAGGGTTGAGAGTGGCAATGAAGAATATGACCATTGGGGATATCAAGCCGAAAGAAAATAGTGATCAAGATGAAGCTCCATCCACTCATGCTATCCCCTCTTCATCAACTCCTCAACACGAAGATCAAATAGTTGAAGTGGTCAATGTGGAAGACTCCTCTCAACAACAACCGGAAGTACCTTCTACCTCTACTTCACAAATCCCGGTTGACCATCCAAGAATTCATCACTCAATTTCCAAAGATCACCCTGTCGATCAAATTGTTGGTGACGTGTGTAAGGATGTTCAAACTCGTTCTCGTCTTGCTTCATTTTGTGAAAATTACTCTTTTGTTTCCTCCTTTGAGCCCACACTTGTAGATGAAGCTTTAAAAGATCCGGATTGGGTGAATGCTATGCATGAAGAATTAAACAACTTCACCCGCAACAATGTTTGGGAATTGGTAGAAGAACCAAATCCGGATGAGCATAATGTCATTGGAACCAAATGGATTTTCAAGAACAAACAAGATGTAAACGGAGTGGTAGTAAGAAACAAGGCAAGATTAGTGGCTCAAGGATACACTCAAGTTGAAGGTTTGGACTTTGGTGAAACCTTTGCTCCCGTAGCTAGACTTGAGGCTATTAGAATCTTACTTGCTTTTGCTTCATCTCATAATATTAAACTATATCAAATGGATGTCAAAAGTGCATTTTTAAATGGAAAAATTAATGAGTTAATATTTGTTAAACAACCTCCCGGATTTGAGGATCCTACAAAGCCAAATCATGTGTATAAACTCTCCAAGGCTCTTTATGGTCTTAAACAAGCACCTCGTGCTTGGTATGAAAGACTTAGAGACTTTTTAATTTCAAAAGGCTTTAAAATTGGGAAAGTTGATACTACATTGTTTACTAAGAAAATTGGAAATGATTTCTTTGTATGTCAAATTTATGTTGATGACATCATTTTTGGATCTACTAACCAAGATTTTTGCGAGGAATTTGGTGATATGATGTCCAGGGAATTTGAGATGTTTTTGATAGGTGAATTAAGTTTCTTTCTCAGACTACAAGTTAAACAACTCAAGGAAGGAACTTTCATCAGTCAAAACAAATATGTGAAGGATCTACTCAAGAAGTTCGGACTTGAAGAAGTAAAACCAATCAAGACACCAATGGCCACAAATGGTCATCTTGTCTCTGACGAAGGAGGTAAACCGGTAGACTCAAAGCTTTATAGATCCATGATTGGTAGTTTATTATATCTAACTGCTTCTAGGCCCGATATTATGTTTAGTGTTTGTATGTGTGCAAGATTTCACGCCTCTCCTAAAGAAAGTCATTTAATGGCCGTTAAGCGCATTTTGAGGTATCTAAAATATTCATCTAGCATAGGGTTGTGGTATCCTAAAGGTGCAAAATTTGAATTAATTGGATATTCTGATTCCGATTATGCGGGATGTAAAGTGGATAGAAAAAGCACCTCTGGCAGTTGTCAACTATTAGGAAGATCTTTAGTATCTTGGTCCTCTAAGAAACAAAACTCTGTAGCTTTATCAACCGCCGAAGCGGAATATGTTTCCGCGGGTAGTTGTTGTGCACAATTGCTTTGGATGAGGCAAACATGGTTGGATTATGGAATAAAATTTGAAAAAGTGCCTCTTTTGTGTGATAATGAGAGTGCGGTGAAAATAACCACAAATCCAGTTCAACACTCTCGGACCAAGCATATAGATATCCGACACCACTTCCTTAGAGATCATGTTAGCAAAGGTGATGTGGTGGTGGATAATGTGAGAACCGAAGATCAATTAGCGGATATATTCACTAACCTTAGATGAAAGCCGTTTTTGCAAACTTCGAAATGAGCTTAACGTCATTGATATATCAAATGTGGCTTGAATTGTTGGACTCATATTGAATGTGCTTATATTATCACTTGGTTGCTTAAACTTCCTCTTTTAGAGCTTTTTTAGGCTCCTTTATCGGCAATTGAGTGAGATGAACCAAAAACTTGTTAAATTATAACAAAAATTCTTCCCCTTTGGTGATATTGCCTATATCTTTCTTATGATTATCTTATAGTTATATATATCTCTCTCAAAATCTCTTGAGCTTCAAATCAATCAAAATCTTCCAAGAAATTCAGTCCTTCCAGCGGTCTGACCGAACCATATGCGGTCTGACCGAATTCATCTCCAGAGAACATCTTAGATTTCTGCTTCCAGCGGTCTGACCGGTATCTCTTCTACGGTCTGACTGAATTTTCATGACCAGAGATCTTTTAACCCGAATCTCTTGTCCTTTTTGCCTTTCTTCCCCACTTCTGTCTCTTTCACGTGCGCCTCAAATTCTTGGATTCTTCCTCCCCGGTCAAACCCTCATCAAGCTCGGACAAACCGTGGTTCAAGATCATCATCAAATCATGTCTTCTAGGTACATTGCTCAGATTCCTCTCTATTTTCCATTTTCTCTTCTGTTCATCTAGAAGTTTAGGGCAAATGTGATAAACCTGGTCCAAATGTGGTTGTCTCTTGTAATTGATTCATCCTGTTGATGCAATGTGTAGTCTCACACGTATATCTATCTGCATTGCTCCCTAGAATCAACAAAATCCCAGAAATCATGCCAAACCCTAACTCTACGGTTGCGCCGGTCTGACCGCCCCTGTTTCGGTCTGACCGACTATAACAGCAGAGCCAGGATGTGCAGTTCTGTTATCGTCTCAATTATCGTCATGCCTTCCTATTTCGTGTATCTTACCTTCTGCACATCTTTCAAATTGTTTAGTGGTCGAGGTACTCAAGGCGCTGCCTCCATTCGGACCAACAAGAAGAAATTGGCTAAGCGGCCGAAAAGGGTTGTACCCTCGAGTAGTAGCGACAGTCACGATGACGACTGGGTACCCTCGGCCGGTGACTCAGAGACAGAGCAGTCGTCTCATCGGGGTGGATCTTCTCATGTGGGCATGGACATTGAAAGTGAGGACGATGAAATAAACGTCCACGCTTATCAAGGCCCAAAGAAGAACTGGACGTCGAGCGACTACACGAAGGCAAGGACCACCTATGCCTACGATCATGCAAATGATGCCACGACGCCTCACTTCTACACGATGACGCAGCAGGATGCCTTCTACGGTCATTTGGTCCATAAAAACATTTTCGAACACAAATGGATCGAATGGGCCTATGTTGTGAATCAGCCCATCATGGCTCCCTTAGTGCAGATCTTCAAGGATATAGGGCTGTATGACTTTGTGGAGCACAAGTGCCCATGGAACGCCACCGCTATCAGACAGTTCTATGCTACAGTTGAGATCAAATGGGCGGACCAGCAGATTATATGGATGACAGGGTCTAGGCGCTTTCAGGCCACCTTTGAGGAGTTTGCTGCGGCAAACAAGCTGAACTATGAGGAGCTGAAGGAGGGGATCGACATGGAGGAAGAGGATTACCTTCATGAGGACGACTGGCTCCAGTTCTATGAGCAGCCGGGAGGCGGACAGCGGATTGTACCCGGTATTGTTACTGGTCTCAAAGTCCTCCCCGCTGTAGTCAACAAAATTGTACGAGCCACGATCCATCCAAAGAGTGGAAACCGAGAAGCGGTTCGGGATTACTACTGGAACTTCATCGACCACATCCTCCAAAGTCATCGGATCAACATTGTCTCCTTCATTTTGAAGACTATTGAGGATGTCTCTGCGGCCACTCTGCCAAATCTCTACTATGCTCCATATATCATGTCTCTGCTGCTCCAGAAGACAAAGTTTCCTCGCGGGTCTTGCGACATCAGGCATCTCGGCTATAAGCCGTTCAGTGTCAACCCGCGCGTCTTAGCTCGAGGCCAAGGAGCATAGCATCAGCAGCAGCCGGCTCAGCCTATGCCTCCTCCTCCTCCACCTCAGGCTCAGCAGGCACCTCAGTCGAGCCAAGCCCCCGCCTGGTTTTCTCAGTTCCAGCAACAGTTCCATCAGCCCATGATGGATCAGTTTGCTACTCTTCTCCAAGGGCTTGAGCTCGCTCGCTCGGACTTGGCGGCTCTGCACGATCAGTTCCAACCTTCTCTTCGCGCCAGGATCAGTTCGAGCAACGCTTCGACACCTTCTCCACTCACTTCTACACTCGTTTCCCATAGACTCCTCCTCACCATCCTCCCAATGATGATGCTCCAGCTGATACTTAGCTTTTTATGGCAATTGATGCCAAAGGGGGAGAGAGAGGAGAGTAGAAGAGTAGGAGAGAGATAATGAACCTTAAATGTAAATGAAACTCTTGGATGAAAAATCTTTTGGTGTATAGAAGTTTTAATTTAACTTGCTTAGTTGGATATCTCTTTTTTGATCTATGTGGATGTTATGTGGTTGTTATTTATAGATTTGAATGTCTTATTTGTGATACCTCATACATATATAATGAATGGATTAAGATAGCTTCCTATACTCATGCTTGAACTCCACTAAAATGCCAAAATTCTCTTATTCATACATTTAGGGGGAGTGTCTTATTCTTCGATGCTTATTGTAAAAATACTCCTTATGCTTAAAACTCTTTCATCTACTCTTTATGTTGTCATCAATTACCAAAAAGGGGGAGATTGTAGCTTCTAAGCCCCTATAGAGTGTTTTAATAATTAATGACAACTACAAATGATATACTAACGTTACCTGTCTAGTTGTGTCAAAGAAAGTACTTAAAAGACAGGTCAATGAAAGGCAAAGAAAGAGCATCATGATGAAGAAAGGGCATTGATCAAAAGGGCAAAGGTACGAAATAGGATCTTTTCCATTTTTACCGGTCTAAGGTGATTAGAGAAGAATTTTGACCGGATTTTATGATAGTTACCTTACTATTAAGAGGAGCATATTGTGTATCACAAAATACTTCATCTATGTGCCACAAATCATAAAATCCACTTTCATTGCATGCTAGAAGGTCACATCCTTTGAGAATACTTATTTCAGCTCATGTCTGTCTCAGTCGGTCTGACCGTGTGTTATACCGGTCTGACCGAATTATCGGACTAACCGTTTAAGATCTCGGACTGACCGATGTTGTGTCTATGCATAGTGTATTCCTTTTTAAGGTCGGTCTGTCCGTAGTTAAATTCTCGGTCAGACTCCTGGAACCTCTTGTTTTATCCTTCTGGCATTTTGAGCTATTACGGTCTGACCGTTTGTTAGACCGGTCTGACCGTGTTTTTGAACTGCGGTCTGACCGTTTTGCCGGTCTGTCCGTATATTTCGGCCTGACCGTATAAGGTGTCCAGAAACTATGTCGTCTCTGGACAGTTTCACGGTCTGACCGAAATAGGTTCCGGTCTGACCGTATGCGTGCCTGACAAGGGCAGTTGAGCATTTATTGCGCCTGTTTAATGCCGTTGCAATTGCGGCGGTCTGACCGAGCTTGTGCCTGCGGTCTGACCGCCAGGTGATCTTTTTCTTCCAACGGCCTGTAACGGCTATATTAATTGTGGGGGGTATATATACTCCCATGCACGGCCCTGTTCAGGACTTTTGGCATAATCTTGAGCATTGTCATCATCCTTGAGAGCCTAAGCTTGTTTCATACACTCTAGGGTTCAAATTCTCAAATTTGTGAGAGTGTGCATTTGAGATCTTCTAGTGCATTGCATTTAGATCATTGAATCAATCGTGTGGCACTAGAAGAAGGCAAAGTGATCATCACCGGCTTGTTACTCTTGGAGTTTGCCGGCTCCTAGACGGCTAGGAGAAAGGTTTTGAAGAGCTCTTCAAGGAAGATTGTGAAGAAGCTTCAAAACGTCTTGTGAAAGGTTGAGCACGCCTTGCCGGAGTGGTAAAGTGCATCCTTAGTGAAATCGAGGTTTGGATAACTCATCACACTAGTCCGGCTAAAGATCTAGGTCACTTCTCGAGAGAAGGTTGACTAGATAGAGGAGCGGTTAGAGATTTGAGTTTGCCTCAACGTGGATTAGGGGTGATCGGCAAATCACCGAGACCACGGGATATATCCTTGTGTTGAGATTGCTCATTGTTCATCTTGTGTTATTTAAATTGCTCTCATTTATTACAAATTGTTTGATTATTTGCTAAATTGCTAAAATCGCCTATTCACCCCCCCTCTAGTCGATATCCTAGATCCTTTTCAGATGTCTCGATGAGTCTCATATCTGCAAATCTCCGTATTGACCAATGTGCATCGATGATGAGCGACGAAGACGAGATGAGCCAACGGACGTACCCGGTACGTCACCTCCCCAAGTCAATGATGTGCCGTGCTAATAGGGTCATGCCGATGACGTGCTATGTCGAGCACCACTCAGGCTAGGCCTAGATAACATTAGGCTAGGTGGTTGTGCCCCTCTCCGGTGTGGAACAGATGCGTCTGTCTTTCGGCTACAACTCAGGTCGGAGACGAGTCGTCGTGCTCGATGTTGATGGAATGTAGAGCGCCACGCAGCTCCGTCTGAAATTGTCGTCCTCCCCGAGCAAGGCCAAACAATAGGGAACATGTCTGCCTCTCGATGGCCACCGTTATGTTAACCTGCACATGCGAAAGTACTGCGAGAACTCAGGAAAATTAAATAAGAGACCAACGTAAGGATCCAATCAATACGAACGTACCAAATGATGGATTTGGCCCGGGAACTCAACATCAAAGCCCGATCGGAGACTGTCTTGATGTGATAGATGCGTTGGTGAAGGTCGGGGTGCATGAGCAAGTCGCGTACAGGTGCGCGGCACGTACCAGTCAAGATAAACCTGATACATCACAGAGTTGTACGGCTGCTCCTCCACAACAACATCGGTCACTGCGTGCTCCTCCCACTCGTCGACCCATTTGGCATTCTTGTGTTGCCAGTTGTCTGAGTGTTTCTCTTTCCACGTTTGTCTAAAAAAGTAATGCAATGCACATAAATATGAAGAAATAAAGAAATGTTCACTACGTAATTGAAATATAACAAATGTTGCAGACATACATGTGAATCTCCCGCGGGAGATGGCATTGTCGATCTCTATCAGAGGCTGGTATTTGCTGGTGTAACCCAAATGGCGTATCACCCTCTCTAGAAAATTTGGCTCCACCATATGTGAGAAAACTAGGTGTCGCTGCGTTATCCAGCAGTCCTGGCCCGCAGTGTACTGCAACAAAATGTCGTACGGTGCAATCTAAGATATGTGCTCAAGTGTCCATGGTCTCCATATAACGTGTGCGTCCAGTAGGAGATCAAACTCTCCATGGTACGTCACGTAGCAGCGGTAAATCTGAGACGATGACCACCTAAGCTGACCTCCCAACCAATGGGCTCTCATGGTGGGTCGGTCAACCCAATCATGATAGGCCGCTCGCATTGTTGTAGGCATCATCGAATATGCCGAACATGCTCTCAATGACCTTTTGTTTTTCTCTCCACATCTTTGTATATCGTATAGTGTATTTACACCTAGCGGCCACTTGCTTCATAATTTCTCTTGGCATTATGGAGATGTTCTCTCGCACGGCCGGTTGGGTGATGTTACTGGTGTATGAAGACGTCATGTTCCTATGCCTGTCCAATGCCTCCGTAAGCATGCATGTGTGCGTGGTAACTCTTGTCACCACAAAACCAATGTCATCCTTCAGCCGCATGGCACGAACCTTCCATGGGCAGTCCGGTGTTACGCAGGCTGCGACATATAAGTTGGGATTTGACTTCACAACCCTATATTGCCGTTTAATTGCAAGAGATCATCTCACCACGACATTCTTCATATCTTATTTTCTTTGAAACTCCTGCTCTGGTTGAATGCCACCACGATTGAAAGACCACTTGGAATCCTAATCCGTTGGCAGCATAGCTTGACCATATGCAGAATGATCGAGCTACTCCTGCAAGGGACCAAGATTATCCTCATCAGAGCCATCGGATGCCTCTGAGTCCGTCGAATCATCTTCGTCGGACACTGATGGAAGGCAATTCAATACCTCGCACACATCCACGCCAGTGTGGCATAATACATCTGACCACTCACTAGCCCTAGATATTGTCGGACTGGACACGTTGCTTGCCTCATCCTCGAGCTCACGCTCGGCTAGTTCTATGTTGTAGAATTGCACATATATTGCTAACTGGCCGAGCAGTTTGCCATGGGAGTCTTTCACTCTTCAAACATAAGAGCTTCAAGATTTGTCCCCTTTTATTTTGCGCAGCATCCAGTATGACCCGTTATGTGTCTCCCTTACGATTAGCCCTTCAATTAAAACTATTTCATCGTGAGGGCTCTTCCCAAATAGATTCAGGATCCATAAATTCATGTCCAAAAAATGAGGTGTTATGTAAACTTAGTTCGCCCATCACATACTTGCAATGGCTCATATCAACCTCATTTTGCTCTTCATGAACTAAGCCGTCGCCGTAAAATATGCAAATTTTTTCCGGAGTCTCCATTCCCTACACACATTTGTCCCACACATAAATAACCTAACACCATTATGTTTAACAACCCAAACTCTATGGACCAAATTTTTTTAAGTTCGACAATTATGCATACATGTATTTTCATAATTTATGAATACATTCTTTTTCTATCCCAAAAACTTCTAATTCCTTTCTAATAGTTCAGATTTGCGTTCAGACTGCATAGATGTGCATTATTTATTTATGTTATACAAATTTTTCTTCTAAAAACAGATAAAAAACATACACATACACATAATTCCTAAAAATATACACATATACATTAAAAACCCTAATTTCTTGGGTGTGTGAGTGAGGAGAGAAATTAGGGGAAGAGAGGGGGAAGAGGGGGGACTGAGGCATCAAAAGGAGTTAGAAGCACTCGACAAGCCAATTTTCATTATCAGCAACATGACACATTGCTTGTCGAGTCTCTAGGACTCGACACGCTGACGTGATGGGCTTTTTTTACAAAATACGGCAACTCTGAGTCATTTTTGTAATTACATTTTTTCTTTGGTTATTTTAAAAAAATTCTCTTTTTTAATGTCATTTTAAGAAAACAAAATGTACATAAAAAATAAATTTTTCATAAATTGTCCCTGTGATTATTATTCCAGTTGAGAATTAACCCATTTGAAAGGAAAATAACAAACCTACTATCTACTCCATTATTCACAATCATAGGTCACTTTTTTAAAAAAAAAAATTCCTACCAACTCCCTCCAAAGCCCATCCAATCCCAAAAAATTTCCCTCCATTTTTTTCTACTTTCCTTTAAAACATGAGGAAGATACTTCTCAAATAATACCCCCACCACCTATATAAACAATCAAATTTTTGAGGTCATCATAGAGAAGGAAGTAGACCTTGAGGTGAAGACAAAATATGAAGTGGAATATCTCAACAAGAAAAAAGCCTTATATGATTTTGAACAAGCTCTACGACATCTTTAACTCAACATAGACTATTTGACTTGATTCTAATTTTACTATGGACAATTAAGATAAGAGGACTTTCCTACTATCTGTTGGTCGGGAAACCTTAATATCTAATTTGGACAAAAAAAGGATGAAGTTGTAGTACCCTTAACCTTTAGTATCTAATGTTAGTATCTAACTTTAGTATCCCGGCCCACCACACCTACCATGATAAAGTTGGGCAAAAAGCTTCGTATACAAGCAAATATACAAGATTTTGGTTGACTACCCCTCCATCTAAGAATACAACTTTAGCTAGAAAATTTTATCCGTAAAGATGAAGTTTTAATATTTCAAGAAAACTTATCATTGTTTACAGAGAGAGAGAGAGTAATGTAATGGTTTAAATAATCTCGCATTTCAAGTCATAAGATCTTTTTTTCTATATGCTACCCACCCCAACCAATTACTCATGACAAAGCCAATCACCTCATCAAACTCTATCCTATTTCTCTGTCGCTCGAATACTAAAACTACTCCAAAAACAAATTTAATAGAGATAGACAGATAATTTTAAAATATTTTGTAAATCATGTGCATCGAGTAAAACATAATCTTTTTAGAGATAGTGAGAGCATCTTATAGCTCATCTATTAAGATCGCTTGCTATCATGTAAGATAGATACGAGGATAAATCTATATTATTATATTAAAAGAGAGTTTTAGTTAAGAAATTAAGTCTCTATTAATTTCAAAAATAATTTTGAGTGGTTGTGACATCTCTCTCTATCTATTTTCCCTAAATATTATTTTGGAATGACTAAGGAAAAAATATTTTTTTTATCAATTTTCATTTTTTATATTAACCAATAGATCATAATCCAATGACTACAACTTGATCAAATAGATTTTAGAGTGTCGTCTTTTTTAGAAAATTTTTTGTATGTAAAAAATGTAAGTATTATAGCCATACCCATATTATTTTGATAAAAACAAACCCTAAAAAAATCTAGCAATGTTTATACACATAATTGAATTTGAATGGATAAAAACCAAAATGTATGCTCTTTTTTCTTTCTACCAGATAGCCCTATACACCATAGTTTTTACATTAGTGCCATCTAGCAACAAACAGTCAAACAAAAAAACAACCAACTGAAAATCTTGCAACTCTTGTGAATAAAATATTCTGTGGATATTACTGAATATGCTTCTAGGGCAACTTTAGATTGGTCTTTCTATATATACTTGTACTATGTAAATAAAAGATCAGAAGCAATGTTGAGTTCCACTGTTTCTCTCCTCAAATTTGTCTCTTTCTTTTTTTGTGTGATTGTCTGTAATTGATTATATAAAGTCAGCATCATGATGACTATCCCAAACCACAATACGTTATCAGCACGACTCGCTCCGATTTAGGTATGTTGTCGGATATCCCTTTTATTGTAAATTAATCTAGCTATTTAGATCTTTGATCTTTTAGATCTAAACACAAAACTTTTGAAAAAATTAGGTTAGCCCGTCATTGGCTTGCAGCTGCCCGCCACCACTGCCGGCCCGAAGCCATACGCCGTCCCCACCAACTCCGACCTGCAGCCGGAACGTTGGCTGCCACAGCCTGAAGACGTGTGTTGCCTCCTTTGTGCGCCGCGCCGCCACTCCTGACACGTTGCAGCTTCATCGCCGATCGTTGTTGCACTGTGCCAATGCCACCGGTCACCGTTGCACACGCCACCGTTTCTCACCTGCGCACTGCCTGATGTAGCTGCCTGCCGTGCCACCACATGCACTCACCGCGCTTGTTGGCTCAAAGCCGCTGAGACCGCCTTGTCGCGTGCACCCATCGTCGCCCGAAGTGCCCACCACGTGTCCTCATGTTATTCGCATGCCGTGCATTGCCGACGAGCATCCCGTGCCATGTTGATACCAGCCTAAACCATCTCGCAAGAGTACGAAATCGGTGCAGCAAAGGTAAGTATTTTATTGTTCTTTCTATAGGGACTAGAGAAGTGAAACGTGTAAAACTAAATTGAATCGAGGGCAAATGAAGATAAAACGGACGAGAAAGAGAGAAAATGTCAGAAGAAAATGAAGAAAGAGAGAGGTGGTCGCCTCGACAAGTGACTAGTGTACGATATGAACTAGCATTTCATAAATATGCATAGCAAAAAAATGAATCGCGTAATGATCGCGCACAAGGTAGCACTAATGACTATTACGATTACATTTTACGATGAGTATCGATGATCAACTAGTAAAAAACAAACACTAATCATCCATAGTGCCTCTCAACCACAAGCATCATGAATCCAAAATCACAGAGCTAAAGTAGCTAATGCAATGAACCAAAGCAAGCCAAAAATCTTTGAATTACATTGAACTATGCAATATTCTGCACATAGCTAGGTTCAAAAGAGAGAAATAGTCACAGGTCAAAGAGACTAAATTCTCAACCCATATATCCAATTCAATCAAAACATCATAGAATGGAATCCAATACCAATTCAATTCAGCCAAAAAGAGATTTTCAGTTTGCACTTGCAAAATCATCAAGCAAACAAACATAGAGAATCGCTGAATCACATAAACAAGAACCTCCACGGCCTAAATCACTTCAAGCAGGACATGTTTACAAACATCAATTAAGCTCAGGACATGAACAAAGCAGTAAATCAATTCACAGAACCAGTTCAAATTAATGTCTCAATTGACAATTTGTTTTAAGATTGTGTTCATCATCCAACAAATTTACATGCACAAGGCGTTTTAGATGGAATTGAGGAACAGAGCAAGGGAGAAGAGGCTATTGTTATGATCTTTGTAGATGAAGACTAGGCATCGCAGGAGTTTGCTGGAGACTTGCAGATGGCTTCCTGGAGCTCGTGGCTGAGGTTGATGATCGTTGTTGGGGTTAAGGAAGACGACCGTGGGTGTCGGGTGATGATGACAGCGTTGAGGAAGGAGTGGTATGGGTCATGAGGCCTAGTCGAGGGCGATGGAGTGGTCAAAGTTGTTGTGGCTGGTGTGATCATCGGAGTGGTCGAGGCCAAAGACTAGGGAAGAAGGTGCTTTGCTTGAGGATTGGTCGAAGGAGCTTGTCGTGGTCGGCCCACAGGACGTCATCGATGAGGAGGGGGCTGGTCGTCGTTGGCGTGGTTGAGGGAGGGATGACGGTTGAGGTTGTTGAGCGTCAGTGAAGAGCCCGACGATGAGGTGGTCGAAGAGTAGAAGTCGTGGCGGCCTTGGAGTAGTCAAAGTGGTGAAGATCCGGCGGCAGATCTGCTGGATCTAGGTGGTGGCCCCGATGAAGAAGGCGACTGACGGGAGGAGCAAACCAAGAAAGAGAAGAAGTGGATCTGGTCGGTGTTGGAGAGATGAAGAGGGGAGAGAGAAAGCAGCGCGCGGAGCGACAACGGTAGTGGAGCATCTAGCAACAGTCGAGATCTGGCGGCGGGATAGCGCATATACAATAAGAGGTGGCGCGAGAGCGGCGGTGCGGGCTATGGCGTAGAAGCAAAGAGGCAAGAAGCATGGAGGGGGAGATAGATCTGAGCAGATCTGATGGTGGTGGCACGAGCGCGATGTAGGATTTGGTGCTGAAAGAACAGAGAAGAAGAAGAAGAGATGAGGAGAAAGAAGAAGGGGGAAGAAGAAGCCAGCTTTAGGTTGGAGTTGGACGGATGTGTGGAAAATTTAGGGGGAGGCAGAAGGAGAAGCTCACTGGTGGTCTACGACCTGGTGGCTGCTACCGTGATGGATGGAGGTTTGGACAAAATTGGGGGGAGGTAGAAAAGAAGTTGCACCGATGGTTGACGGCCTGGCGGCCACCGGTGAGGTGGTAGGAAGTGTGGAATAGGGGGTATAAGGGAGAAGAAGTAGGAAAATTACAAAAAACCAGGCTTCAATGAAAATGGCGGCCAGTGGCTAGGGTATAGCCAAAATTAGGCAATTATGTACAAAGATCCTTGGAAGATTTGGAAATTACACAAGGTCCTTCTGAGTTAGGATTTTGGTTTATTTGTGTCTGCCTGGCGGCTATCGGTGAGGTGGTAGGAAGTGTGAAATAGGGGGTATAAGGGAAAAGAAGGAAAATTACAAAAAACTAGGCTCCAATTAAAATGGTGGCTAGTGGCTAGGGTATAGCCAAAATTAGGCAATTTTACAAAAAGATCCTTGGAAGATTTGGAAATTACAACAAGGTCCTTCTGAGTTAGGGTTTTGGTTTATTTGTGTCTTGGCTGTTTAGTGAGAGGGGTGTTTGAAGTTTTAGGAATTTACAGGAAGGCCTTTGGTTGTTAGGATTTGAGATTCCGGGCCCGGATACTCCGATTTCACCACGGTTAGTTCCTACGCGTCCGTAGAAAAAGCGTACTTCTATCCAGAATCGACCGAGAGTTAGGTTTAATCGATGAAACACGCTCCATTAGTCAAAATCCACCCGAATTGCTTCGCCCTGCAATAAAATCACAAAACGAATAATATGATTGATTTGTGTGTGTGTGTGTGTATATATATATATATATATATATATATATATATATACCAGAGAATAATGTAGATAGCACAACTCACACAGTTTCATCACCCCTCAGCAAACACGAACACAGATACACACACCCTTCCCCTTCTGCAAATTCTAGCGCACACACAAGCACACCCCAGCCAAGTATGTACATTGTTGCATCAACACATCATTTATACGTTTACATTTCATGTGCATTAGTTAGAAATTTTCCTAAAACTAATCCCTAATTAATCTCTCAATTCCATTTGAAATATTATCATTTTATGTGAAGGGAACTAATTCCTTAAATATTAATTATGAGAATAGAAAACCCCTTAAATATATTTTATTCATATACCAAATAATTCATACCATGATAAAGTAAAATGAATACAAGTACATTTACAATTTAGCCCTACTTAATTTCTCTTAATTCTATCTAAAACATTTGTCATTTTATGTAGAAAAGATTAATTAACCTAAAGCACATGGTAATACAATCCGTAATATTCAAATAATAAAAATATATTCTGATCATGGCCAAAATAAAATAAGGAAAGACAGTTTTACAAAACAGCCCCTTTTCACTTTAGCCCTTGCACTTTAAAATAATTCAAAAGCACCCTTTTCTTAAAAAACTATTTAAACAAATCAAATTACCAAATTACCCTCACATTTTATACTAAATAGATAGTAAATTACCAGAAATACCCTTTTCAATTTAGCCCCTATACAAAATATAGCCCCTTGTGTTTTGAAACAATTACAAATAGGTCCTAATGAGGGTTTTTATCCATAAAACACTTGAAATGACCTAAATACCCTTTCATATTACACGTAGGTGCTTGACACCTCAGATCTGCCATGCCATCATATATATGCAAAGACATAGGAGTTTTCACCACACTTGTGCATTTCAGCTAAAGGTAAGTAGTTAAGTCATCCCAACATGTTTATACATACATATGCACACTCATGCTTCAAGTTCCGGTGAAAAATTCCGCAGATTTCTACTGTTTTAAATTGTCTGTCCACTAAATGTCAGTGTCAGTGCGCGCTCTAGCGCCGGCCAGACACGACCTCACCGTCGATCATCGTGCTCTAGCCAAGATCTATATGCACGACCTTGTCCAGGGTGTTCCTGGTGTCTAACTGGTCCTCACCGGCCGATTGGTTCGTTGAGGTCGCCGCCGGAGAGCCTTCACCGGTGTTGTCAAGTTTTCTGCCGCTGTGTGTCATTGCGTCTCGTCCCCGGCGTCGTTGTCGGCTTCACGCTCCAGCAATGCATTACTTAATCCAGCCGCGTCAGTTTACTTGCCTTTGCTTCTATTTTGTGTCTGTTAATTCCCAGCCGCTCCAGTGGCCGCTCACCGGAGTTCGCCGTGGCCTCGTCACTGATCCAGTTTACTTTTTTCCAATCGCTCTTGGTTTCACCAAATTCAGATATCTCTCTACTTCACTGAAGCAACCACCGGCCACTTCATCATTGGAGTTGAGCTGGCGACGGCAAAGCCCGTTGATTCCCCTGTTTCTTGCCTTCGCACCATGGAGAGAAGACTCGTCGACCTCGCCGTGAAATCCATCTTCACCATCATGTTCCTAGTGACCCCTCGTGCTGTAGGAAGCTTCCACCGAAGTCCTCACCGTCGTTGCATCGATTCCATCACTGATCGTCTTGAGCCGGTGATATCGTCGTTGATCTAATGCCACCAACAAACCGCCGCCGCCGCCGTCGCCGTGGTCGAGTTCCACGTGACCTAACAATCGTACTATGCAAGTTCCAGCCAATGCCGCCGGCTAGATCGCCGTCGGCAACCCCTTGTCACCTGTTGTCACTCAATGTCAGTTCAGTGTGTCCAGAGCCAGCCGAAATCTTTTTTCTATTAGCCTTTGTTTGGCAAGTTGCTGTGAGCCACTGACTTAACCAGTGTCAGCCGTGGTCTTAGAGGCACCCAAATGAAATTCCACTCGTGTCACCTTGTGTGCCTTGATCCCTAGAGCTCAAATATGTGCTTTTCTTACATGTTGGACCTCCAGATCTATCACTTCCTTTACAAACCCGTCATTTAATCATCATTTCATGCCCTAACTCAGTCCGATTCGATCTGTTATTTAACCTAACTTGCTTATATTTGCATCATGCATCTATATTTAAGTATTTATACTATTATAAAGTTATTTTCTGACTGTTTTCTTGTTTGCGTATTAAAATTTCGAATAGGTCTTTGAACCACAGTCTGGAGAGTTCGAACCTGAAAAGCAAGGTAAGTCATTTTCCCTTAATCATCTGATAAGTACCTTGTTTTGTCAAATAATATGCATGGCAATTTGAAATACAACAGTTACATGAAATGGATTAGTTAAGGTCCTATTGCCACTTGAGCCAAGTACCTGTAGCTTGTACACTTAGAAATTAGATTATAAACACTTGCAACAATTTAGTTATGCACGTTGAGATTACTTACATATTTACTTCTCTCACCTATTGGTATTGGTAGAATATTCACTATTTTGGTAACTGAGTGTTATGGTGGAAATAAACTAGTGATCCGGGTGGATCTCAGGTCGAGTTCGGAAAGGATTCGAACTCTGGTCAGAATTGTAGTCTGATCTGAATATATATAACTAAGTCTTGCGTATTCAGGTTTAGTTAGTTGTTTGAGTCTAATACGTTTAGGTTATTGAGTTTGATATGTATTCATACGATTGAACTATAAATACTTTATAACAGTTCTAGTTTAGATCATAGTCTAGGTTGAACTTATTTAAGTTTTAGACACATAGTTCCTCGACGTAAGCAAGTGCGCCCTAACGTTCGTCGTGTAAAGCTCTCTTTGAAATAAAGAGTTGTGCAATTACTTTGAGCTGTGTGTTTCGATCAACTTTTGGGTTTCAGTAATTCCGAGTAAGGTCTGGTAATTCCAAATACTAGCATTTGATCGAGTAAAGTCGAAGCTGTTTATACTTCAATCAAAGCGATCAGCATCAGAGCGGATCTAGTCCAAACTTGGTCTAGGTCTCAATCTGATCAAGTTGGTATCAGAGCAACTATCCTGTCCTGTGGATGGTGAACACTCACCAGGGTTACAAAACCTCCGACGAAACTTCAGGCGATAATTCAACGGTTCCTACAGTCGCGTCTCCGAAGATGTCTGACGATACCTCCATTCAAACTAACCTAGCCGAACAAGTGGCTAAGCTGTCCACCGACATGGATACCGTACTTGCTTGGATTAAGTAGCATGCCATGGCTGTACCTTCTGAAGTTGTTGCTTCAAGAAGACAGGTTAAGGGAGTGAAGACTGGTGAAGACTTGCGCAAAACAGACGAAGATGAAGACGAAGGCGACCATAAGGCCGACGACCTCGTCAACATCTCCTTAGTTATCAGATCTTTTAAGGTAGTCGCCAAGATTGATATACCCATATATGATGGGGTGATCAATGCCGAGAAGCTGGATTCTTGGATCGACCAACTTGATACCTACTTTGACTAAAAGGGTTCAGTAGTACTCAAAAGGTGAAGTTTGCACCTTTGAAGAAGAAAGACCGCACCAAGACATGGTTGGAGGCTCTTGTCACCAGCGGTGAAGCTGACGACCTTGCGTGGAGTCAATTCAAATGACTGCTGTGACAATAATTCTACCCGATGGGCTACCTTGAGGAGAGATGGGATCGTTGGAACCGATTGTACCAACAGCAAGACTAATCTGTCCAAGGACTATACTACGGAGTTCCGGAGACAAGCAATGGTCATTGGAATTTCGCTGTCTGATCCTCAGGTATTCCAAAAATACATGTCTGGACTTCAGAAATCGATCAGTTCTGAGTTAAGCCTATTTGGCTTCCAAGACATCACAACCACGAGCACAACTGCTATGGCGATCGAGAAGAAAAACAAATCCCGCAACGACAAGAACACGAAAGCGAATTCGACCTCGTCAAAGGGAAAGTTGAGTTTGAAGAAGAACACTCCGAAATCTAGTACTAGCATCTCTTGTGATCATTGTCATGTTACTGTACATACAAAGGATAAGTGTTATAAGCTCCATCTTGAGCTTTGACCAAAGAAGAACGGACCAGGGAAAAGAACAGCTACAGCTACTACGGCTCCACCCGAAGAAGGAGTTATCCGAGTGACTTCGGACGATGAGGCGGGTACGACTTTTTCTTTGATGGCAATGCCGAAGGAGAAAGGGTTGGATTCACCTGACGACCATCCCTCAACGGAGGACTTGTTCACTATCAACATCCAGGTGAAGCACGAAGTGGTCGCAGCAATATTCGACCCCGGAAGTCAGAAGAATTTGGTTTCTGCTGGACTAGTTTGGCGGCTTGGTTTGAAGACGACCACACACTGGCAACCGTATCCATTGGGTTGGTTTACATCCGACATGAACCAACAGATTACGAGTCAGTGTGTGTTGAAGTTTGCAATCTCTGCTCGATATATCGATGAGGTCCAATGCGACGTTGTTCCTATCGAAATTTGTCAGGTGATCTTTGGGAGTCTGTATCTGTATGATCGTGACGCTCACTTCCATCGGCAAGTGCAAGAGTACGAGCTCGCTAAAGACGGAGTTAAGTTCGTGATTAGTAGAGACGTTCACGTCAACACTTCGAACTTGATTATTGCAAATAAGGCAAACGAGTCGTCAATGCATGTCACAAATACGTGTTGGTTATGATTCGACCAGTTGGTCAAAGTGATAGTACTCAAGCAGCATAATCATTGGCATGTCGAGAAGATTCTGGTCGTTTGTCGGGACTGCTGGAGAAATACAGTGATCTGTTCGAGAGTACCTAGGGTTGTCCGCCGAAACGTCCAGTCGAGCACAAAATTCAACTCGTGTCCGATGCGACACTTCCCAATCTGAGTATGTATCGAAACTTAGTATTGGAGAATGAAGAGATCAAAAGACAGCTTGGTGAATTGTTAAGAGATGGCGTAATCCAACTAAGTAGTTCACCTTGCTGATTTCCTGTGGTGTTAGTGCCAAAGAAAGATGGGACTTGGCGTATGTGCATTGACTATCGAGCACTGAACAAGATCACCATTAAGAATCGGTACCTCCTTTCTCGTTTTGACGACCTGCTGGATCAATTGAAGCATGCTACTATCTTGTCAAAATTGGATCTAAAGTCATGGTATCATCAAGTCAGCATTCGAGAGGAGGATACTTAGAAAATCGCGTTTAAAACGCGACAAGGTCTGTTCGAATGGCTGGTCATGCCGTTTGGCCTCTACAACACCCCGGCAACTTTCATGCGACTTATGAATGACGTATTGCGACAGTTCATCGACGACTTTGTGATCGTTTACCTCAACGACATACTGGTCTATAGTTGTTCGTGGGACAAGCAGCTCATTCATGTCGAAAAGGTGTTCGAACAGCTTTGGCAACATCGACTTCGCCTCAACCATAAGAAGTGAGAGTTCGGCCAGCAAACTCTACTATACTTAGGATTCGTGGTCGGCAATGGTATGTTGCAAATCGACCCAGATAAGGTAAAAGTGATTCAAGAGTGGCCTCGACTGTGAACAGTTATGGAAGTGCGTAGTTTTGTGGGAGCATACCAATACCTTCGGAAGTTCATCAGACACTTCTCGATTGTGGCTTCTCCTTTGCATGCATTAACCAGGATTGACCAGAAGTTTGAGTGGAAAGGGAAACACGAGGACACATTTCTCTTGTTGAAGAGGAAGATCAGTGAAGCTCCTGTTCTAGCTTTGCCGAATCTACATAAACCATTCGAGCTACAAACTGATGCCTTAGATTATGCAATGGGTGTAATGCTCATGCAAGAAGGTCGACCAGTAGCATATCACTCCGAGTTATTTCAGGGAGCTTAGAAGAATTACCCGATCTACGACAAAGAGTTGTGTGCACTGCATCAGGCCATAAAACATTGGCGGTGCTACTTTTTGGGTAAAGAGACTGTTGTCCACACCGACCACCAGCCTTTGTAATATTTGCAAACGCAATCGAAGCTACAGCAAGCTCAACATATGAAGTGGATGTCATATATACAGTAGTTTAATCTGGTAATTAAGTACAAGAAGGGCGTACACAATAAATTGGTTGACATGTTGTCGCGACCACCAGTTACGACCCTCTGCTTATCAGTGTTCATGCAGATCGAGCCTTCATGTCATGATGACTATGCCACAATGTACAATGAAGATCTTGATTTTCGATCAGCACTAGTTGAGCTTGAAACAGGAAAACCTACAGAGTTCGTTCGTCGAGAAGGACTCTTGTACAAAGGCAATTTGCTTTGTATACCTCGTGGAGCATCTCGAATTCAATGGCTGCGAGAAGCGAATACATCGAAGGTTACTGGACACTTTGGGGTTACGAAGACTTTGCAAAATCTTCATCGACATGTGTTCTGGCTGTGAATGCAACAAGATGTGACTAGTTTTATTTGAGGTTGTGGCGTCTGCAGCATCTCAAAACCAGCAAACCAAAAATTAGGTTTGTACACTCCTTTGCCAGTTCCATCTCGACCATAGGAAAGCATATCCATTAATTTCTTGGGAGGATTGCCTAAGACCCGACGTGGCAACGACTTTCTTTGTGGTCGTTGATCGGTTCTCTAAAATGATTATTCCCATACCTTGTTGAAAGACTATCATGGGAGAAGATGCAGCTCGGGTATTCTTTCAGCACGTTTGGACACATTTCGGACTGCTGACTTCTATTGTGTCTGATCGTGATACCCGGTTCCTTAGTCACTTTTGGCGATCGCTTTGGACAATGATGGACACAAAGCTAAAGATGAGTTACTACTTTTCATCCTCAAACTGATGGTCAAACCGAGGTGGTCAATTGAACAGTTGTTCATCTCTTAAGAGACTATAACTCTAAGCATCTGAAGACCTGGGATGAAAGCATACCGTACTTGCAGTTTTCTTTTAATCGAGCGGTGCATGGTTTTACTGGAAAGTCGCCTTTTGAGGTCTGTTTGGGATTTTTACTTCAGAGTCCATCTGACATGGAATTTGTGATTCCTACCTCAGCACAAAACAGCAAGGAAGCATCTAACTAGGATCGAGCACAATGTTCCTGAAAGGTATTCAACGGTTCCATGGTGAGGTTGAACAGAACTTGCTGAAAGCTAAACTCAAGTACAAGGCGCGACATGATCGACACTGAGTTGATGCTCAATTTCAAGAAGGTGATATGGTATGGTTATATCTGAAAGGTGAAGGTAAAAAGCTTAAACCCATCCATTATGGTCCTTTTCGGATATTGCGGAAAGTTGGTAATAATGCTTGTCAACTCGAGTTACCTCCGTACATGGATATTTACTCAGTTGTCAATGTTGAGCACCTCAAACTCTTCGAGCCTTCAATGCTGGATGACGAACCAGATACCATAGTTCCATCTGTTGAAGACTTGGTCTATCAATGCGAAGAACCTCTACCTGACGACATGATCTTGGAGAAGAAGATGACGACCACTCGCAATGGTATACGAGAGTTTTTTCGAATCGGACGGAAAGGTCAACGAGCACGTGCGACAAAGTGATACACCCGAGACGATGGTCAAGCTCAATTTCCACATCTCCAGTTTTGATCACAGGTCACAATGGGAGTTGGTTCCTTCTCAACAGGGGAGTTATGATCTGGGTGGATCTCAGGTCGAGTTCAGAAAGGATTCGAACTCTGGTCGGAATTGTAGTCCGATCCGAATTTATATAACTAAGTCTTACGTATTCAGGTTTAATTAGCTGTCTGAGTCTAATACATTTAGGTTATCGAGTCTGATACGTATTCATATGATTAGACTATAAATACTTTGTAATAGCTTTAGTTTAGATCATCGAGTCTAGGTTAAACTTATTTAAGTCTTAGACATATAGTTCCTTGACGTAGGCAAGTGCATCCTAACGTTCGTTGTGCAAAACCCTCTTTGAAATAAAGAGTTGTGCCATTACTTTGAGATGTGTGTTTCGATCAACTTTTGAGTTTCGATAATTTAGAGTAAGGTCTCATAATTCCACATGCTAGTACTACTACAGAAATACAGTTTACTAACTCCTATCTTCTAACGGTTATAAGTAATCTGAAAGAAAACCGTTAGTGTACAAAGTCCGTAGTGGAGAAGCACTTTTTTACTAACATTTAAGTCTTGGGAAACCGCTAGTGAAAATCATGTCATTTATTCTAACGGTTATCATAGTATGAACCGTTAGAAGAGATAAAATTTTAGTAATGATTTGTTTTCTGTAACCGTTAGTAACTATGTTATTTATTCTAATGGTTATTACTGTATGAACCGTTAGAAGAGAGAAAATTGTACTAACGGTTTGTTTTTTGTAACCGTTAGTAAAACCATATTATTTATTCTAACGGTTATTTATGTATGAACTATTAGAGAAAAGGAGGAAAGTTTACTAACGGTTGTGTTTTTGAATTGTTAGTAAAAGTTTCACAAATTAATTAACCCACTCGAGCCTTGCTTTGCATCCTCGATCTCTCTGTTAAGTTTCTACCGTTCCATGCTCCAAGCTAGAGTGATCTGGGCAAGCTAGCTGGAAGGAAGTTAATTCGATCCCTCTCGGTAATATAAACTTCTCATCACCTCTCTCTCTCTCGATCACTCTCTCCCTCTCTCTGTCTACTCCCAATTAAACTAGCTATAGTTCCAAGATAAGAGGTTTGCTAGCTAGCTATGGCTTGTTGAACTTTAGGTAGGAATGATTTATGGCTGAAGTTAATAAGCTAGTTAGCTGGCTCTTACAATTAATGCATCAAGTTAGGGTTTCATATATCCATTAATGTAAGTAGCTGTATACATATGGCCTAATTGATCATGTTTCATGCATGCATGCCCTGAGTCATTAATTATTTTTTTCAATTTGTCAATTTTGTGAATTAGTTGTAGATGAACCGAGAATATTGGATGTATGGAATAAAACGTACTACTCTTGGATATTTGGAGGGTGTGAATGAGTTTATTAAATTTGCTGAGCAAGCAAAGGCGAAGAAGGGATGCTTTGTCCTTGTATAGATTGTATGAACTTAAAGAGATTTAGCAAGTCTGATCAAATTAAGAGCCATTTGATTCATCGTGGTTTTAACGCACGATATACCCGTTGGATATGGCATGGCGAAGATCTTGAGGAAACGAGCACCGCTACCAATCAGCAGGACCCAGAATGGATTGCAGTAATGATGATCATCAGAACCTTGATAATTTTCTTTCGGATGTGCATGTAGATGATGACAATTTAGATGAAATATTACGTGATGTGGAAGAAGATTACAACGAAAACGACTTTGGTGAATTGGAGAAATTGATTGTTGATTCTGAGAAGCCTTTGTTCCCTGGATGTGCAAAATTTACAAAGTTGTCTTCTGTGCTGAGATTATATAACTTGAAGGCAAGTAACGGTTGAAGCGATAAGAGTTTCACGGCGCTATTAGATCTTTTAGCGGGCATGCTTCCTGAGGGAAATGAGTTGCCAAGATCAGTTTACAAGGCCAAAAAACTGTTGTGTCCGTTGGGAATGGAAATCGAAAGAATACATGCATGCCCAAATGATTGTGTGCTATACCGTAATGAGTATGAGGATTTGCATGTTTGTCCTAGATGCGGTGCATCGCGGTATAAGCATAGGGACCGATTTTATCACAGTGAATGTGACGAGGTAAAGAAAAGGCCTCCAGCCAAAATTGTGTGGTATTTGCCTGTGATTTCTAGATTGAAACAACTATTTGCAAATCCGAAAGATACGAAGTACTTGCGTTAGCATGTTGAAGGCCGAAAACAAGACGAAAAACTAAGATATCTAGCTAATTCTATTCAATGGAGAAACATTAATAGAACATTTGGTGAGTTTGGCGGCGAAGTGAGGAGTATAAGGTTTGAGCTGAGTACAGATGGTATGAATCCACACGGAAATATGAGCACTCAGCATAGCACTTGGCTGATTCTTTTATGCATCTACAATCTCCCTCCTTGGTTATGTATTAAGCGCAAGTACATCATGATGTGGTTACTAATCTCAGGACCCAGACAACCTGGGAATGATATTGATGTGTTTCTAGAGCCTTTCATCGAGGACTTACAGAAATTGTGGAGCGAAAGGGTGCGAGTGTGGATGCATATAAGCGAGAGAATTTCATATTGCGGGCTATATATTTTGCATCATAAATGATTTCCCGGCCTACGGAAATTTGTCGGGATATAGTACAAAAGGAGGCAAGACTTATCCTATTTGTCTGGATGAAACTGAAAGCATGTGGTTACAGAAGTGTAGAAAAACAGTGTACATGGGTCATCGCAGGTTTCTTCCGATGCATCACGCCTACTGTAAGAAGAGGAAGTCATTTAATGGTAAGCCTGAGAAAGGATCAGCTCCAGTGTTTGTGACCGGTAAGGAGCTTTACTTGCGCGTGAAGGACATCAAAGTTGAGTTTGGTAAATGTTCGAAACCTCCAGAAAAAATGTTTGGAAAAAGAGATCGATTCTTTGGGATCTGCCATACTGGGAGCACTTACAAGTTCGACATTGCATTGATTTCATACATGTAGAGAAAAATGTTTGTGACAGTTTGATTGGTTTGTTGTTGAACATTCTGGGAAAGACGAAAGATGGTATCAAAGTTCACTGTGACATGCTGGAAATGGGCATAAGGACTGAGCTTGCACCATTAGAGAAGGGAAAGCGTACATACCTCCCTCGGCCTGCTATACTTTGTCATAAAGGGAAAAAATAGAACTTTGTCAGTGCCTGTATGGTGTCAAAGTTCCATGCGGGTATTCTATGAACTTGAAAAAACTTGTGTCCATGAAGGACTTGAAACTGGTTGGTATGAAGTCTCATGATTGTCATGTACTGATGTCACAAATGCTTCTCATTGCTATCAGAGGCATTCTCCCAGTCAAAGTCAGAGAGAAAATTACAAAGCTATATTATTTCTTCAACGCAATATCTTGCAAGGTAAGTGTGTATTCCTACTAAGTTAATTCATGGAACTTGCCAGATTTTTTTGATCTGAATATTTGTTGCAACTATATCCTTACAGGTAATTGATATGGATAGACTGGATGATTTGCAACGTGATGTGACTACAACTCTTTGTCAGCTTGAGATGTATTTTCCTCTATCTTTTTTTGTTGTTATGGTCCATCTAATTGTTCACCTTGTCAGAGAAATTAAGTTTTGTGGACCCGTGTTCCTGCGCTACATGTATCCATTTGATAGATTTATGGGTATCTTGAAGGGATACGTAAGGAATCGTCATCAGCCTGAGGGCAGTATCATTGAAGGTTATGCCGCCGAGGAGGTGATTGAATTTTGCACCAACTATGTGGCCAGGGTTGACCCAATTAATTGGCGTTCCTATGTCCAGGCATGAGGGCAGGCTTCAGGGCATTGGAACGATTGGATTCAAAGTAGTCATCCCCTCCAGTGATCTGTATGCAAAAGCACATTTTGCGTCTTACAACATATGACGGGGGTGGAGCCATACATACATGAGCACAATGAAATGTTACGAAAACAGAATCCTTCGAAGCCAGAGATTTGGGTCACTAGAGAACATAATAGGAAGTTTGCTGGGTGGATCGAAAATAGAGTCCTGCGAGCTTCTGAGGGTTCCGTAAGTGAAGTTGTTACATGGTTGGACAGAGGGCCAAGATTTACTGTAGGGACTTGGCAGGGGTATGGCATCAACGGCTATTCATTTTACACAAGAACTCAGGACAAGAAGAGTACTATGCAATGTAGTGGAGTGACACTACTTGCCATTTCAGAGGATACCAGGGCAGTAAGGGCACTCAACTCATATTATGGTGTTATTGAAAAAATATGGGAGCTTGATTACATATTATTTAAGATTCCTTTGTTTCGATGTCAATGGGTCAAAATCCCTCGAGGTGTTAAAGTCGACAACTACGAGTTTACTCTTGTCGATCTCAGTAGAGTTGCACACCAAGAGGATTCATTTATACTTGCTGAGCAAGCCACACAGATATTCTATATCATTGACCTGGCCAATCGAAAGTTGCACATTGCCCTTCACAGTAAGAGATGTATTGTTGGGGTCGAAGACGTTGTGGATGAAGGAGAGTATAATCAATTTGACGAACTACCTCCATTTTTAGATGGAATTCTTCAATCCGTTCCTACCAAAGTTATTGACGAAACAAGTTACTTGTGAGACGATCACGAAGGATTATGGGTTGACAGCCATTCTTGACTATTTTGCAATTAATGTAAGTGATCGACGTAAGTAATAATTGAAAAAATTAATATATATGCTAATATCGTGTGAAACTTGTGATTACTGTGGCTATGCACTCAAGCACATGCAATAAATATTTATATATGTCTGCTCTAGCTTGTACCTATATATGCTTGTTCATTTTACAGGTAATACATGGAACAACACCATTGTGTGCTATTTGTTAATACCAGCGAACCAGGAGAAGAAATTGTGTTTTACTAACGGTTCGTATTGTCAAACTGTTAGAAAAAGTGTCCTCATAGAAACAGAACGCCACTCTCTTCTAGCGGTTACTAGTATGGAACTGTTAGTAAAAACCACGTTAATTATTCTAACGGTTTCTTAATGTTAACCGCTAGAAGAAATTCCATTGTACTAACAGTTAGTTGTGTTGAACCGTTAGATTAAGTCCTCTCTAAATAAACCCTGAAATTTTCCCTCCATTCGAACCAAACACATTTCCAATTATCTCTGCTCACGTGCACAAAACCCTAACCTCGCCGGCATGATTTCGGTTCTCCATCGCCGCCAGCCACTGCATTGCGCCATCGTCGGCTACTCCACGACCTGTAAGTGATTTCGACCAACTTGCGCCGTAGAGTTCTCCTCGCCTATCCCTAGTTCATATTAGCTATATACAAATGGACTTTTCATCATCCTCTCCTTCTCTTTCGTGAATAAAATGGACTTTTCATCATCAAATGGACTTTTCATCTCAAACATCAAGTGTTAGAAAACATGAAAAAGGAAGAGAAAAAAAATTCTCCTTCGTGAGGACTTTTGTAGTGTTAAGGGAAGAGAAAAAAAATTCTCAAACATCAACTATATCTGATACTTTTGTAGTTTCTTTATCCTCTTGAATCAGTTTTCAGAGAGAAGCAACCAAATTCTCAATAGGTTCAGTTGTCCTCTTGAATCAGTTTTCGGAGAGAAGCAACCAAATTCCCAAAAGACTCAATAGGTTCAGTTCATATTCAGTTTCTTAAATTGAAATTGAACAGGCCAGGACTATTCAAGTTCTCATGGACAATACTCTATTAAGATGTCGGCAATTGTTACAAGTAGGGTATATCAGTGCATATCAGCAATAAACATTTTAAGTTAGTTAAATAAGTTATCATTAGTTGACCTATGTAAAGTTTCAGCATATATATGCATGCATTATTATAACCTTATGTATTTGATAAACAAGCAGCTAGAAAGCTGCAAGTGATTTAACTAGAATATGAGTGCGCTTATATGGTGTTGTGCATATCTTGAATCAGAAGATGCATCTTTGCCTTGGTTGCAGAGAAAAATACTTGATGATTGAATTCTTATTAAAACTTGTATGCAATTTGAAATGAATTCAGGTAATAGGTGATAGTTCATCAATTGCTCCCCTTAAGAACAAATACTATGTCAAATGTGACCACTTAAGTTGTTTAATCTTATGTGTACTGTACCATTTACTAGTAATGTCATTGCCATTGCATTTTAGTTATGAACTTTTTCATGTAAACCCATTTTTGATATCAATTGATGGTTTGTTCATGGAATTTTATGCACAGCCATGTCGGCATCTTCCTCGTCTAATACTAGTGATTCGACGAGGGGCAACGTAGCTGATGCTGCTTCGTGCCAGTGCAAGAGGAAGGTGCGAGGCACGACGATGTTGTGCCATTTGGCCAAACGCACTGATCTTTTCTGTGCGTTCAACTAGTTTGGGAGACCGATCAGAAAGAACGTTGGGCAGTACGCTGCCTATGTTGTTTTGTTGGCAAAGGAAATGGTGAAGATCACTATACAGAGCTGGAAGGACGTAAAGGCCGACGAGAGGGATAGGCTGTGGGCAGAAGTGAAGGTAAAATTAATCAAAATCCCTGAAATCTTGATTAATCACATTCCCTTGGCTTATCCTGAAGATTAAGTAAAAAGGTGCTTATATGCACCGTTTGAAAACAGGCCAAGTGGAGCATCCCCAACGATGGACCCAAGACGGCTTGCTTGAAGGACATGAACAACACATGAAAAACCTTCAAGAGCTTCCTCGTCAGTGCCTTCCTTGCTAAAGGAAAATCTCCATGCGAAAAGTATCCCTTCATAATAGAGGAGGTATGAGAGCAATTCACCTAGCAGAAGGGGACCCCTGAGTTCAAGGTATGTATGCTTCCTTTGCCTGGTCACACTATTGTATGGAGTAACCAACAGTGCATTAATTTTCTTGTTTCTGCTACGAAGGCCCTTAGCGAGAAGAACAAGACAATCTAGAGGAGGAACGACCACCTGCACCGGCTCAGATCTCGTGGCTATGCGGGGAAGGAGGAGCAGTGGAAGAAGGCCGAAGATGAGGAGTCGACGAGACCTGCCGATCTCCGAGATCCGTGATTCGTGATGCAAGCGCTGGTGGTTGGCCAGAGGGACCATGTCATCCATGGGTCTGTGGAGTTCCCAAACCCTAAGGACGTTGAGGTCGTGCAACGAATCGTAAGTTGGCTAACTTCCTCGTTTTTTCTATTTCTTCATTAACCAAGAAACCTAAAATTCTCGCATTTATTGGTACTGCACAAACCTAAAATCCGAAGAACGCCGAGATCGTTTTACTTATTATTTATGTAAAAACAGTTAGCCAAAATGATTAATCATGTGTGCACAAGTTTGTATATATTTTTCTCACAATGTAGCTTTGAATGTAACAGATCTCTTGCTCGAAGGAGGCGAACCAGGGATTGTTTGCTCCCCATAGGGAGATCGACATCCTAACCCAGGCTCTAGGGAATAAGGAGCATCCAGGGCGGACACGGACCGTGGGGGTTGTGGTGCCATGGAAAGATGGCTTCAAGGAGACCAAGCCATAGAGGAAGAAGGCCCGCAATTGGAAGGAAAAGGAATCGGAGCTAGCCGCGAAGATACGGTCAGACGTGACTACACAATTCGTGGCCATGTTCGCTCAAATGAACGAGAAGTGTGAACGCCTCAGCCGAATTGTGCAGTCCAAGGGTATAGATCCAGCTGGCGAGGTCGACACTGCTAGGCCGAGCAGTTGTGGCTCAAAGGTTCACGTGGATCCGGTGGACCTGCTTGAGGTATTGCAAGCCTAGCTTGAACTATATATGCACTTCAGTTGATGCCACTCTTGTTCCATTACAATTGTTTTACTAACCTGTTATAATTGTTGCAAATTTGCAGAAGCCGGAGAGCTATAGCCTATTGATCTACATAGGCGACGACCCAGTGGTGGTTGCACACGGGGTCGTATATCCGTCTTGGGAGGATGTCCGGATCCACTGCGTACCTCTAAAGCCTGGGTTTGCAAAGGTATAGGTGGCCATGGTCCTCCCAGGCTACAGCGCTTTTTTGTTGCCCGTCCCAACGGAGGAAATGCGGACAATTGCTGAAGCATTGGGCTCGTACATACAGTGGCCCAAGAAGGGTGTTAAACTACAGGAAGTAAACCCTACCCATTGTAGCTTACAACTAAGTTAATATACTCAACTTGCAAAATCTAACTTATGTTTTCGTAACTTAAAGTGGACGACGGATGCTAGCGCACTTCCTGAGGACCCCACCCCCAGCACAGTGCATGACCGAGCTCCTTCGGCCCCCATGCCTCGTCCGACGGCCTCGACCGCAGCCAAAGGACGCACGTCTCCTCGAAAAACCCCTTCACCATCAAATGAAGTTGGCGGCATCTCGCCCCAACCTTCCAAGGTATATACTCACTCCCCAGCCAAAGGCAAGGGCAAGGCCAAAGGCAAGGGCAAAGGCAAGGGGAAACAAAGCTAGCCTGGTACGTTCAAGAACGGGTTCTCATTCGTGTCAGAGTCCCTTCTGTGCAATATGGATCAGACAACCAGAATTATCCACGAGTGGTACCTGACCCAATCTCGGCACCACTTGAACTTCTTAGTTCACTTCAGGCCAGGACATTTTAACCGTGAGGCCAGGAGCATATCCGTGGCCCACGAGGATTTGTTTGACCTCTTCAACTGGCAGGAACTTGATATGTCCATCATACAGACTGGAGTCCTGTGAGTTTGCCGATCCTATATGTTGTCGTAGTTCATTTAATAAATCTAATTGCAATATTTACTAATGTCTACTTTGCATGCAGGTGGATGTATAGACTGGCGTAGATGAGGGCATGTGACAGGGTGGGTTTCCTCGACCAAGAGAAAATAAGCCTCATGATGCTAGAGCAGGACCTAGCACATACGGAGCAATACATATCAAGGGCACTACTGGTGCAGCAGGACCGTGAGTTCATTCTTGCGCCGTACCACCAAAGATTAGTACATTTCCTACTAATTTAATTCATTCTTGTATGTTATGCCTAACATATACATGAAACGGTTCTCTTTTATGTACAATGTAGGGGCCACTGGGTCCTCGTCATCATTTTCCCATGGAGGAATGAGGTGTACTACCTTGATTCGATGAGCGATAGGGTAGCGCATGTTTTCATCCTCACGTGGCACATAGACTTGTAAGTAACATAGTTTATTTAAATTTTAATATGACATATTAATCGGCAATGCTAAATTAAATGTAGGGCTTTCAAAAATTATGTTACCGCTGGAGGGAGGCATAACGCGTCGAAGGGCACAACAATTTCTTGGAAAGAATATGAGGTAATTAATAAGGATGGAACTACTCATGATTCTTTTAATTTATGTTTAATTAGTTCTTTCAAGTTAATGTGGGTTTATGTCTTCGCATATGCAATTATTCCAGTGCCATCAGCAGCCACAATCGTGGGAATGTGGGTTTTATGTCATGAGGTTTATGTATGACCTGATCAGGATAGACTTTGCCCAATTCGCTAAGGTAAGTATTTTTCCTAACTCAAAGTCCAACATTGGATGTGATGTACGTTCCTAACTTTATACATGCATGCAGAGCGCCATGTTGAAAGACCAATACGAGCTGCCTCAGGTAAAGGAGCTGCGACAAATTTTGGCTTAATATGTGATGGATGAAGTGGCTATCAACGATCGATCATAAATGACTTTTGTAATATACATTGAATGTGTGAATTGGTGTATGTGTATATGGGTATTGGTGTATTTGTGAATAAATTCAATCTGTGAATAATTAAATTCAATCTGTTCAATGTGTGTATCTCTGTATTGGTGTATTTGTGAATAAATTCAATCTGTTCAATGTGTGTATATATCTCTGTATTGGTGTATTTGTGAATGTACCTTTTTAATTTGTCTTTGTAGCTTCCAATGGTTCGAATGTACCTTTTTAATTGGTGCATGTAGCTTTTTGTAACAGATTCTAATGGTTACTAACTCAAAACCAATAGAATAATAATTCTTCCATTGGTTTGTTTTGTCAACCTGTTAGAACAAGGCTCTCTCTTCTAGTGGTTACTTCTAGAGAACCGTTAGAAGTTGTGCTAGTACTAACGGTTTAGTTTATTTAACCGTTAGAATAAGGCTCCCTCTGATCTAACCATTAGCAGCTCTCTTCTAGAGGTTCATAATTTGGAACCGTTAGAAGAAATTTTATAATACTAACGGTTGCGACTAGCGAACCGTTAGAATAAAGTAAGCTATTCTAATGGTTATTTAATATAGAACTGTTAGAATAGAGTTATTGTACTGACGGTTTTGTAACCGTTAGAGTAGTGCTGGACTTGTTCTATCGTGCCAATCACTAGCGGTATGAGAACTGTTAGTACAGACTTTTTGAACCATTAGTGCAAAGCATTTCTGTAGTAGTGTAGCATCTAATCGAGTAAAGTCGAAGCTGTCTATACTTCAATCAAAGCGATCAGCATCAGAACAGATTTAGTCCAAACTTGGTCTAGGTCTCAATCTGATCAACTAGATTGTAGGATGGTAGGATGGTAGGATGTTGAAGATATCAAGGGTTGTAGTACAACTTTCACCATAATACGTGATAAGTGCTAATTGGTAGTGTTTTTACCCTAAATTTGCTAATGAAAACATGCTAAAAATATGTTGAAAACTCCCCTGATGTGACATTTTATGTAACTTTTTGTATCATTTTTACAATCTGCTTTCACAGTTGTGTTTTTTATGTTCCAGAGATCATACCTACAAAATTTGAAGGCATTTTGAGTTCGTTTGAACCAGTTTTGACGAAAGACACGAAACTAGACGAAGAGGAGCCCTGATCAAACATGAGATGGTCGAAGACACCTGCTCGAACACACTTGAACAACATAGACTGGATGAAGAACCCTGATCAAACACGCCATGGTCGAAGACACCTAGTCGGACGCACTTGGTCACCTGGTCGGACAGGTAGGATCGAGGATGCCGACTAGAGGGGGGTGAATAAGAGGCTTTAAAACTTTTTGACTAAAAACAATTTTTGCAAGGAAAAGACAAAGAGAAAATAAACTGAAACAATTTAATAATATTTTGCACTAAGAAAGAGTAAGAAAATCAAACACAGTGATTTATCCCGAGGTCTCGGAGACTCGTCCGATCTCCCCTACTCCTCGTTGAAACACTCAAATGAATGAGTCTTGCTTCAATATCCACGAAGGATATTTTTCATTAAGGTTACTCCTTCTCCACTCCGGATAGGCGAGCACCGATGTCTTTCACAAAATATGCCGAGCCTCTCCGATAACCTCCATTAATGGAGAGGTCAATGGCTACGCCTCCAAACCGTCTAGGTGAGGGCGTTCACCAAGAGTAACAAGTTGCAAGATCTTCTCTTGACCCCCAACAAATACTGAGAAATTTCTAAAGATGCAAATGATACAAATGAATGCTCTCAGAAGATCTCTCTCAATCACAACGAATGATACTTGATCAAAAGATCAAGATTTTAACACTTGGGCTCAAGTGTATATCAAAAAATATATATTTTGGTTCTTTAGAAAAACTGCTAAAAAAATGTTTATAAACACTGATCAAAATCTACCCAAAAGTGTTTATAAAACTAATAAAAAATGTGAACAGAAGATTCTAAAAAATCTGCTCAAACACTGCGCAAAGATCTGCTCAAAATTGTTTGTAAAACTGATCAAAATTCAGTTTCAAAATTGTTTATAAAACTGATCAAAAATCTGCTTGAAAAGTTTTATAAAACTGATCAAAATAGTAGAGAAATCTGCTCAAAAATTGTTTAAAAACTGCTAAAAAATGTGAACAGAAACTACTAAAAAATGGTTTTAAAAACTGCTCAAAAATAGTGGAGAAAATCTGCTCAAAATAGTAGAGAAAATATGCTCAAAAATGTTTTAAAAACTACTCAAAAACAGTAGCGAAAATCTGCTCAAAAGTGTTCAAAACTTCTAAAAACTACTCAAAAGAGTAGAGAGATGATGCTTGATGGTGTATATGAGAATATGACTTGAGATGGATGAGAATACTACTCAAAACACCTATATTTATAGCCCAACCTCTTAGCTAGCCATTGTGGTTGAAAAGGAAAGAAATCAGTATAGCTAACAGCGAGCTACGACCTCTAACGACTAGTAAATAGCTGTTGGAATGTCTGGTCGAATGAACAGTGTCTGCTCAAATGAACATTATTCGTGTAACCTCTGATCGAAGGAACAGTGTCTGGTCGAATGAACAGTATCTGGTCAAATGAACAGTGTCTGGCAGTATGAACAATATTTGGTCAAATGAACAGTACTCAAAAGACCAGTTTCAGTCCTTCTTTGAAATCTATATATTTCTCAGATTTTGACCAAGAATATGAATGAATATGAATGCAACATATGACCTAAAAGTTTCTCAGTTTTTGCCGAAACTAAAAGAGATTTCTCAACCCCTCTTAATAGTACGGTTAAAAGCTAAAAAGAATTTCTATAAAACCGGTCAATACTCCACCGAGACTGGTACAATAAACAAGCACTTACCTTAGCTCTTTGCTATTCTTTTTTGGCGACCTTGCGCTTGCGACCTTGGCTCGCTACCTCGGGCGACCTTGGCTCGCGACCTGCAGATCCAGAATTTACGGAAATGGCTCTTAGGTCTTTGTGGCTTCCGTCTTGCGACTCCCATTTGATGTTTCTTCTTTTCACCTAATCTGATTGATTATACTCAAAGCAAATAGATTAGTCCAAGACAATTGTTATCATTTATCATCAAAATCAAGATTAAGGGCCTAGAAGCAACAAGACACACCATGTCGCCTAATTGGACATGCCCTGGTCAAACACGCCCAGATCGAACACGCCTGGTCGCCTACTCAAACATGCACGCCTGATCGAACACCACTGGTCATGTTGCCCTGGACCAAGCCTAGCATGATCACAGGCACGACCTGTGTTCGGACTAGGGCACGACTCATACCACAGGTCATGCTCGCCTCGGTTTCCAAGGCTAATTTGGTCGATTTTAGTCCTTTTAACACTGATTTATCTGTTTCTCGTGTTGTTTAAAGCCGGATTCCGTCGCCTGTACGTCAAGAGTTATATTTGGACGTGTTAACATACTGTATCATAAATAGAGAAAATTTTGGCTCAATTAGATATGCTCTTAGATGCTCTTTTATGCTCTTTAGTTTAGTTTTAGTAGAGCCCCCTTCTCTATTTCCGTGTTTGTAAGCCAACAAGGACAACAGACCTAATTTTGAAGCACCCTGAGTTTAGGGGTAAAAACTTCCTTTTTCATAAACATCATGCATGCATGTATCCCTGTAGTAGTAGCAAGCTAGACCAGTTCAACCCTAATCTATCTTAAGCTCTAAAATTCTCAAATCTTTCCTGTGAACCCAAATCAAGATCAGATTACTCAGATATGATCTATCAGTTACTCTGAGCATAAAAGCCTTCAGAAGTCAGATTCAATTCCATCTCTAACTCCCAGATCTATCAATCATTTCTGTTTTCGAAAACAGGATTTTACTTAATATCCTAATTACCCTAAATACTCTGAACTCAGATTTAGCCAAATCTTGATCTAACCCAGACCAGATTATTCTTGGATTATGATTATGGGTATGCCAATACCTTAATCCAGAAAGCTGGCAGCCAAATTATATCATCTAAGACTTTTTCACAGATCAGTCCAAATTATATCGCAAATTAGTCCTTTATCTGATATCTGGAAACCCAAAAAGGCTAAAATCTTCAGATTAACTTCAAATTCAGAATTTCTTCAGCAAATCTCTTCCAAATGCTATTTGATACAATTTACTCTTCTGTCCAGATTTCAAAATCTCATCTTAGGGGCCAAAATTCGAAATCAATCGAAACTTAGATCTTAATTTACCCTAAAGTACCCTATTTTCGGTTTATATTGAAAACCATCAAATCATGTCAGATTTTATCAAATTTCTTGCTGGATGAGTATAAGGTATAAGTTTATACTCGTCTATGAAATTAGATTGCAAATTAACTATCTCTAAATCAGAAATTACAAACCAGTCCAAGTTGCAAACAAAGAATCTTTCAATTAAGTCCTTGGCTCGACCACAGCCACTGTTCACGACCAGAGCAACCTCCTGCGACCAAATCAGCAGCAGCAGTTCACAACCAGTGCTCATCATCGACCTCGGCCAGTGTTGCACAGCGATCTCGACCGCAGCACAGTGCTTTCTTCGATTTTAGGCAAACCAGTTGCGGATTTAATATCATTTCCATACTCTGGAGCCCTAAAAGTCCCTAGCACCCATTTTCAACCCTAATTCTATGAGTTAGCCCTAATCAGCTTCTAAATCCAATTATTTCAGAATCATCGAGACATTTCAGCTTTGCATTATTGCATGTAGTATAATAATGTATTGAAAAGGTTGTGATTCTTGGTTGTTTGCTTGATCTTTGCTCAAAGTCGGAGCCAAAGTTCGAGGACTTCACTGCTGACCCGACATCAACTACTGTTTCTTATGACGCGGAAGGCAAGTCATAGTCTTGATCATCTTGAACCTATATTTTAAGAGTTGCTATGATATGACCTTGAATATAAGTAATATTGCATGTGAAATAATGGTTGAGATATAATTTGGCAGTACTAAGCTGGATGCTTGTGAAATGTGAAAAGATCAAATAGTGAACCATGAACTATTATATATGTATATATATTCATGAAATAGAACCCCTAGTCGTGACCAGAATTTTGATATGGATGGCTGTAGCACTGGAGGTGCTTAACTGCAAAGGATAGTAGGCACGGAAGGTGCATGGTTGTGGATGGTCTGGTCACTGGCATATAAGGACTAGAACCTTGTGTTGTGCATCTAGTGGCATGAAACACGTGCTAACCGCAAGCCTGGTATGGGACAGGCCTGAACAAGTACTTATGCGGATCGCACATGAAACCCCTGTATGAGATGGAAAACAATACACTAATTTCATGGAATACGGCTCCTCCACGTAATATAATCATGCACATTGACCCAGTAATGGGAAGAGACTTAGGGGTGGGGGTAATACCCGCCACAACTGTGATTCGCGAGAGATCCACAGGGTCAGAGGTGAATTGTGAGTAAAGCATAACAAAAGTTCTTGTTATCTTCACCTTGCCACTCACACATGGTTGTGAGGAAGGGTCTAATCATATTGATAGGATGGGCTTGAAAGTGTAATATCTTGCGGGTAAATTGGTACCTCTCTGCAGAGTTAAAAATGTATTCGAATACTCCGAGCTCCCGGGTTTATAGGAGTCTGCTGTGGTGGATTAAATCCATGGGTGTGGCACAAGTATGTTTTCTAAATAAAATTTGTTAAGTCAAGATTACCCAAATGACATGTGTTGTCATGATAAGGGGTGCTGCCGTGGGCTGTCGTGTGTCGACGTGTCGCGGTAGTGCTATTATTTAGTGAACATAAATAGCGATGCTATATTATGAAAAGTGCTGCCATGAGATGAGACATGAAAGAAAAGATTATTTTACAAACATCCATAATTCTTGACTAGTCTAGGTTCATAACAATACTACTATAATGTATCTACTCTTCCCTCTGACTTGCTGAGCACGTAAGTACTCACCCTTGCAACTTCAACCCAGAAGATGGAGCGTACCATGATCAAGAAGAAGGCGTGGAGAACTTCTTGGAACAAGATGAAGGAGAGCCAGTTCTGTCAGATCCTTGATGTGTTGTTCTATCGTCAACTTCTTACTGTGGAAGGGACACCCATCATCCGCTGTGTAGAAGTTTTTATTTTGCCTTAACTAAACCTTGAATGCCGCGAAGGTATTGTAATCTCTTTATGTAATATTAAGGCCAGCAGGCCACACTGCTTAAATATTTTGTAAGTTTTTCTGCTGCAATGTGAATATACTCCTGTGTTGACTTATCCTGGGAAGTCAAAGGTATGCATATATGGGACTAGTTACAGCAAGCTAGGTCTCCACTGGAGTAGTCGTAGTCCCAGTTTCGGGGTGCGACAGATTATGGTATCAGAGCAACATGAGAACTTGACTGTAGGATGACCCCTTTAGAAATTGGCTACGCCAGGAAGACGTAATTTATTTAGAAACTATTTGTTGAAAACTTTATTTTGAGAAGAATAATGAGCTTTGCAGCTCCTAAAAAAAATCTTTATTTCAAAATCTTGTTGGTTTTCTAAAAAGAATCAGTAAGATAGTAAAAGCGTGTTTTGTTTAGTTGGGGGTGGTATAGATAGAGCTGGCGGATGCTCTTAATAGTCTTGTGATTCGCTGTTGCTTTTGCAATGGTTAATTTGTGTATTATGGCTAGTAGCCTAAGTATTTCATGCATTAAAGTAGTTTGCATTAATTTCTGCTGTGCTGTCTTAGTTGGCCCTAGTTAGTTAGATCAGTTTGAACCCTTTCCAGAGCCATCATGGTTGATACAAGAAGGAGATCCCGAAGCGGCGGAGAAGGTAGAGAACGGACTCCACAGGAAGAAGATACTACGGCGAGAGACCCTTTGTTTCAGCAAGGATCTCAAAGTTCTAATCCTCCCCAGAGTGAACAACCCAGCATTCAGGAAATTCTCCTATCCATGGAGAAAAGTCTTCAAGAAGCCCAGATAACTCATACCCATCTATTGGTTCAAATAGTTCAGAGAATGCCTACTGGAACCACAGAAGGAACTACTGTAGGCGCCAGATTAACGGATTTTCAAAAGACCCGTCCACCAACATTCTCTTGTGCGACCGATCCCATGGTTGCTGATGACTGGTTAAGGGATATTGAGAAGAAACTGGACACGATCCGATGCAGCGACCGAGAGAGTTTTATTTGGATCACACCAGTTAGCAGGAGCTGCAGCCGCATGGTGGATGAATTACCAGGAGGCTCACCTTGATAAAGATGACATCTCTTGGACGGAATTCAAGGAACAATTTCGGAAATTTCACGTACCTACCGGCGTCATAGCTGCCAAACGTCGGGAATTCTGTAATTTGATTCAAGGAAACAAGACGGTTACCGAATATTTGCACCAGTTCACTCACCTAGCCTGGTATGCACCTGGAGATGTTGATACTGAGGAAAAGAAAATAGAACGCTTTGTAGAAGGACTTCAACACTACCTGCAGTACCAAATCGCCTCCCATGAGTTTACTGAATTTCAAACACTAGTGAATAGGGTCCTAAAGATAGAAGAGAAGAGGAATATGGGAGAAGAAAGCCGGAAGCGAAGGATGCTCCAGCAAGCGCGACCACAGACAAACCCAACCAGAGGAAGAGCTCCCATTGCCTCCAGTTTTCGACCATCATATCAGGCTCCCAGACCAGCAATGGCGTTGTGCCCAAACTGCAGAGGAAATCATCTCCAAAAGGACTGCCCTCACCTGAACATCCATTGTTTCCACTACGGACAGCATGGACATCGTAGGGAATTTTGTCCTTGGATTCGACTTCCATCACCCCTTGCCAGGTTACAGGAAGGAACACAACCAGCAGCACCCAGAGTACCGGTGCCACCACCACAGAAGTTTAGAGGAACTCCACCAGGAAGAGGAGGAAGCATGGCCAATCGAGAAAGAGGAAGAGGTATAACACCAACTACAACACCAGGAGGAAAGCTAAACTACACTTCCATCCAAGAAGCGGGAAATGCCACTGACATTCTTCTAGGTAGATTTCTGATCCAGTCTGCATCTGCCTTAATATTGTTTGATCCTGGTGCTACAAACTCCTTTATGTCAAAAGCATTTGCATCTGAGATTGAAATGCATATAGCACCATTAGAATACCCCATGATTATACAAACTCCAGGGGCTAGACTATCTGTCTACTCAATCTGCTCGAATATAACCTTCAGTATAGAAGGGGTAGAATTTGAGGCAAATCTGCTAGTTTTAGAACTATAAGGTCTAGACATTATATTGGGCATGGATTGGTTGTCCCAACATAAAGGTCTAGTAGACTGTGAAAAGAAAACCCTAAGCCTTGTTAGTAGTCAAGGGGAAAAAGTTTTATTCTATGCGGAAAGATCATCAACCAAGGAACCGCTAGGATCTGTTCAAGTATTGCAGAAGATATGCCTGGAACAAGTACTATAGTACAACTATATTCCGATGTATTTCCAGAAGAACTTCTAGGAATGCCACCCGATAGGGACATAGAGTTCTCTATTGAGCTTAAACCAGGAGCAGCGCCCATAGCAAAACGACCTTACCGGATGTCAGTTTCTGAATTAGAAGAGCTCAAGAGTCAATTGGAAGACTTGGAAAATAAAGGATTCATCAGACCCAGTGCTTCGCCATGGGGAGCCCCGATATTATTTGTAAGGAAGAAGGATGGAACCTTACGAATGTGTGTAGATTATCGAGCTCTAAATGAAGTTACCATAAAGAACAAGTACCCATTACCAAGAATTGACGACTTGTTCGATCAAATTCGAGGAGCTAAATTATTCTCCAAAATAGACTTGAAGTCTGGATATCATCAACTGAAAATCAAGAAGGAAGATATCTCGAAGACTGCTTTCACTACCAGATACGGGCTGTATGAGTTTACAGTGGTACCATTTGGATTAACTAATGCCCCAGCAGCCTTCATGAATGTCATGAATAGCACATTTATGGATTTCCTTGACAAGTTTGTCATCGTATTCATAGATGACATTCTGATATATTCCAGGAATACAGAAGAGCATGAGCAACATCTACATCTAGTCTTGGAAAGGCTACGAGAAAGGCAATTCTATGCCAAGTTTGATAAATGTGAGTTTTGGATGTCAAGGATTGCATTTCTTGGACATGTGTTGACAGTAGAAGGAATTTCAGTGGATCCAACAAAAATTTCTGCTATTAAGAAATGGAAACGGCCCACTTCAGTCCCAGAAATCAGAAGTTTCTTAGGATTGGCAGGTTACTATAGGAGATTCATCGAAGGATTTTCTTAGATTGCCAAACCTCTTACAAACCTGCTAAAGAAGGATATTGTATTTGAATGGACCACTAAGTGCGAAGAAAGTTTTCAGAAGTTGAAGCAAAAATTGACAACAACACCAGTCCTTACCCTGCCAGATAGCAAAGAAGATTTTGTAGTTTATTGTGATGCTTCGAAGCAAGGAATAGGCTGTGTGTTAATGCAACAAGGTCGGGTAGTAGCTTATGCTTCACATCAATTAAGGCCACATGAAGAAAACTATCCTACCCATGACTTGGAATTAGCAGTAGTAGTGCATGCTTTGAAGACATGGCGGCACTACCTCATTGGAAATAAATGTAAGATTTTTACAGACCATAAGAATCTCAAGTATATCTTCACTCAGACGGAGCTCAACATGCGTCAACGACGATGGTTAGAGTTGATTAAAGATTATGACCTTAGCATCCAGTACCATCCAGGAAAGGCTAATGTAGTAGCAGATGCCTTAAGTAGGAAGGTCTACAACCTGCAAGGAACAGTCATACTAAGGAACTCTTACCTACAACGAGAATTGCAGAATCATCAAGTGGAAGTAGTACCACAAGGGACGGTAGCTACCTTAATAGTAAAGCCTCAACTCGAAGAACGGATTGGGAATGCCCAAAAGGAAGATGAGGAAATTTGCAAGATCAAGAGTCGAATCAAGTTAGGAAAGGCTCAAGGTTTTACTGAAGACGACCAAGGAATTGTATGGTATCAACGAAGGATTTGTGTACCTCAAAGCGTAGACCTTAAGGAATTAATTCTCCATGAAGCACATAAAACTCCCTACTCGATACACCCTGGTAACACAAAGATGTACCAAGACCTGAAAACCCGATTTTGGTGGGATAATATGAAGAGAGAAATCGTAGAATACATTGCAAACTGCGATACATGTCAGCGAGTTAAAGCAGAGCACCAGAAGATAGCTAGAAAGCTACAACCTTTACCAATACCATTATGGAAATGGGAAGAAATTGGTATGGATTTTATTACAGGACTACCTAAAACTCGAGGAGGATATGACTCCATATGGGTTATTGTGGATAGACTCACCAAGGTATCTCACTTTATACCAGTCAAAAAGGTCTATGATGGCAATACATTAGCAGAGTTATACATGCAAAGAATAGTAGCATTGCATGGTATTCCAAAGAAGATTGTCTCAGATTGCGGAGCACATTTTACATCCAAGTTTTGGAATAGCCTGCATGAAACCCTAGGAACTCAATTGGATTTCAGTACTGCATATCACCCGCAGACAGGAGGACAAACAGAAAGAGTGAACCAAATTCTAGAAGATCTCCTAAGAGCTTGTATACTAGATTATGGAACATCATGGGACAAGTGTCTACCATTTGCAGAGTTTACATATAATAACAGTTATGAAGCTAGTATACAGATGGCACCATTTGAAGCTTTGTATGGATGGAAATGCAGAACCCCATTGCATTGGAATGAGCCAGGAGAACGAAGAGTCATAGGACCAGAGATAGTAGAAGCGGCAAAAGCTCATCTCAAACTCATTAGAGAGAGGTTAAGGACAGCACAATCACGACAAAAGAGTTATGCAGACAATCGACGGAGAGAATTATCATTTGAACTAGGAGATTTTGTTTATCTCAAGGTCACGCCATTCAAGAGATTACAGAGATTCCAAGTAAAGGGAAAGCTATCTCCTAGGTACGTTGGACCATTTAAGATAATCAAGAGGAAAGGAGAAGTATCATATAAATTGGAATTACCCTCAGGGTTAGCAGGAGTACATGATGTATTTCATATCTCTCAGCTCAGAAAATGCTTAAAAGAGACTACTGACCAGATAGATATACAAGATATACCATTACAGAAGAATCTTACTTACCTTAAGCATCCGATCAGAATCCTAGCTACTGATGAACGTTAGCTCAGAAGGAAGAAGATCAAGCTATGTAAAGTCCAGTGGGGAAATCATTCAGAACAAGAAGCCACTTGGGAGAAGGAAGAAGATCTCCAGCAAACCTACCCTTATCTTTTCTTGTCTTAGGTAAATCTCGGGGCGAGATTTTTTTAAGGAGGGTAGATCTGTAACACCCTGAGTTTAGGGGTAAAAACTTCCTTTTTCATAAACATCATGCATGCATGTATCCCTGTAGTAGTAGCAAGCTAGATCAGTTCAACCCTAATCTATCTTAAGCTCTAAAATTCCCAAATCTTTCCTGTGAACCCAAATCAAGATCAGATTACTCAGATATGATCTATCAGTTACTCTGAGCATAAAAGCCTTCAGAAGCCAGATTCAATTCCATCTCTAACTCCCAGATCTATCAATCCTTTCTGTTTTCGAAAACAGGATTTTACTTAATATCCTAATTACCCTAAATACTCTGAACTCAGATTTAGCCAAATCTTGATCTAACCCAGACCAGATTATTCTTGGATTATGATTATGGGTATGCCAATACCTTAATCTAGAAAGCTGGCAGCCAAATTATATTATCTAAGCCTTTTTCACATATCAGTCCAAATTATATCGCAAATTAGTCCTTTATCTGATATCTGGAAACCCAAAAAGGCTAAAATCTTCAGATTAACTTCAAATTCAGAATTTCATCCGCAAATCTCTTCCAAATGCTATTTGATACAATTTACTCTTCTGTCCAAATTTCAAAGTCTCATCTTAGGGGCCAAAATTCGAAATCAATAGAAACTCAGATCTTAATTTACCATAAAGTACCCTATTTTCGGTTTATATTGAAAACCATCAAATCATGTCAGATTTTATCAAATTTCTTGCTGGATGAATATAAGGTATAAGTTTATACTCGTATATGAAATCAGATTGCAAATTAACTATCTCTAAATCAGAAATTACAAACCAGTCCAAGTTGCAAACAAAGAATCTTTCAATTAAGTCCTTGGCTCGACCACAGCCACTGTTCACGACCAGAGCAACCTCCTGCGACCAAATCAGCAGCAGCAGTTCACAACCAGTGCTCATCATCGACCTCGGCCAGTGTTGCACAGCGATCTCGACCGCAGCATAGTGCTTGCTTCGACCAGCGCCGTGCGACCGCGACCAGGAGCACTTCGTCGTCGTGTTTTCGCCGTCGATCGAGCACCGCTCTAGCCCGTGCTTCTCACAACTGTGTTTGCATGCGCACACGTGTTTGCACCTCAGTCATCGCCGTTGCAGTCCCTGTCCAGCTCACCAGCAGCTTGCACAGCTTCGTTGCTCGCCGTCGCTTCAACCCGAAGCCTTCTCCTTCACCGGCGCAAGCAAGCAGTGAGCTTTGCTTCGCTTTGCTTTGCCTATAAATAGCAACCCCAGAGCAGCTTCTTCATCTTTAGCACTGCTTTCCAAAGCCCTTCAAGCAATTAAACCGTATTTCTTCTCTGCTGTCGTCTTCTCCGGCGAACCGCCGAGGAGGTCGACGACGCCAGCTCGCCTCACTTCACTAAACTCTAAATTGAAGCCACCAGTGAGTTCCCCACATCTTATTATCTGTGCTATAGTATTTAATTGAACTCTCGTGCATCTCATCGCCGATGATCGCCGGGAAATGCCAAAACCCCTGTTCCAACTATGCAACTCGATTCAATCCGAATTAGTCTTCGATCCAGTAGAGTAAAATGATCAGTGAGCTTCATATAGCAAGCCAGTGAATTCATATTGTGAAATTAAGCATGAATCGAAGCTATCTCCAAGTTCGAGCTTCACCAGTCGCCGGTGCTCGTCGCCAGGCTTCTTCGGTGATGCTCCAGCCAAATTGACCGTGCCAATAACTTCCCTGTGCTTCCCTCTTAGTCCTCAAGCAAGGAATTGAGTTCAATCGACCTGTATCAAAAATGCCCAATTCCCGTGCCATCTTCTCCGGTGCCGTTCACCGGAAAAAGGATTACGACCGATCCAGCTCCGGCAACCTTGTCCACTAGATGTGCCTCAATCTCCTGAGTACTTTTCTCTTCTAGGTCGACACCTAGATCGGTCTAGATCGAAAGTTATAGCTGTGCCCTAATCTCTGTCCAGTGCCAAGATTTGAAGCTTCAGCCACCGTGTTCTTTGCCGGTTTTCATCACTTTGCGGCCATCTCCTGCCCTAGATCCTATTGAGTGAATTGTTCTTGTTATCAAAGCCTACCTCCCAGATAAAGTGGTGCATCAATTGGAGCCCTAGATCAAAAGTTATGGCAAGCCCTAGTTTCTGGCCATGTCAGTCCAATGCCAGTCAGTGGCATTATTCCTTTTCACTTCCTTCCAGATGTGTATTTTGAGCATGACTTTGTCCCTTAGACTCCTGAGGTTGTGATCTACAATTTCTTCTTCTGTCACAACTTAAGTTGAGCTCTCCAGCAACCATTGATCCTTTGTCGATGCTTTGAACCGAATGTGATCCGGGAGGATCTCCAAGTCTTGATCGCATACGGATTCGCGACCAAGTCCTGATCGCATACGGATTCGCGACCAAGTCCTGATCGCATACGGCTTTGCGACCTTAACCGTGTTCGGAAAGGTTTCGCGACCATGGATTGGTTCGCGACCAGGAAAAGGAATTCGTTCCCTGTTCGGAATTGTAATCCTATATATATAACTAAGCTTATCTGTTTAGAATTAGTTAAGTTAGTTATATGAGTCTAATACGTTTAGGATTACTAAGTCTGATACGTACTCATACGATTGGACTATAAAAACGTTGTAATAGGTCTAGTTTAGATCATCGAAGAGTCATAGAACTTATTTGAGTTTTAGACACTTATAGTTCCTTCGACGTAGGCAAGTGTGCCTAACGTTCGACGTGTAAAGCCCTCTTTGAAATAAAGAGTTGTGCAATTACTTTGGGTTTCGGTATTTCCGAGTAAGATCCCGTTAATCCGCATATTAGAATCTGGGCGAGCCTAGTGCGAAAACCAAGACTAGGTCTCAAACGGATCAAGTTGGTATCAGAGCGACTTTCCTATCCTGTGGATGGTGAAGACTTGCCAGGGTTACAAAACTTCCGGCGAAATTCCAGGTGATCAATTGACGGTTCCTACAGCCGCGTCTCCGACAATGTCTGACGATACCCCCGTTCAAGCTAACCTAGCCGAAAAAGTGGCTAAGCTCTCCACCGACATGGAAACCGTGCTTGCTTGGATTAAGCAGCAGGCCATGATTGTACCTCCTGAAGTAGGGAAGGTTATGGGTGAGAAGACTGGTGAAGACTTGCGCAGGGCAGACGAAGATGAAGACGAAGGCGACCACAAGACCGACGACCTCGCCAACACCTCCTTAGCTGTCGGATCTTTTAAAGTCGACGCTAAGATTGATATACCCATATATGATGGGGTGATCGATGCCGAGAAGCTGGATTCTTGGATCGACCAACTTGAGACCTACTTTGACCTGAAAGGGTTTAGTAGCGCTCAAAAGGTCAAATTTGCACCTTTGAAGATGAAGGACCACGCCAAGACATGGTGGAAGGCCCTTGTCGCCAGTGGTGAAGCTGACGACCTTGCGTGGGGTCAATTCAAACGACTTCTGCGACAAGAATTCTATCCGATGGGTTACCTTGAGGAGAGATGGGAGCGTTGGCACAGATTGTACCAACGGCGCGACCAGACCGTCCAATACTATACGACAGAGTTTCGGCGACAAGCAATGGTCATTGGCATCTCACTATCCGACCCTCAGGTATTTCGGAAGTACACATCTGGACTTCAGAAATCGATCAGTACTGAGCTAAGTCTGTTCGGTGTCCAAGACATTGCAACCGCGAGCACAACTGCTATGGCGATCGAGAAGAAGAATAAATCCCGCAGCGACAAAAGCACGAAGGAAAATGCGACCTCGACAAAGAAAAAGCCGAGTCCGAAGAAGAACGCTTCAAAATCGGGCACGGGTGCCTTTTGCGAAAATTGTCAAGTCGCGGGGCATACCAAGGACAAATGTTACAAGCTTCATCCTAAACTTCGACCAAAGAAAAACGGACCAGGGAAAAGAACAGCCACGGCTACTGCGACTTCACCCGACGAAGAAGTTGTCCGAGTGAATTCGATTAATGAGGCGGATATGACCTTGTCTCTGATGGCAATGCCGAAGGAGAAGGGTTCCGATCCACCGAACGACCATCACCCAACGGAGGACTTGTTTACCATCAACATCCAGGTGAAGCACGAAGTGGTCGCAGCGATATTCGATCCAGGAAGTCAGAAGAATCTGGTCTCCGCTGGACTGGTTCGGCGACTTGGTTTGAAGACAACCACACACCCGCGACCATATCCACTGGGTTGGTTTACATCCGACGTGAACCAACAGATTACGAGTCAGTGTGTGTTGAAGTTTGCGATCTCTGCACGATATATCGATGAGGTGCAATGCGATGTTGTCCCTATTGATATTTGTCAGATAATCTTTGGGAGTCCGTATCTGTATGATCGAGACGCTCACTTCCATCGGCGAGCGCAAGAGTACGACCTCACCAAAGACGGAGTTAAGTTCGTGATCAGTAGAGACATCCACGTCAACACTTCGAACTTGATTACCGCAAATCAAGCCAAACGAATTGTTAATGCATGTCACAAGTATGTGCTTGTCATGATTCGACCCATTGATCAAGGTGAGGGTACTCGACCAGCATTGTCGCTGGCGTGCCGAGAGGATTCTGGTCGTTTGTCGGGACTGCTGGAGAAATACAGTGATCTGTTCGAGACTACCCAGGGTCGTCCGCCGAAACGTCCAGTCGAGCACGAAATTCAGCTTGTGTCCGATGCGACACTGCCCAATCTGAGTATGTATCGCAACTCAGTATTGGAGAATGAAGAGATCAAGAGACAACTTGGTGAGTTGCTGAACAATGGTGTCATTCAACCGAGTAGTTCACCTTGTGGATCTCCTGTGGTGTTAGTACCAAAGAAAGATGGGACTTGGCGTATGTGCATCGACTATCGAGCATTGAACAAGATCACCATCAAGAACCGGTACCCCCTTCCTCGTATTGATGACCTGCTAGACCAATTGAAGCATGCTGTTGTCTTCTCCAAATTGGATCTTAAGTCAGGATATCATCAAGTCAGCATCCGAGAGGAGGATACATGGAAGACCGTGTTCAAAACACGGCAAGGTCTGTTCGAATGGCTGGTCATGCCGTTTGGTCTCTGCAACGCCCCGGCAACTTTCATGCGTCTTATGAATGACGTATTGAGACCGTTCATCGACGACTTTGTGATCGTGTATCTCGACGACATATTGGTTTATAGTCGTTCGTGGGATGAGCACCTCATTCATGTCGAAAAGGTGTTCGAACAGCTTTGGCAACATCGACTTCGCCTCAACCGTAAGAAGTGCGAGTTCGGTCAGCAAACTCTACTTTACCTCGGATTCATAATCGGCAACGGTACGTTGCAAATCGACCCGGATAAGGTCAAAGTGATTCGCGAATGGCCGCGACCGCGAACAGTTACGGATGTGCGTAGTTTTGTGGGAGCATGCCAATACCTTCGGAAGTTCATCCGACACTTCTCGATTATGGCTTCTCCGTTGCATGCATTAACCAGGATCGATCAGAAGTTCGAGTGGACAGGGAAACATGAGGACACGTTTCTCTTGCTGAAAAGGAAGATCAGCGAGGCGCCTGTGTTAGCTTTGCCGAATCTCCAGAAACCGTTCGAGCTAGAAACCGATGCCTCAGGTTATGCGATGGGCGCAGTGCTCATGCAAGAAGGTCGACCAGTGGCATATCACTCCGAGTTATTCCAGGGAGCTCAGAAGAACTACCCGATTTATGATAAGGAGTTATGCGCACTGCATCAGGCCGTGAAACATTGGCGGTGTTATCTCTTGGGGAAAGAGACGGTTGTCCACACCGACCATCAACCATTGCAATATTTGCAAACTCAGTCCAAGCTACAGCAAGCTCAGCACATGAAGTGGATGTCGTATCTGCAGCAATTTAATCTGGTGATTAATATGAAGTGGATGTCGTATCTGCAGCAGTTTAATCTGGTGATTAAGTACAAGAAGGGCGTACACAACAAATTGGCGGATATGTTGTCGCGACCACCAGTTACAACCCTCTGTTTATCAGCGTTCATGCAGATCGAGCCATCATGTCATGATGACTATGTCACTATGTACTGTGAAGACCTTGATTTTCAAATAGCACTGACTGAGGTCGAAACAGGGAACCCTACAGAGTTCGTTCGTCGAGAAGGACTTTTGTACAAGGGCAATTTACTTTGCATACCTCGTGGAGCACCTCGAACTCAATGGATGCGAGAAGCGCACACATCGAAGGTAGCTGGTCACTTTGGGGTTACAAAGACGTTGCAAAATCTTCACCGACATGTGTTCTGGCCGCGTATGCAGCAAGATGTGGCTAGGTTTGTTCGAGGCTGCGGTCTCTGCAGCATCTCGAAACCGGCAAACCGAAAATTAGGTTTGTACACTCCTTTGCCAGTTCCATCACGACCATGGGAGAGCATATCCATGGATTTCTTGGGAGGATTGCCTAAGACCCGACGTGGCAACGACTATCTATTCATGGTCGTTGATCGGTTCTCCAAATGATTGTTCTTATACCTTGTCGGAAGATTATCACGGGAGAAGAGGCAGCTCGGGTATTCTTTCAACACGTTTGGACACACTTCGGACTGCCGACTTCTATTGTGTCTGATCGCGATACCCGGTTCCTTAGTCACTTTTGACGATCGCTCTGGACGATGATGGACACCAAGCTAAAGAGGAGTACTGCTTTTCATCCGCAAACTGATGGTCAAACCGAGGTGGTTAATCGCACAGTCCTTCATCTCTTGAGAGGGTATAACTCGAAGCACCCGAAGACCTGAGATGAAAGCATACCGTACCTACAGTTTGCTTTTAATCGAGCAGTGCATGGTTCGACTGGAAAGTCGCCGTTTGAGGTCTGTTTAGGATTTCTACCACAGATTCCATTCGATATGGAGTTTGTGATCCCTACCTCAGCACAGAACAGCAAGGAAACATCTGATCAGGATCGAGCACAAAAGTTCCTGGAAGGTATTCAACGACTCCATCGTGAGGTTGAACAGAACTTGCTGAAAGCTCAACTCAAGTACAAGGCGCGACATGATCGGCACCGAGTTGATGCGCAATTTCAAGAAGGTGATATGGTATGGTTACATTTGAGTAAGGAGAGACTTAAAGGTGAAGGTAAGAAGATCAAACCCATTCGTTATGGTCCTTTTCGGATTTTGCGGAAAGTGGGTAATAATGCTTGTCAGCTTGAGTTACCTCCATACATGGATATTTACTCGGTTGTCAATGTTGAGCACCTCAAACTCTTCGAGCCTTCAATGTTGGATGATGAGCCAGATACCATAGTACCATCTGTTGAAGACTTGATCTATCAACGAGGCGAACCTTTACGTGACGATGTGATTTTGGAGAGGAAGGTGACTACCACCCGCAGTGGCACAAAGGAGACTTTTCGAATCGGTCGGAAAGATCAACGAGCACGTGCGGCAAAGTGGTACACAAAAGAAGATGGACAAGCCCAATTTCCACATTTCCAGTTTGATCGAGAGGTCGCAACGGGGGTTGGCTCCTTCTTAACAAGGGAGTCATGATCCGGGAGGATCTCCAAGTCCTGATCGCATACGGATTCGCGACCAAGTCCTGATCGCATACGGATTCGTGACCAAGTCCTGATCGCATACGGCTTTGCGACCTTAACCATGTTCGGAAAGGTTTCGCGACCATGGATTGGTTCGCGACCAGGAAAAGGAATTCGTTCCCTGTTCGGAATTGTAATCCTATATATATAACTAAGCTTATCTGTTTAGGATTAGTTAAGTTAGTTATATGAGTCTAATACGTTTAGGATTACTAAGTCTGATACGTACTCATACGATTGGACTATAAATACGTTGTAATAGGTCTAGTTTAGATCATCGAAGAGTCATAGAGCTTATTTGAGTTTTAGACACTTATAGTTCCTTCGACGTAGGCAAGTGTGCCTAACGTTCGACGTGTAAAACCCTCTTTGAAATAAAGAGTTGTGCAATTACTTTGGGTTTCGGTATTTCCGAGTAAGATCCCGTTATTCCGCATATTAGAATCTGGGCGAGCCTAGTGCGAAAACCAAGACTAGGTCTCAAACGGATCAGAATGTTAACCTGAAGACATTCGTCGATTTTAGGCAAACCAGCTGCGGATTTAATATTATTTCCATACTCTGGAACCCTAAAAGTCCCTAGCACCAATTTTCAACCCTAATTCTATGAGTTAGCCCTAATCAGCTTCTAAATCCAATTATTCCAGAATCATCGAGACATTTCATCTTTGCATTATTGCATGTAGTATAATAATGTATTGAAAAGGTTGTGATTCTTGGTTGTTTGCTTGATCTTTGCTCAGAATCAGAGCTAGAGTTCGAGGACTTCACTGCTGACCCGACATCAACTACTGTTTCTTACGACGCGGAAGGTAAGTCATAGTCTTGATCATCTTGAACCTATATTTTAAGAGTTGCTATGATATGACCTTGAATATAAGTAATATTGCATGTGAAAGAATGGTTGAGATATAATTTGGCAGTACTAAGCTGGATGCTTGTAAAATGTGAAAAGATCAAATAGTGAACCATGAACTATTATATATGTATATATATTCATGAAATTGAACCCCTAACCGTGACCAGAATTTTGGTATGGATGGCTGTAGCACTGGAGGTGTTTAACTGCAAAGGATAGCAGGCACGGAAGGTGCATGGTTGTGGATGGTCTGGTCACTGGCATATAAGGACTAGAACCTTGTGTTGTGCGTCTAGTGGCATGAAACACATGCTAACCGCAAGCCTGGTATGAGACAGGCCTGAACAAGTACTTATGCGGATCGCACATGAAACCCCTGCATGAGATGGAAAACAATACACTAATTTCACGGAATACGGCTCCTCCACGTAATATATCATGCACGTTGACCCAGTAATGGGAAGAGACTTAGGGGTGGGGGTAATACCCGCCACAACTGTGGTTCGCGAGAGATCCACAGGGTCAGGGGTGAATTTTGAGTAAAACATAACAAAAGTTCTTGTTATCTTCACCTTGCCACTCACACATGGTTGTGAGGAAGGGTCTAATCATATTGATAGGATGGGCTTGAAAGTGGAATATCTTGCAGGTAAATTGGTACCTCTCTGCAGAGTTAAAAACGTATTCGAATACTCCGAGCTCCCGGGTTTATAGGAGTCTGCTGCGGTGGATTAAATCCACGGGTGTGGCACAAGTATGTTTTCTAAATAAAATTTGTTAAGTCAAGATTACCCAAATGACATGTGTTGTCATGATAAGGGGTGTTGCCGTGGGCTGTCGTGTGTCGACGTGTCGCAGTAGTGCTGTAATTTAGTGAACATAAATAGCGATGCTATATTATGAAAAGTGCTGCCATGAGATGAGACATGAAAGAAAAGATTATTTTACAAACATCCATAATTCTTGACTAGTCTAGGTTCATAACAATACTACTATAATGTATCTACTCTTCCCTCTGACTTACTGAGCACGTAAGTACTCACCCTTGCAACTTCAACCCAGAAGATGGAGCGTACCATGATCAAGAAGAAGGCGTGGAGAACTTCTTGGAACAAGACGAAGGAGAGCCAGTTCTGTCAGATCCCTAATGTGTTGTTCTGCCGTCAACTTCTTACTGTGGAAGGGACACCCATCATCCGCTGTGTAGAAGTTTTTATTTTGCCTTAACTAAACCTTGAATGCCGCGAAGGTATTGTAATCTCTTTATATAATATTAAGGCCAGCAGGCCACACTGCTTAAATATTTTGTAAGTTTTTCTGCTGCAATGTGAATATACTCCTGTGTTGACTTATCCTGGGAAGTCAAAGGTATGCATATATGGGACTAGCTACAGCAAGCTAGGTCTCTATGGGAGTAATCGTAGTCCCAGTTTCGGAGCGCGACAGATTATGGTATCAGAGCAGCATGAGAACTTGACTGTAGGACGACACCTTTAGAAATTGGCTACGCCAGGAAGACGTAATTTATTTAGAAACTATTTGTTGAAAACTTTATTTTGAGAAAAATAATGAGCTTTGCAGCTCCTAAAAAAATCTTTATTTCAAAATCTTGTTGGTTTTCTAAAAAGAATCAGTAAGATAGTAAAAGCGTGTTTTGTTTAGTTGGGGTGGGTATAGATAGAGCTGGCGGATGTTCTTAATAGTCTTGTGATTCGCTGTTGTTTTTGCAATGGTTAATTTGTGTATTATGGCTAGTAGCCTAAGTATTTCATGCATTAAAGTAGTTTGCATTAATTTCTGCACTGCTGTCTTAGTTGGCCCTAGTTAGTTAGATCGGTTTGAACCCTTTAGTCTAGTTTTATACCATTTCGCTTCTCTAGCCCCTGAGGAAAAAATGACAGAATACTCGACTTACTGCTCCGATCTCGTCATCTTACAAGACAGTCTAGGCCGGTATCAATCATGCCGTTCCACATTTGGAGCAAAGATACTATAGGTATAACCATGAGTTATCACTTGGGTACCAGAGTGTGAGCTGATACTTGCAAGTCATAACACTGGTTACCGCTTGGGTATCACAATGGTACACCTGACTGCTTAGTCTAATACCAAATAGGGATACAAATTAATACTATATTTGTAAACAGTCATCTTTCCCTCAGCTCAATCACATCAACGTGTGCATGAAGATGCGTTGACAGTGGTAATTTAAAGAATCTTGTGGATAAAACGGTACCTCTCTGCAGAGTTAAATAAGTATTCAGATATTCCGTGCCCCCAGATTCTTGGGATATGTCATGGTCAGTGGATTAGATCCTTGTTATGTGGCACAAATAGTTTTATGAAAGCTTTCCTACACTGAATAAATTTGTTGAAAGACTAAACCTTCTAATCCACCTTTCATTAATAAAATGTTGTCTAGAACTACATTGTTAGATTTTATACTTAATTATGCCTAGTGAATTCCCATCTACTACCTTTATTTGCTTTATGTTGTTGGAAACTTAAATACACTTCCATGAACATTCCATTGTGTTTCACCTATAACATATGTACTATAACTCATTAGTTATAAATGATTTGTTGAATATTTGTACTCACCCTTGTTTACATAACAAATTTAGTGGAGGAAAAGCCCAAACTTTTTGAAAGATGAGTACCCAGAGTCTTGAAGGATTACATACCACACTAGATCTATGACTATGGAGTGGCTCCAGTATCCACTGCAGCTTCTTTGATAAAATTATCTTTTATAAAATCTAAGCATTTGGTCGTGTCAGCCCTAAGTAGGCTCAATGCTATACTTCATAAGTACTTTCCCTATTTCTATTTTATATAATCATGAGCAGGTCTGTGATATTCAATTCTGTGCGTGTGCGGCTGCATCTTGGACACCCGGGTTGAGCACACACAGGTTCGACACCGCAACGAGCGGGTGGCCCCTACAATTTCGGACAAGCAAACGAAAGTGCAACACACCATAATTGTAATCATTTGTAGCTAGCAAATGAAAAGCATCAATATAATATATTTATATTATTGAATGATTAATATTCACACTTTCATATTTGAGCCACCTTTTGTTGCAAAAACAGCCTTCACCATTTTCAGGTTTTTTTTTCTGTCAAAAAAAAATATGCAGATTAAAATGCCTGAAAGTTGGCTTGAGCCTAAACATTTTGCTTAAGCAAATCATAACACTTTTGGGTTATATTTCTGTTTCTTTTGAAACTAGTTTCTCTCTTTTTTTTTAAAAAAATAGTTGCAAAGTATACGCAACCTGCTAGGGAGATGGTGGTGAATCATTGACCAACTAGCAAGAAAAGTTATACTTGGCTCCCATAAAAAAAAACCCAAAAAAAGGTTGTTTAAGTTGTGGCTTTGATCAGTGTCTTATGTGAAGTGCATGCGACCACTTGGGAGGTAGTGATGAATTATCAACCAGCTGGTTTCATGGGAGGTGCACTAAGATAAGAGATTGCTTATAAGGGCTCAAGAAACTAATAAAATTGTCTTATCTGTAAGTGTGCTTAAGTAAGAGTCTTCAACTGTATCTCTGCTGACTACGAAAAAATGATCTAGTCCAACATTCTAGTTAAGAACACAAAAAGTTTGAAGAATAAAAAAATAAAAACAAAAACTTTTATTTTTATTTTTGATGATAATTCGAAGGATTTAATATAATTAGTGGTATATTGAGATTGATCAAATCGGGAAGTGATTTATATCAAATCCTTTGTTCAGACATTATAATGAGATGTTTTAAAAAATTCTGCTATCTTTTTTCTGAAGGTGAAGAAGGATCGATACTTTGATACTTTGTATATTTGCATTTGAATTTAAATTTCTAAGATCGATTATTATATACTCCATGATGCGTGCGTGAATGCCAAAATCAGCTCATAAATAAACTTTCAGATCTTTGCTCATTATTATATGACATTTTTGAGGGTATAATTTCTCATCTTTTACCAGAGGACAAGTAAGATGTTAGTTTAGGGAATTTGATAAGTATTAATTCTATATATATTTTGCCTTGAGCTAGAATCATTTTTATCCTAAAATAATTTGAAACTAGTAATTATTTATGTTGTATTTATTAGTTGGATAAAATTACTATTGTCAAATGTCTCGTATTTGTTTCGGAACAAAATACGACAAATTGAAATGAATCCGGACGAAAAAAATAAGAAGAAAAGGGTATAAAATGGACTCCCCAGATTGGAACATAAGCCAACACGGCCTACAGCACACCCGTGTTTAGAGTCGAGCATGGGTCGTGCTCACACCCATGCTATGCTCACACCCGTGTTAAGCTCGGCCAGAATGCCGCCAGGAGAGAATGTCATGTGTTGCACGCAGTTTTGGAATTGTTTCTTTTTGAGAATTGTAATTATATAAATTTGGAATCTTTAGACTATAAATAGAGAGATATTTTTATTTAGTTTATCATTCAAAAAAATGTAATTTGGCTTCCTCTCTAGTTCCAGGATAGTTTTAGTCTAGTTTTCAATCAATTTCTCGCATCAAGTTGTTAGTTGCCTAGACGGTCATTTTTCAATTATTAATTCAATTTGGTATGTTTTATCGCTTTTTTATTTGATGGTTTTTATGAATTTGCTTGAATAGTTTTATCTGTAAGGGATACCTTAATCCGAAAGACACAATTTTAATTCTAATTTGTTCGAATTGTCTGAATCTTATACTCTAAACCTCATATTCATGTTTAATCCACGGTATCGTTCGTACTCTATGAGACAATCGATATTCGTATGTTAAGGCAATACGCAACTGCTATACTCTAACGATTAATTTAAGATTCGAAAGGAGTTTTTGGGTTTGGTTGAGTTAAAACAACACACATGATCTTATGTGGTTGTTGTATGATTTCCAAACTATCAATTTAATTTGTCTCGTAAAGAATTTTAGTAATTAATTTATTAGTTTACTGTTTTCGTAAAAAATCGTACATGACGGTGACAGAAATCTTGAAATCCTAAATTTTTCTCAATTAATTTCTTTAAACCAATTTCTATAGTTTTAGTAATTTTAGATTTACTTCTCAAAAATACTCAAAATTCACATGATTTAGTTTAATAATTTCAAACAAAAAACTAGTTCCATTTATTTTCCGTAGATTCGATTTTCAAATACTCAATAATAGATCATCCACTTACGATTTTAACAAAACACACCAATTTTGAGTTTGTCAGTTTGCATTGTTTACTCACGTTGCTTCATCATGGCCCATGATCCTGAGGATGAGCTTGTAGTGTGTGTTTGTGTTGCCACAGTTTTTTTTTTTTTTTTCTTTTAGACTAGTGTTGGAACAGTTCATTTCGAACTAGAATGCCTTGTTCCAAGAAGGGTTCCTTCCTTGATCTGTAGTTCATTTCAGCAAGAACCACCCATCATTTAGAAGCATTAATTTGCAATTCGTGAATATCCTGTGTTGATTACGACAGAGCAACTTCTATTGTGGATTGTTCCTAATTGTTTCATGAAAGTATTGCATAAGAGTAGTTGGCATTGGCAGATCGCTAGGTTTTGGATTCTAGATCCTACGAAGTCTTTTGCAGTATTTCGTTGAGAAAGGCAAAGCCTACAAATTCTGGTGCGTTCAAATAAGGGAGAAAATAAATTTTACTTAACATTAAACCATGTATCTTCAAAACAAATTTATGGCTAGAAATATTACGACATACCAACATATACTGCATCTAAACATGCGTACCAACACAAAACTCAAGGCCTTGCTGCAACAAAACCAATTCTCATTTGTTGTGTTGAATATAAGTATCATCATCCTTTGTAGTTTCTGCTTGTGCAGCTTTTGTTTGCTGACTTCATAGTAAGCTAACCAATCTTAACATAGCTATAGCACATACCCGTTGGACATACACTTGGTACTCAGATTCATGAAAGTGACAAAAACTCAGTTGCTACATAGAGGACGGACATTGAAGTTTGTGGACCAATTTTAGGGATTTTAGTTGGTTTGAAAGAAGAAGAGGGATTTGGTCAGGCTTGGGGGCCTATTCTGATCCCCTTCTCATTCCCCTTTTGTATTTCTCATTCTTTACACATTAGACCCTACGATACATATATATTATGTATACATCTAGCAACAGATATCATCCTAATCAGTGCAAATTAGAATGAAGTAGGAGAAAATCTATACCATGTGCACGGACTACTTGTGATAAAAGATAACCAAGAATGAGACTATGATTACTCCTGTTTCACTCTAGATTATCAACCAAATCTCTCATGCAGAGTGTGGCTAAAACTGCATTGAGTTGATAGAATGCATCAACATTGGTACTCGGTGCTCTCAGAGGAACCATATTTACTTTGAACATCCAATTTGAGCAGTTTTGCTAAAATAAATCCTTTTAGTCAAAACTAAAAAAGTTTGACCACACATATCATATAATATCATATATTTTTGAAACAGATAGAATATGAAAATCTTTTGAATTTATAATATATTCATATTATTTTCATGTGGCTAATGTAAATATTTATGAATATATTAGTGGCTATAGTTGTCTAATAAATATGTATCCGCTTCAATTTTACGTCTCTCAAATTGTTAGACTAACGTGTGAGAAATATACACCCACTTACTAATTGGATTTAATTAGGGGTTATATGGAGAGATTACGTGTCTAAATTCAACCAACTACTATTTGGTAGTCCAGCCAATTAAATTATACCTTATAAAATTGTTCTTGGATATATAACTTTGGTTCTTTGTTTTCTATTTTTTTTCTTTGACTCAAAACATTTTTTTTTATTTTCACTTGAACCTACCTGTCGAATCTTGCTTTTCTTGAAGCCAAGAACATGTGCAGTTTTTTGGATGGTTGAAATCCTAGCTGGACTCTACTCTATTTAATTGGTCATTAAAGATTCCTTGATTTTTTTTGTCACATTGGTCTGATTATTTAAGTTTTGATGGTTTGAAAATCAAAGTTGAATTAAACGGGAGCTTAAAGTTAAAGACTTATTTTATAAGCTAAATCTCTTTTTAACTAAAAGATTCAAATAAATTTAAGTCAATAAAAGATGATTTATTGGATTATAAACCTATGCTGACTTATTTAAAAAAGTTAAGCTGTGTCAAATAAAGGCTACCATTGTGGTAATCTTGTGTAGGAGAAATTTATAGCAGCACGTAGCATCTTACTTAGGATCGCTTTTTTTTTTTTTTCCTAAAAAGTGATATTTCTCAATAATGTTATAGAAATTTCTTGTTCCATCATGCAATTGTTTAATGTTAAGTAAATCAATAATGTCAATAGATGATTAGACAATATTCCAAGTCTCTCAAATTGTCATACTCGATACTTTTATGGGACTACAAAGCTAGACCTAATACATAGCTAAGAAAACAAGCTCACACATAATGTTGTGGTCAACGGTGGAGCTAGAAATTCAAAAAGAGACGTCCAATATGGCTATACATGTAATTTTCTAATTAGGTCAATGTGACATGTTAGAAGTGATATGTTGATATTCAACTCGGGCACTAACTTGATTCCATGCGCGGCCACGTCAACGCCACTTTTCTTATCGACATCTTCTCTTCATTTGGGCCATCTACGTCGCCACCGGGTTTGTGGCCTACTGCTGGAACGTTTGGTTCACGTTGGACCACATCGTCCTTTCATTTTTGACCATTGGATCGGTGTGTTTACTTTATCTACACCGTCGAACGTGCTCCCACTGGCCAGCTATTTCCCACATTCGACAAAAACTGCAAGCTGTTTCCCACATTTGATTGAAACCAGACTTTTCGATTCGACTAGTGGGAAAAATAGACCAGACAATCTTTTTTGGTACAGTCGACTAGTTCACTGCATTCAATCACACCCATGGCAAGATGATTCGACCAGAAAACAAAAAACGACCATCCCCGAAAACCGATGCTTCAACTAGGCAACACATTCGACTATAACCAAGCTGGCTAATTCGACCACAAAAAACAAAATACACCAAAAAAATACTATTCCGTCCAAAATCAATCGACCAGAGATTTTGCATCTACGACCACTATTTTTTACTGCCTCGACCAATTTTAAGTTTTGCTGACGATGATGAGCGCGGACGCGGGGGTCCCGATCTTCTGGTGAGACGAAGGATAATTTCGGTAGGTGTCGGGAGACCTAAACGATTCGGCATCCAACCACGCGAGTAACTGGAAATCTCGGCGATCGCTAAACCACCACAACGATTGTTATCGACCGAACCAGAGGCGCGATCGACCTGTCCATGAAGGACGGTTCCTGCAGGCAACCGAAGAACGAGCAAGAACACAAGATAAGCAATCTCAATTGCGAATATAGATTAAGAATAATGGGGTTCAGAAACTTGGTCTTGTTGGTCTAGCTGACACAAGAAGAACAAGGCGATATCTCACACAACCGTGACGAAATCAACTAAACAAAACCCAACTAAGACGAAGCACGGCGGGGAGCATATATAGGGCGGCGGCCAGAGGAGGGGCGGCACCCAAACAGGTGCCCACGCGCGGGTAACGCTAACCCTAGGGATACACGGGCCTTGGGCCCAAAAATACGGCGACGCAGCGCCGGCCCAATTCTGTTCGTGTTCGTATTCTGACGATTTCCGTTGCTGTAGATGGAATTTAGAGGCGTGGCCGGATCCATTGGAAAACTTATCTCGTAAGCTTTCCGTAGAGTCCTTATTTGCCTCATGGACGTCGTATGTGATCTAGGCGTCCGTTTGAAGGTGCACTGGTCCTGGATGGTCGAACCGGACTCGGCAGCGACTTCGACGTCCTCTCGACTTAGGCCCGGTGGTCGGGGACTTCTTGGAACTTGGACATAACTTGCTGATCCTCCGTTGATGAAGACTTGAATGGCATAGCATGAGGGTTCATGCCGTCTTGTCGCTTTTCTACTCCATCAGCCGACGTCGTGGACGTAGTAACAGCAAGCTCGTTGATGACAGCAAGCTCGTCAGTGATGTCCTCATCAGACGAGCCCAGCCTTATGACCGTTTTTTGCTGCTACGACCACCCTGTTTTATACTGTCCAACTATTCGTTGCATTTGACCACAAGTCATAACTGATAATTTGACCAAGGGAAATATGACCACTTTTTCACTGTCCGACCAGAAGAAAACTTTTTTATTCGAACAGAGGAAAAATCGACCAGCAAAAAGAAACAACCATAAAAAAAAAAAAAACAAATCGTTGCTTCACCCAGTCACCACATTCAGCCACTGACAAGCCTGGTGATTCAACCATGGATTTACACGCAGGTTCACTGTTTTTTATGCTTCAGCCGATATTTATGACCAAATTTTTTTACAGCCTCGACTAATTTTATTGTATCAGCACAAGTCTTGCTCATGTACATTCAATCCAAAATTAGCCGACCAGACAGATAAAATGACCAGTAGACCTTGAAAACCGCCCTTGAAAATTACTTATCGACCAATTATTTTTAGTTTCATGGCTAACTATATGTTTCAAATTAATATTCGATCAATTCTTTTACTGTCACGATCAATATTTTCACTGTCAGTACAAGACCTGTTAATGAGCATTCAGTTCAAAATTGGTCGTGTAGGCATAAGTCCTGGTCATGGTCGTGGTCATCCAGCCCAAAAACCTGTCGTATCTGAACAAGTCTAATCGTAGTCGTCCATTTCAAAACCAGTCGTATCGGTCCAAGTCCTGATCGTGTTCATCCAATTCAAATAATACAGTCCTGGTAATGATCGTTTAGTGCATAATTGGTCGAATCAGTACAGGATTTGTGCATAATCATTCAGTTCTGAATATAATACTTTATCATCTTCAAATTTCTTTCTTCAATACCTACAACAACGTGCGGGGCCCACCTAATTATTATCTACTAGTGAAGTTTGTATGCATCGAGAGTTTCAACCATAGAGAACATATGACAATGTGCAAAAAAGCTCATTTTAGGGAAAAGTTTATCTATACCCCTAAAAAATGCATATTTGTACTACTGAAAAATCGACTATTTTCTATTTACTATTGAAATGTGCAATGATATTTTCTATTTGTCATCGTCGTTTAGTCAACCGCTAGTTAGTAGAGTAAATGATATTTTTATCCTTGTCATGTGATATTTTTACCCCTGAAAATTGAGCAAATATACCTCTATGAAAAAGTATACAAAAATCTTGTATTTCAAATAAGTAATATTCTTGTATCAAAAATATATTTTGTTCATTTATAGGAATAAAAATATCATTTGCTATATTGATTAGCGGTTGATTAAATAGTGAGACAAATATAAAATATCAATGCATACATGTTTCAATAATAAATAAAAAGAATCAATAAATACAAAATACTAATACATGTTTCGGAGATCAAATTAATCCCCCACATCGTCGTGCTAGATGTAAACAAATTGGTGAGTGTGGTGACACGATCGATTCAATGCCAATTAATTACAATGGTCGTCATCTGGCACACAATGCCACATGGGTGTCCAAGACTACTACTATAGGCGAAGACGTTCACTCGTCGGTCCTAATACACATGTGGTCTATTTTCTAAAAACAGAAAATTTTCTTTAAAAAGAGATTTTTTTTTATTTTTTCATTAAAATAGCTATTAAATGACAAATTTCTTAGCGATGGTTTTCAGTAAAATAGCTATTAAATAAAAATATCAGGTAGTCGCAATAATATAGTTGATTATATAGTAACTTCTCCCTTTCATTTACACTGTATTTTTTTTTTCTCAATTTTACATAATCACCCAAATTACACATCTAACATATCTAAGTTTTTGAACCCCACTACCTGGTTACTGTTCATCGAATCTCGCTCCTGCTTCGCCCACGTCGCCCTTTTTTTTCCGCCGTTTGATTGGTTCCATTTGTGTGCGTCGGATTGCTGCACGTGTTCTGGTGGGTGGCTGTGAGTGGGCTGGATTGCGCTGCTCCGTTTTACGCCTGTCATTGCTCCACGTGTGCTACTGGGTGGAGGTAGGTGAGCTGCACTGCGTTGCTGTCCCATTGCTTGTTATTTAAAATAACAATCGCTCAGTAGTATCAACCATAGACCAGTAAGACTAGCTAGTAACCAGTAGTAAATAGTTTCCAACAAGAAGCCAAACTGCATAAGACTACTCACAATTCAGTGATGATATGCTGCTCGAGATTTAATTGGGTAATAATCCGATGGATCTTGATTCCGTCTTATATATGAGGAGGGTACGGTCTAATATAACATTTCGGATCTAAGTTGAGCACAAATACATTCAAAATAAATTTATAAGACTTGTCTCACGTAAAAAATATAAGATTTATTTGGTGTCTATTAAGTTATATGTAGTGATTGAGATACATAAATAATTATAATTCATATCAAATAATTATATTTAGGTTATAACTATAAATCATGCAATTCAATATTCTAAAAATGAGTCTCATACGATTTTAATTGTGGACCAGTTCTTATAATTTTTTTTCACTAATATGTACAGAGAGCCATGCATGCTTCCATCCACGGAATATAACTGTCGTAACCGCCGTTCCCGCACGGCCATGCAACTCCTCGCAACAGCCGGTGCCACGTGTCACCTCCTTCCCCACACCACACGACTATGACACCCACACACACACACACCACCCCGTGGGTCCGACTTGCAGTCTCCGGCAACTGCTAACACATCAGGTAGTACGTACGTCGGAAGTCTCAAGTCCGCGAAGTCGACGGCGACCATGCAGGCGGAGAGGCCGCGGGTGGAGGAGGAGGAGGCGAAGGCGGAGGCAGTGGCTGCGCCTCCGCCGCCGCCTGCGGAGAAGCAGGAGCGGGAGGAGGTGAAGGTGGAGGAGGAGGCGGCGGTGGTGGGGGAGGAGGAGGAGGCGCCGGCGAAGAAGAACAGGATCCAGGTGTCCACCAACAAGAAGCCCCTCTACTTCTACGTCAACCTCGCCAAGGTACGTAGCCTCATTCACTTTTGTGTGCGAGAGAGAGAGAGAGAGAGAGAGAGAGAGAGAGAGCACCTTCATCTTGTGTGTATGTGAGAGATTCTTTGAAGCAAAATCTATTAGGCATTTATCGAATTTTCGTCAAACGGATAGAGAAGCCTGGTTAGACAAATATATGAAGTATATAATGTGGTTTGATTCGACAAGGTAAAGAGGCTCAATTGAATAACAGTGAATTGCAGAGAGGCATGGTTAACTAAAGTTTAAATACATGATTAGGATTGAACAGAGGTGGATTGACTATATAAAATAATGAGTATATTTGTCATTGAAAGTGCTTTCATCTTATATTTTTATGCCTTATACTAATATATTAGATAAAAGTTAATGATAAAAAAATTGCATCCTGATGGTGGCCATGGAAAGTTGAAGATGACAAGTTTTTATAACCAGAGGGAAAACCTAACTAAACCAGTTTTTGTGATTAAAGGGAGGGATAGCCCTATCCTTCCAGCAAAGTACTCTTTTTTTTTTAACATTTGGATTTTATGAAAATGTGTGTAGGCCATTTTATTTAGCTTATAATATTTTTCAGCTTTGAATTTCTTAGCTATCTAAACCATGTTGAACTTTGGCTGCAGAGGTACATGCAGAACTATGATGAGGTTGAGCTTTCTGCCTTGGGGATGGGTATACTTACTGACCTACCATTTAGTTTTTTTATTAACTATTTTATTTCTTATGATCTGTTTGAAACATAGAAATTTCAAAGGTTAATTTTCATTAGATTTTAGTATATGTTTCTTTTCCTCCATAATTTCTATGTTTCGAATAATGCATTAAAATTTCTTAAATTTTACAATACCTAATCTACATGCTCCATAACTCCATAACTCCCCACATCCCAATCTATTGATCCGCATCCATACTCTTGATTTGAACCCTTCATTTAGATTTTGTATACATTTTGTTAAAAAAAAAACAGTACAAATAGCATTGCTCTTTTTTTTTGTTTCCTTTTTGATTGATTCTGCTCTGAAGTTTATGAATGGCATGTATTATTGATGAAATTATGCTGTTATTGTTCTTCCACTTGTTTGGAACATATTCTAGCATGCGGATGCTAGAAATTATGCGGCAACAATGTACTTTTGAGTTGTATCTGAACTTTACATGCCATTGTCATTATGAGATTAACATGAGGTTTTCAGTTCTTGATTCTTCCCTATGAGAATATGTCTGCATATTTAAACTGTCAATGTCTTGCTCTACATATGTAAAATAACTATCAATATACCACAAAAAATACTTGCAATTGAAGTGAAATTTATAGTTAACTGCATCTTTTTTGGTGCATCTTCTGTTCCAGCTATTGGCACTGTTGTGACTGTTGCTGAGATCCTGAAGAACAATGGCCTGGCTTCTGAAAAGAGTAAGCATCAGTCATGACAACCTATCACCTTCTAAAAACTCAAAACCTTATCTTTTTTTCACCTCCATTTCTTCGTCCAGAGATCATAACATCAACAATTGACACCAAAGATGAGTCGAAGGGTCGACTTGTTCGCAAAGCCAAAGTGTGATTTCTCGCCTTCCATGTCTCATCCATCCTACATCCTCAAGATCAATCTATTTCTTAAGTCATAACGTGCTTTTCTCTCTATGTTCTTGAATTTCAGATTGAGATTTTCCTGAGCAAATCAGAGAGTTTCAACAGCATAATGGCTAGCAAGAAAGCAGACCGGTCGAAGCCTGTCGATGAAGAAATTAAGGTCTAATTTCTGGACATTTCAGTTCAAAAATTAGCTCATGAGATATTTTGAGAGAACTGAACTCTCTCTCTCTCTCTCTCTATATATATATATATATATATATATATAAATAGTCTATTACCTTAGTCTCCCTTCCTACTCTGATGTTCCAACTGAACCCTTCAAGCAATCCTTTGAAATCGCATCCTGATTAGATGATGATGATCATGATGGTGGTAATGACTGTAGAATCTCAATCTTAAGGTTGAGAGTGATATTCATAAAGTACCTATTTTCTTTCCAGTTTTCTTGTGAATTTTACTTATATAATGGATCATTTGGACATACAGACTGCTATAATCAAAGACTAAGGTTTTTGTAACTAAGCAGCTTCTGCTGGTAATTTCATTTGGCAAGTATCTGTAAATTGAGATATTTGCTTGTCGGCTTGGAGACGGGAGGACATGACCAATGATTCAAGGAAAGAGGAGAGGTGGTCAGAAATCAGACAATAGTGGTCAAAAATAGAAGTGATTGAGTATTATTTTAAAGAATGTGTAAATGAGTGATCAACGAGATTGACGAAATAGAAAAAATTTAAAAAAATACAAAGAAAAACAAAGAAATAATAGTTGGTCAGAATTTTTCAAAATGTCTGCCTATTTCCGCTTCTAAGATGAGTGTGAGAACTATCATATTTGTGGAAATCGAACTTTAGTGTAGGATATAGTTATTATAAAGAATTATATATGTTTTTGCTTATCTTTTTTTCTTTTTTAATATAGTTCACTTTAAAAATTGACTCAATGTTTGAACCACCTACAAAAATCACGATACACATTTACGACACTTCTTATCGTTGATAGTCACCTGACTTAGTAAATTCTACAAAGGAAAAACTCCAAGACAATAAGTGAGTTTTATCTCAATATCTTTTGTTCTTAAAAATAAAGAATCAAATTCCCCCGATATATTATACCCCTTAAAAATTTCAATTCACTACCGATTTTAACGCTCTGGTTCATTATGTCGCGGTATTAATTCATTCGGTCATTTTTACTGGCTATCTCAAAATTTGTATTATAACTCTGGTGTGAACAACCTCTGGTTGTGATACTCTTTTACTTTCATTTTCTTTTACTTTTGCACGTAGAATTTCTTCTTTTTGTCATGCATTTACACAAAAATTCTTGCACTAGCATGTAATTGCATTGTTTATCTTTTATAATTTTTGCATGCATGTAAGTTATGCACAAAAATCAAAAATCAAAATTTTTTTCCACTCTTGAAAGATTGGTCCAAGTAAACTTCACCATACCCAGGGAGTGTGGCACTAAACCTAAATTCTAGAATTTTTTTAAATAATACAATAAAACATAATTACTGAAATATTAGACATCGTAAAGTTTTTACAACAACTCATCGCCATACGTCCTAACGACTAAAGTTTTTTTTTTATTTCAATCGATAGGACATATGGTGACTAAACGATTTTTGTGTTAATCACCAAATCATAAAGCGACTGAAATTAAGAAAAATCTTAGTCGTCAGGACGTATAGCAATTGGACGATAGATCTATAAAATTTTACAATGTTTGTTATTTCTGTTATTATTTTTTAATGTATTATTTAAAAAAACATTCTAAATTCTATGCACAATAAGAATTATTCACAAATAAGATGCAAACTAAAATGCAAAACATTCTTTCTCTACTTTTTCATACTTAAATTTGTGGAAATACAATCAATTTCAGCCGGTAAGCGACATTAGCTAGAAATGAGGAAGCACCCAGGAGGAACAAAATATCAGGTCACCTTCAACAAAGTCATGGAGATATCGATGATACATGTCAGCTTGCCATGGCCTTGTCGGTGACTTGCCGAGCTATCCACCCAAGGCGGTTGTAGAGATCGTCTCCGGTGATCGCACACGACGCCTGTATGTGCCAGTCATGGTTATGCTGTGTAGGGAGTGGGCATATCTGATCTACATTGCATCCTTGAGATGCTGTTTGTTGGCAAGTACAAGAACCGAATTTTTTATTAAACAATCAAGTTTAAAGTAAAATTTCAAAAATAAACCCTAAATCGTTTCATTTTTATAAAATAGCCCAAAATCGGTAAATAGTTTAACACTATGGGCTGAGACGTTAGATTAAACAACGTAACATTGTTGAGTATACTGACACATAGTAAAGATGGACTATCTGCATTAGTAAAAAGCTAACGCCACAAGCAATAACATTAAATACGTAAGATCTAGCGTCATTGACTATGGTGTTACATGTTCACATTTAATGATTTCAATTATATTTATGGATATTATAGACAGTGGTATTAAACACTTAAACGTAACACCATGACTGGTGACGCTACCTATTAAGATCTAATGTCACAAATAAAATAGTTCCAATAACTACTATTAATTATCACAAAAATCTGACTAAAATGACTAAGTGTAGGAGATAACAATATAACCTTTGTGACACTAGATCTTACCCTCATAACACAATGGGTTATGGTATTATTAAATTGCTAATGTGATCAATTTGTCTTTCCTACATGGTATGAGATTTAATGACGCCATAGATTATGACTCGTGGTGTAAGACTATCTGCTCAGTTTGGATCTTTTAGGGTCTATTTTCAAATTTTTTAATTAATTATTTAATAAAAGAAATTTTACGAGAACCACGACATGCTCGAGGTCCCAGTGCTGAAGAAAAATGAACAACTCATCCTTTGTGATGTTGATGCGCGTGCAATCAGTACTGTCAATCACTACAATGACGACATGAGTTTCTCTGCAGTATGTTGCCCAAGATGTTCAAAGACTCTCATGTCTTCTGTGGTAGTATAAGTTCCATATTTCTAATATCCATTCAAAAGAGGTTTTTGTATATCTTAAAAAGAACCATAAATTGTTAAGTCTCTTAATAAAGAAGAGATTCAGAGACAGAATCTCGATACAATATGGGAAATATATCTACTTATTCTTGTGGATTACGATGAGACTACAAACTATTAAAAGGGGCATCATTACCAAAAGAAAATAACAAAGAAGAAGGTTAGCACCTAACTCTCCATTGAATTCTTTAAATTGAGATAAGAGTCTAGTGAAATCGCTTTCGCCTAGTTAGGTAGTTTACAATCATCTCACCCAGTTGTTTTCGAGCACTTGATTAAGGATAGATATATTATATAAGTTAGAGGAAAGCAAGCTAAAGAAACTTAGGTGGTTGAGTGGCTTTTTTTAGTTTCTTCAATTCAATTCCTTTTCACTTTCAGTTGGAAAACTAAATAGCATACCTCAAAGTCTATCTCGTTATCGGGGACCTCGTTTCAAAAAAAAAAAAAAAAAAAAACGCCATCTGAGAATTTTACCAGGACTCATTAATTAAGGCCTAAATGTGAAAATAATCTTAGTCATCAAACCAATTGTAAAAGCACCTTTGCACTTTACAACCACTCTATAATCAATCTATAATTAGACTTTGCACTTTGTTATTGTTGATATAATACAAAACAATTAATATCTCTTTTAGTGACTTCTTTCAGAACGATCTAGACGATCTAGAAAAGAGTATTGATAGAAAGTAGGGATAGTCTTCTGCTTCTGAATCTGTATAAACTTCCATATTTTTCTCTCTAATTATGTACATTTGGGAAGAGTAGGCGAGGGATACTAAGTTATTTGTGTTCTCCCTAATACAATATACAAATTTGTATAGTATGTATCAAATACTAAACCCACTCCAATATTTTAGTATACGAAATCCTCGTACATCCACACCTAGTTCATTCAAATAGAAGCTTCAGTGCAAACAATAGATGATATTACCAAACAACAATAACATCAATCATACGACATACAAGAGCTGAAGAACTATTACAAGTACAGACGATGCCATTTGAAAATATTTTAAATAGAGTTTACCACTCTAACTTTACATCACAAGGTATAACATCAAATCTGAGAAAAAATATGTTTGGTAATTTCGCTCGGATGTATGACAATACAGTTCTAGAGACACTTATGTGAGGACATTCAGATTTGTTTTCTCTCTCTTCAAGAAAATAAGTGGAAACATTAGAAAACAGAAGAAAGATAGATCCGTGGACAGTGGACATACTTGCACTTGAGTTTGTTCCTAACTTGGAAAGAAATTGCCAAAATCAACCGAGATTTTGAGTCCTAGGAAAGAATGTTAGATCCTTGGACATGGTGAGCAATTCTGAAGAGGGTAGGTTAGGCAGATAGGGAGAAGGGTAGAGGCTAGGAATTTAGGGGAAATGAAAGAATTTTAATTTTGTGGTTCTTTTTGAAAATTTTTTTCCTATGCAGTAAAAGCGCCAGCTCCTACATCAATACCCATCTCATTCATCCAAGCTGTGCATCTAGGCAAGATGGATCATTGGATTTGATCATTGACACTGGATTGAAAGGAAGGAGCATATTGATAAGCGCTATTTTTATATATATTAAACCCCAAATTTGACTCATTTTTGGAATCATTATTTGTCTGGCTTTACAAATTATTGTATTAAAACTATTGCTCGAATGAAAATACTATCAAAACAATTCTATTCTGTTTTAGAACAAGATACAATGAATACGATCAAATCTGGAACAATATGCATGAGTTATCATAAAAGACTGTGTTCTATAGAAGAATAAATAGCCGAGAGGAAACCGTATTCAAGTCAGTTCCACACCAAATTTGTTTTTTTTTTGAGATGGATTCAAGTTGCGTTGGTTATGAACTCTCTAGCTATAAAAAGAGAGCCACCATAGATCAAGTCTCATTCTCCAGAGTTTTAGATTAGTTTTTTGGTTCTAGTTTTAGTCTTCCTTCTAGTTGTTTAGTTCAACTTTGAATTTTGTAACATTGATTTAGATGGTGATTTCTTTCCATTTAGGAGTTCATTATGTTTTATTTTATTAATTTCGTATTTGTTTTCTCTAGTTTTTCTTTGATTATGAGTGAGTAATTTCCCTTTAGAGTTAGGTATAATCTAATTCTAAAGGCACGATATCAACTATGGTCTGTTTCTAAGATTTTTTTTAATTATAAATATTTTCAATCTTTAAATTTTTAATTGGTTCTTCATCATTGATATTTGTCATATTTCATGAGATAATCGGGATTCATACGATAGGGCAACATATGAACATTGTGCTCTAACAATTAATTTAGAGTTTGAAAAAAGTTTTGTACGAAATTGAGTTAAAGTGGTGGGTGTGATCTTTTGGAACTATTGTTTTGGTTTTTAAGCTAACAACATGATAAATTCTGCTGGAATTTTTGGTAATTAATTTGCTAATAAACTTCCATCGTCTTATTGTGTCTGGGGTGTGTGTTCAATTTTTTTTGTTTATTGGTTTTTTAAAAAATTCGGTTATGTAAAATTAATACCAGATTAACTAACCTATAATTTGGTTTAATATCGGTAAATTACCAAATAAAGTTCAATTCGATTAGGTAAATACCAAATTTACCAAACTAGCATTCTTATGGATATATGATATAACAATTTTGGAAGTAAAATTTAAACTATCACATACTATAATAATAAAATACAAGTGTTACACTACCTATACTCATTATAATCTTGCAATAAAAAATTTATTCAACAAAATTGTATTTTTATCATTGTAAATAGTATACTAATTAAAATAACATATAGTTAATTGAGAGCAAGAAAAGATAATTCGGTAAGTTTAGTTATTTTGATTTTCTCAGTTCGATTATTTTGGTTTTACAAAAATTTTGGTTGTTGAAAATGAAAACTGAATGAAATGCCGAATACCAAATTAACTAAAAATTTTGGTTAATTAAGCTCAATTCAACTCGAATATTTCGGTTCGATTAGATTCTGCACACCCCTATCCGGAAGCCCTAGTTTCTCAGAGCAGCAGATTCCATCTAAAACCCTAGCTGTTCTTATTATTTTTCTAAAACCCTAATTTCCATAGTAGTAAATCTAGTTCTAAAAAACATCCAAAAATTTAAATTTTGATTAGTAATTCCAATCCAAGAAGTATTTTACACTTGTTTCTTGTAGATTCAACCCCAAGTGCTCAATTGTAACCCATTCGTTTATAGTATTATAAAGCACACTCTTTTCGAACCGTGTCTAGTATTCTCAAAAATAGAGCAGCAGTTAGAGTTTTTTTTACTGTTAACCCATATTTAAATATTAATTACAGAACTGACCCACAGTTGTAAAAAATTACAGAAATGGCCTGCCACGTCAGCTTGTCGAGCTCCCAAAGCTCGACAAGCTGCTAGTCGCACGGGGAGGTACTAGTCGTGGTCGTGGAGCACGACTAGGGCTTGTCGTGCCCCACGAGCACAACAAGGGCTTGTCGTGCTCCACGACCACGACAAAGTCACCAAAAGTTGTCGCATCTGCAGAATTCGACAAGAAAAAAAATTAATGATTAAATTGTGGATTTATTTGTAATCTGATTTCACAAATAAATGTAAACTTATACATTATACTCATCTAACAAGAGATTTGATAAAATACGACTTGATTTGATGATTTTCGATATAAACTGAAAATAGGGTACTTTAGGGTAAAATAAGATCTGAGTTTTGTCGATTTTGAATTATGGCCTTTAAAATGTGATTTTGTAATCTGCACAGAAGAGAAAATTGTATCAAATAGCATTTGAAAAAGATTTACTGAAGAAATTTTGAATTTGGAATTAATCTGAAGATTTTAGCCTTTTTGGGTTTCTAGATATCAAATAAAGGACTAAATTACGATATAATTTGGACTGATATGTGAAAATGGCTTAGATGATACGATTTGGCTGCCAACTTTCTGGATTAAGGTATTGACATATCCATGATCATAATCCAAGAATAATCTGATCTGGATTAGGTCTGAGTTCTGAGTATTTAGGGTAATTAGAATCCTGTTTTCGAAAACAGAATAGGATTGATAGATCTGAGATTTAGAGATGGAATTGAATCTGGCTTCTAAAGACTTTTATGTTTGGCAGTAACAAGATCAGTTCAACCCTAATCTATCTATAGAAATATACGTAAGTATGTATCATATAATAAAAATATATAAGAAATCTAGTGAACTGCATGATTCATTTTGAATGTAACACACTGGAAAATAAAAGTGTTAGTACATGTTCGCTATGGGTTCGGACGACCCCTCTTATGCCCATGCCCATGTCTATCTCTCTGAAAAGGCGATGGTGAGTACGGATCAGGTGGCACATGTGATCGTTGTCCAGCCGCGGTAGAAGGACCATGCCGCTCAGTACCTGCATGACCCTGAGATGGCTGTGTCGGTGGAGGGTGATCTTCGAGTTCGCTAGGCGTCAACTGATCCGGTTGGTAGTACTGATGTGCTGAGGGTCGTGCAACCCGAACATGTGCGAGATCCACTCCTGGTTGTCCTGCTGTGGTGCCACCCCATTGGGGTCGGCCCCCTGCGGAGCGTAATACTCACGATCGTCATCCACATGCATGTGGTCGTGGGCGGGATCCCCCCAACTCTCCCAAGTAGACCCCCAAGGGACTGAGTATCTCTGTCCCTGGAGAGCCTGCTCAATATGAGCCTGGACGCAATCCTCGTCAGGCGCAAACCGCTCTGCCAACGCTCTACTCGCATCGTCCCTGTCTTGACGACGAATGTCGTCCTCGTGTTGACGACGGATGCCGTCGTCATCATCAGAGTCATCTGAACCGGGAGTGTGATGTCTCGACGGGCCCCCAATATGCAGATCTCTGCGTCGAGCACTGTGCATTGACGAGGAACGATGAAGCCGAGACGGGCCGACGGACGTCCCTGGTATGTCACCTCCCCAGGTCGGCGATGTGTCACGATGACTGCGCCGTGCTGACGAAGTGCTTTGTCGAGCACCACCCAGGCTAGGTCGAGCTGACATCGGGCTGGGCGGCCGGGCCCCTCTCCGGTGCGGAACCGATGCATCTGTCTTTCGGCCACAAGTAGCGTCGAACAAGATTCGTTGTGCTGCTACATGGATGGAATGTAGGGCAGCACGCGCCATCGCCTTGAAGCGTGGAGGACCTTCCAAGCGAGACGACAGGTTTGCCGCTTGACTGTCGATGCCCAACGCTAAGTCACCCTGCACATGCAAAACTCATATGGGAACTATGGAAAAATAGATAAGATAAGAGACCAACATAAGTATCCAGCGAAGACGAACGTACCGAGCGATGTATCCGGCCTGGGAAATGAACATCAAGGCCGAGTCGAAGACTGTCTTGATGTGATAGTTCTGTCGGCGATGGGGGGGCCGCACGAGCGAGTCGCGTGCGGGTGCGCGGCACGTACCACTGAAGATAGGCCTGGGACGTCCCAGGGTCATACGGCCGCTCCTCCACAACAACATCCGTCGCCGCGTGGTTCTCCCACTCGTTGACCCATTTGGAATTCTTGATCTGCCAGTTGTCAGAGTGTTTTCCTCTACATGTTTGTCTGCAAAAGGTGACGCGATGCACATAAAGCAAAGAAATAAACAAATATGAGTGTGTACATGAGATATAGAAAATGTTTGAGGCATACACGTGAATCTGCCGCGGGGGATGGCGTTGTCGATTTCTTTCCGGGGGCGGTATCTGCTGATGTAGGCCGAATTGGTGCATCACCCTCTCCGGAAAATACGGCTCCACCACATGTGAGAACACCATGTGCCGGCATGTAAGCCAGCAGTCCTGGCCCGCGGTGCAATGCGAGAAAATGCCATGCGGTGCAACCTACGAGATGTGCTCCGGTGTCCATGGCCGCCATATGACGCGCGCGTCCGACAGGAGATCAAACTCTCCCAGGTACGCCAAGTAACAGCGGTGAATCTGTGATGATGACCACCTCGGCCGACCTCCCAGCCAATGGGCTCCCATGGTCGGCCGGTCCACCCAATCATCATAGTCGGCTGGCGCAACGTACGGATGGATGGGCCGCTGTAAACGTGGCCGACCAACGGGGAAGTGCTCCCATGACCACAGTTGCAGCAGTACAGGGCATGCGGAAAGCAACGATCCAGCTGCGGTCCTGCAGCATGCCTCGCAAAGGCCCCTGTACGTCGCGCACAACACTGCCATCGCCCAGTTGTAACGCGGCATGGCCCCTGCGTCGGCATCGACGATACTCTCGACCAGAGGAATGAACCACGTGTACACAGTGTCACCGTGCGTGGAAGGGAACAAAATATACTGCAGCGTCACCAGCAAGTACGCGAAGAGATGCTGGCGAACTACATCGGCGGGGGCATCATCGGGGCACTCACGGTAGCGCGCCAGAAATCGGTGGGGGACACCACGCCTGGATGCCGGGATCTCGTCGGCGTGGTTAGCGATGTTGAATCGGAGGTGCATCTGTGCGCGCCAATCCAAGCGTGCTGGCCGGGGGACGATGGGATGTCCACTGGCAGGTAAACCAAGCAGCATGCTTACATCCTCCAGCGTGACTGTCATCTCCCCCCAGCGGAAGTGGAAAGTGTGGGTCTCCGGACGCCATCGATCTACCAATGCGGTGATCAACGACCTGTCCAGTGTGAGATGCTGACCTATCTGCAGCATACGGGCGAACGGCAATAAACCTGCAGCCCGCAGGATGGGGATATAGCCCTCATGCAGAGGCCAGTACTCCAAGGGGGCACGGACTACCAGCGGCTCCAAGTCCCCGCCCTCGGGCAAGATGTGGCCGCGATGGCCACGATCACATGTACTGCTCAGTAGCTCTGGAAGATTTCTATCTCCGCCAGCCATGCCTGTCAAAACATAAAACATGAACCATTATTGAAAGTAACATAACATACATTGGGAACCGTTATTGAAAGTATCATACCCATGGATAGCACACGACATGAAAGTAACATAACATGAATCATATTACAAGGTTTCAAACAGATTACAACAATCCAATGCAAATGATAAGCGTATTACAAAGTTTATTACAAGGCTATGTCGATGGTCCGGGTGCATTCAAACAATCCTTTCTACTATGTCCGGGCTGCCTACAGATCGAGCATTTCCTAGCTCGTGAGCTACCCCGCTGTGACTCATCTATGTCATTGTGTATTCGGCGTGTCTTCCATCGCCCTGGACCCGTTCGCTTTAGATTTACATCTGGGATCCAAGTAGTCTCGCCAGCAGGGATAACTCTGTAGTCACCGAGCGTCATAAAAACTCTCCACACGCCACTCCACGTGTTTGAAAGGTTGTCAAGGTTGAAGTACTCCGAAAGGTAAGGCGCAGGGCTCACACCGAGCGCCGCACATGAAGCAAGGACATGAGAGCAGGGCTTGTGCAGTAGCTTCGGTTTGTTACATGAGCACTCAGCGACATCCCCAAGAATGACCTCGTGCACCCGTCCAGGTCTCAGTTGGCCGCTCACGTTCTTCTGCCGAAGGCGGACTTGAATGATTCGGTGCAGTCTGTTTATAACTGTCACCTCGTGCCGCTGGGCCTTGTCTATGCGGGCAGTCAAGTACGACTGCACAATATCTGGCAAGGTTCTCATGGGATCGTCGACTAGCGTTTTGGCGGCTACACTTCTGTTGTTGAAGTACTCGGCTGTGCGGTACCATGTCATCTCCACTACAGCAGTCACCGGCAAACACCGGACTCCCTTCAACACATAATTGCACACCTCTGAAAGGTTCGTCGTCATTATCCCAAACCTTGCGTCATCTTCGTCGTGCAGCAAGGACCATTTCTCGATGTCCTTGTCCTGAATCCATTGGGAAAATTTGCTGACGTTCACATCGTCGGCAGCATTACTGGCCCTCCTCGTGGAGTACTTCACTGTCAGCGCCTCCAATTTGTCGAACACAGCCTGGAACTTCCTCGGTTGATTTTGCATGCACAGCCGCTTGAACAGATCCATGATCTGTTTACTGCGGAAGTGTGTGAAAAGGTTTGCTGCAATGTGCCGCATGCACCAATGGCTGCGCACGTCCTCCCATTTGTACGAAGCATCTGGGGCCCCGCGCATTACCTCAATGGCATGGAGCAGCCCTCGGTGGCGGTCCGATATGATGCACACCTTCTCTCGATCACCAACAACCGCCAGCTTCACGTTGACCAGAAACCACAACCAACTTTCCGAGTTTTTAGACTCGACGATGGCGTACGCCAATGGAAGCAATTGGTCGTTAGCATCCGCAGCAACAGCAATGAGGATACAGCCCTTGTACTTTCCAGTCAGGAACGTACCATCCACGCATATGACTGGACGACAATAAGCAAATGCCTCGATGCACTGGCGGTATGACCAGAATAATCGACGGAGTACCTGAGTGTTCTGTATGGGGCTACCATCTCGACGTGTAGCTGGCTGATCGAAGAAATCTAAAAATGTGCCTGGGTTGGTCTGAGCGATGTTGCGCAGCAACCGCATCACATTGTTGCAGCCGTGGTCGAATATGCCGAACATGCCCTCAATTGCCTTCTGTTTTGCTCTCCAGGCCTTTCCATACCTTATAGTGTACCTACACCTATCGGCAACTTGCTTCATTATTTCTCTCAGCATTATCGAAATGTTCTCTCGCACAGCCGGCTGGATGATATTACCGACGTATGCCGACGTCAGGTTCCTGTGTCTGTCCAGCGCCTCCGTGAGCAGGCATGTGTGTGCGGTAACCCTTGTCACCACAAAACCGATGTCGTCCTTCGGCCGCATCGCACGAATCTTCCATGGGCAGCCTGCTGTTACACAGGCTGCGACAAAAAGGTTGGGGTTTGACTTGACGACCTTATATTGCCGGTTAATTGCGAGGGACCAGCTCGCCACGCCATTCTTCAGATCTTCCTTGCTTTGAAACTCCTGCTCTACTTGTAAGCCACCGTGCTCGAAAGACCACCTCGAACCCTGATTCGTTGGCAACACAGCTTGATTGTATGCTGAGTGATCTAGCCACTCCTGCGGGGGACCAGGAGTATCGTCATCAGAGCCATCGGATGCCTCCGAGTCCGTCGAATTATCTTCGTCGGACACTGATGGAAGGCAATCCAGTACCTCGCACACATCTACGCGAGTATGGCAGAATACATCCGACCACTCGCTAGCCCTGAATCTCGCAGGACCGGGCATGACGCTTGGCTCACCCTCCACCGCACTCTCGGCTGCTCGTACGTTGCAGAACTGCACATACATCGCGAACTGGCCGAGCAGTCCGCCATGAGGGTCTTCCACTCTTCGAATAAAAGAACTCCAAGATTTGTCCCCTTTAATTTCGCGCAGCATCTAGTATGGCTCATTATCTACCTCACGAACGATGAGCCCTTCGATTAGAGCCATTTCATCGCGAGACCGCTTCCCGAACATATTCAAGATCCACAAATTCAGGTCTAGAAATGAGGTGTTATGTACACTCAGCTCGCCCGTCACATACTGGCAACGGCTCATATCAACCCCGCTTTGCCCCTCGCAAATTATGCCGTCACCATAAAATATGGAAATTTTGTTCGGACTATCCATTCCCTACACACATTCATCTCACGCGTAAATAACATGACACCATTACACACATGCACATAGATCCTAAAACCATACATACACATATACATTTGAAAAACATAATTTATAAACATAGAGCATGCATACATGCATGTAATTGAAAATAACCTAGTTTCATAATTTCTAAATACATACACACATATATTTTACAAAACCTAATTCTTAAACATAGAGTATGCATGTGCACAATTAAAAATAACCTAATTTTAAAAAACATAATTTCTAAACATAGAGCATGCATGCATGTAATTGAAAATAGCCTAGTTTCATAATTTCTAAATACATACACATATATGTCAAAAACCTAATTTTTAGACATACAGTATGCATGTGCACAATTAAAAATAACCTAATTTTATATTTTCTATTGTGTGCACATAGTTTCTAAAACGAAATACACATACATTTAAAAACCCTATTTTTCAAACATACACACATATATTTAAAAACCCTATTTTTCCAAACATACACACATATATTTCTAAACATACAAACATATATTTAAAAACCCTATTTTTCCAAACATACACACATATATTTAAAAACCCTATTTTTCCAAACATACACACATATATTTAAAAACCCTATTTTTCCAAACATACACACATATATTTCTAAACATACAAACATATATTTAAAAACCCTATTTTTCCAAACATACACACATATATTTAAAAAACCTATTTTTCCAAACATACACACATATATTTCTAAACATACAAACATATATTTAAAAACCCTATTTTTCCAAACATACACACATATATTTCTAAACATACAAACATATATTTAAAAACCCTATTTTTCCAAACATACAAACATATATTTAAAAACCCTATTTTTCCAAACATACACACATATATTTAAAAACCCTATTTTTCCAAACATACACACATATATTTCTAAACATACAAACATATATTTAAAAACCCCTATTTTTCCAAACATACACACATATATTTCTAAACATACAAACATATATTTAAAAACTCTATTTTTCCAAACATACACACACATATATTTCTAAACATACACACATACATTTCAAAAACCAATTTTCCAAACATACAAACATATATTTAAAAACCCTATTTTTCCAAACATACACACATATATTTGTAAACATACACACATACATTTCAAAAACCTATTTTCCAAACATACAAACATATATTTAAAAACCCTATTTTTCCAAACATACACACACATATATTTCTAAATATTCACACATACATTTCAAAAACCAATTTTCCAAACATACAAACATATATTTAAAAACCCTATTTTTCCAAACATACACACATATATTTCTAAATATTCACACATACATTTCAAAAACCAATTTTCCAAACATACAAACATATATTTAAAAACCCTATTTTTCCAAACATACACACATATATTTCTAAACATACACACATACATTTCAAAAACCTATTTTCCAAACATACAAACATACATTTAAAAACCCTATTTTTCCAAACATACACACATATATTTCTAAAATATATTTTTCAAACACACACATACATTTATAAACCCCTATTTTTAAACATATACACATTCATTTCCAAACATACATACACACATACATTTAAAAAAATCTATTTTAAACACACATACAAATGCACATATTTCCTAAATATATTCCTAAAAATATAATACCTACTCTTGTATACACATAAACATAAATATAAATCCTAATCACGTCATTAGCAACATAATTAACAGAATCTTAAATGCATTTCGAAAAAAATTACCTCTTTTCGAAGAACTCGCAATTCTCTACAACTTTCTCTTCTACACCAAACAAATTTATCGGACGGATTTTGCTAGATCTAGGGTTCAAAGTTGAAATGTGTATGTGTGTGTTGTTGCTGATGCTGCTGTTTGTGTGTGTGAGTGAGTTACATAGCAGGGGACCAAATAAATAAAGGGGGACCAGCAGCAACTTGTCGAGTTCTGGAAACTCGACAAGTTGCACAATATTACAATGTATATTGCCTTTATGTCAAATAAACTTTGTAGCTCAACTGGTGGGAGTTCTCAGCAGCAACCAGGTGGCTCAGGTTCGAATCCCCATTGCAGCAAATATTGTTTTTCACTTGTCGCGGTTTTAACGAACGACAAGCAGTTGTCGCAGCTTCAGGACACGACAAGCAGCAAACAAGCACAGTACACGACTTGTCGTGGTCGTGGGGCACGACAAGCCCTAGTCGTGGCTCTCGACCACGACTAGTCGTGCCCGTGCGACTAGCAGCTTGTCGAGTTCAGGCCATTTCTGTAATTTTTTACAACTGTGGGTCAGTTCTGTAATTAATATTTAAATACGGGTTAACAGTAAAAAAAACTCCAGCAGTTATGATGAAATTTAACAAAAAAAAAAAAAAAAAACTTCATCATGTATCAATCCCGCCGTATACAAAATGACTAGATTTTCCTAATAGAAATAACTACAAACATCATAACATTCATAACAGAAAAGTCATGTTTTTAGTCAATCCAGCAGAAAATTAGCAGCAATTGCGGAGATCAAACTACTTCAGAAGGATGATTGAAAACTTAAAACGGCAAAGTCACTTGATTAACAGAGACTCCAGAGTTGAATAATCAAGGATGACAAATTCAAGATCTCCTTTTTTTTTTCGCAGAGTACCCTTTGTCAACGATTTAACAACCATCTAATTAAGCTCTACAAGAACATTGCCATGACATAAGACTAGTCGTTTGGATCTAATTTTGGCCTGGCTGAAAAACTATCCAGTTATTAGTCACCAAGAACCAATCAAATCGTTCTTGAGCATACATACACACACAGATCTTCTTGAGCGCACATCAAGAAACTGATGAGCCGAAACAATATGGTGAGTGGGTGGGTGGGTGGGCAGGTGGGTGGTGTGATGGATTTCCTTGTAGAGGAGGTCCTCAATGTTGCTGCCAACGGTGGCGGAGGCCTTGCAGAGGTGGAGCTTGTAGAGGGGTGGTGGTCTTGCCAGAGTTGTCCAGCCCCACCACCAAGATCTTGTACTCCCTTGCGGCCGGGAATAGCACCCACCATTCCTGTCGTTGTAGTAGGCCTCAGCTCACTACTCGACCAACACACTGGTAGGCCGCTTCCAGCTCACCTTTTTAATTTATCATTGCTTACAGTGTCATTTATTCCCTCAAGATTTCACAATCATTCAGACAATCCTTTCCCAACTGACAATATGCTATGCAACCTCGTGGAGGTAAGTTTCCAAATAGGTTAATTGGCTTAACCAGTCCTATATAGTAGTATGGAAACACGACACATGATATTGGTATCAGTGGATTGCAATTTCATAGTGATAACCCTGTGTAGAGAAACCCCAACATACATTATCTTTTTTTCTTACCCTAAGCTCCTCTACCCACCTTTATATTTCAAGTCTTGAATTGCAGCAACCGTCGGGCAAGCTCTCATGATAGCCCTTAGGCTATAATAAAATACCACCATGCACACATTTTCAAATCCATAGTTTGGTTTCATCTTAAAAATAGTTTCAAGCAATGTTATTAGGTAATTAGATTTTTAGGAAAGATGAAAATATCATTCGACAATCAATAAATCGTGATCAAGAGTTGAAAAATATAGTTTGCCTGATTCGAAAGCTAAAGTTTTCATTCAAACTTGATCAATCCTGGTGAGCTCGAAGGCCTAGAGCTATTATCTTTTTTCACAATAGGCTATGTGTAGGGCCAAAGGCTTTATCTTTTAAGCTTTGGTTGCTTGTCTGATACCTAAAAGAAATTCGTCAATTGAGTCTTACGAGTAACTGATCATAACATTAAATATTCAATAATAAAACGAAAATTTTATATTAATAACCCTAACAAAATAAAAATGCAAATTTGACCCTGTGTATGAAAAATTTACAAAAATAATCTTGTTCTTGCGTGAGGTTAAATTAGGAGACGACAAGTGGCACTGGACTGTGCGGTGGAGGGAGCAGCCTCTTTGCCGCACATTGGATATGCGGCAAAGAGGAAAATCAACTATGCTGCACACCAGATATGCGGCGGAGAGACCTCCTATGCGGAAATAAAACGACAGTGATTTGTGGAGTGCGACAGAGCGACGTGACATGTGGCAGAGGCATGCAGTGTGGCAGAGACAAGAAACAAGGCAAAGATTCTTCAACAATGCAGAGTAAAAAACAACAATTTTGCCGACAGAACTCACATGCGGCACACCATTCATCTATAAATACCAGGTATGCATCACATATATGCATAACGAGCAACAAAACACAAAGATAAAAAACAACAGAGAGAAGGGAGGTGAAAGAAGAGAGAAGAGAGGTGAAAGAAGAGAGTAGAAGAAAACCCAGCAAAAGAGTAAGTAATTTAAAAAATAGTGTATTGTTATTGATATGATTAGTATCTATTTCCTTTGGAAGTGTTCACGATTTGTATTGATGTTAATCGCATGATTTCATTGTCCAGGACTCGTCGTTTAAGTCTTCATCATTCAATTAACAGATAGAATTAAATTCTGTATTGTCATTCAATTAGTGAGAAAATATATTTATATTTTTTGTCACACATTGTTAACAATGGTCCTTGTTTTTACAAGTTTATTTATTACAAGTTGAGACGGTATGTTCAACAGTGAAGTACTTTTAAAAATTAATTACGATAGTTAGAAAAAATTATTTTGATACGAAAAAGAATTGTTAATAACTTATGTAGACCTAAAAATAGGTTCTTGAAAACTGTTTATATTTTCCATATGCACTAATTAATTTAATTTAAAATAATCTTTTTGCAAATAGGATGTAATTTTTATCTTATTACTGTGGTTTGTAGATGGTGAAGGCAAAATACACTTATCCGGATGTCTTAGAGGATGGTGCACTTTGGAGCCAACTTTCGCCCAATTGCGGAGGTCAAGCCAGAGTATGTAGATGGTCGACATTTTGGTTGTCATGCAACTGTCCTTGTATATTCGATTGATAATCAGGAGGGCCGCCCGATTCGTTTCACAACTAATTGGGAAGAACAAAAAGATGTTGTGCAGGATGCCATACGAGGAGCAGTAAAAACCTTGCGACAATAACAGGCAAGGTGTTTAAGAGATTCTCCATTCCACTTTGTGCCATCAACAAGACTTGGCAATATTACGAGTCCCCCAGCTAGCATTTTGGAGTGTGAGGATCCTTGTTTGGCAAATATGACAGAACTCCTATGGTGTCATGACGATTGTTATGCCAGATTGGGACACGAACACTAGCTATTGAGGCATCGTTATCACGAGCTTCAGGGCCAATATAACCAAGCTGGGCTATCACTGACTTGTAGCTCTAGCAGTGATGCAGAACTACCGACTAAGAGGATTAGGAGCCTATCCTACAAGCCTTCTGCGATAGGTCCCACTCATGGTCAGAGTCAATACTCCACAAGGTAGGGCATGCCAAAGAGTATCGCGAGCTGTTCCAAAACCCCTAGATGTACTGCCAGGGTGAGAGTAGCCAGATAGCGAACCAAAGGAAGAGTTGGAAGACAAGTACACACTCACAAAGGACAGAGAAGAACCCGAACCAAAGGAACATGAACCATGCACACCATCCAAGGAGTAGAACACAGCTTCATTTCATATGCTAGGTGTAGAAGAAGAAGGCCGAATTGTGTTGTGCTACATCCTTGTATTTCGTATGATTTAATTTGATGTATTGAATTTATAAGGCTTGAAACCTACTATGTTGTATCACATTTTAGTTAAATACATCATATTTTTCTTGAATTATTTTTAGAAATAACCCCCAACAAATGGTAGAAATGACCCACATCAGTCTAGCTATATTTTGCAAAAATAGCCCAACACATCATTTATATTTTATGTGGAATTGTCCAAAAGCCCAAAATATCCAATGCAACATTCTTGTGCTACCATTAGTTCCTTCGATTTCTTCATCGAAAAGGTCTACAATAGATCCTGGGTTGGTTTCCTTTATTTGATGAAGCAACCTAGAGACATTGTTTTATGCCTCCTCAAATGTGCCAAACAACGACTATCACCTTCTGCTTCGCCCTCCATGGCTTGGTGTACAAGATTTCATATCCACATGTCTCTACCACATTGGCCATAATCTCCTTTGGTGGTATGGACAAGTTGACATACATGGAATGCTTAATCACACTACTCAGATATGATGAGGTCATGCTTTGATGTTTGTGAAAAGCCTCAGTAAGTGTGCAAGTGTGATTGTCAACAGTTCTTATTTCGAAGTAAGTAGCACCTTTCGGTTGCATTATGCGCACCTTTCACTGGCATCCCGGGATTTCATAGTGCACCACGAAAAGATGCGGGGTCAACTTGTACACCTTGAGGGGTCGATGCAGTGACAACACGTATGAAGTGATCGCCTTTTGTGCATCAAGCTTGCTTCAGAATTGTTGGCCAAGCAATAATGTCTACTCTTCGAAGGCCCACAATGAGTTCTACTCTTGCCCAAGTACCACAGAACTAAATCAAGCGTCATCTATCTACTCTGTGGGAGGGCCCATCACTACTACAGAACACATTATCACAGTCGGTTCAAAACAGTCATCACAGATGGTTCTGAACCATCAGTGATATTCGAGTCAGTGATAGTTCGAGTACTATCATTGATGGTTCTGAACCGTCTATGATATTACCTATCACAGATAGTTTTGAGCTAAAAATTGTCTGTGATAAAGAGACTTATCACAGATGGTTTTTAGCTTATAATTGTCTGTGATTGTATGAGTATCACAGACAATTTTGAACTCAAAACCGTTTGTGATAGTTTCCTTATCGCAGATGGTTTTCAGCTCAAAACTGTCTGTGCATATTAATTTTTTTAAAGATTGATCTGTTTTTGTGGCTAGTCTCAAGAATCATGCTAGCCATGTCTTCTGTACAATAGCATTTCATATATACAACTCAGTATTTCATTTCATATGTACACAGAACTCAGCTTTTAAGACAGACACAATCTCGGCATTTTGGACATGTACATACACGAAAACAATAAATCGATCAAATTGTAAGTTTCATGCAACATTTCAGAAATATGTACAATTGAGATTGAACAAATAAAAGTAATTGACAATTAAAGTCAGCATGTTAGATATGTATTAGTGTACTAGTCTCAATTAGTAAGGACCGCACTAATATAAACTGTGCGGGTCCCTAAACAGCCCCTTAGGTGCTCGACATCCTCCATGAAAAACGAAGTGAGCATCCCTCGGACTAAACTAATCTGCACAAGGTCAAAACTTTCTGAAGGGATGTCGACCCCCCCTGTAGCAAGAGTAGTTGCTACCAAAAAAATTAGTTTAATATAGCTGTAAATTTTGCCAATCCATACAAAGGGCGGTAGTTGTATACCTCGGGGAAATTCGGCCGGTAAGAGGTGATGAGGTAGTACATGTGGTGCATCACGTAGAAGCCACATGTCATGTCGTCCGGTTGCTGATGGCATTGCCAACGTATAGATTGAGAGTTAGTTGGGAGACGTTATAAAGTAAAATAGATGCCGGTTGAAATTTGTACCGGAAATTGTATCCACTGAAACTTATCAGCTCACCGCTTGTGGTGTTGCCCTCCCTCGACAAAGTAGTTCGTGAAATCCCTGCAGACAATCGAAATTGACACTTTAAGGACTGTAAATCTAGATGCAACACAGGTCCACATGAATATCATAAAACATGTTGACCTTTCGACTACATCTCGTGCAGTGCCATACTCATAACCTTTCCTCTGCATTGAATCAAGGTAGAACACCTTGTTCCCTTTCGGAATAAGCACTAGCAGAATCCAGTGGTAACTAGATGTTACGCGTAAAGAATTTATGATTTAATCTAAGTTTGGGGTGATATGGAGACACTAATCTACGGGTAAAGTATTGATGAAAGAACTCACTTCTGGTTGTAGGGTACAAGTATGTAGTCCTTGTCGATCTGAGCAAGCAACCCACTTTTGATGTAGTCGACAACGAAATCTGCGTCGCTCTTAACCGTCACCTCAGTGACCAGCAGGGGGTCAAGGAAACCGACAGGTTCCCATTTAGTTTTGGCATATCTGGTCATGCAGCTGCAAGGAATTAACCAATTAATAAATGACATATATCCGTATATGCACGAACAGGCATAGGATAGTAGATACTTACAGCACCCAAGACCGTAGGATTGACACGTCGAGCGCGTCTTTGTTGAATAAATTGTGTAGGTCTTCGAAGGTCACCGGATAGGTCCCGACGTCCTGGTGGAACTCTGCCACGATGTACTTGACCATGAAGTACATATGATGCTGCGTCTTGGTCTCGTTTGTCTTCTGCATGTACCATCCATGCATACTCTGGCATGCGAGACTCATGCTCCGAATTGTTGTATCGGGGGTCATGGGCATCCCTAGAATGAACGGCATGGGAGACGGCGTGCTTTTCTTCCTCTCCTTCATTGTGATCTTCTTTGGTTTTCCCCCGGAAGCCAGCTTCTTGGTGCCTTGCCTCCTAGTCGACGTCAGCTTCATTGTTGGACTTGTTGGCTGACTTGTTGGAGGAGGGGTCAACTGGCTAGTAGGCTGAGCGTCGGTGTGCATAGGGGTAAGAACCTACGTATATTAATGGTCACTAACTCCGAGGGCTATTATTACAGTACAAAATTATGAAACCGGTGGGGGAATTACCTCATTCAAGACGATGTCCTTCTTGGGCCATTGCATGAACGTGTGCACCGCAGCCCCGAGAGTGGTAATCTCATCATTCGGCGGCTTGTCCAATGGAAATCCCTTGAAATGTTCGAAGACAATGTCCACCTGGACCTGTGCAAAACCCTTAGATAGAGGGACACCGTGGATCGTCGTCTCCACCGTGCATGGTTGCGCCATCCCACGGCCAGCCTCGATCGGGAAGAGACCGGCCCGCACCATAAGCTTGCAGGAGGCGGGTTCCTACAAATAGTGCACATTAAGATAACATCAGGGTGTGCATTGAATTTCACTTTCGAATGAATTAATAAAGAAAAGCGGTCATTACCTGCAGAAAGTCCAGCGAATATTGTCGAGGGGACTCCGGATGCAAAGCCCTCAGCATGGACGCACAGCTGCTACGGCAGCCAAGACTGGGGCTCTGTATGTTCGTTGTGCAGGGGGGATGCCTTGGGACTGTTTTATCTCTTCATACATTGCCTGCATCTCTGCCAACTCCTGCTTGAGTTCTGCGTCCTACTGGTAAAATTCCGATCGGATCTCCTCCTTGATCCGTTCATCGCAGGATTTATATGATTTCTTTCTCCTCTTAGTCGCCTCCTCATCATCAGCGAAACCTACCCTTCAAGGCATAGTGGCACCTAGGCCGCTCACGTGGCCCGGATGCTCCTTATTTTCTAGCGTCGTCGTTAGGATATCCCTCTCCTTGCTAGGGTTGAAAGATCCGGATGACGCCTGTGCACTCAGTGCCGACTGCAACAAGAGAACTTAGCAATACAACCCATTGCATGCGTGTTATGAGGATAGTAAGTTAGAGATTTTACCAGTTAGTCGATAACTTCCCTGTCCACTGGGTTATTCGCTGAGGTCCTTTTGGAGGAGGTCATCTTCGATCCTGCTCGGCACCAATTGCAGGCAAGCACGTCTGTTATCCCCGCATAAGGAGCGGAGGCCGAAGACTAGGAAGCCTCCTCATCCTGCTTCCTCCACAGCGCCTTCTTCCCTACATACCCACCAGTGCCTAGACTATGTTGGTGGTATTCTTCGCCTGGATAGCCTCGCCCTTCTCACTAAGTGCCTGGAACTCAGGCGTGCCCTTCATCTCCACGAACTGCTGCCATGCCTCGGGAGTCATGAAAGGGTAGTCATTGGAGGGGCTCTTTGACTCCTTCGTATACTGGTTGACAAGATGGCTCTTGAAGGTCTTCCAAGCCTTATTTATTGCCATCAGTGTCGCCCGACGGATGGTGAGCTAGTGATCCTCGGGAATGTGAAACACCACCTACACTTCTTCCCATAGCTCTTCCTTGCACTCTCGGGACACTTCACGCCAGTCAGAGGTGGTGATGGGCACCCGCTCCCTTGCCACTTTGCCGCATAGTGAGCGGTACTTACTACCACAGAAACATACATCCAGGACAACATATGACAGATGGTTATGAACTTTTCAATGGAACACCATCTGCGAAGGCCTGTCGGGAGAATATGTTAAGTTATCACAGTTGGTTCTGATGTCAAAACCAACTGTGATAGTCAAGCCGACAGTTTTGGCCATGGAACCGTCTGTGATAGTATACTTATCACAAACAGTTTTAAACTCAAAACCGACTGTGATAGTTACAATTGGTTCTCAACTGAGAACCGTATGTGATAACTAGAATATCACAGACGGTTCCATGGTCAAAACCGTCTGTGACTATCTCATAGACGGTTCTGACTTTAGAACCGTCTGTGATAGTGTAGTATTACAAAGGTAATAGTGTAGTATTACAGACGGTTCTAATATCAGAATCGACTGTGATAGTCCAAATAGTGCCGTCGCTTCGAATTCTCAATGGTGTGTTCATTTCGGTCTCCGATCTTCGTGTGGCACCCTAGGCTGGGAACATGAAGCGTCGCCTTGGAAATTTTATAAATAGCTTGGCAGTGGAATAATTACCAATTACTTTACAAGTTTTTCTAATTCTCAAATTCTTCAACTCCTTAGCTTCCTTGCTCCAATGGCATCCTCAATGGCATCGTCAGCCTCGCCCTCCCCGGTAAGAACTCTCAATCTTTTGGACTTACCCCTGTATTGTTAATCCCTGTTCAGTAGATTCTAAACCGTTGATTTGCATAGGGAAGGGGAGCAGTGGAAGACTCGGGCAAGGTGAAGGCCGAGCTGAGGGCCCTCCAGGAGGAGCAGAAGCTCCTTATGGAGAAGCACGCTCAGCTACGGCTTGACTTGGACGATCTCTTCCAGCTCATTCAGCATATGAAGATGGATGGTGACAATGCTAGGGCGAGGACGAGGCGTCTTCACGAGGAGAAGCAAGCCGTTGATATGACCATCGCTGGCTGCGGTTTGACTATGAAGGATACCATCGCGAAGCTGAGGGAGGTCGAAAGCCTTCTCGACGCTGTAGTAGTTGATCCTAAGAAGGACAACTTGTCGCTGGAGGAGTCCTGCGTCCTGGCTGCAAGTCAAACTGACTTTATTCTAGATGCAGCCAGGGCTAAGACCACTCCTTGACCTAGCATTTTGTATTTTTACTTTTTTTTTGTAAGTGATGAAAAACAATTAATGAAAAATTTGTTCTTATGTCAATTTTTCAATTTTCTAGCACGTTCTTGGACTGCTATCTTCCCTCTTTCTTTATCTTTTTTTAGCTTTTGGTGAACATTCGACCATAGAAAGGTATGTGCACTATGTGCGATCGCGGAACGACTATCGTGATCATACAATGATTATCGCGGGGTGATTAAGTGACATGGGAGCGGCAATCTTTGGCGGGAGGGAGAACAGATCATAGTCGGTTCTGAGATCAAAACCGTCTGTGATAAAAAACACACGGTTTAGATCTCCCAACCGTCTAGTATTACAAACGGTTTTGATGTCAGGACCGACTGTGATAGTCCCAACAGTGTCCAACGCTTCGAATTCTCAACGTTCTTGGAATGTCACAGATGATTCTGATTTAAAAACCGTCTGTGATAGTTATATCATAGACAGTTTTGAGGTAAAAACTATCTGTTATATCACCGTTTGAAGTCAGACGGTTCTGATTTAAAAACCATCTGTGATATTTCTGTGATAGTTCTACACAAATAAGCCAATTCGCACATTCAAATACATGTCTAAAATAGCAATACAAATACACAAATATACACCAATACAAATACACAAATACACCAACTCACACATTCAAGTACATGTCCCAAATATCAATACAAATACGCCAATTCACACATTCGATGTAATACAAAAGTCACATTTGAAAGAGAACCTTTGCAATCAAACAACAAATGTAACTGCAGACTACAAGTTAGACTTGATACATCACAAATCCATTCATCTGAAACAGCAAATGTATGAACTACGTTTGACTTAACCATAGGAGTTCAGTTCAGAGATGCCCGAGGAGCTGGAACTGGCGTTGAGTTACATTTGTCTTAGTGATCTCTTCTGGCTTTCTCAACTCAACTCAACTCAACTCAAATCAGTTGAGTTGAGTTGCGTTGAGTTGAGTTGAGTTGAGAAAGTCCGAGGAAATCACCAAGACAAATGTAAGATGCTTTCTATAGGTCCTGATTTGAGAAGTACGCCGGGCTTGAGGATCTTCTCACCCTTTACATCCTTCCAGCTTTCGACGGTGATCTTCACCTTTTCTTTCGCCAACAAGCCAACGTAGGCAGCATATTGCGACGACGAACCGTGAACTACGTTGCCCCTCGTGAACATCGTCCAAGGACTTGCACATAATCATATATTGAAAAGAAGACATAAAAATGGAAGATACAGGAATTGCAGGATAATTGCCATCATAGGATTAAAAATAATCCAACAATGCTGAAATTTTACTTGCCTTGCTTGCAATGCCGAAATCTAGCCTAGGGAGTTGAAGCTATTATTGATGTTGGACTTGATTCACCAGAGAAACTAGTGGTCGTCGATGGAGGTGCGGTGGCCATAAATGGATGTTACAGATTAGGGCTTGTCGTGCCCAAGGAGAAAAATAAGTGGAACAATTCGACTGGAAGCAAAACTCCAGGGAGGGAACAAGTATTTGTAGAAGTCGAACTGTTCGACTTCAAGCAAAATTCCAAGAATATTACAGACAGTTCGGAACTCAGAACCGTCTGTGATAGTAGAGCATACGGTTGATATTCTAATTATCACAGATGGTTTTGACCTCAAAACCGTCTGTGATATTCTAATTGTCACCGACGGTTCATATCTCAAATCCGTCTGTGATATTTTTGTCATATACACAAATGCACCAATATTACCGATGGTTTTAAAGTGAAAACATCAGTGATAGTTTGTTATTACATATGGTATGATGCTAGAACCGTCTATATTGAACTTGGTCTTTTAGTTTTACACAAATGCATTGATATTACCGATGGTTTTTAAAGTGAAAACCATCAGTGATAGTTTGTTAATACAGACGGTATGATGTAGAACCATCTGTATTGAACCTGGTATAAAAGGTCTGTCAGCGGATGTTTTGATGGATAGTATCAACGGTGGTTTTACTGTTTGGCTCCCAGCGAGAGCCATCTCTGGTTCGAGAACGTCGACCAGAGAAAAGTGGAGATAAAGATTCTGTTCCTCCCCTGGATGACGAGCAGAAAAGGCAAACCCAAGTAATCCAATACCTGGCAAATGAGGGATTGACTGTCCGCGACGTGATACGGGACTTTGTAAAGAACCGATCAGCCCTCTGAAGAAGAGGGAACACCCTGCCTGGGAGGATGGGGTTATGGAAGATGGCACCAGAGACTATGTACCAGGTAATGGCTGTGACCAAACTGTTGAAATCGATACATCTTTTTCAATCTGTTTCTCATTTATCTGAACCAAACTCTTTTGAATAATTTTGACTGTTCCTTCTTTTTCGATAGTCTTTTGTGTTTCAAAGGTAGACAAGACGACAAAATTTCTCCTAAAAGCCTATAACACAGTCGCTGAAAGTGATGCCAATGCGCCAAGGCCGGAAAGCATAGGCGGCAACACAGACGACTTTGCTCGGGTGCGTCGAAAGGTATTTCTCTTTCGAATAATCTGTTTACATTTGATTCTGGACAGAGGTTATCAAAGTAGTTCATTTTTGGTTTGATTTAGCTGTTCGAGAGTCAAGCAGCCCAAAAGAGGGGAACCAGCGAAGATGTGGGATCTTCAAGCAGTTCCACATCAAAGAAGTTGAGGAAGGCTCCACCTACAACCAAAGGTTTGTCCAGGACTGGCGCCTTACAAATTCAGCCATTCACTGCTCTCTCAACAGTCGCAACGACCACTGCGGCGGTTTTGGGGCCTTCAGCCGCGGGCGTCATTACACCACCGGTCACGACCTCAGGGGCATCCACTGTGGCGACCACGGCTTCAGCTACGCCTAAAGTGTCCCCTCGGCCACGACTGCTGTTGCGGCCATGGAAGTTCCTGTGACCACGGGGGTGATCGCAGCTGGGAGCCAACCAGGCCCTACTGCGATCATGACCACAACTAACCCGCTGGTCACAACCACACAGGTTGTTACGGTAAGGGTTCCCACTCCTCAAACTTTACCAAATAGGACTAGCAATTACCTCATGGTCGTGCAAGGAGAGGGGAGCAACGTGGAGGAACAGGGAACTTCCTTATTTGCTGTGAGCAAGAGGTCATCAGCGGCTCCTGATGAGTCCTCTCCCATGGCACTTTCTTCGCTCTTGTCTCCAAGAGGAGAAGCTTCAAGTTCCCAAAACCTCTTGGGACTCAGCATCAGGTGAGCTTTTGTCTTAACCGAGTCTCACTACTCAGTTAGGAATAGTTTACCAATCTTAGAATTGGATATGCAGGGCTCCTTCGACTATTGCAATGTCTGCTCTGATGGTCGCGACTGGACCATCAGCTGCCTCACCAGTCATGACTATTATGCCGAGTTACGTACCTCGAGTGAGGCGGTAGCAGAACCAGCAGTTGCTGAAGTTGCACCTTCGTAGGATGTCGAGGAGGACCCTGCGACCATCATTGGTGAGGTGGTTCAAGATATCCAATCAATTGAACCCGCCAATGATGAAGAAGCTGAGGTCGCAGCTGCGACCACGACCATGGGGATGAACAAACAGGCAAGTACATCTGCTCCCCCTCTTGTGGAAGATATTGTGCCTCCCTCCTGTTCGGGAGAAAAAGGAGAAGAGAGGACACAGGAGATAGCGGTCCAACCCACTGAAATCCAACGCCCTACCCAGGACTTGAGCATTCAGTCTCAATTCCTAGATAAGGTGGGGCAGGCGCGGGATAGCTTGTCTTCTACCAGCCAAGCAGTTGAGTTCGAAAACCTCCCAGAGAAGTACTTCGAGAAGTTCTTGGAGGTAAGTCAAAGTTTTTACCTCATAACTTCATATGTTTCTTCTGGAGTCTTCTTTAAGTACTTCCTCTTTTTCTCTATTCATAACGCTGCTCGTGATGTGGCCATGTTTGGCCTGCTCGTGGAGCAGGTCAAGGTCGCACAAGAAGAATGCGACAAGTTAAAGTAGTAAATATCTTGCTTGAAACTCAGTCTCTTATAAACTAGAATAACAATTTATGTTGTCGCAGGGAAAAATATGCTTTGCTAGAGGAGGTCGCCAATGAACGCACAACAAAGAGGTTGTGTTCATTGAGCGCTATCCTCTGGAGAAGGAAATAGTCAAAGCCCAGATAGTAAGTAGCGAAAGGCTTACTGAAACTTTGGCGCTTGGGGCCAAACTGAAGGGCACTGAAGAACAAATGGCAACCTTGGAACAGAAGGCTATGTTAACCGATTCTCTCCTATGCAAAGCCAGATGGTTTGAAGCCAACTGTAGACCAGGGTGGATGGTAAGCTCATTTTGGTAGAAACTTACATTGCCTTTATGAACTTTTTGAATTTCATGAACTCAATTGAATTCATTTTCTCCTCTCCTCAAAACAAAGAGAGGAGAATATGAAGCTGGCTGAAGAAAAAGATTACTATGAAAAGAAGAGCATTGAGCGTGGAGAAGATTTGGACAAAGTTCAAGGGCTCATCAGCCGCTTCAAGATGGCCAAAGAGAAGGCCGAAGAGACCACAAAACTTGCCCTCAATGAAAAGGGCGCCTTGGAAGAAACTATCAAAAACTACGGTCTCATAGAAAAAGACACCTTCACAAAGTTGCGGGAGGTCGCAGACTCACTGAAGGTGGATGTTATCGATCCTAAGAAGGATGATTTTTCCTTTGGTGAGTCTTGTAAGCTGGTCACGGCACAAGCTGATCTGCTGGTCGCAGATGTTTTTGAAATTGCGAGGAGGCACAAAGAGGAGCTAAAGAATGATGTTATATCTATAGCCTCTACCATCCTCTGCAAACTTAGGCTTCACCATAGTTTGAATTTGAATCTGAACCCAGTGGTGGAAGACACGACCTTCAATAGCCAAGACCAGCTGGAGGCGATCATGGCCGAGGTCAGGCCTTTAATTGAAAAATTACTTCACGACCTCGGCCTCTGAATGTTATTCAAACTCTTCTCATGTAAACATTTTTATGATGAAATGAAAATACAATGCAAGTATTACCTTATTATCGCAGTAAAGTCTTTGTTTTTTACCTTATAGATGATTAGCAGAACAATGCCTAGTACTTAGTTTTCTGACTCAATGCTATAGTTATATTCCTCTAACCCCCTCTTGCGACCAGTTATACTGGAAACCTAGTATAGTGGTCGCAGGATAAGTCACTTGGACTAAGGAGATAGCTATGGTCGCAGAAACAACTGGCCTAGTTCAAACGCGTAAGCTCTTTCTGCTAACTGACAGCTACTCGAATGATCAAAACATACTAGTAAGTCACTTATGCAGTAAGAACCGCTTAAAAAGAGATATCTTATTTAGATGCGATCATGAGTGCCGCTAGCGAATTCATTTACACATCAAACTAAGGCGCTTATCATACATCACGACCAACCCCCAAGTATGACTCAGTAAAAAGTAAGGCTAAGATCAATGAGAATGCAACCAAAACATAGAGTGATAAATATACTTCTTTAGTGATAAGGAATAATTTAAAATGGGAACGAAAAAGAACTTACATATAAAACTTACGCAACTAGTCTATGTTCCAGGTGATGAGACCATGTACATCATGGCTATGACCAAGACGACATCAACATGGTGGTCATCAAGATGTCATCGTCCGCCACCTTGGCCAGGACGCGAAAGCTGGCAGCACGTATGTCGTCTGGATTTTATGCTGTCGCCGCCACAAGTTCGGCCTCCACCTTGGCCACCTCCCCAAACACAAGACGTGCTCAAGAAAGGTGCCTCTACACCTCTAAGGTCGCACAAGCCACGTCGCTCCAAGGCCAGCCCACAAGTGAGCTCAATTCATCCGCGAGTCCGGTTCGGCCATCTACGCGTAGTCCAACTTCAAACGGACGTACAGGCCACATGCGAAGTCCGTTTTCGATGTTCTTGGACTCTACGGACAAGAGAACGACAAGAGCTTTCCAACGGATCCAGTCCCATGTCCAAATTCCTTACGGATCAACAGGAATCGTCAAAACAAGATTACGACCAGAATCTGACGTGCGCTGCGACGCTCCACTTTGGGCCCAAGGCCCATGTACCCCTAGGGTTTCCTCCTCCACCCCATGGCCGCCCCATACAGTATATATATGGCCGCCATGGCTGCCGTTTAGACTTGGGTTTTGCTTAGATCAATTCTGTTTTTGAACAGTGTCGCCGTTCATCGGTTTGTGAGACCCCAACTCGTGAGTTTCATCCTCAATTGCAAATTCAGTTGCATCTTTCTTGTTCTTGCTTGTGTTCTCGATTCACTGGCAGGGATTAGCCTTCGTGGCGAGGTCAACCGGGCAGCGCACGGTTGATAACCAGAGGACGCGTGGTGCTGCGATTGCAGGGGTTTTGATCGTGCCGATCAAGAAGCCGGATCGTGTGTGTCTCGCGCCGCCTAATCGACCTATCCTCCACCTGACGGAAGTTCGGGCATCCCCGTTCCCATTAAGTGGTAATTAGAGCAAGGTTACCGTCAGGTTCGCCTTTTCCCTTAGTTTGATTTAGTTTTGCGTTCGCCCTAGAGTCCAAAAAATTGCCACACAAAAATATTTGCATCCATTGTCCAAGACTTTTGAGCCTTTGCATTGTTTCTTTACTGTTTTGCATTATTGAATTTTCGCCCATCGTCGTCGTTGCCGCTGTCCGTGTCTAGTTTCTAGATCTAGTCTCGAGTCTGCATCCGCCGTTGAATCCGCCGCTTAGGGTTTGTGTTCTTGTCAAGAAAATATCAAAAAAACAAATAGTAAATTGGTTTTGATTGTATCCTCAAAAACCTCAGGTCGAATTATACATATTCCCCATTCATCCAATCCAAAAACCACTTGTCACAAAACCGAGCCCGATTCGAGTTCGCGTCCAATCTGTGACCCCTTCAGTAAAACGGGCATAACTTTCACATACGAACTCGGATTTCGATGTTCTTGGGCTCGTTGGAAACCTGACAAAATTTCCTAGAGGAAAACCCATTGCTTTCAGCAATGGAACCACCCCCAAATTCGGCTTCTATCTATGAGATTTCGTGCCATCTTTGTTAGGGTTTTCAAGTTTAGATCTATTACGGTTTGGTTCTGTATTTTGGCCATAACTTCTTCATACCAACTCCGTTTTAGATGATCTTGGAAGTTCTGGAAAGCTTAAAAGATTCCCCACAACTTTACTTTTGGAACATATCACAAATTTGAAGATTGCGTGGTGCATAATTGCTGCGCAAAGTTTCTGCTCTTGCAGCATAATTTTGTTGTGTTGGTAAAAAAAAAAGACAAGTGCATAAAGAAAAGCCGAACAAAAAAAAAAAAAGAAAAGTAAAAAAAAAAAAAAGGACCGCGCTGTTTGAATGAAAAAGTGAGAAAAGGAAAAACTTCATCTTTCGTGTTGCATATTGGGGAACCACACCTTTCTTCAACCCGTTCGCTTCAGACTAGTCTAGGTCTAGGCCGGTCAAGCACGTTGATAGTTTGGGCTAATCTTCAATTTTGCATTACTCATATTGAACAATTGCTATTCCTTTGCTACATATTTTTGGCCACCTACAGCTCCACAAATACATCCTTCTGATCAGCACAGGTTATTGACCCTTGCAATCGCTTCATAACGCCCTTACGGTGTCACGAACCAGCCACCGGTTGCACCGTCCCTCGCTGTGTTGGTAAGAACCGGGTAAGAACTTGGTAAGATTGCTTGAGAGCGCGAGATCCCACCTAGTAGTTCATAGGGCTTATAATACTTGTGCTTGTTTTCCTTCTGTCCTTTTTCTGTGCTAACCATGGCAGGTGGCAAGAAGGGCAGGAATGAGGATGATGTTACCATCGAAGACTGTGTCCTTCATTCAAAGTTGTCGACCATGCTGGATGAGATAAAAACGATGTTCAAGGAGCATGCCACGACGACGAACAAGACCCTTGAGAGCATCGATCGATGAGTTTCCACCCTCACCGAGAGGATGGATGCCGTCGAAAAACGCCCTCCCGCGACCATTGATGGAGATGCCTCCGTCAACAGCGGCGCCAACCACGGCAACAACGACCACGATGAGGATGGTGATTTTGAGGAAGATGAAGATGAGCAGCAACGTGCCGCCAGGGAACGTGCTGCTCAACGAGACGGCAGTCTGCATGACCGTCTTCGCCGCAACCAGCACGGTATGGGAGGTAATAACCAGAACCGCAATGATGATCCTTTCGCTAAGGTAAAATTCACCATCCCTTCCTTTTCTGAAGCTTATGATGCTGATGCTTACTTAGATTGGGAGATGACGGTCGAGCAGAAATTTAATTCCCATCTAGTTCCTGAGATTCATAGAGTTAGACAAACCACTAGTGAATTTAAAGATTTTGCTATAATCTGGTGGAATGAACTAGTAAATGCCCGCTTACAACCTGATTCTTGGGCGAGATTAAAAGATGCTATGCGTAATAGATTTGTTCCTCCTTCCTACCAACGTGATATGCGCAAGAGATTGCAACGATTAGATCAAGGTAGTATGACTGTTCAGGAATATTACCAAGAGCTTCAAAAGGGTATGTTACGTTGTGGGGTAATAGAGGAACCTGAGGATAAAATTGCTTGTTTTTACGGTGGTTTGCGTCCAGAAATTCAGGATATTGTTGATTATAAAGAATATACAACTGTCAATCGCTTGTTTCAACTTGCTATGTTAGCAGAGAAGGAGTTGTAGGGACTCCATTCTAAGAGCAGGAGCAACACCGGCAGCACCTTCACGCCCCGAATGACTACGGGACAAGCGAAGACAGTGCCTTCTTCCACCTTCCGACCAGCTGCACCGCCACCTTCGACGAGCACACGACCGGCATCGACGGCACCGCCCGCCCGTGCCGCGGACAGCAGCAAGTCGACCCCGCCAACACCGGCCAAGAGCTCCTCCTCCGTCGCTTCCACGGGCCGTACATCGACGGGACATAAGGGAAAGAAAATTACACTTCTACCTTTGACCCCCGCTGAAATTGTTAAATCCGATAGGGAGCGGCTTGCTAATGACAAGAAAACCATTGATGAAAAATCTGAAATTCAGCATGTAGCCAACCAAATTAAATTGAGGAATCTCGTCTTGCTTGCTACAAAATCTGACCTTGCTGCAATTAATGATAATGCTTCACTTATATCCATGCCACAACTAGTGAATGAACATGTTTCTTTTGTGACAAAAACAAACACTTGTGCTGAAAATAAACATGTTATTCACATTGACAGTGAAGAAGGTGAGCTTAAATTAATGTCTTCTTTAAATACTTTGGGTTACATAGAATTTGATGTTTTTTGTGATCTAAGTAGTTCAGAGGAGATACTTTTTACGCATGCTGATTTACCATGGTTATCACGAAATACTTTTCATGTTATGGGAAACCATACTGATAGTGGAGAGCATATGGTGCAACGAATTTATATTTGTACTAATCTGAAACCATCATTTGATATGAAACCTGGCGTTCATTTGGAAAATGAAAATGCCACTAATCATGTCTTGCCATGTCACTATAATTCAATTTTCAAGGTATATGATAGTTTTCAAGAAAGGGAGTATATAAATGTTAATGGTTCTGTGTCTAATGATTTGATTATCAAAGATATGCATATTGCTGTGCTCTCTGTTGGTGCTAACATTTTGCAGAAAAACACAATGGAGTCGAGGACGACTCCACATCAAGAAAGGGAGAATGATGAGACCATGTACATCATGGCTATGACCAAGACGACATCAACATGGTGGTCATCAAGATGTCATCGTCCGCCACCTTGGCCAGGACGCGAAAGCTGGCAGCACGTACGTCGTCTGGATTTTATGCTGTCGCCGCCACAAGTTCGGCCTCCACCTTGGCCACCTCCCCAAACACAAGACGTGCTCAAGAAAGGTGCCTCTACACCTCTAAGGTCGCACAAGCCACGTCGCTCCAAGGCCAGCCCACAAGTGAGCTCAATTCATCCGCGAGTCCGGTTCGGCCATCTACGCGTAGTCCAACTTCAAACGGACGTACAGGCCACATACGAAGTCTGTTTTCGACGTTCTTGGACTCTACGGATAAGAGAACGACGAGAGCTTTCCAACGGATCCAGTCCCATGTCCAAATCTCTTACTGATCAACAGGAATCGTCAAAACAAGATTGCAACCAGAATCTGACGTGCGGTGCGACGCTCCACTTTGGGCCCAAGGCCCATGTACTCCTAGGGTTTCCTCCTCCACCCCATGGCCGCCCCATACAGTATATATATGGCCGCCATGGCTGCCGTTTAGACTTGGGTTTTGCTTAGATCAATTCTGTCTTTGAACAGTGTCGCCGTTCATCGGTTTGTGAGACCCCAACTCGTGAGTTTCATCCTCAATTGCAAATTCAGTTGCATCTTTCTTGTTCTTGCTTGTGTTCTCGATTCACTGGCAGGGATTAGCCTTCGTGGCGAGGTCAACCGGGCAGCGCACGGTTGATAACCAGAGGACGCGTGGTGCTGCGATTGCAGGGGTTTTGATCGTGCCGATCAAGAAGCCGGATCGTGTGTGTCTCGCGCCGCCTAATCGACTTATCCTCCACCTGACGGAAGTTCGGGCATCCCCGTTCCCATTACCAGGCGTTTGATAATATTCTTCTATCTTTCATAGCCAATCAAAGCGATCCTGGTCGCGGGATACAGACCACAGTGAAGGGACATTCCCACTGAGGAGAGAACTTGTTGCGACCAAACTGGTTTTGGATTTTCCTCAAAACCAAGTCCCCCCACGTTTAGCGTATGTGGACGCACCCTTTTACTATGGTATTTACACTGAGTGGATTAGTGCTCAATCGCGTTTTTCTTCAAGAAAGGTAATATCACCTTCGCATTTTTCACTTTGATTTATGACATCTAAGTGATCCACACAAGCAGAGCCAAGTTTAATTTCAATTGGCAGCATGGCTTCTGCACCATAAACCAGTTGGAAAGGCGCTTCACCTATGGCCCTACTCGATGTAGTGCGTAATGCCCATAGAACGGAGTGAATTTCTTCTACCCAAGCCCCCAAGAGTAACTTAAGGTGGTCGAAAACACGTTTCTTAACCCCTTGTATTATCTACCTGTTGGCACGTTTAACTGCACCATTACTCTATGGATAAGCAATGGATGCGAAACAGACTTTAGTCCCAATGTGTTCGCAATAATCCACAAAAAGACCACTAACAAATTGGGACCCATTGTCTGTTATGAGACGACTTGGAACACCAAATCGTGTCACAATGTTCTTTTGAAAGAACTTCGCAGCAATAGTGGTAATATTTTGGACTGGTTCAGCATCAATCCATTTGATAAACATATCAATGGCTACGAACAAGAACTTGTATCCATTGATTGCTCGGGGCATAGGACCCACGATATCTATTTCCCATGTGGTGAATAGCCAAGTTAAGGGAATAGTTTGTAATGCGTATGCTGGCTGGTGGACCTGTCTAGCATGAAATTGACATTGTGGGCAAGTCTTGACCAATATCATGGCATCATTAAGCATCGTTGGCCAATAATAGCCTTGCCGGAAAATTTTTCCAACCAGCGTTCTATAGGATGCGTGTACTCCTCACATGCCTCCATGAATATCTTTTAGAAGGGATTTGCCATCTTATTGAGAAATACAGCGCATCAGCACTCCTTGAGCACCTTTTATATACAAGGTTCCTTCAATCAATCTGTACATTCACGCTTTTCTAACTTATCGGTCACTCTCAGTTTCATCCTTGGGCATAGTCCCATGTGCGAGATAATTCCTCAATGGTAGGATCCAATCTACACAATGCTCGAGGGTGGCGACGTTAGTCATCGCTGTTGGTGCCTCTGCGGTGGTCACAATTCAGGGTTGTTTTAAGTGCTATATGATCACTCCTGCCGAGGTGGATGCACGTGAGAAACCAATTTTTGACAATTGGTCTGCAAGAATATTGTCTCTTCGCGGAACGAATTGGACTTCAAAGTTTCTAAAGTATTTTTTCCAATTTTCTCACTTCGTCCAGTATAAAGCCATTGTCTCATCGGAACATTGGTATTCCTTGTTCACCTAGTTTACCACTAGCTGCGAATCACCATTCACTACTAGTCGATGGACTCTAAGGGATTTAGTTGCTCGAAGCTCGACTAGAAGACATGCATACTCTGCTGCATTATTTGTAGCAACAAAGTGTGGTTGTATGACATACTGGAGTTGGTCGGCCTAAGGCGTAATTAAGGCCGCTCCAACCCCCGAGTTTCTGAAACTCCGAGAGCCATTGAAAGATAACGTCCAGTAGTCGATATCCTCAGATACCGCACATTCTTGAGTAAGTGGTTTTGGATTAGTCCATTCGACCACAAAATCTACAAGAATCTGGGACTTAATTGCTACCCGGGCTATGAAATGGAGATCGAATGCTCCAAATTCAACTGCCTATTTTGCAACTCGACCCGTTACTTCCTGGTTACGGAGAATGTCCCCTAGGGGAAAGGATGAGGGCACAGTAATCTTGTGTGCTTGAAAGTAATGTCGAATCTTCCTTGAAGCCATTAAGAGAGCATAAAGTAACTTTTGGACCTCAGGGTACCTCTCCTTTGGTCTATTTAGCACTTCACTTACATAATAAAATGGTCGTTGCACTCCTTCCCTCTCTACAACCAGAACAGCACTGACTGCGTGGGGGGTAGTAGCTAAATAGATGAGTAACAACTCTCCCAAAGTTGGGGAAACTAGTACCAGAGCACTGGCTAAATATGCTTTTACTTCCTGAAAGGCTTTATCGGCTTCGTCGGACCACTGATTTCCTGACAGGCTTTATCGGCTCCGTCGGACCACTGAAAACCATTGTGCTTATGCAAAACCTTAAAGAAAGGCAATCCACGTTCGCCCAACCTCAAAATAAAATGACTTAAAGCCATCATTTCACTAGTTAGGCTTTGTACCTTCTTCGTGGTCGTAGGAGGTCACAATTGCTCAATGCCCCAAATTTTTTCGGGATTAACCTCAATGTCCCGTGAACAAACAAGTGTCGCGCCCCGCACAGGGTACCACGACTACTCCCGTGGAGACCTAGCTCGCTGCAGCTGGCCTCATACATACATACCACTGACTTCCCAGGATAAGTCAAGCACAGGAGTTCATTGCAGCAGAGTAACTTACAAAGTATCATTGATAAGCAGTATGGCCTGCTGGCCTGATACAACAAGAGTAATACAATGCCTTCACGGCACAAATGGTCTAATTAAAACAAAGACAACTACTCGGCGGAAGCTAGGCGAAACCCCCACAGTCGTAAGAAGTTGACGGCAGAACAGCACACTTCAGGGTTCTGGCAGAACTGGCTCTCTTCCTTCTGGATCCACGAAATCTTCCAAGCCTTCGTCTTGGTATTGTAGCACTCCATCTATTGTTGATAAGTTGCAAGGGTGAGCACTTACGTACTCAGCAAGTCATAGGTAAGAGTAGAGATATGTATAGTAGAGATGTCATGATCCTATGCTATTGAGGGAAAGAGGTGAGAGGGTTTTTCCATAAATACTTTTCTTCCAAGCTTTTCAAATCTCATGCTCATGGCAGCATTTCATATACTTAGGGCACAATCCACATGCCTCTTAGATATCATATGATCACTAAATTATGGTACTACCGCGACACGTCAACACATGACAGCCCACGGCAGCACCCCTTATCATGACAACACATGTCACTTGGGTAATCTTGAACTAACAAATTTTAATTTATAAAACAATACTTGTGTCACACCCCGTGGATTTAATCCACCGAGGCATACTCCTAAAACTCGGGAGCACGAAGTATTCGAATACAGTTTTAACTCTGCAGAGGGGTACCAATTTACCCGCAAGATATATCCACTTTCATGCCCTTCCTATCACAAGGATTGGACCCCTAACTCACTTCATACTGTGAGCGGCAAGGTGGAGATAACAAGAACTTTTGCCATGTTTCACACACAATTCACCCCAGACCCCGTGGTTTTCTTCACGCAAACCACAGTTGTGGCAGGGTTTCACAACCCCCACTAATTGGCGTCTTCCCCTCAGGGTCAGCGTGCATGATCACATCCTGTGATATGTGTTGGAGCGCACCCCGTGTTAATCGTGAGTTTGTCATATAGGGGTTTCATGTGTGATCCACATACTACTTTTTCAGGCCTGTCCCATACCAGGCTTGCGGTCGGCACGTTAATCATGCCACTAGACGCACAACACAAGGTTCTAGGTCCTTATATGCCAGTGACCAGATCATACCACAATCCATGCACCTTCAGTGCCCGCACAACCAGTGCAGCCAAGCACCTCCAGTGCTACCACCATTCCATACCAAAATACTGGTCACGGCTAGGGGTTTTATTTCATGAATATAGATTTATATACATATACTTATCAATTCATGGCTCATTGCTAAACAGTTTATCTTTCCACAGGCAATCAGCCTGATGCTGCCATTTCATAATTCAACTATTCTCAATCTTTCTCATGCAATATTATTATTTTATAATCAAGGTATATTCTAGCAATTCATAAAATATAGGTTCAAGATGTTCAAGAATATGACTTGCCTTCCGCGTCGTAAGAAACAGCAGTTGATGTCGGGTCTGTGACGAAGTCTCCGAACTCGGACTCTTGCTCTGAACAAGGATCAAACAAGCAAACAGGCATTACAATCAATCCTACTCTTACTATTCCACTATATGTGATAATGCAAGGAGAAACACTTAGGTGATACAAGATTTGGAAGCGATTAGGGTTAAACTATGGAAACCAAGGTTAAGATTAGTTGTCAAGGGTTTACAAGGTTCCAAATGTTCCAAAATATCAGAATGATATCAAGGCTGCTGCTGGTTCGCTCAAAAACAGCGAACGCCTTTAGGTCGACATTCGGTTCAAGGCATCGACATAGGGTCGATGGATGATAGAGGGCTCAACTCAAGTTGTAACAGTAGAATAAAATGTAGATCACAACATCAGGAGTCTAGGGGACAAGGTTATGTTCAGTTTGCATACCCAGATGGGGTCAAAATGGCCCAATGCCATTGGCTGACATAGGCTGACAATGCCCAAGAATGGCATTGACATGGTTTGAACAGTTTCTAGTAGCCAAAATGGGTTTTGATTCAAGCATATGATGCACAAGGTAGTGAAGCAACTGTTTGACAAGGTAATTTTTGGTTTGCATGACCAGAGGTGGGTGAACAGGGCTAATGCCACTGGCTGGCATAGTTTGACATAGGGTTGACATGGCCAGAAATTAGGGTTTGCCATATCTTTTGATCTAGGGCTCCAAATGATGCAACACTTTGTCTGGTAGTTAGACATTTGTAACAGGAACAAATGTCTCCACAGGATTTAGGGCAGGAGATGGCCGGAAAGTGATGAAAACTGGCAAGGAAGTTGACTGGCCTGGAGCACATGCAACATAAACAGTGCAGTAACTAGGGCATAGCTATATCTCACAATCTAGGCCGAATTGGAAGTCGTGATAGAAGACAAAGTTGCTCAGAATGGTCCAAAACATCTAAATGGCAAAGTGGTTTGAGCTGGAGTGGCTGGATTTGGAAGATACTGGCTGGAGAAAAGATGAACTCAAATCTGTTTTGGGCATTTCTGATTTAAAGTGATTGAACTCAATTCCTTGCTTGAGTATGGTCCTCAGGGTACTAGAAATGCATTGGTGAAGTTAGATTAACAGATTGCTCAACAGAGAAGCTAAATCAGCAAGTACAAGTTCATGTTCATGGCTGGAAATTGGGGGTTTTTGATTTACAACGAATTTGTTCAAACCAGTAGCTCAGGGGTCTTAAGTGAGCTATTCTAAGCATATTTCACTACTGGCTCGAAGATCAATTCATTCTGGAATGAAATTAATTGCTCGCCGGAGCTACTGGAGTAAAACTGAAATTGCCGGCGACTGAGGGTATTTAGACTAAATTCCAAGCTCGAGAAGCATGAGGGGGATGAGGGAAGCTCACTGGGGGTGTTGGATCGAAGGAGGAAGCAGTGGTTGAAGCCAGCACCGAAGCTCCCTCTTTGCTGCTCACCGGAGAAGAAGAAGACACAGTGAACTGCTGGTTTTCTGGTGTTTTGGAGTGTAAGGAGTAGAGCTGAGCTCTGGTGGGTTTATATAGGCGTGGCTGGAGGCTCTCAACGGTTGGAAAATGCTCGGGGAGTTGTAGCCGGCAAGGAAAAGACGGGATGCGACTTCACGGCGAAGACAGGCGGCGAAACGACTCGGTTCAGCGGCCGTGAAGGCTTTACAGGTGATGGGAAGGTGAACTGATGGCTGGCCGCGGCGAGTTCTCCACGTGGCTATGCTTTCCTGCTGTAGCCGTTGCCGGTGGCGTGCAAACGGGAGAAAACAATGGCTGTGAGTTGCGCCGGGGAAGATCCACAGTAGCCAACAGTGCTCGCACACGTGGCACTGTTCAGCTGGCGAAGATGGCGACCACGGCTGGCTTCCACGACTATGGGCTACTGTAGCAGTGCAACAGGGCGTGCTCGAGGTCGAAGCTCCCGTGCTCGTGCGCTGTCCCAGGTCGTGGTCGAAGCAAGACAGCAGCTCGAGGTCGAAGCAACAGTAGCTGGTCGATTGCACTGCTTTGGTCGAAGTCGAAATAGCCCATCTGGTCATGAACAGCAAGATCTGGTCGAGCCAGGGGTATAAGTGTAATGATTTCGGTTGAAAAGTGGACTGATTTGTAATTCTGGTCTTAGAGAGGTTTAATCTGGAATTTGATTGAATGGATGAGTATGATATTTCTATTAATACTCATTTAGCTCAAATCTGGAGGAAATTTGATAAGGTTTGAGGGATTTCACCTATTTTCGAAAATAGGGTAAAATTAGGGTAAAATAGATCTGGATTTTGTCGATCTTAAATTCTGGTGATTGGGGAGAGATTTTGAAGTTTAAACAGAAGGGAAATATGTATCAAATAGCATTTGGGAGGTGTTCCCTGAAGAAATTCTGAGGTTGGAGTTGATTTGTGAATTTTAGCCTTTTCAGGCTTCCAGGTAAACAGAAAAGGACTTATTCGCAGTAAAATTTGGACTAAACTGCGAAAAGTGTTTAGATGAAACAATCTGGTTCCCAACTTTTTGGAGTAAGTTGAGGGTAAACCTACGAACATATTCCAAAAGATACATGAGTCTGGATAGGGTTAAACCATGATAACTCAGTTATCTGGGATCTGGGGTACTTAGGGTAAATCTGAATTTCCTGTTTTCGAAAACAGAAATAGACTTAGATACTGGGAGTTAGGGTTAGAATTCAATCTGGCTCCTGAAGACTTTTATCTTCAGAATAACTGGTAGGTTAAATCTGGATGATCTGATCTTGATCTGGATCTAGAGAACAGATTTGGAGATTTTTAGGGTTTGGGAGAGATTAGGGTTTAGCTGATCTGGCTACTGCTACAGGGATATATGCATGCAGGATTTTATGCAAAAACTTTTCACCCCCAAAACCAGGGTGTTACAACAAGGAAACCCAAAAGTTTACTAGAAGAAACTCCAAAGGAGTACTATTTGGGATTCAACTTTATTCCATACTTATTCAAGCTATAGAAAGTTTCAGCCAAACCATCTTCATGACTACAGCTTTTAGCGCTCTTTACAACTAGATCATCAACATAAGCTTCTAAGTTACACCCTAATTGAGATTGAAAGGTCTTCTGCATCAAGTGCTGATACGTGGATCCAGCGTTCTTGAGCCTAAATGGCATTCGAACATAGCAGTATGTGCAGACAGTTTTCTCCTCATCTTCTTCTACCATGCTAATTTGATGGTATCTTGAGTAAGCATCCAGAAAGCTCATCAATTTGTAACCTGCTGTTGAGTCAACCAACTAGTCGATGCAGGGAAGAGGAAAATCATCCTTCGGGCAGGCAGCATTGAGATTGGTGTAATGGACACACATGCGCTACTTACCATTAGATTTCATGAACATGATTGGGTTTGCGAGCCATTCAGAATGGTCAACTTCGTGAATAAAGTCAGCCTTTTGGAATTTATCTAACTCTGAATGAATGGCTTCTCTTTTATCTGAGGCAAAGTATCTGAGCTTTTGTTTTATTGGTGGCTATCTAGGCTGAATTACAAGCCTGTGCTCGATCACTTCCCTTGGGAATTCATGCATGTCGGATGGTTTCCACACAAACACATCTGTGTTAGTCTAGAGAAAAGTAATGAGTGCAAGTTCCTATTTGTTCTCCAATTCTGATCCAATCCTAACAGTTCTAGTTGGGTTGTCTGGGAATAGGGAAACTTGTTTAAGTTTTTCGTCTGGTCGTGGGTTTATTTTGACCGCATCTGTCTCTTTAGCTTTGGTCCTAGCATTGACATCCCTAAAAGGAAGCTGATCGTCCAATTCCAAGGAAATGCGATCACAAGTGAGAATCGTGTTCTGGCTGTCCTTGACCATGATCTCACCTTTTGGTCATGGCACTTTGACGCACTAATAAGCATAATGCGTTGCTGCCATAAACTTGGAAAGTGAGGGCCTACTAAGAATTGCATTGTATGCTAAATCAAAATCAATTACATCAAAAGTAATCAATTATGTTCAAAAATTCTCTAGTTCCCCAAGCATAACCAGCAGTACAATCTGGTCGATAGGAGTCATTGAAGGACCAGGGATGACCCCAAAAAATGGGTGGACCACATGTATAATTTTTGAACGAGAGATTTGCATCTCGTCAAGTGCTTTTACAAAGAGCAAGTCAAGAAAACTAACTCCATCGACTAGGACTCTGCCCACTTTTGCGGTGGGAGATATGACCAGTGGGAGTCGCCGTGGTCGCGACAATCCCTTGGGGCAGTATTCCCGACTAAAGGTCAGGGACATCTCCAACTAGCGGGGGTATTGAGGCTCTCTTGGGGGAGCTTCAATATTATTAACCTCTCGGCGAATAGATTTAAAATGGCGCTTGGAGATATAGGATGAAGAACCACAAAAAATAACATTAACATGATTATTTGGTACCTGATATGGCATGACCTCGTCTCTATCAGCGTCCTTATTCCCACTGGGTTGCCTTTTTCTGGTATAGTTGGCATAGGTGCATTACCTTGGTAGAATTCTTTCATGCGCTTTAATTATGTTCAGCAATTCTCGAGATCATGTCCCGAAACCTCGTGCAGTGGACACCACCTCTTATTTCCCTATGATTTAGTCTGTTTTTCTGTGTGGTCGCTGTAGCGTCCACCAGAACGAGGTCTATTATTCTTGTATAGAACTTTGTTACCTTCATCATGTGATCGCTTTTCCATGTTCATGACTTCTCAGAGATGGTTTGTTTTATCCTTTTTTGTCTTTTTGATCTTCCCACCCGTAAATGTTACAGACTTCCTGTTAGTACTTTCTTTCTTTTCAGAGTCTAGACCAGGCTGGGGCGGTAAATCACTCTTGTCGACCATTTTATTCCACTCCACCGCTTCAACTACGTCGGAGTAGCGATCAGTCATGTCGAAAGTTTTGACACTGATCTTGGCGAGTGAATGCTGAGGTCCTCTATAAATCTTCGGTATCAAACACCGTGTTTAAAGGCTATGATTACTGAACTATCAGAAATGTTAGGGATTGTATTTTTTACTCCCACAAACCACTTGACAAACTGCCGGAGAGTTTCACTTGAAGTATGGCATAACCAATAAAGATCATCCTCAATGCCAGGTTTTTCATAGCAATTCTGGAAATTGCTAAGGATAGCATCACATAGCATTTCTCAATTATAAATCAATTCTTCTGGCTGGTTGAAAAGCCAGGTTCGTGCCGAACCCTCATGGACCGTTGGCAAATAATTGGTCATCACCTTTTCATTTCCACCCACTGCTTGGATGGTAGTGACATAGATCCAAAGGAATTTGGATGGGTTTTGTGCCCCATCAAACCGCTCAATCATGCTCGGCTTAAATTTATTAGGCCAGACCACTGCTCGTAATCCCGGCGAAAAAGCCTTGCAACCAACATATGTAATATGCGCCTGTCGATCATCACGACTATCCTCATGGTTGTGGGAAAGGTTGGCATGTGGAACATCGCGGCGTGGTCCCAAGCGTGAGCGTATCGGCTCACAGTCGCGGTCGTGGGAACAATCAGTTCTACGAATCTTGTCGTGACCACGACAAGTTGGTGTGACTCCAGCATGGTTGCATCGTCTCTGGCTATGGTAAGCGCTATCTACTCCCCGAGAATTGGTTACTAATCGCGACGAGGCAGTTGGAGTTACATCTGATGCTACTCCATCGATATTTTCTGCAAGGACTGGTGCAAACGTTACCCCATCATCATTTTTGAAACCGGCAGGAGGGTTGCGGAGCGCTTTCGTGATCACATGAATTCACTCCTATTTACTTCTTCGGGGGAGTCTTAGCCATTATCGCCTTAGCCATTGAGGAATGCTCCGGATCTATGAGTGGCGATTGGTCGCACCTACGTCCACCAAGATGCCATTGGTGGGACGTTCCAAGGCCGAAGTTTGCGGTATCAGGGCGAAGTTGTGCAAGACGCAGAGTTTCTTCTGTGGTATTGTGAACTTCTTCTTCTTGCCGCAAGCGAGCTTCATCTTCTTGCCGTTTGCGGTCCTTTTATTCCCTAGCAAGCCATTGCTCCAGGGTCTCCTCGGAAAGTCCAACGACTTCCCATGGAGCCAAAACCGCAGATGGAGAGAACATCTCCTCTTTTTCTGAGTCATACTCAAAGTCAAGGAGGGAATGGAAATTGTTTGGAGTAGATTCTTCCAGACCCAATGAACGGTAATTGCCAAGATCACCTATATCTGATGTGGAAACATTGGGACCTCCAGCGCCCGCATTGGTCAAGACAATGGGTTGTGGCTCATACTCGCCTTCGGATGTAGCAAGGCTCACAGAAAGCAAGTGAACTGCTCTTTTAGGTTCTCAGTCGATGGATGTGACTGGAGCCAGAGAAGGGTTCTCCTCGGCATAGGGCTCGACGGCGACATCGATCTCTTCCATGCGAACAGCGTCCTCATCCATGAAATTGGAATAGTTGGCAAGATCAAAGTCATTCTCTAAATCGTATGCATAGGGCACAGGATCCATAGATATGGCAACCTTGGTGAAGAAGACAATGTCCTGTCGATTCCCACAAACGGCGTCAGCTGTCGACGATTGGGACAATATCCCAAGCCAAACTTACATATATTTAAGTTATTTAGAAGGGGGACGGTATCTATTAATCACCAATGAATATCACCGTAAAAATGAAACCAGACGCACTGTGTTTATACAGGCTCGGGCCCTCGTATTCTGAGTAATAGCTCTACTCCTGTTGGATTTTCACTATCAGAATGATAGATTACAAAGTGTATAGAGTTTAAAAATCTTTGTATTGTATAACTCTCATTTGATCTCTCTTCATTTTTTTTTCCTGGGGTCTCCTTGGGGTCTCTTTATACTTCCCCAAGAGGCGCTAGTTGCTTCATCAGAGGGATACTTTGGCGGTTGCAAGCAATTGCAAGCGGTTGTTGTCCACCAGTTATGATGTGATGGTTATGGATAACTACACGTTCATCCTTCTAAATAGTGAAGAGTTACTCATATTACCCTGGGAATAACGAACCACATTGGTCAAAGAGCAGTTATGGTCTATCAAATATGATTGCATAACTGCATCACCCTTAGACCGTGGTCGCTAATATAAGTCTCGACCAAACCTTTCTTTCTTGAATTGAAGGTACTTCCAAGCTCAATATTTATCTCAATTCACTATCATGGTAAGGATAAAGAAACCACTATCGATTTTCTCGTGAAGAGAATTAAAGATAACTCTCTTATTACATGGTCGCATACTGGCTGCGACCATATATTGGAGATTACCATATCTCAGCGACCATAGTAACCACGGGTAGTGACCACAAACTATGCGACCTTAGGTATTACGATCGCAGAGGTCGTAGCCACAAACATTGAGACCACGGATACTGCGCTAGCGTAATGATCATCCATAATGGGTCTGATATTTGTTTAACAAAATGGGCCATATATAGTCCAAAAGATCTTGAGCTATCACAAAATCTCTTTCTATGGTCGCGAGCGACCATGGAAAGGTACAAACAGATAACTTTGATTAAATCCAGAAGATCTTGGACTATCACATGATCTCTCTCTGTGGTCGCAAACGACAACGGAAAGGCAAAATAGATAACTTGGGTAATAATCTCTATCACCAGTATTCACCACATTTATTTGTGATAGCACCATAGACTGACAAAGCTATGGATTTGCATACTTGCATACATGGGCATACGCATTGCATTCATTCATCAAGGGCAAAGTTATTTTGAGCCTTGAAGACGACGACCATCAGCACAGCTTAATTAGAGATTTTCTGTGGACTCGTTCTGCAAATGTAATTAACCATGAGCTTTTCAAAAACCCTGAGGAACTATGAACCACACAATCTCCTGAAGTCAAGATGTATCTCCATAAGGCGTAGTGAGAATATGTAAATCACAATGGGACTTGTAACTTGTAATTTATTTGAGAATTAATAAAATACATGTTTAAGATTATGTGTTCTCTATGTTATTTTATGTGTATACTTATGTATACTGGCACTCCCGCACCACAAAAAGGGTAATTTCACCCGGGGAGACATCTTTCGAATGAAACACTTATGTTACTTTGCTTCAATGCGAATGCGAGTATTATGTATATAGAGGGAGCCAAGGTTCCAACACCAAGTTTCCTGCAAAAACATCAGAGATTTTCTGCCGCACATGTTCCTTTATTTTGCTTTTGTTTCACGAGCAGCTCACGAATCCGAATCTCCCCCTCTGCACAACACTCCCCTCTGCTGCACATCAACTTCACTTCCACACATCAAATCGGTCTGCCGCCACATGATTTCTCTGCCATACATGGGGTGTACGGCAAACTCAATTTCTCTGCCGCACACCCCATGTGCAACAGAGAACTCACCCACCACCAGATAGCCACATGTCATCTCCTGTTTTAACCGCACAGTTCAACGCTGTCATTTTTATAAATTTTTCAAACACAGGATTAAATTCGCAATTTTCTTTTTTAATTGGGTTATTTATATTAGTATGTCATAATAAAACACGTGCATATTCGTACATATATGTGGTTATAAATACATGCATCTATTTAAGTGCATATAATTATCTAAAATGACATAATTTAAGGTATAAATTTTTAAATAATGCTATAAATGTTCACCTTTTTATATTAATAGTTGTGCATGCATTTGAGTTACAAAAAATATGTACATATCTATTGGCTAATTTTAGTGCATAAAAGTATGAACTTGTATTTGCATGCATGAGTAATGTATATGTGAAAATACAAAAATTATAAAACTACTCAAAGTAGTCGTGCATTTATAGATGAATAAGTAGACAAAAATATTCCAAAGTATTAGATATAACTTTTATTTAATAATAAAACACTATTTTTATAAAATTAATATGGTAATAAAGACATTTGGAAACAAAAAGGTTTTAGCTAGGCCAAATAAAAAATATAGGAATACAGAGAAAATATTAATTTTGGAGTTGATGAAGGGTTAAAGGTCCTTTTGAGAATATAACAATTTTTGGTATAGTACCTCGAAGTCAAGATTTTGAAAAAGTACAAACACTATGTTTTAGTAAAATTCTGCGCACTCATGAAAGAGTAAGTTGATCATAGTTCCTTTTAAAGCATGAAAATAGAACACTTTAATTTAATAAATGCAAACATGGAATTTTACACTTAAAACCATAAGACAGACATTTAAATATAAAAGGTATTAATTATTATTTTTTGTGAAAATAAAAGGTGTTAACTAGGTCCTATAGAAATTGTTAGTGATTTGAAGAGAATTTACCAGTATTTGAAATCGCTGAAAAGCTAAAGATATTTTTGAAAATATAAAGACTTTAATATGGTAAGGAAAATTCAAGATTTTGAAAATACACAGTTTTTTTAGTAAGATGTTGTGCCGTTGCATATGAGAATATGTACACGATATTATAAAATATTTCTGTTACAATGCAAAGTAAGTAATAGATGCATTACATTGCAACTAATTTTCTTGGAGAAATAATGCAAACAATCACAGACAGCATGAGCATGTATTAACACACACTTGCCTACAGAACCGGTGTTGATGTTTGACTCCCACCACTCGAGGTCGAATGATCGTTCTCTCACACTTGCCTACAGAATCGGTGTTGATGTTTGACTCCCTCCACTCGAGTTCTAATGATCATTCTCTGACCTATCAGATTCCTATTTTAAGAATATATATATATATATATATATATATATATCGGTGTTGATGTTTGACTCCCTCCACTCGAGTTCTAATGATCATTCTCTGACCTATCAGATTCCTATTTTAAGAATATATATATATATATATATATATATATATATATAGGGAGACACTATTTTACATCCACTCCTAGAATAATTATTCCATACCCATCTTCAGCACCGTTGGATCGTGCACTGATATTACAAATTTACAAACAGTAGCATTAAATTTGACGGCAGTAACTTCCACGAGATTATCCCTAAAAGCCGACGGGAGGTTTATTATAACTACACATCATCCCTAAAAAGTAGGAACTGCCTCAAAAATAGAAAACGAAATCATATATCAACCAGTAAAAAAATGCAAAACCTCTCTCATCCCACCAAAACATTAGAGAGGCGATCGTCATCCTCTTCGCCGGTTTTGATCACCAGTAAATTCGAGGTGATCATCAGTAAATTTTGAGACTTACTACCATAATCAGGTAATTCACTGTCCTGACTATTTAAGTTTACTGTATTTTTAATTATAATTTACTGGTCGTATTCTTTCTTAAATGTCACATATTGATTTACTAGAAAGATCAACATCCCCAAGAGAACAACAAAGAACATGCAGAGTTTTGTTTGATCATTGTAATACATAGTCAAATGATTTAACACCTCCACGTTCAATAGAAGGATCAACACAAGATGATTTCTCATCCCATGCCCATACACATGTATGTATATTCTCTTCCCAACTATAATGGTGGCAAATTATTGCGAAAATGTAACGTGTACACTAGTATTAGAACTGTTACTGTCATACAAATCGACCAGTAAATTTTTCATAAATATTGTTTATATACATTAATGTTAGCATATAATCAGTAAATTCATTCAATAAAGACAATAAATTTACCATACGATTATTATACAATGAATTTACTAGTCGTATAATGTACATCTGCACTGGTCGATATGAATTTGCCAGTCGTGTTGTCCACAATCATCAGTAAATTTATTGTCTTTGTGCTAATATTTTACTGATCGTTAACTAAAGATTTACTAGTGATATGTCCCCGATAGTAAATCTTTTTATACACATGAATGAAAAATATATTGTCTTTGAACAATCAATTTACTGGTCGTGTTGTCCACGATCATCGGTAAATTTATTGTCTTTGTGCTAACATTTTACTGATCGTAAGCTAAAAATTTACTGGTCGATATGTCATACGACTAGTAAATCTGTTTATACACATGAATGAAAAATTTACTGGTCGTATTGTTCACAATATAAAGAGATTTACTACAACACTTTAGATTTACTGTCCCCGATACATAGATTTACTAGTCATATTGAAAAATTCATTATCTTTGAACAATCAATTAACTGGTCATATTGTCCACGATCTCTCTTTTTATACATGTTAATGATAAATTTACTGTCTTTATTCTATAAATTTATTGGTCGTATGCTAACGGATCTTCACTGGTCAATCTGAAGTCAAAATATACAATAATTTACGCTTGATTGATATGATACCTCGGTTTAATAGTACTATTGATCAATTTACTGTATTTGTTCTAATGTTTTACAGGTCATATTCAATAGATTTACTGGTCGAATTATCCACGATCTCTCTATTTATACACATTAATGAAAAATTTACTGGTCGTATGTTGTAAATTTACTGTCTTTGATCAGCATTACTCATATTCAAGTAATTTTACTACCTTATTACAACTACCAGATATTCCTGAAGATATTATACCAGCTGTAGGAATGACTTTCAAACTGATGAAGAAGCGTACGATTAGATACTCGCACTACCATAGAAACAGACATCCAAGACGGCATATCACAGACGGTTATGAATTTTTCAATAGAACACCGTCTGCGAAGGCCTGTCGGGAGAATATGTTAAGTTATCACAGTCAGTTCTGATGTCAAAACCAACTGTGATAGTTAACCAGACGGTTTTGAACACAAAACCGTCTGTAATAGTCTACTTATCACAGACGGTTTTAAACTAAAACCCGACTGTGATAGATACAATCGGTTCTCAACTGAGAACCGTCTGTGATAACTAGAATATCACAGACGGTTCCATTATCAAAACCGACTGTGATATATACAATCGGTTCTGAACTCAGAACTGACTGTGATAGTGTAGTATTAGAGACGGTACTAATATCAGAACCGACTGTTCTAAACAGTGCCGGCGCTTCAAATTCTCAACTATGTTCATTTCGGTCTCCGATCTTCGCGCGGTGCCTAGGAGAACATGAAGTGTCGCCTTGGAAATTCTGTGAATAACTTGACAGTGGAATAATTGCCATTTACTTTACAAGTTTTTATAATTCTCAAACTATTTGACTCCTTAGCTTCTCTGCGCCAATGGCATCCTCAATGGCATCGTCAGTCTCGCCCTCCCCGGAAAGAACTCTCAATCTTTTGGACTTACCCCTGTATTGTTAATCCCTGTTCAGTACATTCTTGACCAGTTGATTTGCACAGGGAAGGGGAGCCGTGGAAGACTCGGGAAAGGTGAAAGCCAAGCTGAGGGCCCTCCAAGAGGAGCACAAGCTCCTTACGGAGAAGCACACTCAGCTACGGCTTGACCTGGACGATCTCTTCCAGCACATTCAGCGCATGAAGACGGATGGTGACAATGCTAGGGCGAGGGCGAGGCGTCTTCGCGAGGAGAAGCAAGCCGCGGATATGACCATCGCTGACTGCGGTTTGACTATGAAGGATACCATCGCGAAGCTGAGGGAGGTCGCAGGCCTTCTCGACGCCGTAGTAGTTGATCCTGAGAAGAATAACTTGTCGCTGGAGGAGTCCTACGTCCTGGCTGCAAGTCAAACTGACTTTATTTTAGATGCAGCCAGGGCTAAGACCACTCCTTGACCTAGCATTTTGTATTTTTACTTTTTTGTAAGTGATGAAAAAAAATTAATGAAAAATTTGTTCTTATGTCAATTTTCCAATTTTCCAGCACGTTCTTGGACAGCATGCTATCTTCCCTCTTTCTTTATCTTTCTTTAGCTTTTGGCGAACATTCAACCATACAAAGGTATGTGCACTGTGTGCAATCAAGGAACGACTATCGCGATCATATACATAGAAGTGGTAATCTTTGGCGCGTGAGGGTAGTCCTTCGGAGCCCTACAAATAATATAGAAACAATATAGAAGTCGTAGGTCCCATGCAAATTATATAGAAAGAACATAGAAGTTGGGCTTATTTGGCTGGATGGCATTGTGGCATGCCAAACGCGAGTGTGGTGCAACATATTTTTTATGGCGAACAAAAAAAATTTAGAAACAATATAGAAGTTGGGCCTATTTGGTTGGATAGTCCCAAAAATGTCCGACGCTTCGAGTTCTCAACGTGCTTTGAATATCACAAACGGTTCTGAGGTAAAAAAAAGTTTGTGATAGTCACATTACAGACGGTTTTTATGTAGGGACCGACTATGATAGTCCCAACAGTGACCGACGCTTCGAATTCTCAATGTTCTTTCAATATCGTAGACGATTTTTAACTCAAAACCGTCTGTGATAGTCACATTACAGACGGTTTTTATGTAAGGAACGACTGTGATAGTCCCAACAGTGATCGACACTTCAAATTCTCAACGGTGTGTTGTGTCATTTCGGGTTCTGATGTTCGCGCGGCGCCCTAGCCTGAGAACATGAAGCGTCGCCTTGGAAATTCTATAAATAGCTTGTTTTTCATTAATGATGAAAAAAATTAATTAAAATTTGTTCTTATGTCAATTTTCTAATTTTCCAGCACATTGTTGGAATATCACAGACGGTTCTGATTTAAAAACCATCTGTGATAGTTATATCACAGACGGTTTTGAGGTAAAAACCATCTGTTATATCATCGTTTGAAGTCAGACGGTTCTGATTTAAAAACCGTCTGTGATAGTTCTATCACAGACGATTTTCACCACAAAACCGTCTGTAATAGTGTTGTATTACACACAGTTTTGATATGATAAATGTCTGTGATATTTTTGCGATAGTTCTACACAAATACGCCAGTTCACACATTGAAGTATATGTCTGAAACAGCAATACAAATACACAAATATACACCAATACAAATACACCAATTCACACATTCGATGTATATTACAAAAGTCACATCTGAAAGAGAACCTTTGCAATCAAACAACAAATGTAACTACCAACTACAAGTTAGACCTGATACATCACAAATCCATTCATCTGAAATAGTAAATGTATGAACCACGTTTGACTTAACCACAGAAGTTCAGTTCAGAGACGCCCGAGGAGCTGGACTTGGCGTTGAGTCACATTTGTCTTGGTGATCTCTTCTGGCTCAAACTCAACTCATCAATGCAAATCAACTCAACTCAGTTGAGTTGAGTTGAGTTGGAGCCTGAGGAAATCACCAATACAAATGTAAGATGCTTTCTATAGGTCCTGATTTGAGAAACACGCTGAGCTTGAGGATCTTCTTGACCGAGCCAACTAAGATCTCGCCCTTCACTAACTTCCAGCTCTCGACGGTGATCTTCACCCTTTCTTTCGCCAACAAGCCAACGTAGGCAGCATACTGTGACGAAGAACCGTGAACTACGTTGCCCCTCGTGAACATCGTCCAAGGACCTGCACAGAATCATGTTGAAAAGAAGACATATAAAAATGGAAGATACAGGAATCGCAGGATAATTGCCATCATAGGATTAGGATAATCTAACAATGCCGGAATTTTACTTGCCTTACAATGCCGAAATCTAGCCGAGAGAGTTGAAGCTACGATCGATTTTGGACTTGATTCACTAGAGAAACTAGTGGCCGTCGATGGAGGTGCGGCGACCATCAATGGAGGTTACGGGTTAGGGTTTGTTGTGCCCAAGGAGAAAAAGAAGTGGAACGGTTCAACTGGAAGCAAAGCTCCAGGGAGGGAACAAGTATTTGTAGAAGTCGAACGGTTCGACGTCAAGCAAAATTCCAGGCATATTACATATGGTTCGGACATCAAAACCGTCTGTAATAGTAAAGCAGACGTTTTTGATCTCCCAACCGTCTGTGATAATCCCAACAGTGTCCGACGCTTCGAATTCTCAACATGCAATCGTGGATAACCGCACATGATAACTGTGCAGATGAAGAGACTTAATTATTTACTTCAAATTTAATTTGCATCGAATTATGTAATCTGACGCTTCAACTTCTTAAGTCGGCACTGTTCCGCCATGTGGCAGTTTATCTCCCGAGAAATAATCATGAAGTTATTGACCTTGAAAACCAGTAGTGCGCTTTTTAAAACTCGAGGCACCCGCGCATATGAATCTTCACCTTCTAGTTCTATAAATAGCGAGGCTCTTCAATCCTTAAGACTTACAAATTCTTGGCTAAGTCTTTTAGGAATTCTGCTCCTAAATCCTTGTCTTTATTCCCTCCTCAACTCCCCACCTTGATGGAGAGCCGAGATTCCAATGAGGTTATTGAAATTGAGAGTGATGAGGAAGAGATAAGGAATGAACTCGATCAGGATCTTCAGAAAGTAAGTCCTCTCTGAAACTCTAATGCAGATATTTCTTTTATGACTTGATTACCTCCAAACAAATGCATTTCGAAATCCATAGGTGCCTGAGGAAATGCTCCCTCCAAAGAAGAGACTCAGAAATGATGAAAAATCCTCCAGTGGAGCTGCAGCGAAGACTCTAGAGGGTGTTGAGGCCTGTGTTACCACATTGCCCCTTGCAACCCCTCCAGTTGCATCGACTCCACCTTTGGAGATCCATAACAATCCTTCCAATATCCCCTCTTCAACACCTTTGGATCATCAGCTTTTCTTGGATGATCAACTTTATGGGGTAAGTCGCACACTTCCACATCCAAATCCACTCCGAAGCTTGGCAATCATCTTCACCCTCTCTGCTGGTCGTTATGTGTTTCAAAACTAACCCATGCATGTGCCAAAGAGAAAGCTGCCTTGTGCAGAACTCTCCAAGAAGAAAAAGAGGCGCTAGAGAAGCATTCTGAGGAGATGTCTTCTGCCATTCTGCACTTGGCAGAGTGCTATGAGGGTTCTCGCAAAGAAGCGCGCAGGTTCCGGTCGGAGAGAGATTATGCTCGGCAGCAGCGAGAACTCTCTGATACAATAAGGAACAGCTGCACTCCTTTGCTGAGAGATGATGTAGATAGGCTTAGAGCTATTGCTAGTTCTCTTGGGGCGGCCAGTGTAGATCCTACTGATGCCAATACGTCCCTAGGAGAACATTGTAAATTACTTTCGGATTAGGTCGACGCTTTGGTCGCTTGTATCCCTCATGTATGCAAAGATTGTAAGAAATAAGAAATTTCTTTTCCTTATATATCTGGCTTTTCAAATGATTATGTATACTGATAATCACCAAATGATGTTCTCTGTGTGAAAATGTTAACAAGAAAATACTTCTGCGATCAAGACGGTTTTTAATTCAAAACCGTCTCTGATAGTAACATTACATACGGTTTTAATGTCAGTACCGACTGTAATAGTCTCAACGTTCTTTGAACATCCACAGATATATATATACACCATAACACCATAATATATCATTTTTTTAATACTAACATTAAAAATAAGATAAAACCAAATATGAAAAATATTTTATTCAATCATTTGGTCACGTTTCTAATATTATTGCTACCCGTCCGATTGGTATTGGTGGCTCTTACATGCAAATTCATCATCATATACTAATTCACCAGAGAAACTAGTGGCCGTCAATGGAGTTGCGGCGGCCATCAATGGAGGTTACGGGTTAGGGCTTGTCGTCCCCAAGGAGAAAAATAAGTGGAACAATTCAGCTAGTCGAACGGTTCAGATCTTATCGTCGTCTGTGATAGTAGAGCAAACTATTGATTTTATAATTATCACAGACAGTTATGAAGTAAACACCGACTGTGATCGTAAAGCGGACAGTTTTGAGCTCGGAACCGTCTGTGATATTCTAATTATCACCGACGGTTCAGATGTCAAAACCGTCTGTGATATTTCTGTCATAGTTCTACACAAATGCACCAATATTACTGACGGTTTAAAGTGAAATCCGTCAGTGATAGTTTCTGTGATATTCTGTTCTACAAAAATGCATCGATATTACCAACGGTATTATATAGAACCATCTATATTGAACCTGGTATAAAAGGTCTTTTGGCGGATGTTTTGAGCTAGTCGTACACTCTTACTCGACATATCACTACCACAGAAACAAACATCCAGGACGGCACATCACAGACGGTTATAAACTTTTCAATAGAAAACCGTCTATGAAAGCCTGTCGGGAGAAAATGTTAAGTTATCACAGATGGTTTTGAGATCAGAACAGACTGTGATAATCTGATAGACGGTTTTGACCTTGGAACCATCTGTGATATTCTAATTATCACAGACGATTCTGAGCTCAAAACCGTCTGTGATAGTGCTAGACTATCACAGTCGGTTCTGACCTTGTCTAGTTCATTGTTTTCATCATATCTTTTTCATATAAACTCAGATTTTCACATTCTTGTACTTGCTGGAAACATCAGATCGTGGTCTACAACTTTTCTGTTGAGGTTGAAGTCAAATTCGGTATCCATCTATGAGATATTGTCCGTTAATATCGATGGCATACAGTTTGAGACGGCTTCGGTAAAATTGTCATATCTTTTGATTTCCACGACCGTTTTTGACGTTCTTATACTTTTTCGAAAGATAAAAAAATCCTCTACAACTTTGGTGTTGACCAGATCCTCCAATTCATAGTTCTTGGGGCCCGAAATTGCTAATCATTATGAGAGATGGTTCTGAGCACAGAACCGTCTGTGATAATCGCGTTAATCTGTCGCTGTCTAGTTCATTGTTTTCATTATATCTTCTTCATACGAACTCAAATTTTCACATTCTTATACTTTCTAGAAACATCAAAGCGTGCTCTACAACTTTTATGTGGAGGTCAAAGTCAGATTCAGTATCCATCTATGAGATATTGGGCCGTTAATGTTGATGGCGTACAGTTTGAGACGGCTTCGGTAAAATTCCCATATCTTTTGATTTCCAAGACCGTTTTTGACGTTCTTATACTTTTTGGAAAGATAAAAAAATCCTCTACAACTTTGGTGTTGACCAGATCCTCTAATTCAGAGTTATTGGAGCCGAAAATTGTTAATTATTATGAGAGACGGTTTTGAGCTCATAACCGTCTGTGATAATCATTATCAGACTTTGCGACTTTGCGACTATAAAATTTAAGGCGGGCTTTGTCCCGCTCATTTCCACACTTTGCGACTTTTCACTTCACTTGCCCTAACTCAAAGCGGCACACTTTGCGACACTTCACTTCATTTCCACCGTTCTACACCGCGGCACCACTATAACCCTAGATCCACACCGATCCGAGCTCGACTACGCCACCACCACTCCATTGCCCACCATCATCTTGTCGGCCACGTCTCATGGGCCGATGATGACTACAAGCAGCTCCCTCAACAATGACCATCCGATGACCACTTCTTCTTCCTCGGCCACGAGACAGCCGACGGTTTCAGCACCTCTTCGGTTGTGGTCGAGCTACAACGGCCTCCTCCAGCAGCTTCCTCAAGTTCTTCTGCGGCTGCGTTCTTCAGCACCATGGCATCATCTCTCATTCAAGCCTCGGTGACAATTGCCTCTCTTAAACACTCTCTCCCCCTGCTCCTTGTTTCCTAGATGTTGTAAAGTGACTAGTTTGTAGTTGTGTGATGAACAGCTGAATAGTGAAAATTAAAATCTGGTGTGAACTGAATCTTAGTTGATAATTGTTTATGTTGAATCTGTTTGACCTATTCTCTGTTTGAATGCTGCCAATTCTTAGTTGATAATTTTTTATGTTTAATTGAAGCTCTTAGTGAATTTGATTGCAAATTAAAAACTCTGTGTTGTCTTTGGTATCTAAAATCTATGTTTTGGCTATTAACTATGAACAGACTTATGAACTCTAAATTCAGTGTTTATGTGATGATTCAGTGATTTATATTTGAGCTAAAAACTGTATGTGATAATGATTAGCAATTTCAGGCCCCAAGAACTCTGAATTATAGGATCTGGTCAACACCAAAGTTGTAGAGGATTTTTTTTATCTTTCCAAAAAGTATAAGAACGTCAAAAACGGTATTGGAAATCAAAATATATGGCAATTTTACCGAAGCTGTCTCAGATTGAGTAATTTGAATCCGAATTGAACTAGAGTTTAAAAATTACACAACTAACTTTGCCCAAATTTTAGCGTGATGAAAATGGCCGAATTTGAAGATTACCCCAACAAACTTTTTGTGGGATTTCTTGCAACGATTCCATAAAGTATAAATTTATCCCAATCCGAGTTCGGATGAAAGAATTATGATGAAAATACCGAAACAGATCTATTAGATTCAAACTGTACGCCATCGACATTAACAGCCCAATATCTCATAGATGGATGCTGAATCTGACCTCGACCTCAACAGAAAACTTGTAGAACACGATCTGATGTTTCCATAAAGTATAAGAATGTGAAAATCCGAGTTTGTATGAAGAAGATATGATGAAAACAATGAACTAGACAGCGACATATTAGAATTAATTGGACGCGATTATCATAGACGGTTCTGAGCTTAGAACCGTCTATGATAATCATTATTAGTGACGATTCTGAGCTCAAAACCGTCTGTGATAATGATTATCAGTGACGGTTCTGAGCTCAGAACTGTTTGTGATAATCATTATCACAAACGGTTCAAAACCGTCAGTGATAGTCTCGGACTATCACTGACTCGAATATTACTGACGGTTCAGAACCGTCTGTGATGACTGTTTTGAACCGACTGTGATGTTGTATTCTGTAGTAGTGTATTGTCCAGTTGGAAGAGATCCGGGGCAAGGAAGAGCAATATCTCAAAAGGGGAGCATTTGGGGGCAACAAATTTGAAGATCCAAGGTTGGTACTTGCTCCTAAGGCATACACATTACTTGATTTCATCATCAATATCGATCTCCATTGATTGATCAAATTAGAGGGAGAGGGAGGGGAAGCTACAGTAGCAAATCCTAGTTGTAACTCATTTTCGACCTGTAGCTATTTAATTGCTTTATGATGTGTGTTATCCACGCCCCCAACTAATTGCTTGCAGTTCAAGTAGTAGTTAAGTAGTTATACCGCAAACTTCACATCAAACACTAGCTAGCTAGATTTATAATTTATTGCGTGTCGACCGTACGTAGAGTATTACTAATTAGCATGCTTATGAATTTAATTAATTGCAGATGGTCCATCGAGACTGGATGTATAATGACAACCGAGTGAGTGAGGAATACATGAAAGGTGTTTTAGATTTCCAAAAAGTTGCTGATCAAGACATGGCGAAGAAGGGTTTACCATATATGTACTGTCCTTGCGTAGACTGCCAGAATCTTAATATGTTCACCAACTCATCTCAAATTGTCTCCCACTTGATCCGATGTGGTTTCAAAAAGGGGTATACGTGTTGGGTCCACCATGGAGAAGAGACAACTGTAGAAACAAGTGATACTCAGGTTGAGGAACATGACATGTCGGATCCCAACAACGACTTCAATGAGGATATGCCAGAGGATGACAATTTAGATGACATGTTGCATGATGTGGAAGGAAATTACAGTGAAAGGGAGTTTGGCAAATTCAACCGCTTGATTGAGGACTCAGAAAAGCCATTGTTCCCTAGTTGCAAGTCGAAGTACACAAAGTTGGCCTCCGTGCTTGAACTGTTAAAATTAAAGGCAAGTAACAGCTGGACCGACAAGAGTTTCACGGCACTGTTAGATCTTTTGGCGGGCATGCTTCCGGAAGGAAACCAGTTGCCAAAAAACACCTACCAAATGAAAAAGCTGTTGTGTCCTTTGGGAATGGAAGTAGAAAGGATACACGCATGCCCTAATGATTGCATCCTTTACCGTAACGACTACAAGGATATGAATGTTTGTTCGGTGCGCGGCGCATCCCGCTATAAGCGTAAGGACCGAATCGACGACGGCGACTGCGCTAAGATAAAGCAAGGACCTCCTGCTAAGGTGTTGTGGCATTTGCCCGTCATTCCCCGCTTGTAGAGTTTGTTTGCAAACCGTAAAGAGGCAAAATTATTGCGTTGTTACTCGGAAGACCGGAAGAAGGATGGAAAGCTGAGACACCCTGCTGATTCTTTGCAGTGGAGAAACATCGACAGGGAATTTGTTAACTTAGGAGCGGAATTGAGGAATATTAGGTTCGGGTTCAGTACCGATGGAATTAATCCTTTTGGTAACATGAGCAATCGACATAGCACTTGGCCGATTCTTTTGTGTATCTACAACCTTCCTCCTTGGTTGTGTATGAAGCGCAAGTACAACATGATGTCTCTACTTATCTCAGGACCAAAACAACCCGGAAATGATATTGATGTGTACCTAGCATCATTGATAGAGGATCTCCTAACAATGTGGAACGAAAGGGTGCAAGTATGAGACGCATACAATCGAGAGACCTTCATCCTACATGCTATGATATTCTGCACCATCAACGATTTCCCTGCCCTTGGAAATTTTTCGGGCCGTAGTACGAAAGGAGCCAAAGCCTGTGCCCACTGCGAAGATGAGACTGAGAGCGTGTGGCTGAAGAATTGCTGGAAAACAGTGTACATGCGTCACCGTAGGTTTCTTCTGAAGAATGACATGTATCGTAAGAGGAAGAGGGAATTTGACGGCCACAAGGAAGATGGTTCAACCCTAGAGCCTACGCGCGGGAAAGAAGTTTACTCACGGGTGAAGGACATAGACGTTGTGTTTGGAAAGGGTGGTAAATTGAAACCCCGCACGAAGAACACTTGAAAGAAGAGATCGATATTTTGAGACTTACCGTATTGGGGGCATTTAGAGGTTCGTCATTGCATTGATATCATGCATGTAGAGAAGAATGTTTGCGACAGTTTAATCGACCTATTGCTGAACATTCCTGGGAAGACAAAGGATGGCATCAATGTGCGGCGTGACATGATCGAAATGAAAATCAAGCTCGAGCTAGCACCGAAAGAGGACGATAAAGGCCGTATATACCTCCCCCTGCTTGCTACACTTTGTACAAGGCTAAGAGGACAGTATGGTGTTAAAGTTCCATCAGGTTACTCTGCAAATATGAAAAAACTTGTGTCCATGGGCGATTTGAAATTGCTGGGTATGAAGTCTCATGATTGTCACGTGTTGATGACACAAATGCTTCATGTTGCCATCCGGAGTATTCTGCCGCATAAGGTCAGAGAGACGATCACGAGGCTGTATTATTTCTTCAATGCAATTTCTTGCAAGGTCATTGATCCCGAGGGACTAGATTCTCTGCAGAGCGAAGTGGTTCGAACTCTCTGTCAGCTTGAGATGTATTTTCCTCCATCGTTTTTTGATATCATGGTCCATCTCACCATCCACCTTGTCAGAGAAATCAAGATATGTGGACCCGTGTTCCTACGTTATATGTATCCATTCGAGAGGTACATGGGTGTACTTAAGGCCTACGTGAGTAATCGGTCTCGGCCCGAGGGTAGCATTGTCGAAGGTTATGCAGCGGAAGAGGTTGTTGAGTTCTGCGTCGATTACATGGCCGAGGTAGAAGCAATAGGAGTTCCTGTGTCTCGTCACGAGGGGAGGCTTGATGGTGTTGGCACTGTTGGACGGAGCGCCATCACTCCTGATTTTGATATGTACTCGAAAGCTCATTTTTGGGTGTTGCAACACATGACGGAGGTGTCTCCGTACATCGAAGGGCACAAGGAGATGCTACGACAAGACAATCCTCACCGATCCGAGGTTTGGATCATGGGAGAACATAACAGTCAATTCAACGCGTGGATGAAAGTGTGAATCACTGGAGAGTCCGCAAGTGAGAACCTTAAATAGTTGTCAAAAGGGCCCACGTGTACTGTACAGACATGGTAGGGATACGACATCAATGGGTACACATTTTACACGAAAGCTCAAGATCGAAAGAGCACTGTGCAAAATAGTGGAGTGAGCGTAGAAGTTTTTCATAAGGAGTTCAGCGAGACAGGCCCAACAAGGATAGTACGTGGATTGAACTCGTACTATAGGTTCATTGAAGAAATTTGGGAGCTCAATTACGTACTGTTCAAGATTTCCCTGTTTCGATGCCGATAGGTCCAAATCCCACAGGGTGTGAAGGTTGACAGTTACGGTTTCACTTCTGTGGATCTCGATCGAGTTGCTTAAAAAGATGAGCCATTCATACTTGCAAAGCAAGCCATTTAGGTCATTTATGTCACTGACCCGGCCAATAAGAAGTGGCACGTCGTCCTTCATGGAAAGAGAAGGATTGTTGGAGTTGAAAATGTCGTAGACAAAGAGGAATACAATCAATTTGATGAGATGCCTCCATTTGGAGATGGCATACAGGTCGATACTGAAGACACCGACGAAACCAGTTACGTGCGTATGGATCACCAGGAAGGGTTATACTTTAAAGGTAATCAACCGTCCTTATCTCTCTGTTTCCATCAGTAGCTTATATATCTCCTCTAATTCTCATCTTTGCAGGTCCACGGCAAGTGGAAAGTTGAGGATAACATGGTTGTGTATGTGGAAATTGTCGGTCAAAGTCCCCATTTGTATATAACATTTATTGGAGCATGCCCCACATTGTAACTAATTTTCAGAGCATTTCGACTCCATTTGAAATATCTGAGTGTTCATTTAAAACAAGTTTTCAAGCATTCAGAGTTGCAGAGCCACAGAGTTTCTGGTTGTAAAACTCTACATATTACGTAGAAGACGTTCAAAGTTAAGGTTCTGAAGTTAGGAGCATTCGTTCAGTCACAGCCGGTTCTGAAGTCAAAACCGTCTGTGATAATCTCTTATCACAGACGGTTATGAAGTTAGGACCGATTGTGATAATCTCTCTACATGGTACATAGTTCAAGGCGGGCTTTGTCCTGCTCATTTCCAGACTTCGCAACTGTTCACTTGCCCTAGCTCTCTCCGCCCTCGCACCGTTCGGCGCGATCACCTCCATCGCCTCCCCATAGTCCGGCGCGATCACCTCCATCTCCTCCCCACCGTCCGTCGCGATCACCTCCATCTCCCTCCCACCTTCCGGCGCGATCACCTCCGTCGCCTCCCCACCGTTTCTGCCATTCTTGGTTAATTATAAGTATATGGGTTTTTTTATAGAATTATTAGTTTCAGATTTACTTAAACTGTTCTCTCTTTCACTTATGTTAGGAACTGATATGTCTGGTGACGAAATGAACCACTCGGGGAGTCAGAGTGACCTCACTGGCGATGAGACACCTGGGCCGGAGGTCTCCGCGTCCACCGTGACCCAGTCGCGGAAGAGAAAGGGGCGAGGCCGGACGACATGCGCGCGTCTCAACAAGCGGGAAAAGCAGCACGTACAGTTCGACGACAATAGTGTGCCGGAAGTTCCAGACAAACTTGTCGGTCCGTACCGCTCACTATGCGGCAAAGTGGCAAGGGAGCGGGTGCCCATCACCACCTCCGACTGGGGTCAAATGCCCCCAGAGTGCAAGGATGCACTGTGGGAAGAAGTGCAGGCGGCATTTCACATTCCTGAGAATCGCCAGTTCACCGTCCGCCGGACGACACTAATGTCAATAAACAAGGCATAGAGGAACTTCAAGAGCCACCTTGTCACGCACTATGTGAAGGAGTCGAAGACCCCCTTCAATGACTACCCTTTCGTGACTCTCAAGGCATGGCAGCAGTTCGTGGAGATGAAGGGCAAGCCTGAGTTCCAGGAGCTTAGTGCGAAGGGCCAGGCTAACCAGGCCAAGAATATCCACCCACACAGACTAGGCACCGGTGGGTATGTGGGTTGTGGAGGAAGCATGACAAGGAGGCTTCCCAGTCTTCGGCCGATGCTCCTTATGCGGGCATAACGGACGTGCGCGCCGGCAATTGGTGCCGAGCAAGATCGACGATGACCTCCTCCTGAAGCGTCTCTGTGAATAACCCTGCAGACAGGGAAGTGATCGATCGGCTGGTAAGATTGTACGATCACGTACTATCCTCGTAACACGCATGCAATGGGTTGTATGGATAAGTTCTCCTGTTGCAGGTGACGCTGAGTGCGCAGGCGGCATCCGGAGAGTTCAACCTGAGGAGGGACACGGATATCCTCACGACGGTGCTAGGAAACAAGGAGCATCCAGGCCGCGTGCGCGGCCTCGGTGCCACTGTGTCTTGGAGGGATGGTTTCCGTGATGATGAGGAGGGGGCTAAGAGGAGAAAAAGATCCCACAAAGCCCGCAAAGAATGGCTCAAGGAGGAGATGTGATCGGAGTTCGCTGCTCAGGACAAAGCACTCCTGCAGTAGTTGTCGGAAATGCAGGCCATGTATGATGAGCTAAAACAGGCGACCTAGGGCACCCGCCTTGTAGCAACAGAATTACCGAGTCCTAATCTTGGCCACCGTAGTAGCTGCGCGTCCACGCCGGGCTCTTCGTAGATGGAGCCCCCTCCAAAGTATCAGGTGGACTTTCTGCAGGTAATGACCATTTTTCTATGTTAATTCAATATGTTAATGCGCACTGTTTGTAGGAACCCGCCTCCTGCAAGCTTATGGTGTTGGCCAGTCTCTTCTAGATCGAGGCTGGCCATGGGATGGCGCAACCATGCACAGCGGGGGCCATAATCCACGGTGTCCCTCTATCTGAGGGTTTTGCACGGGTCCAGGTGGACAGTGTCTCCGACTATTGCAAGGGTTTTCCGCTGGACAAGCGGCTGAACGACGAAATTACCACTCTCGGGGATGCAGTGCACACATTCGTGCAATGGCCCAAGAAAGACATCGTCCTGGATGAGATAATTCCCCCACCAGTTTCATAATTCGTACTGTAATAATAGCCCTCGGAGTTAGTAGCCATTACTATACGTAGGTTCTTACATCACAGACAGACACCGACACTCGGCCTACTAGCCAGTCGACCCCTCCGAGAAGTCAACCAATGGGTCTGATGATGAAGCTGACTCCGATTAGGAGGCAACCATTCAAGAAGCTGGCTAGTAGGGGAAAAGCAAAGAAGAGCCCGGCGAAGGAGACTGAGAAGAGTGTGACAGCTCTCATGTCGTTCGCTCTGGGGATGCCCATGGCCTCCGATGCCGCAATTTCTAGCATGGGGTTAGCATGCCAAAGCCTGCATGGATTGTACATGAAGAGGACAAACAAGACCAGGACGCAGCGTCCGACGCACATCATGGTCAAGTACACCGTGGGAAAGTTCCATAATGACGTCGGGACCTACTTGGTGACCTTCGAAGACCTGCACAATTTACTCAACAAAGATGCGCTCGACTTGTCAATCCTACGGTCTTGGGTGCTGTAAGTATCCTACTATCCTACGCTTGTTCGTGCATATACGGATATATGTCATTTATTAATTGGTTATTTCCATGCAGCTGCATGACCAGATATGCCAAAGCTAAGGGCGAATCTGTCAGTTTCTTGGACCCCCAGAGGGCCGCCGAGGTGATGTTTAGGACCAACGCGGACTTCGTTGTTGACTACATCAAAAAAGGGTTGCTTGCTTAGGTCGACAAGGAGTACATACTTGTACTCTATAACCAAAGGTGAGTGCTTTCATCAGTACTTCACCCGTAGATTAGTGTCTCCGTATGCACACCCCCAAATTTAGATTAAATTATTAATTCTTTACGTGTAACATGTAGCTACCACTGGATCCTGCTAGTACTTATTCCGAAAAGGAACAAGGTGTTCTACCTTGATTCATTGCAGAGGAAAGGATACGAGTATTGCGGCGCACGAGATGTATTCGAAAGGTTATGATATTCATGTGGACCTGTCTTGCATCTAGATTTACTATCCTTAAATTGTCAATTTCGACTATCCTAAAACTGTCAATTTTGACTATCTGCAAAGTTTTCACGAACTACTTTTGCCGAGGGAGGGCGACAACATGAGCGACGAGCCGATAAGTTTTAGTGGTTACAATTTTTGGTACAACTGGCATCTGTTTTACTTTATAACGTGTCCCCAACTAACTCTCGGTCTATAAATTGGCAGTGCCATCAGCAGCCGGACGACAATACATGTGGGTTCTACGTGATGCGCCACATGTATGACCTGATCATCACCCCTCACCGGCCAGATTTCCCCGAGGTATACAACTGCTCCCCTTTGTATCGATTTGGCAGAATTTACAACTGTACTGAGCTAATTTTTCTGTACCAACTCTTGCTGCAGGGGGTCGACTTCCCTTCAGAAAGTTTTGACCCTCGGCAGATTGGTATGGTCTGAGGGATGCTCGTTGAGTTTTTCTTTACGGAGGTCATATCAACCAAGGGGAAGTTTAGGGACCCGCAAGGTTCGTATTAGTGTGGCCTTACTAATTGAGATTATCTGAAGGGCATCTAACTGAGAAATAGGTACAGATAGTATAGTACATCTAACATACTAACTTTAATTGTCGATTACATTTATTTGTTCAATCTCAATTGTACATATTTTTGAGTTCTATGCTGTATCTATGAAATGCATGCTATTGTACATGTTTCTAAGTTATGTGCATGTATGAGATGAACTGTATATATTTGAGTACTGTGCATGTATGAAATGAACTGTATATATGAAATGCTATTGTACAGAGGGCATGGCTAGCATGATTCCTGAGGCTAGTCACAAAAAAAAGAAATTTATTAAAAAAAATATTAATATGCACAAACGATTTTGATCTTATAAACCGTCTGTGATAGATCGAACTATGTACGTATCACAGAGTATCACAGACGGTTCTAAGCTTATAATAGACCGTTCTGTGCTAATAACCGTCTCCGATAATGAAACTATTCCATATGGTTTTGACCTGAAAACCATTTGTGATACTATGAGTATCACAGACTGTTATAAGATCAAAACCATCTGTGATGCTCATACTATCACAGACGGTTCTGAGATTATAACCGTCGCCGATAATGACACTATCCCAGATGGTTTTGACCTCAAAACCGTCTGCGAAACTCATATTATTACTGACGGTTCTGACATTATAACCGTCTGTGATAGTATGAGTATCACAGACTATTATAAGATAAAAATCGTCTGTGATACTCACACTATCACAGACGGTTCTGAGTTTATAACCCATCTCCGATAATGACACTATCTCAGATGGTTTTGACTTCAAAACCATCTACGATACTCATACTATTACTGACGGTTCTGAGCTTATAACCGTCTGTGATAATATGAGTATCACAGACGGCTTTGATCTTATAACAGTCTGTGTAGTAAGAGTATCACAGACAGTTTTGATGTTATAACAGTCTGTGTAGTATGAATATCACAGACGGTTTTGATCTTATAACAGTCTGTGAAGGGAAAAATCACAGACAGTTCAAAACCGTTAGTGATAGTACTCGATTATTACTGACTCGAATATCCCTGACGGGTCAGAACCGTCTGTGATGACTATTTTGACCCGACTGTGATAATGAATTCTGTAGTAGTGTCGTACTACGTTAATTTTGGTATTTGAAAGGGCAAAAAAAATTCCATCAATACCACCCATGAATATTATTACACAAAACAAGGAAAGCATTGCTCAACAATGATAATCCTGTGGAAACATTGCAAAACTTAGGGTCATAGCTACAAGAAGTCTAAGATGAAGAAGATGATGCTGTATATGATGAATGCGACAATGATATTACTTATAAAAAGCCACTGTTATCTTCAAACAAAGGAAGGAAAAAACAATAAAGTTACAAGGCCCCAATAGAACTTGTAGCATCAAATAAAAAGCAAAGAATGTATGATAAATGTGGATGATATAGTCACAATTCAAGATCGTGCACTGGGAACCGTACTTCTTAAAAACATTTGTAATGACATCATGTCTTGTTAATTACTTCCAAACTAATATCAATTTATCATTTAAATGTCAATTTACTAGAAGGATGACACATTTTACTAAATGTTGTGATATCTTTTTAGTATTTTATCAATAACGACAATTTACTATTGCTTCTAGTACTATAACAATTGGTAAAATTTTGTTATATTTAGACCAGACATGGTCGTGTCATGGTCAAATTGTAATTCGTAGCATTATCATTTTATTAGACATACTAAACAATATTCACTGTACCAACAATACATAAGTTGATGTTCTTGTTGGAAATTTACTATTCTAACAATAGAAATTTACTATCATAGCAATAATAATTTACTGATCGATTAGTAAATCTATAGACCAGATAATATTTTGAATACATACTGTCGGAATATTGTTTATACTTAACCCGTATGTAGTCGTAGTCGTGGTCAAATTATAATTCGTGGCACTGTCATTTTATTATATATAATAAATAATGTTCACTGTACCAAATATATATAAGTTAATATTCTCACCAATCAATTTACGGTTCTAACAATAGAAATTTACCGTCATAACAATAACAATTTACTGACTGCTCAGTAAATCTATATAGACTGGACAATGTTTTGAATACAGTAAATTTACTGGTCGATATATCTTCAAAATATGCGACCACGATCAATTTGCTGATAGATCCATAAATTATATTTGATCAGACAGTAAATTGTGATTGTTCATACAGTAAATTTATTAGCATACTAAATAATGTTCATTGTACCAACAGTACATAAATTGATGTACTCAACTAGCAATTTACTGTTCTAATAATAGAAATTTATTGTTGTAAAAGTAACAATTTACTAATCGATTTGTAAATCTATAGACCAGAAAATATTTTGAATGCATACTGTCCGAAGTATGTTTATATTTAGACCGTATGTGCTCGTCGTCATGGTCAAATTATAATTCATAACACTGTCATTATGATGCACATAGTAAATAAATGTTCACTGTACCAACATATTAAAAACAAATCATCATTACTATACTAATACTATAGATTACACTCTGAATTTGTCAATTTACATGTATCTATTGACGGACTGTACATACCACAGCCAGTAAATTGCCATATATATGGCAGTAAATTACAACATCTAATATAGTAACATCGACCAATAAACTGTTCGTGGTTGAATATATCTATACCTGAAATTGTTAGAAGACATCAGGGCGTAAAGAAAGAAAAGTGAAGAAGACTCGAAAATTAAAAAGTTCCTATCAAAATTGTAAAGTTCATGTCAAATGTTCTTACCTATTTCGAAATAGCAATCAGGATCTGGCAACCAATTGCAGCAAATACGACGGAGCAGCCACCTGAAAATATGATGTTGGCGAATACAATTAACTGTAATCAAAACGTGACCGTGCAGGCGTGCGGGTCAGCAGTGCCAGAGCGCCGGCGAGAAGATGCAGCGTCGGTGAGAACACGGGTGCGATGCACGATGGATTGGAAGCGATCGTGAGCGGCAGCGCAGGACAAGATGTAGGAGCGTAGTGGAGAAGATGAAAAGACAGTTGGTATGAATATCCATCGGTAACAATAAAATATTTCAAAAACAAACTGCCGTTATTAATTGAAATGACGTTAAATTCCTTTAAACAAAGGATAATCGCTATCTCTATCCAACGGTTATACTTTATTTTAGTAAGTTAGATCTATTCTACACCCACCCCTAAAATAGTTATTCTATACCCATTCTTGAAACCGTCCGATTTAACTTACTAGAATAAAGTACAATCATTGGATAAAGATAGCGGTTATCCTCTATTTAAAAGAATTTAACGTCGTTTTATTCCATAACGACAGTAAATATTTGAAATATTTTATTGTTACTGATCGATATCCGCACCAATCGCCTCTTCATCTTCTTCACTGCGCTCTCACGTCTTGTTCACATCCAATAAATTTATATTATATGACTAGTAAATTTACTAACAAAAAATATATAGTATATGTCTATAGTATATAACCAGTAAATTTATACTACACGACCAGTAAATTTACTGATAAAAATTTATAGTATAATCTATAATATGTGACCAGTAAATTTACTGTTCATATACTGTACATTTACTGATCCGTCTTGTAAATCTGTGGTATACGATCAATAAATTTATATTACACGATCAGTAAATTTACTGACAAAAATCTATAGTATGTAGCCAATAAATTTATTGGTCATATATTATACATTTACTGGTCCGTCTAATAAATCTGTAGTATATGACCAATAAATTTATATTACACGACCAGTAAATCTACTGGCTAATATGATTTCGGTTGCTATGTTTTAGTCGGTTCCTATTTTTTAGGATAGTATGTAGTTATAATAAATCGTGTGGGTTCCTATTTTTTAGAGATAATGGAGCCATTTATGGTAGTTACTACGGTCAATAAAATTCTAATCTCAATACATGATTCAATGATACAAAAAATAGATATAGAATAACTATTCTAGGTATGAGTGTAGAATAATATATATATATATATATATATATATGCTAAAATACACTAGAACACACCGGTTTGACAAAACATGCTCACTTCAAATTTTAACTCCACTTCATTCTCATTAAATCGAAACATTAATCACTCCGATTATTTTTGTGATCCAGAAATTTCTAAACCTTAGTTTTTAACTAATAGAGGTCCACAAATCAATCCTTTTTAATTTAAATCATTTCTCTAAATAGTATACACCAGATCATTTTTAACTTCCAAACAATATGAATCTTCATATAAATCCAGTTTTTAATTTGATTATCCCTCCAAAATCAGATGAAACAACACTATCATACTCTTTGCTTCAAAATGACAGCTTCTCCAAAATTATTAAAAACTCACTTTTTTTTTAGAAATATATCAATCACAAATTATAATATATATTATATTGACAACACATTTTCCACTCACTTTATGGTACCTATCTCCACACACATCAACACAACATATATAACTAAGCATACCAACTTATTTTAAAAAATACTTTCTATATATGCAGGATTTTTTTTTTTTTTTTTTGCGACCTATCACACGTAAGTCCCCGTCTTCTTCTCCACCCAGCCACACACCACTCCACTGCCACCAAAAGACAAACACCACCACCTCAATTTCCCTCAAAACTTGCCAATCTTCTCCTAAGCAGTTCCTTCTCAATCTTACCATTTTCACCCATCCCCATAACAAGGCTCTCATCGCCGACGTGTACTCCGGCCAACTTCGTCGGCGATCAATCGTTCTGTGGTGGCGCCCTCGCCGAGGTGCCGCTGCTTCCGCGACCCCATCGACTCCTCCACACATCTCACTCCCACTCCTGTTTTCTTCACTCACAACCAAAACAATCCAAACTCCTATCCTCTGCTCTACCCAGGCCTTTAGACTGTTCATCTCCCGCATTGCTCGCGTTGCCGGATTTGCACTTCGGGTAGGGCCCCTCTGTCGTATCCAGGCCGGCTTCTCCCCTCTCCGACCGGGTCTTGTTCTCCCTCGAGGCTGTCTGGTGGAACTACCCCAAGATTGGCTACCGTCTTTGAAGCAACTAGCCGAGTAGTCTATTTCTTACTTGTGTGGCTTAATGAGAGTTGTTTCATTTTCTTTTTTTCATATTTTGTGTAAGAATTTATAGTCTTTCAGAATTAACGAAGTGCCAAGATTAAGGTGGCCTTTAATCAACAAGATTCAGGGCAATTCAGAATGAGAAAACCGCGGAGATCATTTTAAAAAGAGCTTGTAGAACTTTTGTGGCATTTGTTTTTCTCTCCTACAGCTTTCTAGTTTTGCATTGCAACCCACCAAATTAAGCAGGTGAACCCTTTGGACGATAGCCAATCTTGAAGTTGTGTGCTGCGTACAAGGTTTAAGCGGTCGCTTTGTGAAGTCGGTTGGAAGTGATGCCCCAGTTTCCTTCCACGTGTGGGAACAGGTGGCCCTCAAGTCATAGGAACTTATGTGCAATGTCCAAATTTCTCAAGGATTTTTGTATAAAAGTTCAACATGGTTTCTTTGCACTTGGCCTTTAAAGAATCCTAAATAATTTTGTTCCTAAAGCAGTACGAGAACATAGTATGGTTTTTCTTAATTGTGGCTTCAGTCTCTTAATTGGCCCCGAATAATTTGTAAATCGCTAGATACTGTCATGAAGTCTGACAATTAGGATCGGTAGGGTTTAAATGGCTCCAAAAGAATTCAGTCTAGAATGATTTTGGATGGATCTAAATAGGTTGAAAATAAATTATTATAATTTTAAATTAGATAAAGTAAAGATTAGATTAAGATAGAAAAATTAGAGTTAAACCCGAAGACACAATCCACGAAACAATGAGTCATTATTTTCTGTTAACTTTCTATAGTATTTAAACTTCTATAGGGTCTTAATGAGTCTTTTTAGTTCAAATGGACTTGTTCCTGTAGATTGGAAATGAGTAAGAATTAGGTTTGAAAAGAAGTTAAGATTAGGTTTGATTTTAAGAAGGGTTTTGGATTGAGTTGGAGTTCGATCTTTATAAGTGATATACGGTCAAGCGGATTAGAATAGTGTTTTAAACACATTACCAGGCCTACTGACAATCCCTGCAACTTCCCAAAAATAATTTTGTTGCCCTTATTATTATTTATTTTGTAAAATAATCCATTTTAAACCAGCTGCCATGCATTTGCACCACTGGCAGTAGATCTAAGCACAACAATGCGACCTTAACAAACATTGTAGTCGACTCTGGCCTGTAGGTTCCGAGCGGCACGGTGGTTGGCTAACTAGGTCACAAAAACTAGGGTTTTCGCATTACCCAGGCAACATGAACCTGCCGATGAACTGATCATTTGTGCTCATGGATGTTCCTTACTTTTCTAGTTGAAAATGTCTCCTCTTGAACATTAGCCAAGCAAAAATATGTGTCAAGACTCAAAAAAAAATCACATAATGCCAAGTTTAAAAAGAACATGTAAAAGACCTTCAGGGGCCTGTTGAAAAAAGTGGAATCAAATTGATGCCGATACAGGCTATGCTGGAAATCAAGACTGTACTAACTGCAGTGGTTAAAATTGTAATTCTCTTACATTTCTCAATACATGCAAAATTGGAACCAACACCAGACCGATTATACAATCTCTCCCATTGTTTCCATGATACAAAGAAGGGGAGAAGCAAATGTGTGTTCAGACTCAACTATACCCTTGTATACATGGCCCCCTGGCAAAATCTTTTCTTATGTACTAACTTTGCTCTGTAAATAAAGCAACGTCTATCCTAGAGGGGGCCCATCAAACTGGCACAAGTAAAACCAATAAGCACGCCATCACTGCCCAAAAACAAGATGGAAAACCTTGAAAAATACCCCTTCCATCAACCATGACAAGTTACACCAACGGCATCAACTGGTGGCAAGCAATACAGGCCTCGGCACGCAGATGGCCAAACATTCCACTGTTTTTTCTTCTGTACCAGTCTCTTAATCTCATCATTGGTTGGTGCTATCAGATGAGGCCTTTGTTAAGAGCGCGAAGCCCAGCTGAAGAGATTTCTCAATTGTAAATTTTCACAGGTTTCTCAAACGTGTGGCGGTTCTGCGGACAGTTCAAAGCACCAAAATAATTATCAGTTATACAACAAGATATATGTCTGCCTGTCAATTCATGTAAAATCAAAGATAACGATTGTCATACCAGATGGCTTGTATGGTCATACTACGTGAATATAGCAGCAATTTTATGTTAGTAAGAAAATTATCCCCAGTTAGGGGTGTTAGCCACTGTTAGGGTCTGTTTGACATTACAAAAAAAAAGATGGAAGGCACTAGGTTATCCCATTCTAACAGGATTCCCCTCAGAGCTAGACCTCCAGTTCGAGCACCCCAGCTCCACCCACCTAACCGCTGCTGCCTCCATCAGTGTCTCCTGCGCCGTAACCAGCACTTTGACACCCCGCTGGCGACCCCGTGACAACTGGCACCATTGCCACCTCACAGAGCTCCCTCCCACCATGATCAAAGGTCGGGAGACCAATAAAGGACCCTACTTGGGACGGCTTTAGTTTTAGCTTTAGCTTAAACTCTTCTAAACATGATGTTGTTGGAGTTGCTTTTCAAGTAAGTTGAAGTCCCATTTGTACTAAAAGGTTGAAACCCCTCTTCACCAGCTTCTTCAAGAAGCTAGAAGCCCTCTGCAGAAGTTAAGCCAGATTTTCTATCAAGCATCCGTACGAGATAGCACAACTGTATGAGGTTTGAAGGATATTCTAGTTCTAGACACCTAGTTCATGGCTATAGCAAAGTTGGGCCAATCTAAGCTGTTATGGTTTGGCATGGGTTCAATGAAAACAAAATGAAAAAAAAAGTTCTCTAAAACCTCAAAGACTAAAAACCTTGCAAGGTCTGTCCTTTCAGACTTGAGGTACAGATTTTTAAGAAATCTCAAAATGGTTGGAAATTGTTAGATATAAAGAAAAAACACCATGATACTTTATTATAAACCAATAACCTCCTCACCCCACCCCAAAAAAAAAAAAAAACTCAAGGCGGATACAACATGCAACAAACTTGAGTTTGAAAACAAAAAAACTATGATAAATTTAAACATTTATCATAGGTCCAACAGAGGACGAAAATAGTAGAGGATTAACCAGTAACACGTCAGATTAACCAACAACAACACAGTTAGAAGTAACAACAGTTGTGTCGGCGATTTACAACCCAAATGCACGAGATGGTGCAATGGCGGCATCGGCGACTTACAACCCAAACACACATCGTGTCAAGAATGATAGTACGCTTCTAATCCAAAATAGAAAGATGACTGAGCCATGACAAGTGAAAACTCATCGGATTTTTAACTTATACTGAAGTGGGATGCAACCGATAGATCGGGATAATCAAAACCCTTTGATATTTGATTCACAGTTTTAGGCGGCATCACAGGGAGAAAGTATAGCAAACAAAAAATACCAAACCAAATTTGGTAGATCAAGGCTGAACAAGAACCATTGAACTAAACTGCTAAACTAGACCAAACAAGACGGATCTGATCAAAACTTTATTCCTCCTCAGATATATTTTTTTTTTAACTTCCTATTCCTCCTTCCTCCTCTCCTTTTCCTTCTCCTTTATCCACAAAAAACAGAAAGCGGCAACAGTGAAGTAGGGGCAGCAGACCAGATCTGTAAGAGAACTAGAGCTGGCAGCGAGACGGCTGCTCAAACTAGATCTGGTAGCGAGATGGCAACCCGCGGGAGCAGCCATCAACAACAACTGCACTGCAGCAGATGAAAACTTCATATTTGATCTCGAGATGCGTTGCAGCAAGGAGTTGCAAGACCACCATAGGGCCTGATCTGAAAGAAAGAAGGTCTTCTGATCCATCTGGAGTGGCATTGCATCAAGAAGGAGATGACGTACAGGCGTTGTATCGATGGGAACTGTTTGACCGTACGAATGGGAACAATTTGTCACCAGTGACAGAGAAGTCCAGCAAACTGGACATCCTTGCTAGACAGCAGCAAGCAGATCAAATATCCAATCCATACAGCAGCAAGCAACAAAAAGACAGCACAGAGCAGCAGCAAGGTGGAGATGAATGAAGCAACAGCAGGAAAGCAGGAACTTGAGGCCTTGGCGACAGGGAACAGACACAACAGTGGGTGTGCAAGACAGAAGACCAGATCAGATCGCCGTGCGAGGCAGAAGACCAGATCAAATCACCCACAAAGAAGATGGGAGGGTGACAGATCTGGAAACAAACTAGATCTGGTGGCGAAGGGATCAACAAAGAAAAGGAATAGCAGCAATGATGGTCAACAATGAGCGATAGGTCAAGCAACAAAAAAGATCCGATCTAGAGAGAGGATCAGTAGCTCAGAGATTCAAAGAGAGGAAAAATGCTAGATTTTTCTTGTCTGTCCGCCCCAATGAGTTTCGTGTCCATCGCCCCTTGAGGGCAGTGGGGCGGTAGAACGGTAGTGGATGGGTGGCTAAGTTTAGAGTTTTAGAAACTTTAGTTTTGATATCATGTTAAATTTCAAGAAAAAACACCATGATACATTATTGTAAACTAATGGTCTATATATAATCTAATATAGAAGAGTCTTAACTAAATAAGAACTAATAATCAAATAAGAATCTTAACTAAATAGATAGAGATATCCTTAACAAGAATGTCCTAGCACCAAGACTGCAAAGGTAGACAGATGGATGGTCAAGCATAAGCCACAGAATTGAAGTGAAAAAAAGTGCAGACGGAAAATTCATTAAGCATATTTCACAATAAGATAAAACTGTCTACCTGGTTGGCCGTGTAAGCCCTTTTTGGTGTAGTATCTGCATGCTCCAAACCAAGATACTGCTCCCAAGCTCCATAAACGTCTCTCCTCTGGAATCAAAGAAAAACATCTCGGTAAAAAACACTGAATAAGAAACAAACGGCTGCTAGTAGAAAAACACCACTTGCCTGAAAACGTGCAGATACAGTATCTGAATCCTGGAGGTACTCTGGTCGGTTCATGGATATGAATGCAAACTTCCACTGATCACACAAGCATTATCAGGGTTCAGTAGATGCATTGGTACAGTACAATTGAAGGAGGGAAAAAGCAGAGATTTGCTCGAGATGTGGTACAAATTAGGTACCAGGGCACAACGACAGACGGCAGAGGTCTGAAGAGCACATCAAGGGAGCAGGAGGGGGCAGAAGTTTTGGGAACAGAGCGTGTGGGGTGTGTGTCTGCACAAGCATCTGGGACTGGGACTGGGACTGGGACTGGGAGGGGAACACGTGGAACCTACTAGGATTCACCAATCCCATACAAGTGTAGAAAATTTTATCTTTTCAAATTTTACATTGTGCACACAAAAAAAAAGAGGAACATTACAATAACACTAACCATGAACTTGCTCAGCACCTGTAGCTGGCAGTCACAAAACCACCCATATCAGAATGTTGAATTCGACTGTGTTCTAATGCCACTTAATTAATGTGCTTGCAGAAGACCAAAGGTTTGCAGTCTAGCATATGCAAAAGTGGATAGTTTTAAAGTTGTAAAACTTTGCAGGCCTTCATTCCAGATGCTATTTGCACGCAGTATGATTTTGCAAGACTAGTTCTGTATTGTTTTCGGATCAGTGCCAACATGCAGTTCGTGTAATGGGACCTACCTGTTCCCCCTTGTTCAGTTGTTGTGAAACTTTGTTGATGTGCAGGCTCATGTGCTCAAACTTGCCCATGTCGTGGACTATGGGAACATGGCGAGAACAAGAAGATTCAGTTTCTCATTCTAGGAAAAATGTCGGGCCCAGGGGATATGACAGAAACCAACAAGTTTTCCAATGGTTTATGGCTAAGTTTCAAATTTTCCCTTTTTATGTATTTGTTTTCAAGTTTGTGTTTCCTCAACTTTGTATAATCATTAATTTCTATGTTCCTTAAAAATAGCACCAAACCATAATGCCAGAAGTATCAATCCTGTCCGGAATACCGGTAATTGGTAGTAACTGATCAGTTTCCACCAGTTTTCAGAACCTTGGAAACAAGTAATTGGCACACCATTTGGTGAGAAGGGTCATTTGATCCTTCTACTATAATCCCTGCATCTATATCCTAAAAAAAATGTGTAGAGCATTTGATTTTAAATCACACTAGTATAGCATGTATATTCTTATAGTAACCCATATAGCATGTATATTCTTATAGTAACCCCTGAAAGCTTTCATATTTCTTATATACCATTAGGTTCAACAATAGTTTGTATTTGCCAATGCCGGTAGTCAAAAGGTGACAGAAGTGGAGAGTTTTTGTGTTTGCCACTGGAATTTTTGTATTTACCGCTGGAATAGTTGTGTAAGACTAAAAGTAACACCTTGAACTCACCTAGTGGCCGGCATGTGACTAATCGTCATCCTGGTCGCCCCTAAGTATGGCATTGTGCTACTAACTACTTCGGTGCTCTATGACTTCCTACCGGGTAGAGCCCATGGAGCGTCGGAGTATATAATAGCACCATTGTTCTAAATCAAGGCCGCTCGAGCCGCATATGCATCCACATAAGCGTTAGCGGTAGGTCCACCGCTACGGTATACCACTTGGTTGCTTATTTCTACTTATATATTGGTCATGTTCGGAATATAATAGTTCAACGACACTAATCACATGCTGTATGGTTCATATATATTATTTTGTGTATGTAAAGATAAATTTTAGTGTTTAGAGTCTTCTTTTTGTTGTGTTATAATTTATAGCATATATTATATATAATTAGCATTAATCATATATCATTATATACCATAAATATATTTTTTTAATAGTTAAACCACATATAAGGCCACATACCGCATAAACATTTAAAAGTGGAATGACCGCTTGCTTATAACTACTTAGAACACTGAGCAGCACAGTGCTATGCTTAGAGGCAACCAAAACAACAATTGGGTCACATGTTGGCCACCAGGTGAGCTCGAGGCGTTGCTTTGTCTTATATGACAACTCCGGTAGAATACAAAAATTCAAACATTCCAGTGGCAAATACAAAAATTCTCCACTTACATAACCCTTGACTAACTTTTGGCTAACGGTGGACTAACAACAGTGGAAAATACAAACTATTGTTGAACTTTCCAATGGTATGTAAGAATTATGCAAGTTTTCAATGGTAGATACAAAACATCACAAATTTTTAGTGGTATGGACAAAATTCTCCCTAAAGGTTATTCACTTCTAGAAAATATTTGATATTAGCCCCTTTGAGAAGGAAAAGTAAGTACTAATGCAAATCATCACAAAGACAACAAGCCACAGAGATTTTCATGAAGTCAGAGCAGGTCAAAACACAGAAATAAGGTCAGGTAGCATCCTCAATAAATGAAAACAAGTTAATTAATTATTAGTTTACACCGCCAAGTATGCCTTAAGTACCAAAATGATCTTTGAAGTTCAAAGTTGATTTCGTTTCAAACCTCAAGCATTCGATAGAAACCCATTAAACTTCAAACATTCATTTTCTACATTTTTGTTGGGTCCATTTTTTTTTTCTTTTAGTGGAAATATGAAAGTCTTAAGAGTTACCCCCTTCCATTTAAAGTGAGGTCAGGGACTAAAAATGCCAAATCAAATTTCTCCCATGTCATCTAGTATCATGTCCTGTCAAGCTACCCTTTTCATCTTTGGAATATTACTATGATATATTACTGAATTTCTCCAACCCGCATACAGGATATGATCTTCAGAAATATTTGAGTAAAATTTGCCTTGGACATCCTACAGATGCATCACCACTTACTGTTTAGACTTCTGACAGAAACAAATGGATCTTCTCTGATCAATTCTACTACAAACAAGAGATCGCAGTATGAACTACGCCAACACAAGCATATGCCACTGTTAACCGTTTTGCTCAAATATAGATAATCACAAACGTGAAGACAGAAAGATATGCAGAAAGAAGTTGCAACATTGCATTGCAGCCGTAAAAAAAAGAAAGAAAAATAGTTACAAGAAATAAATTACCTTAGAGAATTCCTCATCAGGAACCCGAAGTTTTCTCTGGATGCGTTCCTTCACCTCCGATGTAGTCTCACCTTCATGGATAACCAGAAAAAAAGGATCCCCGAAATTCTGAATCTGCTGTTGGTCACAACAGTAATGTCAACTTCATATTGGATAAGCACAAAGTGGCTGCTTTCCTATTCAACTGAACTTAGACTAGAAATTAAGATATCATATAACAGCGCAGCACCTGATTCTGATTAGGATCTTTCATGAAATGGTAGACATGAATTAAACGATCATGTGGACCAAGATTTTTCTCCTCCTCTGGAATCTGTTTCAATCAGTAGGAGCAATGTTTAGCAAGAAAAATTAAATAAAGATCTACATAAATTTATAAATTGTATGCAAGCACACCAATAATTTTTCCTAAGTTCACAAACTAAGGGATCAATATCATCAGCTAGAACACATCTAAAATAATTACAAACCTCCTCGGCGCGTAGTGTCCAGTACTGATCATTTATATTCTCTATCTTCTCATTAGGAGGAAAGATCTACAAGGAAACTTCAATTATTCACAAGAATTTCAAATAGAGTAAGTACAAATGATACACTAATTTCTAAAGAAAGCTCAGAAAATCAAGAGGCGTCCAAAAGAGTAGACGGATTTTTTTTTCTTTTCACCTCTGTTAAACATCAAGATATCATCCATAGATCATTAAGGTTCTTTATTGGGAAAATACTTTATATAAGGCTAAACATCTAAACCGCAAATGCACAAGTACCTTATAAATCTTGTGGTAAAACACCTCGAGCAAGCGAAGTTCAGCATCAGTATTAGACAGTTCAACCTGTTGAGCATTAACATGAAGATTATGGAAATGCTTCCAAGAAAATAAATCAATTTAGAAAAAAAAAAAATCAATGGATACCACCAAGTTGGTGGGATGCCAACAAGTATGGCTAACTTGCCTCTACCAGCCAGGACTAGCATGACAGTCATATCCAATTCTAATGTATTGCCAGTCTCAATTCCAGTGTCCAATACAGAATAATTGGAATCCCATACTGAATAAATTGAAAGGCATGCAAGTAATCACCTTTGTTTTCAAGTCAGTAATCACATCACTGATGGTGCTATTTTTTGGAAGCCTGATGCTGTGAATTACAACCTGGAAAAATCATGTGCCTCAAAAATCACATATTTTAGCAACTAAAGATGTACAAAAGGTACGAATTTATCCTCTAAAGACAGTCAGACCTCATCCTTCGTAGCATGGTGGAATGCAACTTTAAGTGTTTTTAAACACTGCAATTCTGGCAGTGGAATATCCAGCACTTCATAATATAAGATGTCCGAGGTCTGTGAAAGATGGGCAGGCAGACAGTGAAATTAATCAAGATCCTTTCACATTGTTTGAAATGCAAATTATGATTATTTAAGCAAAAAAATAAAGGAAAAATGATTAACCTGATTATAATGGACAAGCATGTCCAACAGATGCTCTACCCCACGGTATCTGATGGGTTGCGGTTTAGGTTGCTGAGAATAACAATTGTGAGATGTAAGCCGAATTTTTGATGGATCATCCAAGCCAAGTTGACGAGCAACTCTCTCAACAACATCATCGTAAGTATGAAGCTTTGACCTTAAAGTGTGGAAAACAAGAAACAAACACATGTAAGTCAACCAATGTTTTAAATAGCGGGGTAGCGGAAGCATAGCGACGGAATGCTTTTATAGTGAATAGTATATAACAGCGATATAGCGGACGCAAAATGCTCAGATATGTTTACAAAAAATATGAAGTTAAATTAAATCTTCCAATATATAAAATATCTGAAATATACAAGATAATAAGCCTAAGTCAAAAGATTTAAGATAGCATCAAAACCATAAAAGTTAATATCATTATTTTGTTGATCAATCTTCTTCCTCCAATGATGATAAACCAACATCTTTATTCCTTTGTTTTTTGTTCACATGGAGAATCTGAGCTTGAAATCCACTTGCTCTTTCTCCTTTGTTAGCATAAGCTTGACAAAATGTTGCTTGATTCGGCCAAACCAGAACCTTATTCAACATGTGTGGCATTTCTTTCCTTTTCATACGCTGCTTCACTTTCAGATTAATAGAGGCCAAAAAGGAAAGGACAAAACTTTCCTTGTTTAGAGGGTTCAGGTTTCCATTTCTGGGCTTCCTGGACCTAGCTAGGAGGCCGGGAACCGGCCAGTTTCCAATGATTTCAGCTCAATCTTGATTTTTCTTTGCATTTTTATCAAGTTTTTGTATTTCTCCAACTTGTATGGTCACTAATTTATACAATCTTTTAATATAGCACTCTATCACACATATTTCCAGCTATATTACATCTCCCGGTCCAAGCCGAGATGACGGGTTCCCGTCGGGAGCCCGATCCCTGGGTTGAGGTATTGTGTGCAGCAGAGGCTAGAAGGGAAAGTTATTATGTGCAATATAAAGGGAAATGGAAAGTCCAAGGGTCATTTCCCAAAACATCCGCAACATAGCGCCCACTACACCTTGTCCACTATATTGCCACCATTTCAAACACTAAAGTCACTTATAAAAGTACAGTTCGAATAAATGAATAATCGATCTGGTTTGCAATCCCTCACAATTCCAAGCAAAAATCATCCTCCTTGGGTTTCTCCAACGACCGAAAGTGCACAACCTATTGTACCAACAAAAGAGAAGTTATTTAGAGGCATGAATGGTAAGCAGGTTTAAAATTGTAAATGAAAAAGAGGAGGTTCCATGAAGATGGTACAACAAGCAACTAACATGGATAAATGCTAGGTAAAGAAAAAAGTAGTTCAGTTTAGGCACAACTAAGGGCACATCATTATATAGCAATATCTGAGAAATTATCATAAAAAGAAGCGCTATGAAAAACATTTTGACTTTACAAGCTCCAAATATGCCATTTTTGAAAATGGGAACAAGCTCCGCCAACTTGCCAATATCATTATCACGAATCCTCCCCAAAGAAGTAAATGAAACAAAAAGAAAGAAGTTCAACAGTCTTGGCCTCTGAAATTGCAATGAAATTTAACCTCATATTCCTACTTCTAGTGTGCAGCCTTGACATTCAAGTGCTAAGAGGCCCATTGTACATATGTAAATACATGAGCAAATTCATCTTTTATGCTCTTGTTTATAGCAGGCCACTTCCATTTTACTTAAACTGAAGCTAAGCACTGAGAGATCCACAGTACATATATAGCTCTATGAGCAACCATTTCATCAACAGATCATCCATCAAGGCATCAAGTCTAACGCCATATCATAGATAGCAGCCATCACAAAACCATAACAAAGTTCTAGCACATTGGTGTCAATATAGTGATAAAGAACCTTAAATGGATGTGAGAATATTTACATGATGCCTCTAAAATCAAGAGAATAAGCAAATCAAAGGGAAAAAAAGTTGGAATAGAAATAAAAGAAAAGAACACTACAGAACAGATTTGAACAAAACAAAGAATCAAGCAGGACTTGATGCATCTGAATATACCTGCCTATTATGAACATACTCCAAAAATGAAGGAACATCTGGATAGCGCACATGGGTATTGCTGTCTGGTACAGGTGACTTTTGGAAACAGACTATGTCCCCATCTTCAAGCTACAGTATGGAAAAAGAATAGGGAAAAACAAATCATAGCTTATTTAACTTTAATGCTGAAATGTTTGAACATAAAAAATGATTTTTTTTTTTCCAAACCTGACTAGAACGGAAAGTAAGTTTCTTGTCAATATGCTCGCACATCACATTTGGCTCAAACTTAATTTCCTATAACAATGAAAAGAAAGTTCAGAATACTCCTGAGAAAAAAAGTCACAACCATGTCACTATTAAGTGCACCATGCATAAAACTATATTATGACAGTGACTAAAGAGCCAGAAACACTTGAATAATCAACCAACCCTGCAAAACTACAAGGAGAATATGGATAGAATAGGCATCCATACTAAAAAGAATATATAAGTTACAAGGCTTTGTGTGGCCTGGAGAAATAAACACATGAAATTATGAATACAAACTTGCCTCATAAAGCTCAATTTCTTCATTTGGGGAAAATCCAGCCATTTCATTTAATTTTGTCAGGATTTCAGATGGCTTTCCCAAAGCCTTCACAAAGAGCCTCCCCACGAAACTATATTACAAAACAATGGCATTCTGTCAGATTTCCAACAGGATGCATGATAGATAAATTTCTAAGAAATGTACCAAAGCTCTTCCTTTTCAGGGTTATAGAGTTTGAAGAAAAGCAGTATATCTTCCTTGCTCTTCTCAGGAGGACGAATAGGGCACAAATCCTATAAAAAAGTAATCAGATGGTTGATCATCTAAAATCTAGGAAGCATAAGAGAGCAAAATAAGAAACATAAAGAAGCAACAAAACGGCAGTTGTTTTATGTTATTACCAGTCCGAGTTCCACTTCCAGAAACAGTTTCAGCTCAGCATTGTGTGCCTTGTTTGAAACCTCCCTAAGTTGTCCCACCTATGCAGTAAAAGAGAAAGACATCATCACAAGTGAAGTCAGACCCCCCTTCCCCCCCCACCTCCCCAAAACCAAAAAAAAAGAAAGAAAGAAAGAAAGCCAGAAGTGAACACAACTAAGAAGTTATATGCATGCGCGCACCAATCGTGCAAATTCTTTCATAAATTGCACATTGGACTTCTACATTATTTTCCGTGGAGCCAGAAAGAGTTATATTTGGACCAGCTAAAAACGCTCAATAATCACTCATCTGCCAACTTGAGCCAAACAGCCCTGATGGTGCTGAAAATGACTGTTTAAACACTGATACAGCATAAGAAAAAATGCATAGCACAGCACATCAACAAGATGTATGACCAATACACCCTAGTACTTCACCACACCAATGTCTCATGTTTAGAATTAGAACTGAGGAACGAACCAAATGATTTAAAAGGTGTTCAGATGCTACATAGGAAAAATACAGGAATTTTCGAAGAAACGATAGATAATTTGCTTTGGATGAGGCACAAAGCAAAATTTCTATGCGGTTGGACCTCATTTTTTATTTCCTCCAAAATTCTTATGAAAGAAGCCATTCCAAAGGAATTAAAGGAAGTTTTATGTCAGCGTTACTTTGTTCCAAACACCTCATAAAGGAAAATTTCCATCAGATTCAAATCCTCCAAACCCCTTCATTTTTCTTCCATTCCAAACACCTCCTTGGATCCTGAGTCTCAAATAAGCTACACCTCCCATACTTATCAGTTATTACTAATCGTCTCTTCAGCAAATGGTACAACCTTCCATTGCAGTTACCTTTAATTTGTTAGTTCCTAACTTCCTACATATGTGCAAGGAACTTATACACCTTGCCTAAGTTTCCCATTTCTTTTCTTATTAAAAGCCAAAAAATACTAAAAGAGAAATCAAGCAAATAAAACTCATCCCAACCAGACAAAAAAGTTGGAGAAAAAATTCAATAGTAGGAAAATAACTTCCTGATGATTGAAGTACTTGAAGGATTAACTCATCAATTCAAACATTTGAAAACAGTAAATAACTTACAGATTGTGCCTCTTCATGAGGGCTCAGTGGACGATTGGGGCGGTATGTATGGTTTTGCCTCTTAGCCCATAACCAGAAGCGCTGACACTGTACAGGGATGCCAAATTCCTTCGCAATTTCCTCCTATTAAGTAGTCATTTCACAAAAAATTGAGATCACACTTGATTCAATTCTAATGGGTTAGATAAGTTAGTAAACTGTAGTAATAATACCAAAAAATAGCAGATAAGAAAAATGCACAGCACACGACATATACTTTGCAAAGAAAACAACCACTGTAATGCTTATTATTGGTCTTAATGAACATTGATAAAGTAGTCAGATCTAGTACAGATGCCATATCATGTTGCTTCTTTCCAACAAACTCTTCTAAAGATAATATTGAAGTACAGATTTAAGGCCTGTTAGGAGGGGCTTGGGTCTAAATACACCACAAGCATTATTTAGAAGCTAAAAAAAATGACAAACTCAAGCTGCCTCGTTTTAGCTTATGAGCTTATGGAACTCAAACCCCCACAAATAGGCCCATAGTTTTCCCAAAAAGATAATCATAACCATAAAACTTTGATACAAAATTCCAGGTAGTGTTTAAAGAATCATTACCTTGAAAGAACTAAAAGGCAACTGTTTCTGTATACGGAAGCTGCAAACTTTTTCATGGTCCACTAGATCAAAATATATGTTCTTACCAATCTGCTCCCTCAAATCCTCATATCGAGCAACCTAGATTCATTATTCCAAATAGAGCACTCTTCAAAAGAATTCAACAAGATAGTTAAGGCAATACAAACTGCAAACAAATATTCATACCACACCTTTATGATGGTATAGAGGTGAGCTTCGGCCTTTTCCTTTTTCTTGTGTTCTTTCTCTTCTTGTTCTTTCTTCAACCTCATCTGCAAACACAAAGTTTAACACCCAAACCATCTGCAGAAGTCCAAGGCATTAAATACAAAGGGAGAATATAAACATACTACTTACCCGCAAATGCTCAGCAATGTCCTTCTCATCGACATTACACATTATTTTCTCCTTGTCACTCTCACGAATATAGACAAGCATGTACGCATTTGAATACTTTGTGAATTTAAATGGGGTGTTATTGAAACCAGGGTTTATTTGAGGTAACTGTTCCATCAAAAAGGGGGGAAATCATATATACAAGATGAGACAAAAGACTGCAGGGAACAACTGGCAATATAGCCTTGCTAAACATCTGTCCTTCAATAACAAAAGTTACCTCTTCCTCACCCCCATACTGCTCTTCCAGTGCCTTCTTAGTGTCCTCTTTTGTTACTCGCTCATCATCAAATTTATACCTAAATAGACAGTATGCAGCAAAAAAAATTTCAAGAACTGCAACATATGCAAGACTATTTACAAGGCCAGATTGCCAATTAACTGTATTTAGCAGGAATCAATAGTAATTGCCGGTCAAGCAGACAACAAACATTATTTAGTAGAAAAACAGTGTTTTAGTATCAATTAACTGATTAAAAGAATTCAAATATGGTTTTTGGGCAAGTGTGCTGCTATGCAAGTAGGCTATTTAGCATGTTCTGAAGTAGCCTGCCAGGTGCCATCCTGTAACAGAAAATGTGCTGGCCAAGATATGGTTGAGGGGATTACAATGTGTAGTAAGACTTCACATTCCATGTACCAATGAAGCCAGAGTGCTTAGTGTGTAAATGAAAGAAATTTAATTATATTGTGTACCCAGTTTAATAACATGCATGACATCAACGGGATGTGTGGTAACTAGCAGTCCCAATAACCTGCTACCAGCTGTCCAACTTAAGAATGTTCGGCCATAGTCTCAGCCACTGACTATTCAACCATCGAGCCGTCATGCATGAGAGCAGACTGAGCAGTACAATAAAAATTCTTTAGCAACTAGATGAGTAATGAAGGTATAAGAGACTCGAGAGCTCATAATAAAAAAACACACCACTGATCTGAGAGAGTAGGCCGTATGAAAGCATAGTAGTGACCACCATGTACTCCTCCACTATGAACAAGAACACTGAATAAAAGCAGAACAATTAGCACACGACAAATGCAAATACATAGAAGTTGTGATGTCTCAGCACTACCATATTAACAAATAGGTTGGAAATTGTCATTACAAGAGAAATTGTAAATTCACACAATTTTGCCACTACAGCCTCATTTATGCATGGTCCTATGCAGGATTCAGAAAACAGTGGGAACCAGCTGGTTACTAGAGAAAACCGGCCAGGATACCGAATCTTGACTAGTTTGAACTTTGTTTTATAACTGATTTATGCCGATTTATGATCGATCCAGACCAATTCCAGCCGATTCATGACTTCTAGGGAAAAGTACGGAACCGCATGGCTACCAGTTCCAAACCAGTTTCTGACTTTCTGGAAAAACCGGCATGGTCCAGTAACCACGCCAAATCCAGTTTTTTTGAACCTTGGTCATATGTATGCAGCCAGTGGGTGGATGTATATATAAGTATACCAATTTCTTCTTTTGAGTTCTTGTCCATTCTACAAATAGAAAATAGTAGCTTACGCACATATATACCATTGAGATCATCATTTGGACAGAGAACAGAATATTATTCTTGGATTGTATCTTTTACTTTCAATTCTAAACTAGGGTTTGTTTGCTTGAGGTTAAGCTTCTACAATAAGATGGCTTATTGGGGCTTTAACTTATAAGCATGATAGGTCCCCCTTCCACTAGCTTCAAGTTATTGGGGGTTTCTAGTTCAAAAAGCTTCAAGTTATTGGGGGTTTCTAGTTCAAAAAGAGCGTAAATTTATGGAATAAACCCTAAAATAAGCTGAGTGTTCATCCTCAGCTTCAGCTTATAAACCCATAAGTTTAAGCTAAAACTTGGCCAAACACCCCCTTCTTCTTGTTTGTGACTATTGTGTCTTACAAATGAGATCTACAAAAAATATGAGATAAAATCCATCACCTGTGAAGAGTATAAAGGTTTCTAATACTTCTATCTGCATCTGGAGCAAGGTATTTTCCGTTATCTTTATCAAGATCAAGTTGTAGGGGGAACTCATAGCGGTCATTAATCTGCAAGTATGACACACATACCAAGTTCAAAGCTAGAACAAAAAATAAATCTAGAGAACATTTGAACATAAAAAATAACTTTATGCATTCATCTCTCCTAACCAACATTTCTAGGATACCGTACCTGTTCTATTCTGCCATTGGAAACATTAAACCTACTCAGGCAGTTTTTTGATAAACAATTTCTTAGACATATTTTTGTAATTATTACAGGAAAAGTAAGAAGATGGATCTCATGTTGGCTGCTTGAGCAAACAAAAAAAAACAACAGGAGGAAACTGAACAAGAAAAACCCAAGAATGTAAAAAATACATAGGCACAAAAGCAGGGAGAACCAAGAAGAAATAGAGTTAGGGAAATATGGTGCTGTAGCACATAAGACAAGTGCTTAACGACACCTTGCGTTTCAGATGGCATAGACCTCGTGATAGTATAAAAGAGCTAAGCTACAATATGGTACTCAGGCAAACATTTACATATTTTTTTAGTTATAACATTTACATATTTGCAATGCAGCTTACACTACAAGCTTTAGAAAGGAAACTGTGAACATGAAGCAAGAGACACTAACAATTTGTTGAGGGGTGAGTGACCTAGTCAACATGAATCAAAAAAAAGGGGACAAAACAGACAGATACGTAGTATGTCCCCAAATCTGGGTACTGAAATTGCAGATACTCATTAGAAACTCCAATAACAGCCCTCCATGATATGGAAGCACAACCATCCCCACTTCATTTTTTGTCAATCCGACAAAAGATATGTCAACCAGTAGCCAGTATGTACAATTTCGGGATATGAATTCAGGGCATATAGGCTATAGCAGTGCTCTAAAACAAAGTATCAAGCTTCTAATTGGATTTCTAGAAGATAAACATAGGACAGCACACAGCATGCAAAATAGTGTGGTAAGATTCAAATGGATAAAGTGGATCCAGCTAACAAGCATGTGCAGTCATGTTTGTGTATCTCAGCCAGGAAATTGGCTCATATATCAGATCAAAGAACAATCTGACAACTTTCATCCCAACAGAACATCTGTAAGTAGCTCCGGAGCACTTACTGAAGCAGTGGGAAACTGGTATCAACCAAAACAGACCTAAAGAATTTGTTCAACACTAAAAAGTTTATGATAATCACTACAGTGAGTTGTTGAGGAATCGAGTATTGTTATCCATTAACCAGTATTCATCAATAACTTCTATGCAAAATAACATTCTACATTTCATCAGTCTGCAACTTAATAGTTATGTCCACACAAAAACATCATTAATCATGTCCGTGTCATGGTGTCATGAATAAATAACATTTTGTACAGCATCTGCTTGAAATAGATTATTCATAGAAAAGTAAAAGAATAAAGAATAAAAAACTGAGGTCACCACAGTCCCAACCTTAACCATAGTATCTCGCATGTAATCGTATTCAAAGCGTTTTAGCTGAAGTTGCAAAACGGGAGGAAAATCAAGGAAGAGAACGCCCTTTTTTGCATCCTGAAAATCAAGATTGAAATTCAAGCACCAAGAGAGTACCCAAAATGTAAGAAAAATATGGTCACTAAATTAACTTCATTTATTAAATCAATAAAGGAATCAACTGTTTCCAGTAAAACTGTATGCTGGTTCCCTAATCTTTCTAAAACTCAAGTAATTAACATCTTTTCACAAAAGCAGCTTCAAGAAAATCCTTTCTTAGGACCTATTTGGACTAAGCTTTAGCTCCAGCTTCTAGCCAAGAGAACCTGAAGTGGGGCCCAAACGGGTGGCTTCCTGTAGGGGCTTCTCCCAAATACCTGAAGCCCTCCACTAAAGAGAAGCTCAAGACAGGGTGGAGTAGCTTCTGCAGCTTCTCATCCCCATCCACCCCCCAACACCCCTCATAAGCTCATAAGCCAAATTTCTCACCAAACAACTTCCCAAATTTATCTAAATAAATCAACTTTTCGGGGTTCCCCACTTTAGAAAAGCTAGCTTCTAGGAGAAGCTACAGCTAGGCCAAACAGGCCTTTAATGAATGAATACACAGAATTATGCACAAACATGACAAAGTTACTGCTATACCTAGAAAAATAGGCAAAGTTACTAGTCTAAGTAGACTATACGAATCTATTAAACAACAGTAAGTCCATTAGAAATATTCCCAAGAAGAACATGTACATCAGAATCTTAAAAAATATAATAATGAAAACAAGAATAATAGTTTTAATTTTCAGTCTCAACACAAAGAATGGAACAGGATGCACAGGCACCTGTAAGCCATAATGCTCTGCATGATATTTGTTATCACCCTCTAGACGCTCAACTTCAACATATTTATCAAATGATGCATAAACATCACGACAACCTTTGACATCAAGTTGAAGATCTGCAAGTCCACGATACAAAACAACTCTTAAACAAATAGATATAGCACACTCAATGACTACCCAGTTATAGCAACAATGCATACCATAGAAAGACTCTTTCCTGCTAGATTTATAGTCAACATTAATACATTCGATGTAATTAATGTGGTGGCCTTCAAATAATTGTTCAATGGTGCCTTCTACAACAGTTCCCTGAGAAGAAACCTAAGTTAGTAACAGCTATCAACTTATAGGCAATTTTCTATTATATTGTCACCTTCATCTTGTCTTCAAGTTTCTCACAAAGAACTCTGTTCAACTCTTGTACATCATGCTGCATGAAAGAATCATATGTGTCCCATCCAAAAGACTTGGTCAACTCTTTTGTGGCTACACTACTATCACTATACTGGAGCTTGTAAAATAGGCTCTGCAAGGCTAACGGAATACTCCCAGATGGCATGTCATTCTCAGTAGTTGGCATGTGATACACTGCCTGAGAGCATAGTGCATTCAACGCATTAGTTAAGAGTTCACATAACCAATAAAGCATGTGGAACAGAATGAGGCATGATTCCGCACCTTCCTAAAGTATGGTATATGGTACAATGTTTGCAGAAGAGAGTTCATATAACAGGTAGCCCCTTGGTTCTTGAGGCCAACATAACCAGTTTCCTTTTTGGAGTCATACGTCCAATAATCAACCATTCTGCGCACAGCAACCTCAGCTTCCACAACAACAGTATCATTCACAAGATAACCTCTACTTGGATCATACAGGTCACTCAAAGGCATAAATGATGTGAAACCCCAATCACTCTCACGTGCATTAAATTGATGTTGAGTATCTGCAGACATGTAACCAGCAAATAGCTAATGGTGACCAAATATCCAGAAAAACTGTGGGCAGCTATTGGAAAAATTCAAAAGAAATCGAACAATACTACTACATAGCTTAATTAATCAGCCATGGATAGATGCGATTTGGTATTTGAAACAATGAGGCTCACAATCAAATTTAATTCTACAGCATAAAGCCTATGCTCATCATACTATTAGCTAATATGTGACAAACAAGTCAATCTTATGTTGAGAATTAAAGCAACAAAACATAAATGGAAAGAGGTGTTAATATAAACCATGAAACTATAAGGGTGTGTTTGATTGCTAGGATAAACTCATCCATGTATCAACCCATACAGGATGAATAGGAGAACTGGTGTTTGGTTAAGGAATGGGATGAGATGAGATGGTGCAAGATGAACTCATCTTGATTCCTGAAATATCCCCCTCATTCTGGATGTTGGGATACAAGATTTTTTCAGTTCCTATCTCATCCCGCATGAGATAATGGTGATTAGTGACAATTTTAATTGGTGATTAGTGATAATTAGTGATTGTTAGTAAAAATAGTTAGTGATGACTAATGATAATTACTAGTGATAAGTTATAGTTTTAAGTAGTTATTAGGGTAATTAGTGATTGATTAGTTCTAATTAGTGGTGATTAGTGATGATTAAAGGCGATTAGTGGTGATCATCTACATCAAATTTGCATTTTTGTTAAAAAATTATATTTTCATGCAATCTTACCAGCCCTTATACAAACATCCAACATCATCCCACACAACCAACTAAACACAATCCCATCTCATCCCCCATACAACCAACCAAACCCACTTGAACCATCCTGTATCACCCCATTCCCATGCCGGATGAACTCCTCTTTCACATCCCATCCTATATAGGATGAGTTGATACAAGTAACCAAACACACTCTAAGGAATACAATGCTCAACAAAAGAATTTTACATAAAGTTATGAAAATAATCACATCTACATGTGATTTATCAAGATATCATAACAAAAAGCTTCATTCAACCAAAACACTAATGAAAAAATTACATATCAGGGTGGAGGATGCAAATGATGTCAATGCCAAAATTTGGGTTCCTGTGATAACCACCGAGAAAAAATCCCAGCCCGAACTAGAAGAGATGAGACCTGCTGGTTTTAAATAAAAATCAAGTTTGAAATTTTGAATTCAAAATTTGGTTTTTTTCAAAACATGGAAGAAGCACGATTGTCAATTTGAATCTCTATTACTGAATAAAGCTTCAACTTACACAAATGAGGCAACTATCATTGTGTTTAGCAAAATGAATCTCCAAATCCCATTTAAATTTCGCTAACCAGTCAATTCCAAATTCCCAATTCAAATTTCATGTTGCTCTTTCGTCCAGTTTTTCTGGTTCGCATCAGTAGGGCCATCAAAAAAGCTTGAGCTCGTAAGCTACTTGAGATCGGTTCAGTTTGGGATCGGCTTGAGCTCGATTCGAGCCCAAGTTGAGTGAGCTAGAGCTTGATCACAAACTCGAGTCCTAATTAGAGCCAAGCTCGAGCTTGGCTAAGCTCGGTTCGAGCTCGGCTCAAATATGCTTGAATACATACACATATAACAAGAACACACCATTCACACATCAAGCAAAACCCTAGCTGCCACACACCCTCACTCCACATCCCCATTCCCCATCTGCACCCACGTCATCTCCATCCTCACCATTGCCCTCTCCCAGTCTCCCCACGGTAGATCCATGCTCTCTCTTCCCTGTTCTTGCTCCTCCCCGCAAGGCCAACTAGCGGTCTCCTCCCCATGCTCCTCCCAGTTCGGTGGCACGATGCTCTCCGTTCCCAGCATGTAGCACCAGCAACCATCTTCTTGATCTGTCAAGCAAGTTTTGGATCTAGCAATGATTGGTGAGCTTCAGCTTCCATCTTTGTCAATTTGCCTTCCATAGTTCCATCACCATCTTCCTCAGATCCAGCTCCCGATCAGCCTCCCGTGTGCATGGCAGCGGCCTCCTCACATAATCATCATCCACCTTGCCTTCTAAGCACAACCACGCACCACCTCCTTTCAATTTACTCTCTTTTTTTGAGAGGAACTTTCAATTTACTCTCTTACATTTACTTTTTTTCCTTTTGAGAAGAACCCTCTTCCATTCCCATGAACACAACATTTTCAAGCTCTTTCAAGTCGAGCTCGAGCTCAGCTTTGAGCTTGAAACCTGGTTCAGTCAAGCTCAAACCGAGCCCACCTAGGCCAGCTCGAGCTCGAGCTCGGCCCTTTGACAGCCCTACCCATTGGTAACCAGCCAGAAACCACTACAAGCTACTGAGCAGGAACCAGATCATAAATGGGAATCCGAGTCTTGGTCAACACCACCATCCACACAGCAATAAGCAGTTCAACAACATAACACTACTGCAATTGATCTAATAATGGAATTCTCCTAAGATATATGGTTGAACAATATCTACATCCACTAGTAGATGCAAAATAATTTAACAGGACTCCTGCCATTGTAATAATAGTTCAACAATTAGTAAGTAGTTGTACAGACATGTGTTATAGACGAGTTTACTCTATATTCCTCAGTTCATGTTATTTCCCCTCCAAACTTCCATGATGGCGACATTCTTGAGACACCGGAATAACACCCCAACCACATTACACTCACACACACAGCATGGTCCATTCATCTGAACAACTACAACCAAAACAAATGAAGAAAAGCAATACCTTTCCGTAACGTAAACTTCTGATGGATCTGGTTTACAACAGCCAAGCTGAACTGAGCATACCGGCTCCAGCCATACGGGAGGCTCGCCGAGTCTGCAACGTCCAAGTACATTGAGAAGTGGTCCACATTGTTCCCCTTGGCGAAAATCAGCACACGCCTACACACAAAGCCAGCATAAATCAGTCAAACTCCTCAAAATTCTCAAACAATTCCATAACTTCCACATTCCTGCTACCAGTCATAATGTCTGGAGAGGTAGATACTGAAATCTCACCACTTGTATCCACCGACGACAAACACCTCCGAGTAGTGCTTCTTCGCGTTGAGCCGGGTGAAGTTCTCGATTGTCCACGTGAACCGCGACGTCTGTGGGTCCTCCGCCGGCTGGCTCTCCGCCGTGCTCGCCTGCTCCGTCTGCGCCACCACTACCACCACCACACAGACAAGTTCAACACATACACAACCATACACGCACAGACACACGCACGCGCGCCCACACGCGCGCGCGCGCACACACACAGAGCTAAATCGCGAGGTGTCACCTTCCATTGGCTGGGCGGCGTCGGCGGCGGTGAGTTCCTGGTGGGGCACGAGCATCTCGTCGTCGTCCTGCTGCTGCGGGAAAGAGCAGGAACGGAGGTGTCAGATCCGGAGGTGGGCGCAAACCCTAGCTGGAGGGGGGGCGACCGGATCGGTAGCCATCGGGGCGGGGAGAGCAGGAAGACCGAGACACGAGGAGGCGGCGGGGGAGATCGGGAGAGGGACGTACCTCGAGAGGGGGAGGAGTCATCATAGTCATGGAGTCGTCGGCTGTGGCGGCGAGAGGAAAGCGGAGGAGGTGGTGGTGGTGGCCGCGCGGCCGCGGCGGCGGCGAAGGTGGAGGAGGAGGAGGCGGCGGCGAGGGATGAGACGGAGGAGGGGAGTTTTGATTGGGGAGGAGACGAGTCGGGAAGCACACCCGGTACAGCAAGGCAGGGGGGATTTTTCCTTTTTCGTTTTTTTCTTTTTATTTAAATTATGTAAGATATGATTTAAAGATATTGCGTATCTTGGTAAGATATTATTGTTAGATATGGAGATGATACGTAGTCACTTGCGGTCGCATTAAAAAAAATAAATATGCTGAACAAGATTTCTAGGATGCACCATTATGTGAAATGTGGTATGAGAGAAACACAGGTTTTTAGAATTGTTTCCTTGTATAATTTTGTTAAATTCCTCGCACAACTTAAAAAATTAAATCTAAGTAATTCCAAATCCTATTGGTTTGTCGGAAGTTGAACGGAAATCATGCGATCTCCTAACTTTTAGTTCAAAATTGGTCAAATTAGTTTAAATCGGTTATAGAGTCAATTGTGTTATGAGTTTTTAAATATGTGCAATTGTCTCATTTAAATTGTTAAATTTGAAATTTAGTTTGATAGATTCCTAAATTTGTTAAATCGTCATTTTGTTCCATGTGCCAATTAAACAAAAAAATGATGTAGTTTCATGACATATCACATCTAAATTGGTAGATATACCAAATTAACTTTTCTAAGATGGTATTGTGAGGTGAAACATGACACATTAATTTCTACATGACATGCATGCTAAAATAAAGACTAAAAATATAACATTATTTTGATTAAATACTTACAATAGTATAAAAGGAGATAACAAAGATATGCGACTCTAAAATGCAAGATTTGCATTTAATTTCAACATTTAACCCAGAGTGCAATTTACCCTCATCATAAATTGGATTAATTTAGAGTAAATTGGTTATTAAATAAAACTAAACCCACTGAGATTCAGTATTCCAACATCAGTCGGTTTGACTAATTACTGCCATTAACTGATTGGTTTCCACCAATGTTCTAACCCTGATTTCCAAAGTTTGAGTTATGCATGTCCTTAACATTATTCTTACATCATAAAAAATAAAAAAAAACAAGTGTTTGGTTGGCTTTTTTTCATATCATAAAGATGCTATATGTAGATTTAGATATTACATACAATTTTGATAGGCAATTTTTTGGGCATACAGTGTTTCTAGAAATTTATATGCTTACTACTTTGGTAATTTATCTTAGTGTGATGCTATATATTCGAATTTTTTTACGAATGACCCAATAATTAACCCAAAACTTTTTAAAATATCAAAAATAATCTTCAGTCGTGAGGTCCCGTTCGTGACTGATCTTCAGTCGCAGGCCCAGTTCGTGACTGATTAGGTGGTACGGCCCATTTGCCTCGCTAGCCCAGCACCTGGCCACATCGACTTTTAGTCGCAACCCCGGCTCGCGATTGAAACCTATATTTTTTTTAGTTCATTTTATTTTGTCCATATTATGTAGCGTTTCATGCATATGCGAGATAGCTATTTTATTTTGTTCCGAGGGGCTGAACGTTAGGGTTTATGTATTTTTGAGCATTAATTGATAAGTTTTGTTTTCGGCTTAAAAACGGATAGCTAGGATATATATTTTTGGGAATCAAATACTAGGGTTTTGTTCACGGCAACCAAAGACTAGTGTTTTCAGTACAAAGTATTGATGCTGTGGATAAAATAGAAAGTTACATGCGTCTATAACAGTTGTAAAAATAATTGGAATCAGGTCTACAGCAGTAAAAGGTGATCAAACTATGGTGCGCCATTTGATCTGAGTAGAGAGTGTCAAACCCGCCTAGAAGTTTATTTATAGTGTTCCTCTCTACCTCATTCCAGTCCAGGTCGAGCCATGACATATAATTGCATCTATCTCTCTCCTCTTCGCCACTACAATATAAGTAGGTTCTATCGGCAGTGTCGTAGGGGCAAGACGTACTTATTGTAATATCACCTCGACATCTGCACATAAAGTCATCTATGTCGGAGGGATCATCGGGCCAGTTGAACTCCTTCGCAGGATGCGTTGTTGGGTACGTGTCTCCATGGCAAGAGCAATAATAAGGATGTCTGCAGCAACACATGTGTTGAACATCGTGCATATTGATCGACAGCTCCTCTATAAAGTCGAGCTGCTCACGAAGTCTCTTCTTTCTGCAGAGAAGATAGAGTATCATATGTGCAGCCTTTGCACTCCACTTAGGATCGAGCCCAAGCAGGAAAGTACACTTACGAATATCTTCCCTCGGACACTTTAAAAATCTTCTCCCGTAGTCACCCTGAACGGAGGATGTAGTAGTCTTGGGCAACAAACCGCAGCTGCAATGACATGGCCCTGAACTTTGTTCTTCATCCTACCAATGAAAGAGAATAATCCAGAAAGTAACGCATAAAGAGCCACTTCATTTATGTAAGTCGATTATGTATTTACCTTGGTGCACCTTCTTTTCCATCCCATTGTGGGGCCGTCCCTCATATCATGGCCCATTGCGAACTGATCCCGTGGCACCAACGGTCGTACAACCACATCTACAGGAGCATGGCGCACCCCGCGAACCGAAAGTTTACTTAGTTTTTGCTCGTGGTGTCGCACAATCCCCTATAGGTGTGGCAGAGCACAGTGGAGCCAAAACTGAACTGCGGCACGTGCCCGAGCTCGGAGTCCACAATAAGCCTAGCGAGCTGAACAAACTGTTGTTCGGAGATGTCTCCATGGGTGCTAAGGAACAGCAGCCACCCAAATAAGTAAAGCAAATACGCCTCCAAGTGACGTCGGGGACCTCCTCTGGAGCGGCCACTAGAAACCCAGCATCTCGGATGGTGCACAGGTAAGTTTTTGGAACTCCTGCCGTCTGTGTAAACCCTCCCACTAACCCTATACCCTCAAAGCGCTACAAGACATCCAGACGCCATGCAGCTCTATCGGTGGTCTTGAGAACATATGTATCCCTTCTGATAGGCAAGCCGAGCAGCATAATGACATCCTCAAGGTGACCGTGAGCTCATCGAAGGTGAAATGGAAAGTGTGTATCTCCAGCCTCCATCGGTTCACAAGCGCACTAATCAGGGCTCAATCGAAAGAGAATCGTTGAGCCCGATCCACCATACGTGTGAACGGAAGTAATCCGGCCTCAAGAAAATGAGATGCCGACCACTCATCCAGAGGCCACATCTCCCACGGTGTCCTCACATACAGAGTTGGCAAAATGGTGCCCAGTAGAAGGCGCCGAGCACGGTGATGCTGCTGATGTTGCTGTGCAATCAACTCAGGAAGCTGCTGGTTGTCCACCATACATGTAGTTAACGAGGGATATTACTTGCGTTGAATCGCCCCTGTATTTTCATAGTCGCGCATATCTTTCCATGGTCACGCACAACGCTCCTTGGTCGAACATACCTTTCTATGGTTGTAGAAGGCCAAGGAAAGAGATAATGGGATGGTCCAAGGTGTCGACGATTCGGACTCGGGGTCCTCAGCCGAACTTATGCAGAATTTGTAATAGTGAGACCTTTCAAGATGACCCTTCGGGAAGGTATGCTGAACAATGGAGAACAGGAACACAGAGAATTTAGTCAGGTTCGGGCCCTCGATGGTGGGAGTAAAAGCCCTACGTCCTGTTGAGATTTCACTAAGTATGGTAAAATGTTTACAAATGGGGGGAAAAGTCCTCACAGGCAAGGATTTTTCCTATAAAAGTGTACAAAAATAAGCTAAAGAAGACTTAAGAATGCTATATGAGATATGCCGTAGACTTGGCTAACTTGGATCTCTCTCTAATTGATACTTCATGCCATCCTTTTATACTGCTTGAAAGGGTGCCATGTGAAAGAAACTGCATCAATCAGTTGCTCGGACGGTTAGATACGGTTTTTGAAACTGCTCTTAACCTCCACGCAGGTTAAACACGTGTTATTCATGAATAACTGTACGTGTTAACCCCCTGACAGTTGATTTTCCACGTGTAGGAATCTTCGGGATATTTAGAGTATCCTGTCATATAGACAACCGAATAAATAGATCCCAGGTATCCTGATCGGTAGACGTTCTGACCGCGGGATTTAGCTGACCGCGTAATATCCCGAATGTGTAGTTCGCGTATAGGCCACGAACTTCTGACCGCGCAAGGCCTACGGTCTGACCGCGTAAAGCTGCGACTTGATCGCGTAAAGCTTGCGACCTCGTGGTGATGCCTCTCAAAAATAACTTGAGTTCGCATTTCCAGACACATGCTCTGGCTCGAACCTGTCTTGAACCAGAAGTTTATTAGAAGTGACCCGGGTGTCAATCCTCGTCAGCTAGCCCCCAAATCCGAAGAAAACGAAGAGACGTGTTTATTTCGAATTTAAAAAATCGTGCATTGGACTTTTAACCCGGCCCTTTAACTTCTCCACTTAGTGGCGCACTAAGTGAAAACGGTTGGTTTCTCAAGACGGGTTCTGACACTACGTGACGGGCAATGATGGCGCCGTAGAGATTTTTATCTCTAGGTAAAATTGTAAATGTCTTTAACGAAACTCGAGGTGTCTGGGAGGCGAACCGTCGACCTGACGGCTATAAATACCAGACCCCTGGACATGTAAAGATTCACAATTTCCCCCTTACGCCTAAGTCTTTTCCTTGTTACCTGGCCTCCTTCCTTTTCACTTACTCTTCCCAATGGCAGATCACGAAATCATCGAGATTGAGAGCGATGAAGGGGAATTTGTCGAACAAGGGTCTGATGAAGTCCTGTCTCCTTTAAGGAAGAAACCCAAGGTTGATGAAGGATCTTCTAGTGGAACAAAGGTGAAGAGTGTAGCGAGTTTCTTTCTTCCTTCAGTTCCTTTGACCCTCCCCATTCATGTCTCTCGGCAAGTTAGGCCTTTATCCTTAGAGAAAGATCCCATCACATTCAATTCTCCCATCCTTATGGGTGATCAACATCCTGGTCGGCAAGCGGTGACTATCCCTCGACCAGATGATTGCCGTATTGGGTTGGCGAAGCAATTTTCTTCTGGGAACGTTGCACTGGGACAGGTAACAATTCTTTTCCCTTTTTGCTGGCAATTTTAGTTAATATGACTAACTTTTTGCAAAATGCAGGAGGTAGGAGGCCACAGCGATCAGCCTTCTGTTGCTCCATCTCTTCCTTCCGGACAGACTCTTCTGGAAGAGAAGAATGCCCTGGAGAAGAAGACCGAGGAGATGGCCTCGAAGATTCTGCGTTTAGCAGAATGTCTTGATCGATCCCGAGAGGAGGCGCACCATTTCCGTCGAGAGAGGGACTTCGCTCAGCAACAGCGAGAACTCTCCGACTTGATTAGGGACAATAGTGCGTCCGTTGTTAGGGATGATATAGATAGACTTAGGGTAGTTGCTAGTTCCCTGGGGGTTGTCAGTGTAGATCCTACTGACAACAATATGTCCCTTGGGGAACTTTGTAAATTTCTTTCGGAGCAAGTCGATGTTTTGATCGACTGCATCCCTTTTGTATGTAAAGAATGTAAGAAATAAAAAGTTTCTTATTTTTCACGAATATTCTTCACATCTTCTGTGCGAAAACATAGCCATAAACTTTACGTTTACGACCATTCATACACAGGAAACTTTAGTTCTGCGATCAGAATCGTTTTTAAGAAAAAGGCACCGCGACCTGCCCTGATTCCGCGAGCAGTTTCAGAGCCGCGGTCAGAACTAAAGTGCGACCAGAGTTAGGACTCGGTCAGGCCGTCATTACGATTAGAATCGAAGTTTCAGCCTAAAACATGATTTCGAAAAAACCATAACCCAATTAGAAACATTCCAGTACGTCAAAAATTGAGTTATATGATTTTTTCGAAGAAAATGTTCAAAGTATAAAAAAGAAAAAACGCCTTCTGAAAAAGTACCGAAAATTTTTCAGTCCTTTTGCACTTTCAGTTTCCAAAACAAAGAAACCTTTTTGTTTCAGATCCGACGTCTGGGTACTTTATCGGGTCTATCAGAAACAGTATCCATTATGGGAAATGAATAAAGCATTCAATGGAACGTTTGAAACGAGCTGTTTACCCATTAATGCGTCGCCTTGGGTCTATAAAAAGCAGTAGGTAGCTTCTTGAGGAAGCCACTCAGCCGCGAAAAACCCTTAGAATTCCCGCCGCTCAAAACCCTCATTTTCTTCAGCCTTCGTCTTCCCCAAATCGCCAGCTTCCCCTTTGATTCTACACCATAGATGGCGTCCTGGAGCAGATCCATTCATCATTCTGAGGAGAGCCTGATGGCGCTTGAGAAGGAGGAGATCCTTTCTCCGCGGTTGCTCATTAACTGGCGACCTGCGGAGAAGGATCAAGAAACCCTAACTGTCCAAGAAGGCGAGTTGGTGGTTTTTGAGGAGTATTTTCGTTGCGGGTTCCGATTCCCTGAGAGTCGGTTCCTTAAGGATATCTTTGAGCATTATGGGTGGGAACTGATCAACCTCCACCCCAACGCGATGCTGATTCTTGCAGTATTCCAGCATCTCTGTGAAGCCTTCGTCGGAGTATATCCCAGCGTGGATCTTTTTCGACGATTTTACTTTTCGGCGTGGTCGAAGAGCACCAACGCCGCCGGATGCATCTACTTCCGGCTGAGGGATAAAAAGGAGTATCCCTCCCCACCCCTGCGAGATTCAGTGCACGGGTGGCACCGGAAATGGTTTTACTGCACCCCTCCGACCGAGAGCGGGTTGTGGTTTGAGAACTCGCGGCCGGAGAAAACAAGCGAGTTGGATACTCTCCCGGCGATGAACGCGGAGTTCATGAAGCATGCCGAGGTGATCCTTCACTTAGTCGAACAAGGGCTGACGGCACGTGATGTCATCCGAGACTTTGTGAAGAATCGGGTGAGCCCCCTACGTGAAAGGGCTCATCCGGCTTGGGAGATCACGTCCATGGCGGACACTACCCTGGACTATAATGAAGGTACTTATCTCTGACATAGAAATCCTTTTGTTATTTTTGAAATGTACCAATTTAACTTGTACCCGGGAACAGTCCTGCCCTCAGCTGAGATTGAGAGGCGGACTAACTACCTCCTCAGGGCGTACAACGCCGAGGTAGAGGGTCCCAAGGGGTCGCCTCGCCCCCAAAGCTTGATTCATGCTGGCGACGACCTTAAACAGGAGCGCCGAAAGGTAAACTTCTCACTTGGCCTCTGTTTTGCAGGTTTTATATATGTTCAACGCTAATCAATTTCATTGGAATGAAAATAGCTCCTAGGGAGGTTCGCGGATGCGACATTCCCAAGTGAAAATGTCGGCTTTCTGAAGAAGCCGGCGGCGAAGAACGTGAAGAAGGTCTCCCAGAGACCCAGGACAAAGAGTCCTGCCCCTAAGAAGACCAAGCTGAACCCTGGGGAGGGGTCTTCACGAAGCGTCCCTCGTCCCGCAAAAAAGACTGCGGTAAGATATCACATTCCTGCTACTTTTTCAGGCGCGACATGGAATCACTTCTTCGTCGTACAGGGAGAGGGGAGCGAGGAGGAAGAGGATGACGTTCCTCTGATCCTTCGAAGGAGGAAGATCGCGGATCTTCCATCCAGCGATGTCCCAGGCTGCCCCGCAGAGACTACAGCTGCCGAAGAGGTGGCCGTGGCTGACCCTGCGACAACCGAAGATCTGGTGGTTGCGGGTGACCTTCCAATTCCTGAAGCCCCCGGGGTTTCAGAGTCAGTCATCTCTGCTTCCCTGGTCGAAGGGACGACTAAGGTAAATGATCTTTTCGATCATTCCCTCCATAACTTTTTCTGCGTATTTGACAAGTTAATGTACATACAGGAAGGAGAGCTTCCCCCTGGGTCCACTGGGGATTCCAGGGAGGAAAATCCTCCTCCTCCGCGGACAGAGGAGGAAGTAGACGAACGAAGGCCGGCTGTGGCGGTTCCAGCAATTCAGGAATCGTCAAGGCCTTCGGATGAAGCCCCACCAATTAGCCCGGTGGTTCAGGTAAAGACTTATGCGTTTTTAACTGTTCCCTAAGAATATGCCTGTAACATGATATTTCCAGGGGGGTGCTGTCTTATTTACCATAAGGAAGGCAAGAACCGGAGACGGCTCTCCTTCGCAAGGGGAGTTGTCCCAGAAGTCCCAGGAACGAATGGGATTTCGAATAAGGTAAGAACTCTTATTCGACAATAATCTTATATAAAAACTGTCTGACCCACTCTTCCTGTTAGGCAAAAGAAGACAGCGCCTATACCTGCAACCGCCACAGGGGAGGTTGAAGCTAGGGCTAATGAGGGAGCCTCTAATGAAGAGCGCTCTACTCCCGTGGTTCAGGAAATCGTCCGGACCTCGGGAGGTGAATCAAGCACAGGGACTAGGTCACCACCAGTGGCCTCTGGGGGTGGCGTCCGGCCGGCACTCCCATCAACTGTCCCCGTTGCAGGTACTTCAGGTGCGCTAGCAAGGATCCCTGCTAGCATGGATGATGCTGCTTTAAATAAGTTTATGAAGGTATGATGACTCCTGTTTCGGCGTTTGAATCGCCTTTAGAGCATACTTGACTCTCTTGCTTTGTGTCACAGGGCTTGTCATGGGTGACGAGCCAGTCGCATGCTGCAATGGCTAGCATGGCGGCTGTTCAAAAAGATCGTGACGGCTTGTGCAAGTGAGTATCGTCACCCTTCTGTTAATATAAGTAGGCTTTAATTGTGACTAACCTGATTTTGCTGCAGAGAGGTTACGTTCTTGAAGAAGGAGTTAACCAAAATAAAGCTGAACTCAGTTACAGAGTTTCAGAAACTACGGACTGAAATCAATAGACTTCAGTCTGAGAATGTTGGTAAGTCGATTCCCAACTTGAGAAGACTTAAAGACATTTCTTGTTCATAACCTCTTTTCTTTGTGCAGCGCAAGCAGGTCGTATTAAACAGCTCAGCCAGGACAAAATGCTTCTCAAGTCCTCGCTCGACCACACCAATCAAGTGGTCAAAGAGTTGAGTCTACTGGTCTTCGAAAAACTGAAGGCCATAGCCAGCCTTTTGAATACCAATGTGGTAGAGTTGAGGAAGGACAACCCAGATGTCAGCGATTGGGCATCACTGCTTACAACTCAAGCAGAATCACTGCTCGAATATCTCCCTGGAGATTTACGGCGACGTGAAGAGATGATCAGGACGAGAGTCCGATCAGCCGCATCCGCCGTACTCAGCCGGGTTCGACTTCACCATGGCTCAGATGCGAATCTGAGCGCGCTGGTGGGACCGGTTGAGGTCGAGAGTGACGAACTGCTTGACGCCGTTATCGAAGAAGTTAAGCCCTTCGTTGACAAGCTCTTGGCTGAGCTAAGGATCGAATGATCCTTGTATTTTGTAACCAAACAATTGTAATTACAATGTTATGTATGTAAAATCATTTTTTCAAGAGAAAGTGCATATTCACATCATAAGTTTCATACTATAAGTATATTCCTCTAGCCCCCGCCTCTGTTTTGTGAATACTGAAGCCTTAGTATTTTAAACAGAGGAAAACATAAGTATGATGACCAGGGATATGTGCTTCAAGCCGATGGTCAAGATTAAAGTAACATTTTAATCTTATTGCAAACTGGTAGCCACCCAAATGACCGAAGACTAGCCAGATAGTCCCGTGTGCGTTGAGAAACGGCTTATTTAGGAGTGACTTATCTGGAAGTGATCATGAGATTGACCAGCGAATCCGGTTGAAAAATGTTGTAATAACCTAACCGCCGGCGATCAGCCCCCAAGTCGAATTTGTATAATTTGGGCTTAAAGAAAAACACTCATTGTATGAAAACAAGACATGCTTTTTATGAAAAGATGCTAATTGAACAGGAAAAAGGTGATTGGAATACTTACACGTAAAACTTGCGAAGTTGATCGATGTTCCAAGTATTGGACAAAATCCGACCATCCTCCATGGCTAACCGCGCAGATCCTGACCGCGGCACTGAGACGACAGTATATGGTCCCTCCCACTTTGGGGAGAATTTATTGCGGTTAGACTGGTCTTGAATTTTTCGTAAAACCAAGTCGCCCACGTTGAGATCACGTGGTCGCACCTTTTTACTGTGATACTTGCGTAGAGCCTGCAAGTATACCGCGGACTTAATCAGGGCGCGATCACGCCGTTCTTCCAGGAGGATGAGATCTTGCGATCGTTGTTCGGATTGGTTGACCTGTTCGAATTGATTCGTGCGAACAGATTCAATACTTACTTCCATAGGCAACACAGCCTCGGCTCCATAGACCAAATGGAAGGTGTCTCACCGGTGGCTCGACTAGAGGTAGTTCGTAGTGCCCATAGAACAGTATAGAGCTCGTCTGCCCAAGCCCCCGAGCGGGTCTTGAGGCGATCAAAAACACGTTTTTTGATACCTTGCAGTACTTGCCCATTGGCCCGTTCTACGGCACCATTGCTTTGTGGATGTGCCACGGAAGCAAAGCACACCTTGGTCCCAATCTGATCGCAGTAGTCTAGGAAAAGACCGCTAGCGAACTGAGAACCGTTGTCTGTGATGAGACGGTTCGGAACACCAAATCGTGCCACAATGTTCTTGTGAAAGAACTTTTGTGCGGCTAATGCAGTAATATTTCGTACTGGTTCGGCCTCAATCCACTTTGTGAACGTGTCAATGGCTACAAACAAAAACTTGTATCCATTGACCGCTTGTGGCATAGGACCGACGATGTCCATTCCCCAGATCGCGAAAGGCCATGCGAGAGGAATAGTTTGTAATGCATAAGTAGGTTGATGAACCTGTCTTGCATGAAACTGACATTGTGGACACATCTTGACCATAAGTTTGGCATCATCGAGTGCCGAAGGCCAGTAGAATCCCTGTCGAAAAACTTTTCCGACCAGTGTTCGGTATGACGCGTGTGCACCGCATACACCGTCATGTATTTCTTTCAAGAGGGATTTTCTTTCCTCCTGAGATATGCAGCGCATGAATACTCCTTGAGTACCCTTTCTGTACATAACCCCATCTATGAGTTTGTACAGACGCGCCTTTCGAATTAACCGATCGCTTTTGGTTTCGTCCCCGGGTAGGGTCCCATGTTCAAGATAAACCCTCAATGGATGAGTCCAATCTTGTTCCTGACCGAGGTTGGCAACGAAGGCTATTGCCGGATCATCCTCGACCGAAGTCATGATCGAAGGATGGTCCAAGTGTTCAACGAACACTCCTGCCGGAGCGGATGAGCGTGAGGATCCAATTTTGGATAATTGGTCTGCGAGAATGTTGTCCTTTCGCGGGATGTATTGGACTTCGAAGTGACTGAAGTGTTTTTCCAATCTCCTCACTTCCCCCAGGTAATGAGCCATTGTCTCATCGGAGGTGCTGTACTCCTTGTTTACCTGGTTTACGACCAGCTGTGAGTCCCCCCTCACCACTAATCGACGGACTCCGAGGAATTTTGCTGCCCGGAGCCCTGCAAGAAGACCTTCATACTCTGCTGCATTGTTGGTTGCAACAAAGTGTAGTTGGATGACATACTTAAGCTGTTCACCCTGAGGTGTAACTAAGACCACTCCAGCCCCCGAGTGTTGAAAACTACGGGAGCCGTCAAAGTACATTGTCCAATAATCGGGGTACTCCAGTTCCTTTTCCAACTGCACGGGTGGCTTAGGGTTGGTCCATTCGACCATAAAGTCGGCCAAAACCTGAGACTTAACCGCCGTGCGAGGGGTAAAGTGGATCTCAAAGGCACCGAATTCGACCGCCGATTTGGCGATTCGACCAGATTTTTCTGGATTTCGGACAATATCCCCTAAAGGAAAAGAGGAAGGTATTGTGATCTTGTGTGCTTGAAAGTAATGTCGTAGCTTACGGGAAGCCATCAGTAGCGCGTAAAGTATCTTCTGGACCTCAGGGTAACGCTCCTTAGGACCATGAAGTACTTCGCTCACATAGTAGACGGGTCTGTGCACTCCTTCCCTTTCCGCGATCAGAACTGCGCTGACCGCGTGCGGGGTGGCCGCCAAATACAGAAGCAATGGTTCATCCTTTTCAGGAGACACCAATACTGGCGGACTGGATAGATATGTTTTTACCTCCTGAAACGCTTTTTCGGCCTCATCTGACCACGTGAAGTTATGATGTTTCCGCAAGGCTTTAAAGAAAGGTAGTCCCCTTTCGCCTAATCGCGATATGAAACGACTTAAAGCCGCCATGCGACCAGCCAGGCGTTGAACATCCTTCATGGTCGAGGGCGACCTCATTTGCTCAATAGCTCTGATTTTCTCAGGATTAACCTCAATGCCCCTGGAACACACAAGAAAACCAAGAAGCTTTCCTGAAGAAACCCCGAAAGAACATTTCTCCGGGTTCAATTTTATTCCAAAGCGATTCAAGTTACAGAAGGTTTCAGCAAGATCGTCCAAATGAGACAATCTTTTGGTACTTTTTACAACCAAGTCGTCTACATATGCTTCGAGATTACGCCCTATCTGGGAAAGAAAGGTCTTTTGCATCAAGCGCTGGTACGTGGAACCAGCGTTCTTGAGACCGAACGGCATTCTGACGTAGCAGTACGTGCCGAACGGGGTGATGAAGGCAGTTTTCTCTTCATCGTCTTCTGCCATGCTAATTTGATGATATCCCGAGTAGGCATCCAGAAAACTCATCAGTTCGCAACCCGCAGTGGAGTCAACCAGCTGGTCGATGCGGGGAACGGGAAAGTCGTCCTTCGGACAGGCACTGTTGAGGCTAGTATAGTCGACGCACATGCGCCACTTGCCATTTGACTTGCGGACCATGACCGGATTGGCGAGCCAGTCCGGGTGATTCACCTCGCGGATGAACCCGGCCTGTAAGAGTTTGTCTAACTCTTCTCGGATGGCTTCCTGTCGGTCGGTGGCAAAACGCCTGAGCTTTTGCTTTATTGGTCGTTGTCCAGGTCGGATTGCTAACCTGTGCTCAATTACTTCCCTTGGGACACCGGGCATGTCGGACGGTTTCCACGCAAACACATCTGCGTTAGCCCGGAGGAAAGCAACGAGGTCGAGTTCCTATTTGTCATCCAGGGTTGACCCAACCCGAATTGTCTTGGATGGGTCATCTGGGTACAAAGGAACTTGTTTGAGTTTCTCATCTGGTCGAGGAGCAGCCCTGATCGCATCGGTGGCGACAGTGGCGACCTGAGCGTCCCGGAGGGGAAGTTGATCGACCATCTCCAAAGATAGCCGGTCGCACGTGAGTGCCACGTTACGACTACCTCGGACCGAAATGACACCTTTGGGGCCAGGCAATTTCCCGCACTGATAAGCATAGTGCGTTGCCATCATGAACTTAGCGAGAGTAGGCCTGCCAAAGATTGCATTATAAGCTGAATCACAATCGATTACATCGAAAGTAACCAATTCTGTTCGGAAGTTATCTGGTTCTCCCAGAGTGACCGGGAGGACCACTTGTCCCAATGGCATCATGGAGGGGCCTGGGATTATCCCATAAAACGGATGAACTATGGGCTTGATCTTCGAACGAGGAATTTGCATCTCGTCGAGTGTCTTGACCAATAAAAGATCAAGGGAACTTCCCCCGTCGATCAGGACCCTTTCGACTCTCGCGTTACTGATGATTGGGGTAATAACCAGAGGTAATCTCAATGGTCGAGTTAGCCCCGCAGGACAGTCAGCGCGGTCGAATGTCAAAGGCATATCCGACCAACGGGGATATTGAGGTTCACCAAGGGATGTCTCCGTTTGGTTAACCTCTCGGCAAAAAGTTTTAAACTGCCTTTTGGAAACGAAAGAGGAGGAGCCTCCGAAAATGACATTAACATGATTTTGAGGTACCTGGTAAGCCATTTCTTCGTCTCCATCGATGTCTCTAACCCCGCACGCCTGCTCTTTGGGCGGTAAGGTCGGCATTGGCCCAGCTCCTTGGTAGAAATCATCCAGCTGTTTCAACCAACTTCTGCAATTTTTGAGATCGTGGCCTGCGAAATTGTGGAGTGGACACCACCTTTTGCCCTCCTGCGGATTAGTTGATTTTTCTGGCTGGTCGGATTCCCGGCCACCAGAAGCAGCTTTACTTTTGAAAGAAAACTTATTACCTTTGGTCGAAGGTGGTTTCTCCGTGACCGCAACCTCACGGTGCTGTCCAGAGCGGTTCCTCTTCGACTTTTTTGACTTCCCACCCGATGAAGACTCCGGCTTTTTGCTCGAGTCTTCTTTCTTGACGTCCTTGAAGCCCGGTTGGGGCGGTAGGTCCCCCTTGTCAACCATTCGGTTCCATTCGACTGCCTCGGCTGCATCGGAGTATCGATCAGCCATATCGAACAGATCGGCCACCGATCGAGGAGGGTGAATGAGCAAGTCTTCAGTGAATCTCCGGTATCGAACGGCATGCTTAAATGCCCTGATTACGGAACCATCAGATATGTTCGGGATGGTATTTCTTACCCCGACGAACCTCTTGACAAACTGCCGAAGCGTTTCGGTCGAAGTTTGCCGCAATCTATGCAAGTCGTCCTCCTTACCCGGCTTTTGGTAACAGTTTTGGAAATTGCTAAGGATGGCATCGCATAGCATTTCCCAAATGTAGATAGAACCCTCAGGCTGATTGAACAACCAAGTTCTAGCCGGTCCTACGAGGACTGTTGGCAGGTAGTTAGCCATGACCTTGTCATCGCCTCCTGCAGCTTGGATGGCAGTAATATAGATCTGAAGAAACTCGGATGGGTTCTGAGTTCCGTCAAACCTCTCGATGGCCCTTGGTCGAAACTTATCGGGCCAAACGACCGCTCGTAGGCCAGGCGAGAAAGCTTTGCAACCAACGTAAGGACCGTGGACCGTCCTGCGACTTTCGGTCAGGTTTCGAGCAAACTCACTTAACGGCGGGGTGACTCGAGGTCCCAAACGAGAATGAACGGGAACTCGATCCCTACTGCGAGAGTCCTGCATTCGCCGATATTTGTCCTGTCGGGACGGTATAGGCGGCGGGTAACTCCGTCGACCAGAGCCAAAATGAGGACCATCTCGATCCCGGGAATGTGTCACTGAGCGGGAAGAGGCTGTTGGGGTCGCCTCAGATGCGACCTCGTCCAATCTTTCCGCCAGGATCCTGTAAAAGGCCGGTCTCTGCGCATCCGTGACCGTAGGAGGAAAGTTACGCATGACTTCCGCGATAGATCGCAGTCGACCATGGGTACTTCTCCTAGGGGCACCGGGTGTTATTGTTTCCTCGTCCACTGGGAAGTGCTCCGGTGGTAAGGAAGGAGTCTGGTCACGTCTATGACCACGCGACCGTCGAGAAGAACTCGGGGCAGCATCGTAACGAGCCTGCGCATCTTGAAGAGCCTCTAGGGCAGTTCTGCTTAGTTCGTTGTTTTGTTGCTCGAGATCTTGCTCCTCCTTCTGTTTGCGATCTTGTTCTTCCCTGGCAGCCTGTTGATCGGGAGTTTCCTCTGACAACGCAGCAAACTGCCTAGGGAGGGAAGTCGCCGATGGGGAGAACATCTCGGTTTGTTCCGAGTCGGACTCGAAATCAAAGAGACGGTGAAGGTTATCAGGGTCGAATCTTCCTGGGCTGACCTCGGGGTCACCATCGTACTTTTCCTCAGCGGGATCGTACGATGGGCCGGACTCATCACCTAGCACATTAAGAACCTCTGTGGGTTCTGACCCTGTGCCAGTTACCTCCTGGTCGATCATCATGACTTGGGAAGATGGTTCATCCTGTGGAAGATTCTGGCCTTCGACCTCTTCCATCGGAACGGGATCACTTGGAGAAGGCATTGGAATATGAGCATAATCCTCGAGATCGAAATCATTCTCGGAATCATATGCTCCAGCCATGTTTCGGCGAACCTCCGAATTTTAATTAGGACGCCTTGAGAAAGGCCCCACGGTGGGCGCCAGCTGTCGACGATTCGGACTCGGGGTCCTCAGCCGAACCTGACTAAATTCTCTGTGTTCCTGTTCTCCATTGTTCAGCATACCTTCCCGAAGGGTCATCTTGAAAGGTCTCACTATTACAAATTCTGCATAAGTTCGGCTGAGGACCCCGAGTCCGAATCGTCGACACAAGGATATTCTAGACATGCCCCATCAATGATATTTACTTCCCATAATTTTAGCTATGGAACTCTATAAGTCTCAACACTTATCATCACAGGGTCCATAGTCTTATGTTATAACCTGCGAGTACTATGGTCGCAAAGACACCTGCCTACGACCATACCCTATCGTAGAGACAAAGCCCGATATCAATGCGTGGTCGCAGAGGTGCGCGACCGCCGTATTGAAGACTTGTACTACAATACAAAGATCATAGAGTATAAGTCACCATTCACAGTAACCGTTCCGTGATCCTTATGCTTATTCCTGAAATAATCATAAGTTCCTAACAAGGTAACCGTAAAAAAAGATGAGGATGGTGAAGTAGTTTCCACAACGCCAGGTCAAAACTGCTTAACTGCCACGTAACCACGACCTACGGCAACCACCACGTAACCATGACTCGCAGCAACCGTCACAAAGCGGTTATGGGCGATCGTGGAGCACATCTTCAAGAGGACAGCTGACGATCTCTTCGGCAAGTATAAAAAGGCTTCTTAGGGGAAGGATTGGAGGACGAGAGGATCGAGAGAAGACAGATTAGAGATAGCAAGATAGGAATAGACAATACATTCTCTTTGTAATTCTATTACTTTTTTATAGTGATAAATACATAGGAGTAGGGTTATTACTCAGCTACGAGGGCTCGAATCTGGATAAATTCCCGTGTCATTAGATTCATAGATACGTTGAATTTCTTGGTACTTGTCTGGATTAACTCCCTTCATAATCCATCTAAATTCTGCATAAGTTTGACAGAAGGAGGTCCCAATCGTCAACAGCTGGCACCCACCATGGGGCCTTGAAGACATTTTCATCAAGGTTCATTGTATTCATGGATCTTTTCCCTTTCCTACACGATTCCGAGAACGAATTCGATCTTGAGGATCATGTAGATGCAATGGATGAAGATAGCGTCCCCATCAATGGTGACGACACTACCCTCAAGACTTCTCCCGAGGAAGCATCAACATCAGTTCCAATCTCATTGATCAAACAGGAACTTGAGAAGGCAATATGCCTACCCTCTGTGAGTTACATTTGAGGATGAGCATGTGCCGCAACCCATCGCCCCAGATGATACGGGAGATGATGATCTTGAATTCAGTCTGGAGAACTTTTCTCCAAACAATTTAAAATCTCTCTTTGACTTCGAGTCTGACTCAGACATAGATGAGATGCCTTCTCCGTCTGTGAACTCTATTCCAAGAGAAGTCGCCGTACTTTCTGAGGAAATCCCTGAGCAACATGTTGCTAGGGAAGAACAAGAACACAAACAGGTAGAAGAGAAGCGCGCGAACAGCGAGATGCCGAGGTCTGCAAGGTTGCAGAGGATTTCCTACAATTTGCCCCAGCTCGCCACGATACCACTATTCACGACTTTGGTCCAGGAACTTCTCATTAGTGACATCTAGATGGTCGCAGACGTGAACACACGCTGCTCTCGGCTCCGGAGTATTCCCCTATGGTTGAGGCGACAGTGTTAAAAACTCCTATGGACCCAAAAGGAGTACACATGACCATATCCGGGTGATCGCAGAGGTGCTTCGCAATCCTCCCTCTGGTCTCGTGAACAATGATGGGGCAACATTCGCAAGGGTACTTGCGGATAACCTCGATGGAGTCGCTTCAGATATAACTCCAACAACATCATCACGTTCGACGACTCAAGAGTGAGATGATTCCTATCAAAGACAGAAGAAACCTAATTTTGCCCATACCCGACATGACAAGGCCAGCCGAACTGGTACTTCTTGCAACCATAATCGCGTACCAGTGCACTCGCACCTATGAGCACGTCGCGAGTTTCCTCAGGTTGACTATTCCCGTGACCATGATGGTAGTTGCGATGATTAACAACCGCGAAGTTCGTACGTGGGTTGTAAGGTTTTCTTGCTAGGACTACGAAACATGGTCTGGCTTGATAAGTTTAAACTCGGTACGATCGAGAGATTTGATGGGAATCAAAATCCAACCGAATTTCTCCAAATTTATGTCATTGCCATTTAAGCGGGCGGAGGGTAATGGCAAATTATTTGCCAACAGTCCTTAAGGGCCCGGCACGAACTTGGTTATTGAATCAACCGGAAGGATCAATCTACAATAGGAAGATGTGTGATGCCATCCTCAACAAGTTCCACAACTGGTATGAAAAGCCAGGTAAAGAAGATGATCTTCGTCGTCTGCGCCAGACTTTGACTAAGACTCTTCGGCAATTTGTTAAGAGATTTGTGGAATACCATTCCTAATATCTCTGATACTTCGGTTATTAGGGCCTTTAAACACAGTGTTCGATACTGAACGTTCACAGAGGATTTAAGCATCCATCCCCCCTGATTAGTGTCAGAACTTTTTGACATGGCTGATCGATATTCCGATGCAGCTGAGGCTATAGAATGAAATAGAATGGTAAATAAGGGCAACTTACCTCCTCAACCTGGTCTCAAAACCAAAAAGAAGGAAGATTCAAGCAAGAAATTTGAATCATTTGCAGATGGAAAGTCCAAGAAGCCCAAGAAGAATGGAGCAGGCCAATTTTGGGAGGTCGCAGTCATGGACAAACAACCTCAAGAGAAAAGTAAAAAAGTTCCATTCAAGGTTAATAGACTTCCTTCTGGTGGTCACAATGTCAACCATACAGAACAACAAACTAACTCACAGGGAAACAAGAGGTGGTGTCCATTACACAACATTTTCAGACACAACCTCAAGAATTGTCACACCTGGTTGAAGCGCATGGAAGATTTCTATCAAGGTAATGCACCTATGCCAACTATACCAGAACAGGGACAATCCTGTGGCATTACAGACGCCGATGGAGACGAGGAGATGCCATGCCAGGTACCTAGTAATCATGTTAATATTATTTTTTGTGGATCTTCATCTTATTTTTCTAAACGTCAATTTAAATTTATTAATTGGGAGGTAAACAGTGTTGAAGCTCCTCTTGGAGAGCCTCAATTTCTCCGTTGGTCAGAAACTTCCTTGACCTTTAGCCGGGAAGATTGTCCTAAAAGATTATTGGGGCCACGATGGTTTCCTTTGGTAATTTGCCCCATTATTAGCAATGCTAAAGTGGGACGAGTATTAGTCGATGGCAGAAATTCTCCCGACTTATTATTTTCCAAAGCTCTTGACGAGATGCAAATACCTCATTCAAAAATTAAACCAGTGGCTCACCCGTTTTTCGGGATAATCCCTGGTCCTTTGATGGTGCCCATCGAGCAAATAGTGTTACCAGTAACACTTGGAGGACCAGAAAACTTTCGAATAGAGTTGATTACCTTTGATATAATTGATTTTGATTTAGCTTATAATGCCATCTTTGGTAGGCCTTCACTCGCCAAGTTCATGGCAGCAACGTACTACGCTTATCAGTGCGTCAAAGTACCGGGACCAAAAGGTGTAATCACAGTTCGAGTGATCCGGGAGGATCTTCAAGTCCTGATCGCATACGGCTTTGCGACTTTAACCGTGTTCGGAAAGGTTTCGCGACCATGGATGGGTCCGCGACCATGGATTGGTTCACGACCATGAAAAGGAATTCGTTCCCTGTTCGGAATTGTAATCCGATCCGAATATATAACTAAGCTTATCTGTTTAGGATTAGTTAGTTAGTTATATGAGTCTAATACGTTTAGGTTATTGAGTCTAATACGTACTCATACGATTGGACTATAAATATCTTGTAATAGGTCTAGTTTAGATCATCGAAGAGTCATAGAACTAATTTGAGTTTTAGACACTTATAGTTCCTTCGACGTAGATAAGTGTGTCTAACGTTCGACGTGTAAAGCCCTCTTTGAAATAAAGAGTTGTGCAATTACTTTGAGCTATGTTTTCGATCAACCTTTGGGTTTCGGTATTTCCGAGTAAGATCCCGTTATTCTGCATATTAGAATCTGGGTGAGCCTAGTGCGAAAATCAAGGCTAGGTCTTGTTCACCATCAACATCCAGGTGAAGCACGAAGTGGTCGCAGCGATATTCGATCCCGGAAGTCAGAAGAATCTGGTCTCCGCCGGACTGGTTTGGCGACTTGGTTTGAAGACAACCACACACCCGCGACCATATCTACTGGATTGGTTTACATCCGATGTGAACCAACAGATTATGAGTCAGTGTGTGTTGAAGTTTGCGATTTCTGCACGATATATCGATAAGGTGCAATGCGATGTTGTCCCTATCGATATCTGTCAAGTGATCTTTGGGAGTCCGTATCTGTATGATCGAGACACTCACTTCCATCGGCGAACGCAAGAGTACGACCTCACCAAAGACGGAGTTAAGTTCGTGATCAGTAGAGACATTCATGTCAACACTTCGAACTTGATTACCGCAAATCAAGCCAAACGAATTATTAATACATGTCACATGTATGTGCTTGTTATGATTCGACCCATTGGTCAAGGTGAGGGTACTCGACCAGCATTGTCGTTGGCATGCCGAGAGGATTCTAGTTTTTGTCGGGACTGCTGGAGAAATATAGTGATTTGTTCGAGACTACCCAGGGTCGTCCGTCGAAACGTCCAGTCGAACACGAAATTCAGCTTGTGTCCGATGCGACACTGCCCAATCTGAGTATGTATCGCAACTTAGTATTGGAGAATGAAGAGATCAAGAGATAACTTGGTGAGTTGCTGAACAATGGTGTCATTCAACCGAGTAGTTCACCTTGTGGATCTCCTGTGGTGTTAGTACCAAAGAAAGATGGGACTTGGCGTATGTGCATCGACTACCAAGCACAGAACAAGATCACCATCAAGAACCGCTACCCCCTTCCTCGTATTGATGACTTGCTAGACCAATTGAAGCATGCCGTTGTCTTCTCCAAATTGGATCTTAAGTCAGGTTATCATCAAGTCAGCATTCGAGAGGAGGGTATTTGGAAGACCGCGTTCAAAACACGACAAGGTCTGTTCGAATGGCTGGTCATACCGTTTGGTCTCTGCAACGCCCCGGCAACTTTCTTGCGTCTTATGAATGACGTATTGAGATAGTTCATCGACGACTTTGTGATTGTTTACCTCGACAACATACTAGTCTATAGTCGTTCATGGGATGAGCACCTCATTCATGTCGAAAAGGTGTTCGAACAGCTTCGACAACATCAACTTCGCCTCAACTGTAAGAAGTGCGAGTTCGACAGACATGTTGTCACGACTACCAGTTACGACCCTCTGTTTATCAACGTTCATGCAGATCGAGCCCTCATGTCATGATGATTATGCCAATATGTACAGTGAAGACCCTGATTTTCAAACAGCACTGACTGAGCTCCAAAAAACAGGGAAACCTACAGAGTTCGTTCGTCGAGAAGGACTCTTGTATAAGGGCAATTTACTTTGCATACCTTGTAGAGCACCTCGAATTCAATGGTTGCGAGAAGCGCACACATCGAAGGTAGCTGGTCACTTTGCGGTTACAAAGACATTGCAAAATCTTCACCGACATCTGTTCTGGCCGCGTATGCAGCAAAATGTGGCTTGTTTTGTTCGAGGCTGCGGTCTCTATAGCATCTCGAAACCAGCAAACCGAAAATTAGGTTTGTACACTCCTTTGCCAGTTCCATTGCGACCATGGGAGAGCATATCCATGGATTTCTTAGGAGGATTGCCTAAGATCCGACGTGGCAACGACTATCTATTCGTGGTAGTTGATCGTTTCTCCAAAATGATTATTCTTATACCTTGTCGAAAGACTATCACGGGAGAAGAAGCAGCTCGGGTGTTCTTTCAAAACGTTTGGACACACTTTGGACTGCCGACTTCTAGTGTGTCTGATCGGGATACCCGATTCCTTAGTCACTTTTGGCGATCGCTCTGGGCGATGATGGACACCAAGCTAAAGAGGAGTATTGTTTTTCATCCGCAAACTGATGGTCAAACTGAGGTGGTAAATAGCACAGTCGTTCATCTTTTGAGAGGATATAACTCGAAGCACCCGAAGACTTGGGATAAAAGCATACCGTACCTGCAGTTTGCTTTTAATCGAGTAGTGCATGGTTCGACTGGAAAGTCGCCGTTTGAGGTCTGTTTAGGATTTCTACCAGAGAGTCCATTCGACATGGAATTTGTAATTCCTACCTCAACACAGCACAGCAAGGAAGCATCTGATCAGGATCGAGCACGTGAGGCAAAATGGTACACTAGAGAAGATGGACAAGCCCAATTTTGACATCTCCAGTTTGATCGAGAGGTCGCAACAGGGGTTGGCTCCTTCTCAACAAGGGAGTCATGATCCGGGAGGATCTTCAAGTCCTGATCGCATACGGCTTCGCGACCTTAACCGTGTTCGGAAAGGTTTCGCTTATTGAGTCTGATACGTACTCATACGATTGGACTATAAATACCTTGTAATAGGTCTAGTTTAGATTATCGAAGAGTCATAGAACTAATTTGAGTTTTAGACACTTATAGTTCCTTCGACGTAGACAAGTGTGTCTAACGTTCGACGTGTAAGGCCCTCTTTGAAATAAAGAGTTGTGCAATTACTTTGAGCTGTGTTTTTGATCAACCTTTGGGTTTGGTATTTCCGAATAAGATCCTGTTATTCCACATATTAGAATCTAGGCGAGCCTAGTGCGAAAACCAAGGCTAGGTCTCAAATGGATCATCGAGACAACCAAAATACGACTCTTACTTGTGATCGCATATCCTTGTAACTGGTCAACCAACTTCCCCTATAGAACGTTAAGCTGGCAGCCAAAGAGCTTGATGCGGTCAAGGTTACTCCATGACTAGAAGAAAAAGTCAAGCAGGTTCCTTTATTCCCAAATGACCCATGTAAGACCGTTCGAATTGGGTCAGCACTGGATAACAGATAGGAATTTGCCCTCATTACTTTCCTTTGAGCTAACGCAAATGTGTTTGCGTGGAAACCATCCGACATGCCCGGAGTCCCAAGGGAAGTGATCAAGCACAAACTAGCAATTCAGCCTGGATAGCGATCAATAAAGAAAAAGCTCAGACGCTTTGCTCCTGATCAACAAGAAGCCATTCATTCAAAGTTAGATAAACTCCAGAAAGTTGGTTTCATTAGCGAGGTTAACCATCCCGAATGGCTCGCGAACCCAGTTATGGTCTTGAAATCTAATGGTAAGTGGCGCATGTGCATTGATTACACCAGTCTTAATTATGCCTGTCTGAAGGATGATTTTTCCCCTTCCTCGCATCGATCAGTTGGTTGATTCCACAGCGGGTTGTGAACTGATGAGCTTCTTTGATGCTTACTCAGGCTACCATCACATTAGCATGACAGATGTAGATGAAGAGAAAACTACCTTCATCACACCATTTGGCACTTACTGCTACGTCAGAATACCATTTGGGCTCAAGAATGCTGATTCCATGTATCAGTGCTTGACATAGAAGACCTTTCTCTCTCAATTAGGGTGCAATTTAGAGGTTTACGTTGATGATCCAGTTGTAAAGAGCTTATAAGGCTCTAATCATGTAAATGATCTCACTGAGACTTTCTATAATTTGAATAAACATGGAATCAAGTTGAATCCCAAAAAATGCTCTTTTGGAGTTTCTTATGGTAAACTTTTAGGTTTTCTTGTTTGTTCGAGAGGCATTGAGGTTAAACCCGATAAGATAAGAGCCATTGAACAAATGCGATCTCCTTCAACAACGAAGGAAGTTCAAAGCCTAACAGGTCGAATGACGGCTTTAAGTCATTTCATATCGCGGTTAGGCGAACGTGGATTACCATTTTTTAAGATTCTACGCAAACACAATGGTTTCTAGTGGTTAGACGAAGCCGAAAAGACTTTTCAGGAAGTCAAAGCATATTTATAGAGTGCTCCAGTGTTGGTTTCCCCAAATATGGGTGAACCTTTGCTCATTTACTTAGCTGCAACCCCTCACGCGGTCAGTGTAGTTCTGGTCGCAGAACGAGAAGGGGTGCAACGACCAGTGTACTACGTAAGTGAAGTACTAAATGGACCAAATGAGTGTTACCCCGAGGCCCAAAAACTACTCTTTGCTCTCTTAATGGCTTCCCGAAAGCTACGACATTACTTTTAAGCGCACAAGATTTCTATGCCATCGTCCTTTCCCTTAGGGGACATATTTCATAATTTGGAAGCATATGATCTCCACTTCACTACTCAAAGCGTTTGATCTCCACTTCACTACTCGAGTAGCAATCAAATCTCAAATTTTTGTACATTTTGTGGTTGAATGGACTAATCTCGAACCACTTGTACAAGAACCAATAGATTTGTCAACTACCGACCACTGGATGATGTATGTCGATGGTTCTCGCGGTTTTTCAAACTCGGTGGTTGGAGTGGTCTTAATCACACCTTAGGGTGACCAACTCCAGTAAGTCATACAACTTCGCTTTGTTGCTACCAATAACACAACAGAGTATAAAGGTCTTCGTGCCAGGCTTTGAGCAACCAAATCTCTTGGAGTCCATCGACTACTGGTGAAGGGAGATTCACAGTTAGTTGTAAAGCAGGTAAACAAGGAGTACAACACCTTTGATGAGACAATGCCTCGTTACCTGGACGAAGTGAGGAAATTGGAAAAATATTTCAGAAATTTCGAAATCCAATTCGTTCCGCTAAGAGACAATATTCTCGCAGACCAATTATAAAAAATTGGCTCATCACGAGCATCCGCTCTAGCAGGAGTGTTCATCGAACACTTAAAATATCTCTCAATCACAGAGAAGACAGGTGATGACTAACATCATCGCCCTCGAGCATGAAGCAGATTGGATCCAAGCATTGAGGATCTATCTCACGCATGGGACTTTGCCCGAGGACGAAACCGAGGCTGATTGGTTAGTTAGAAAAGCACACATGTACAGACTGGTTGAAGGAGCCCTATAAAAAAAGAGTACTCAAGGAGTACTCATGTGTTGCATACCTCAATAAGAAGGACAAACCCTTTTGAGAGAAATTAATAGAGGCATGTGTGGCGCACATGCATCCTATAGAACACTGATCGGAAAAGTTTTCCGACAAGGGTATTGTTGGCCTTCGGCATTGAACGATGCCAAGCAATTGGTCAGAACATGCCTGCAATGTCAATTTCATGCTCGGCAAGTTCATCAGCCGGCATATGCATTACAAACAATTCCCTTGACCTAGCCATTTGTCGTATGGGGAATAGATATTTTGGGGCCCATGCCCCAAGCTATCAATGGATATAGGTTTTTGTTCGTAGTCATTGATATGTTCACTAAATGGATCGAGGCTGAACCAGTCCAGACCATTACTGCCGCAGTGGCGAAGAAATTCTTTCATAAGAATATTGTGGCACGATTTAGCGTTCTAAGTCGTCTCATCATGGATAATGGCTCCCAATTCGTTAGTGGTCTTTTTCTAGACTATTGCAATGATATTGAAACCAAAATTTGTTTCGCATCAGTCGCTTATCCTCAGAGCAATGGTGCAGTTGAACGCGCCAATGGGCAGATGATACAAGGGGTTAAGAAACGTGTATTCGACCGCCTTGAAGTACGCTTGGGGGCTTGGGTAGATGAACTCTACTCCGTTCTATGGGCACTTCGCACCACACCCAGTAGAGCTACAGGCAAAACGTCTTTCCAACTAGTCTATGGTGCAGAAGCCATGCTACCAAATGAAATCCAACGTGGCTCTACTCGTGTAAATAGCTTCAATACCGCCAATCAAAGTGAAACACGCGAAGATGAACTCATTCTACTTGAAGAAAAGCGTAATCAAGCATTGATTCAATCTGCAGCGTATTTACAGGCTTTGCGTAAATATCACAGCAAATGGGTGTGACCACGTAGTCTTCACGTGGGAGACTTGGTCATCTATGCCATAGTTTATTTTTCAATCCTGCGACCATAATACCATATCTTCAATATACATGGTCACAAGAGGGGGCTAGAGAAATGTAACTATAGCATTAAGTCAAGAAACTAAGTACTTAACATTTTTCTTCATATTTTCTTTCAATCATTGGAATTCCTGCTAACTATGTGTATTTGCAAGGTACAAAAGCACTGATAAACCAGGTAAACATTTTTATTGTCATTCAATAAGTTCATCGTTACAAAATATCATAGCAGACATTACATCATGTAAGACCAAGTCCTCAAGCAAACTTTCAACCAAGCGTTTTACCTCATCCATCACAGCACTCAACTGACTTTCATTGTCAAAAGCAGCATTTTCACCCACAAGATTTAGATTTAGATTCAGACCGTGATGATACCTTAATTTGCAAATGATAGCAGAAGCTACAGCTCTGACATTGAGATAGAGACCACTAACGAACTGGGAACCGTTGTCTGTAATAGGACGACTTAAAACACCAAATCATGTTACAATATTCTTATGAAAGAATTTCTTCGCCGCAGCGGCGGTAATATTGCGGACTGGTTCAGCTTCAATCTACTTAGTAAATGTGTCAATGGCTACAAATAAGAACTTGTATTCATTAACCGCTTGGGGCATAGGACCCACTATATCTATTCCCCAGACTGCAAAAGGTCATATTAAAGGAATAGTTTGTAAAGCATATGCAGGCTGATGAACTTGCCGTTCATGAAATTGACACTGTGGGCATGTCTTGACCAAATGCATGGCATCATCAAGTGCCGAAGGCCAGTAAAAATCCTGTCGAAATGCCTTACCGACCAGTGTCCGATAAGATGCATGTGCACCACACACCCCGTCGTGAATTTCTTTCAAGAGGGATTTACCTTCCTTTTGGGATATACAACGCATAAATACTCCTTGAGTATCCTTTCTATATAAAATTCCATCGATTATTTTATATAGATGCGCTTTTCAAACTAACCGATCACTTTCGGTTTCATCCTTGGGCAAGGTCCTATGTTCAAGATAGATCCGCAATGGTCGGGTTCAATCTTTTTCATGTCCAAGGTCGGCGACGTGAATTGTCACCAGATGATCCTCGATCGAAGGGTATTGTAAGTGTTCAATGAACACTCCTTCTGAAGCGGATGTGCGTGAGGACCCAATTATTGATAATTGGTTTGCGAGTTTATTATCCTTTCGCGGAACAAATTGGACTTCAAAATGACTGAAGTGTTTTTCCAATCTCCTCACTTCTTCAAGGTAATGAGCCATTGTCTCATCAGAGGTGCTATACTCCTTGTTTACCTAGTTTACGACTAGCTGTGAGTCTCCCCTCACCACTAATCGACGGACTCCAAGGAATTTTACTGCTTGAAGCCTAGCAAGAAAACCTTCATACTCTGCTGCGTTGTTGGTCACAACAAAGTGTACTTGAATGACATACTTGAGTTGGTCACCCTGAGGCATGATTAAGACCACTCTAACCCTCGAATGTTGAAAACTACAGGAGCCATCAAAATACATCGGCCAATGGTCAGTGCATTGTAAATCTTTAGATTCTTGCATAGGAGGGTCGGGATTAGTCCATTCGACCATAAAATCTGCAAGAATATGAGATTTAATTGCGATTCAAGGGGTGAAATGGATATCAAACGCTCCAAGTTCCACCGCCCATTTTGCAATGCTACCAGATTTCTCTGGATTTCAGACAATATCTCCCAATGGAAAGGATGGAGGTACAGTAATTTTATGTGCTTGAAAGTAATGTCGTAGCTTATGGGAAGTCATCAGAAGAGCATAAAGTAACTTCTGGACTTCAGGGTAATGCTCCTTTGGTCCATGAAGTACTTCACTTACATAATATATTGGTTGTTGTACACCTTCTCTCTCTGCGACCAGGATTGCGCTGACCGCGTGAGGAGTGGCCACCAAATAAAGGAGTAATGGCTCCCCCAAATTTGGAGAGACTAGTACTGGCGGACTAGACAAATATGCTTTGACCTCTTGAAAGGCTTTTTCGGCTTCACCCGACTAGGTAAAACCATTGTGCTTGCGAAGAACCTTAAAGAAAGACAATCCACGTTCGCCTAGTCGCGATATGAAATGGCTCAAAGCCGCCATGCGACTTGTTAGGTTCTGGACATCCTTCATGGTCGAAGGAGATCTCATTTGCTCAATGGCCCTGATTTTTTCAGGATTAACCTCGATGTCTCTCGAACAAACAAGAAAACCCAAAAGTTTACTAGAAGAAACTCCAAAGGAGCACTTTTCAGGGTTTAACTTTATTCCATGCTTATTCAAATTACAAAAGGTTTCAGCGAGATCATCTATGTGATTAAAGCTTTTCAAACTCTTTACAACCAAATCATCGACATAAGCTTCTAAATTACACCCTAACTGGGAAAGAAAGGTCTTTTGCATCAAGCACTGGTACGTAGAACTAGCGTTCTTGAGACCAAATGACATTCTAACGTAGCAGTAGGTGCCAAATGGTGTAATGAAGGCAGTTTTCTCTTCATCTTCTTCTGCCATGCTAATTTGATGGTACCCTGAGTAAGCATCCAGGAAGCTCATCAGTTCGCAACCCGTGGTGGAATCAACCAACTGATCGATGCGAGGAAGGAGAAAATTATCCTTTGGGCGACACTGTTTAGACTAGTTTAATTGATGCACATGCGCTACTTACCATTTGACTTTAGGACAATGACCGGGTATGCAAACCATTCAAGATGATCGACTTTGCGAATAAATCCTGCCTTCTTGAGCTTATCTAACTCCACGCGTATGGCTTCTTGTCAGTCAACAGAAAAGCGTCTGAGCTTTTACTTTATTGGTCGCTGTCCAGGCCAAACTGCTAGCCTATGCTCAATCACTTCCCTTGGGACTCTAGGCATGTCAGATGGTTTCCACGCAAACACATCTGTGTTAGCCTGGAGGAAAGTAACGAGTGTGAGTTCCTATTTTTCATCCAGACCTCATCCGATCCGAATGGTTCTGGATGGATCATCTAGGTACAACAGAACCATTTTTAGTTTCTCATCTGGTCACGGGGCAACTTTGATTGTATCTGAGGCTGTGGTCGCAATTTTAACATCCCGAAGGGGGAGCTGATCCACCAACTCCAGAGATAGCCGATCATAAGTAGGAGCCGTGTTCTGGCTGTCTCAGACCGAAATAACGCCTTTTGGGCCTGGTAGCTTGACGCATTGATAAGCATAATGCGCCGCCGCCATTAACTTAGCAAGTGTCGACCTAGTAAGACATTTCTTCATATCCATCAGCGTCTCTAATCTCGTAGGCTTGATCTTGTCGTGGTATGGTCGGTATGGGTCCAATTCCTTGATAGAAATCATCCAATTGCTTCAACCAATTGCGACAGTTCTTGAGATCATGTCCCGAAGAATTATGGAATGGACACCACTTCTTGTTTTCGTACGGGTTAGCTTGTTTTCCCGAATGCTCGCTGTCGCAGCCACTAGAAGGAGTTTTACTTTTAAATGGAAACTTATTACCTTTCCTGCTGGCGGTTTGTCAGCAACCGTGACATCTCGGTATTGTCCAACCCGATTCTTCTTGGACTTCTTGGATTTCCCACCCTATGATGACTCTGGTTTCTTGCTAGAATCATCCTTCTTGTCATTTTTGAGACCTAGTTGAGGCAGAAGATTCCCTTTATCCATCATCCTATTCCATTCCATGGCCTCGGCCGCATCGGAATAGCGATCAGCCATGTCGAAAAGATCGGCTATGATCGAGGCGGATTGATAAGAAAATCTTCGGTGAATCTCTGATATCACACGGCATGTTTAAATGCCCTGATAATGGAGCTATCAGAGATGTTTAGAATGGTATTTCTTACTCCAAGAAATCTCTTGACAAACTGCCAAAGAGTTTATGTTGAAGTCTGGCGCAAGTGATGAAGATCATCTTCCTTGCCGGGCTTCTGGTAATAATTTTGAAAATTGTTGAGTCTTGCATCACACAACATCTCCCAATTGTAAATCGACCCTTCTGGTTGATTAAACAATCAGGTCCTCGCTGGTCCTTCAAGAACCATTGGCAAGTAGTTTGCCATCACGCGGTCATCTCCCCTTGCCGCTTGGATGGTAGTGATGTAAATTTGAAGAAACTCCGATGGGTTTTGAGTTTCATCGAATCTTTCGATTGTTCTGGTTTAAACTTATCCGGCCAGACCATAGCACGGAGGCCTGGTGAGAAAGTTTTACAACCAACATAGGAACTGCGGAGATGTCCGCAACCTTCTATATTATCGCGGGCGACATGACCTTGAGGAGATACACCTCATGGCCCCAGGTGAGAATGGACTGGTATGCGATCTCGATCACGGGAACTTCTAACTCGCCTGACTTTGTCATGCCGAACTGGCCCTGCTAGCAATCGATTGCGCCTCCCATGACTAGAGTGAAAATAATCACGCTCATGGGAACAAATCGTGGAACGGGACAACGAACTTAACTCCGTCTTTAGTGAGCTCGTATGCTTGCACTCACCGATGGAAGTGTGCGTCTCGATCATACAGATACAGACTCCAAAAGATCACCTGATAAATATCGATAGGAACAACGTCACATTGGATCTCATCGATATATCGAGCAGAGATCACAAATTCCAACACACATTGACTCATAATTGTTGGTTCACGTCAGATGTAAACCAACCCAGCGGATACGGTCATGGGTGTGTGGTCGTCTTCAAATCAAGTCATTGAACCAGTGCAGAGGAAACCAAATTCTTTTGACTTTCGAGATCGAATATCGCTGCACCACTTCATGCTTCACCTGGATGTTGATAGTGAACGAGTCTTCCGTTGAGTGATGGTCGTTAGGTGAATCCGAACCCTTCTCCTTCGGCATTGCCATCAGGGACAAGGTCGTATCCGCCTCATCGACCAAAGTCACTCGAACAACTCCTTCTTCGGGTGGAGCTGTAGTAGCTGTAGCGGTTCTCTTATCTAGTCTGTTTCTCTTTGGTCGAAGCTCAGGATGAAGCTTGTAGCATTTATCCTTAGTATGTCCCGCGACTTGACAATGCTCGCAGAAAGTACTCGTGCCCATTTTTGAAGCCTTCTTCTTCGGACTTGGCTTTCTTTTTGTCGAGGTAGCACTTTCCTTTGTGTCTTTTTCACTGTGGGATTTGTTTTTCTTTTCGATTGCCATAGCAGTTGTGCTCGCAATCGCGATTTCTTGGATGCCGAACAGGTTCAGCTCAACATTGATCGATTTCTGAAGTCCAGACGTGTATTTTCAGAACACTTGCGGATAACTGAGGAAGATGCCAATGACCATTGCTTGTCTCCGAAATTCTGTCATATAATCCTGGATAGATTGGTCGCGGTGTTGATACAATCGGTACCAACGATCCCATCTCTCCTCGAGATAACCCATCGGATAGAATTCTGGTCGTAGGAGTCGTTTGGATTGACCCCACGTAAGGTCATCAGCTTCACTACTGGCGATAAGGGTCTTCCACTAAGTCTTGGCGTGGTCCTTCATCTTCAAAGGTGCAAACTTCACCTTTGGAGTGCTACTGAACCCTTTTAGGTCAAAGTAGGTCTCAAGCTGGTCAATCCAAGAATCCAGCTTCTAGGTATCGATCACCCCATCATATATGGGTATATCAATCTTAGCGTTGACCTTGAAAGATCCGACAGCTAAGGAGATGTTGGTGAGGTCGTTGGCTTTCTAGTCGTCTTTGTCTTCGTCTTCATCTTGCCTGTGCAAGCTTTCACCAGTCTTCACACCCTTAACCTTGCCTTTTGAAGCATCAACTTCAGAAGGTATAGCCATGGCCTACTGCTTAATCCAAGCAAGCACGGTATCCATGTCGGTGGAGAGTTTAGCCACTTGTTCGGCTAGGTTAGCTTGACCGGAAGTATCGTTAGACATTGTCAGAGACGCGACTGTAGGATCGTCAATTGATCGCCTGGAGTTTCGCCGAAAGTTTCGTAACCCTGGCGAGTCTTCACCATCCACAGGACAGGATAGTTGCTCCGATATCAACTTGATCCGTTTGAGATCTAGCCTTGTTTTTGTACTAGGCTCACCCAGATTCTGATATGCGGAATAACGGGATCTTACTTGGAATTACCGAAACCCAAGTTGATCGAAAACATAGTTCAAAAGATAGCACACTCTTTATTTCAAAAAGGGATCTTGTACACATCGAACATTAGGACACACTCGCCTATGTCGATGAACTATAAGTGTCTAAGACTTAAATATGTTCAATGACTCTTCGATGATCTAAACTAGAACTATTACAAAGTATTTATAGTCCAATCGTATGAATACGTATCAGACTCAGTAAACTAAACGTATTAGACTCAGACAACTAACTAAACTTGAATAGATAGGACTCAATTATATATATATTTGGATCGGACTACAACTTCAACCAGAGATCGAATCCTTTCCAAGGTCGCAAACTTTTCCAAGGTCGCGCTCCTTTCCATGGTCGCGAATCCTTTCTGAACTCGATCTGAGATCCACCCGGATCAGTTAAGTGAGGCCAAACACACTCTAAACTAGTGAAAGGAATTTTATTGGATTTATAATTAAATTAAAACCCTAATAAACCATTTTTTGAAGGAACTTAAATTTAGCCAAACAACAACTTATTAGAAAAACTTAAAGCCTAGTAGAAATGGTGACCCGGGGGTGCGCCACATCACCTTCTTCTTCGTGGTCCGTCCGATCTTGCGTTCACGGCTTTGGATCGTCAGCTCTGTGAACCGTTTGATTCTGTCAGTTTGTCCGGAGAACATCCTGAGATGAGTGTGCGTCCGTGCACCACCTCCACCTGTTGCCGACGACAGCTTTTCCCACTCCACTTGGTCCTTCCTGAGACGGTTGTGCGTATGTGTTGTTCTCTGCCTCCGCTTCTCGCTTGCTCTACCTGCTCGTCGCTAGTCGATGTGGGCCGTTTGTTGAGTTTGTGCATCGGGGCCCTTGCTTCGGCATCCTCGTCTCACTCCATGGCGCATCGTGCTGCTTTCATCACCTTATATAAAATGTTGCTCCCTCCTTCCCGAGACAGTTGTGCGTGCATGTCCACCAAGCCGATACGTCCCACGCTGTATTCCCGTCTTTTCCCTATGTGTTTCTTTTTCATTCTTCTTAGCTTCCTCCTTCCTATTGTCCTTGTTTTTTTCTTGCACGTTTGCCATCGTTGTGCCTGGGATCTGCTGCCGCCTCGCATTTGGACATTTTGCGCGCTCACAGGACACAGTTTGGTCGTGCGTGCCGACTAGGTTATGCTCGTCCTTTTGTTCTGATTCTGTTTGTTTGCTATTTTTTGTTTTCTGAGTTTTTGTCTGCTCTGCCAACATTTGGACATCAATGATCATCGTGCCCCCCATGGTCGGTTATTTTCCCTGCAGATAATTGGTGAGTTGTTGTTCCCTTTTCTATTTTTATGTTGGTTTGATTTTTTTGTTGGTCGATTCAGATGATTTTCGTTTTTAGTGGTCGTTTTAAGTTTTGGTCGAAACATTCTATTTGTTTCTCTGTTGTTGGTGCATGTTTTGGGTTGAAGCACGTTATTGTTTCTATGGTATTGGTCATTTTGTTGGTCGTGATCGTCAAGGACCGCTGGTCGTTTCTTGTGTGTGGTCAAATGAATGGTTTGTGTGTTGAGTGCATTGTTGTTCGCTTTTCTGTTTTTATGTTGGTTTGATTTTTTTATTAGTCGATTCTAATGATTTCCCTTTTTATTGGTCGTTTTAGGTTTCGGTCCAAGCATTCTATTTGTTTCTCTGTTGTTGGTGCTCATTTTGGATCGAAGCACGCTGTTGCTTCTGTGGTGGCGGTCATTTTGCCCGTCCTGATCATCAAGAACCACTGATCATTTTTCTTGTCTGGTCGAATATGCTGTTTGTGTGTCGAGCGCATTGTCCCCAGTCGGATTGTTGTGTTGTTTTTATGTTGGTTGCGCTCTGCATTTTTTGTCGAAGCACTGCATTTACCTTTACATTGGTGGCCCTTTCTTTTGGCCAAAATAGCCTCTTTGCTTGTTTGTGTGTTGTCGGCGCTTCTTTTTCTCCGGAGCAGTACATTACTTCTGCGTTTTTGGTCAAATCGATTCCTTTGCCTTTGTATTGGTCGTGCTGTGCTTCGGCTGGATCAGTGCATTTTCTTTCTCTGTTGTTGCTGCCTTTTTTTCCCTTCAAATAGTGGATTCCTTTTGTGTTGGTGGTCATTTTCGGGTGCGCTCTTCCAGGTCCGCTGGTCACTTTTCGTGCTTGATCGACTCATCAACTTTGTTGATATGCAGGTTACATTGTGTGTTCCTAGTCGAACCAGCGGATTTCCCTTTCTGTTGGTCGTGCTTTGTGTTGTTTCTCTGTTGCATGTAATTACCACTTTACCACTTACTGTATGTCTAATTCTTGCTCATACTATCAATATCACGAAAAACAAAAAAAATACCACGTAAGAATTTGTGATCCTAATGAATATTTTCCTAAACAGATTTTCAGCTTTGGACTATCAATTGGTTTGTTTTTAGAATGGTTGGATTTTTTCTTTCAAACTCACTAAATGAGGATGACTGTCCTTTGTGTTTTTCCCCTGACAGCACCTGAGGAAATCTTTTCCTTTTTGTTTGCTTGCCACAGACATTAGGAATTGAAACGACTACCGTGATACCTTCGAGACTTCGTTCTCTTGCACAGGTGGATTTTTTCTCTTATGCTTTTGCTTTATGTGTAACTATTCTTTCATGTGGTATGCATGCTTATTGTATGAAACTTTACTTCACATATTTTTCCCTAGAGAAAATAATGTCCAGGGTTGTTTTATAGATTGTGCTAATACATGTTACAAACATTTTTCCTTTATGCATTGCGCGGGTATTGTGGTGTCCATTTTCTTTTTCTGACTCCATGCTTCTTCTCTCCGTGGAAAGTACTTTACCTATACTCAGATCGCAACCAATGCTATGTTAACTCTGTTTTTTGCACATCACATGGGAGCTTCTTTTCCTTTGTCTCAGCATATTTACTCTCATTTGTTTGGTCATATCAATGGCCATTTTAAGATTACAGTGTGCTTCGTCTGTGCTACCATGTATTTTTATAGGGTGTACAACATTACTAGGTTTGCTGTTTGATGGATTCCACATGAAATACTGGTGTGAAAAGACTGCCTTGTTTGCATGAGAAACATCCTTGTACGACGCCTTCGTGTTTGTCGTTGTCGTTTGTCATTATTTGCCATCTTTATTCTTGTTCCCTTCTTCATGCGTTCCCTCCTTTCCACTTTTTTACCTTTTCTACCCAGCTAGCCCTGCCTCACATCACACTGATGAATAGCATGTAATCCCATCTGCACAAAAGCGACAAAGTAAGGCTTCTATCTTCTGGTTAGATTTGCGGTTACCCCCTTGGTTTTCTATAAAGCAAACTGTTATAGATTTACACCCTATAATCACGAGTAGGGAACCATTTCTGTCCACGTGTTATTGTTGAAGAGGCCAAGAGAAACCGAATGAAGAGGATGTCCTTCATATATCAGCACGCTCAGAATCAATCAGGTAGTTGCCTACCCTAAATGATCTATGTTGTGCTGTTCTGCCAGAACTAAAAACCTATGTTTGTTTACGGTCTTCTATTCTATCATAGGTCTCTTGCTGCGCGCTCCTGCTCATCCTCATATGTTGCCATTATCAAAGGACTTTGTAAATTCTATAAAAGGTGCAGTGTATATGACTATGTGTGCCTTATGATCGCCGTTTTTTCTCTCATGTGTTAGCTGATTACATTATTCTCTTTTAGTGTCTTATCCTGACCATGCTTTTAGGGTGGCCCTAAGTATGCTTGCAATTCATGCCATGCTGTCTTTTGGTACTAAGAAAGGGTGAAGAGTGAATCTGCTCTTTCAAAGCGCAAAATACAATACAATTTGTGCTACCATGGGGGTCAAGGTTGGCCTACCTGTTCATAAAACACCACCACCTTTCTTAGATTCTCTTTTACGTTTCGATGGTAATCTTCAATCGAAAGATTTTATGAGAAAAATACGATCTTATAATTCAATATTTTCTTTTACCTCTTTAGGTGCAGACATAGATCGGTCTTTAAACACTGGCAATGTGCCTTATGTTTTCTGAATAAACGACATGGTCCACCATCAAATAGGCAGCCTCCTTCCTTCTCATGGTGCAAAGCCTAAATTTTCTCAACTTTATATCCATGATCTACAACACGAGTTCGAAAATCGTCTTGCCATCTTTGAGTCGGACAATGACCATGACTGCCACCCTGATCCCTCTATCGTCAATCTCTCATGGCTATGTTCGATTAGTGTAACTCGCTAGCCAAGGGTTTTAGAATGGCGGGAGATCGATTACGCGAACATGGTGATATCAAGATAGCTTTACGGATAGTTGGGTCTACCGGTGCAGATGGTGTGCAATATAGTTTGCCTAGCACCGATGAGCTTGCTGGCATTATCGTCGGTGATTTTTCTAAAGATGCTTTCGAATACGACATTATTGTTTAGGATAATGCTGGCTCATTGAAACAGATCTCAAGCTTACATCCTTCTTACATGGCTTTGCAGTATCCTATTTTATCCGCTTACGGTGAACGTGGCTTCCAAATTGGCATCAAATATGCAAATCATGAGGAATTACCGAAAAATGCAAGGAAACATGTTACCATGCTCGAGTATTATTGCTATCGTTTTCATTATAGGTGTAACCAACATAAACCCCATGTTATCATTGCAATCAGCTGTTGATGCCTTTTCGACTGTTGAGGGTAATTGTCTGTGCTACATTTTTGACCACCAAGATGATTTCGCTGTGAGAGCGTCCAAGGTGTGCATGATGCGATTAATAGAGGCCATGCTGAAGGTAGTTTTGTGGGTAAAAAAACAATTCTTCCTACTAGCTTTACTGGAGGGTGTAGATACATGGCTCAAAATTACGGTAAAAAAAATTTCCTCAATTCTATAAACGGGAATAATTTCCCATGTCATATGCTATTGTCGAAGAGGGGTACCTGTCATGTTGCTTCGCAATCTAAACCAATCTTTGAACCTTTGCAATGGTACACATCTCATTTTGAGAAACTTAGCTGACCGAATACTAGAAGCTGTGATAATAACTAGCACAAATATTGGTGTTGTGGTTCAGATACCAAGAATAGTTCTTAACATGGGAAGTTCTAAGTGGCCTTTTATACTTTAGCGGAGACAGTTTCCAATACGAGTATGCTACGCAATGACAACAAACAAAAGCCAAGGACAAACTTTAACTAGAGTTGGTCTCTATTTAAAAAAACTTGTTTTCGCATATGGATAGCTATATGTTGCAGTCTCTAGGGCAACATCACACCAAGACCTCAAAATTCTTATAGAAAATGACGATGGAACATGTGGCACAAAACCTGTAATATTGTCTACCATGAAGTCCTACAAGCTGCGCACTCTTTGGTAGAGTGCTTGATATGCTTTTGATTGTTCTAATTAGATGTGCATGTCATATTGGTGTCAATTGTCATCTTCATTGGGATATTAATGAAAGTATGCTTTGTTTATATGAGTCAAAACGTGGGTTATATTCTATTCAAGATACAGTTCATTTCTTTCTCTATTTGTCTTGCCGCCGTCCAAATCACCTTTTGCTTCCAAAAAAAAATACTTTATGCATTTATTTACTTACTATTTCTCTTTTATGACCTTTCGTCGCCTCAACAAATTGTTCTAGACATATTATTTGTGCGGTTACTGCATGACTATACAAGTTGCCAATACAAAACACCCTGTTGTTACATATTTCTGGTGTGTTAAACGATATTTATCTTGTCTATTTAGTGTGCAATGCATAACTATACTACATATATGTTGCTACATCTAATACAATTATTTATGGTTTTGTTCTAAAGTAGGTTTTGTGACCGGCGACCTCACTAAGATTGCATTGAGTTTTCGGTGTAAGACTGCTTTAAATTTTCACCGTCTGCCCATCCAACAATCACTAATAACTAGACACAACATGAGTGAGATGAAATTATTAGCCTCAATAGTCTCCTGATTGCATCTGAAATCTCCTTTCCCTTAGCTTTTGTGGCTGTTTATCACATATTTCGTTATTGTTTCTCATTGTATCAAAGACCTTGATATTGTTTTAGTTCCTCTTTCCATACTTATTGTTATGTTCTACCTATTTTAAAACAAAAATGATATGCTTTATTTTTCTTATTTGCTTATATACCACTCTGTTTATTCTAAAGTGGAAGCAGAGAAACCCATCCAACCTTTGCTGTTTCGTTTTCTTATTAGTAGATAGATTACTCTCTCATCTCTGAGCTTACCCCAGAAAAACAGCAATGGCACAACCATGCTCGACTTAGCAGGATATAGGATTTTTGTGATCCCTCCAATGATCAGAGACTAATACATGTGAAGGTCGTCCTAATTAATGAGCAGGTCAGCCCTTTTATTTTATTGCCCACTCATTGACTCTTCATGATTACTCTTCCGTATTTTATATCATTGATGCATGATCAATTCTGATCACAGCCATAACACCTTTTATTTTTTTATATTTCTATTCTAACTTTCTGTGCTGTTACTATCTATTTTTTTCACAAACAGTCAATTGTTCTTGTGTTGGCAGTGATTTTCCTTTTGTGGTCACGGTGATCCTCTGGCTTGATCCTTGAGATCCAGTGGTCGTTTTTGTGTTTGCTTTGATCAAATGCTTTTTTTCTTATATTGGTCACATTCTCTGGTTTTTGTCGAATCCTTATGATTACCTTTGTCTTGCTCATCTTTGGTTTTGCTCCAATCCTCATATTTGTTTGTGTCTCCATTGCTTTTTGTGAAATCATCACATTTATTAATACTTGTTCCTCTAATCCACAGGATCCACTAGTCGAGTTTGCCTCTAGTCGAACCAGGGGTTTTGTTTCTATGTTGGTCGAAATCCACCTTTTTGGTCAAATCAATTGTTTTGGTCGAATCAGTTGTTTTGGTCAAATCAGTACATTTATTAATACATGTTCCTCTGATCCTCAACATCCACTGGTCTGGTTTACCTTTGGTAGAATTAGGGGTTTTGTTTTTATGCTGCTTGAATCCTATGTTTTTGGTCGAATAACTGAAGGTACATGGTTACAAACAGCCACATTCAGCCAGTATTATTATTATTTTCATTCTTAAACAATACCTCATCATTTTATTATTTTCTCCTTTGTTTTCACTATTATTAAATTTGCAGGGCAACTCAATTGGCGGTAGGATTTTCAAAGATCATGCTCCTAAATTCAAGGCATTGTTGTCTGAGGGAACGATCTACTACTTCGTTATTTCAGAGTCATGCCTACCAAAAGCACTTACAAAGTTGTTGACAACAAGTACATGCTTCAATTCACAAATTGGAAAAAAATTGAAGAAAGCTTAAACAACCCTATGATATTCCCTTCATCTGTGTACTCTCTTGTGGGTTTCAACAATCTAAAGCAATGTAGCGGAAACCAAGAATCTTCACAGGTTCAATACATTTCCACATAGCTCAATAGTTGCTTGATGAACCACATATTCTCCTCTTAAGAACACATAAACGCTTGCTATTTGATACTTTCATCATCAATCTTTTTTATGTTCTATCCATAGATGTCATCGGCCTTATTACCGCAGTGTCAGGATTGGTTTCTATCAACATTAGAGGCTGCACATCAGATACACAAAAAAGAGACGCTTGCATTCACAATGCCAAGTTTGCCTTTTTTCATTGCTTAACACAAGCATCTCCAGAGTTCACTCTACATTTTAACCATAATATTGTTATTCATGCCCAACTGCAGCAACAATGTCAGAGCCGTCACATTGTGGGGATCGTGTGCTACTGAATTCGATGTAGAGGCCATTCATGCAACAGGCACAACTAAACCAATTATTGTTATTTTTGTGGGCACACTCATTAAGCATTTCAAAGGTTTTTTCTTAATAAAAATTTCTTTACTACTCCCTTATGGAACTTTTCTTATACATTTTGTTAACTCATTATTTTCTTATCTTACAGACCAAGAAATAATTTTCGGAAGCTCAGGCTGTAAATGGTACATAAACATAGATGTCCTTGAAATCAATGCTTTCAAAGACAGGTATCACATGATCAAGAACATTTAATTTGCATCCCAATATTAAATTGGTTACATTGATACATTACACAATTCGTGAACCAATCACATGATTTGTTATCTATTTTTATAGCTTGGAAGGTCAATTTCAATCCATCGAATGGTTGGCAACAAATACGGATAGCCATAGCAATGCCAAGGATATCGAGCCTACAAAGACTATGACAATCGCACAACTTATGGACCTTAATCCACATGAGGCTGAGGTGATCTTTTCTATCCATGCATTCATATGACAATACAATTTGTGCAACAAAACAAAAAACTTAAAAGTTTCCTATAATGCAGAGATCGAAGTATATTTGTGACATTTTCATAACAGATATCATAGCAACTCATTCCTGGTGGTACATAGCCCGCATGGACTGTAAAAGAACTACCAAGACTTTTGGTGATCATTATGTAACACCCCAGATTTTTGCTATTCTTTTAATGTGTCAGTCAATGCATTTCTTATTGAATCCCTCGCATATCTCGACCACACCTCAGATCAATTTTGGAAAAATCCACCAAAATCTCTAATTAAAGTTCTCTAAATTTCTCTATATTAAATTTCAACTAATAATGCCAAACTCTTTTCTAGTCCAATATTCGACTTGATAGATTGCTCCTATTCAAATTATCTTAAACTAGTAATTCTGTTGGAAATAATCAAGATTTGGTCGATGGTCGATCTATACGATCAAGACTGGCTCGCTGGTCGAAAGAAAGTCATTGGTCAAACCGAAAACTGGTCGAGTCAGAGAGAAAACAAATGGATCCCATTGTCCCAGTTCGAGTGCTCGTGTGAAATATTTGTCTCTTTCTAGCTTCAAGTGTTTGATCCAGTTGTTCCAGTGTTCAGTCAAATAGGCAGTACACCAATCCACAAATCAGCCATATTTTGGTGTTTTGATCCAAATGAAGCCCAATCAAGAAACCCCCAAAACAGCAAACACCATTTCTAACCAATGCATGTTGACTGTGAGAGAGAGAGAAGTGACCAACACAGAGAAAGAGTGTTGAACTCCCTCCTGTCACACCACCGTGCGAGCCCCCAACCAGGGACGCATTGAACCCCTAAAGAGCAAGCAAGATCTCTGCATCTGACACTGCTTGATCCTTTTTGTCTCACTCCCTTGTCCAACATCTACTAGCAGATATAAGAACCCCTCACAGCCTTTCTTCTTCCTTCGTTCTTGCCTGTGCATTCTTTGTTTCTTGTCTAAGTCCCGAGAAGGTATGATACTTGATAGATTTTGCTTATGTGTTCGTTTTTTTTATCAACCTTAAGTGAAATCATTCATACATCCATCATTCATCTGTTCTTGTACAGAAATCTCACCAAAAACATCCAAAGATCACTGTATTTCCAAGTCTTCTTATTCGACTACAGTGAGTATCACTCTGTTTTTGATTCTTGAGCAACTTCCCTTTAAATTTCAAATTCATGCTCGTTACTGCACCCTTTCCTCTGATTCTTGTTGCTGTGTATTCGCAACTCTCTTAGCTTCGTTTTGGGCATCTTTAATCAGTATTTTGATCTATAGAACTCCATCAATTGACGAAACAGTTCAGCCCAATCACTTTTTTGTTTTTGCAAAATCGGACCCCTTAGATGGCCTCAAAAGTGTTCAAACCTATTGAAACAATTGTAAGATCAGCTCATTTCCTACAACTTTGTTGTTGTTGACTTTCTGAGATAATCACTGTATCAACCCTATTTTTGTGTTTTCCGAATGTCAGTCATTTCATTCAAGAGTCTGACGAACAAGAAGTTAAGTCAGTCCTTGATTAAACCTCTGGTTGTGCTCAATCTCACCAAACTCAAGTCTTATGGGATTGGTTCAGACCAACCCGAGCCCAAATTTAGCCAAACCAGGCACTTGTAGCCAAACCCAAAGTATTTTCTCCCTCCCAGAAACATGTTCAACTAGAATACCTTGCATGCATGCATATTTATACTTTACATATACTTTTCTATGATTAGTAATTTATGTATGCTTATATGTTTTATTATTATTTATGTGCGAGAGTAGAACTAGGAGTGGAAGGAGCCGAAGAAGTGTTCAAAGACCCCTTAGTACAATTAGACCCCACTTTGCAAAGCAAGTCTCTCTCTCATTGATCATGTCTCTCCCAGTATTTTAAGTAAATTAGGCTATTTATTATTTTAAGTATATGCATGCTTTACTTTTCGAATGCTATGTTGGATAAATATGAGTAGATATGACCTAACTCCTTTGAAGGTCCTTCATGTTCATATATCCTATGTGCTCATTTGTTTCCTTAGGATGTTGTGCTTAAATTATGCTTATGCTTGAATATATGTGCTAAATGTTAAATAGTCATCTATATGAAAAATTTGTTTAAAACTTTGTTTGTAAAAGTGTAACTCAAAATCGATAGTGAGGATGGTTTGTGTGGTTGGTGCTGTGTGTGCAACGGGAACGTGGTTCACTCCTCACTAACGGTTCATAAGGACGAGACCTTTGAGTTGTACTTTCAAGAGGCATGAACAACATACTAACCATTTGCCAGGTATAGGACAGGCGCGACAAAGTAGTTCTCTAGGTATTAGCTTTTCCCTGCAATGGTTGTCGGTCCAATTTCTCAAGGGAAACTGGTGGGCCACAGAAGGCCGTGAATTGTGAGAGCGAGTAAGTGAATCAGGAGTTCGGAAGTAAGGCGCCTTAGACCTGGATACCGAGTCGTGCATGACTGGATCCACAGGCTATGAGTCTCGTGGGACCATGTGATGAGCGCGGACGCGGGGGTTCCGATCTTCTGGTGAGACGAAGGATAATTTCGGTAGGTGTCGGGAGACCTAAACGATCCGGCATCCAACCACGCGAGTAACTGGAAATCCCGGCGATCGCTAAACCACCACGACGATTGTTATCGACCGAACCAGAGGCGCGATCGACCTGTCCACGAAGGACGGTTCCTGCAGGCAACCGAAGAACGAGCAAGAACACAAGATAAGCAATCTCAATTGCGAATATAGATTAAGAATAATGGGGTTCAGAAACTTGGTCTTGTTGGTCTAGTCGACACAAGAAGAACAAGGCGATATCTCACACTACCATGACGAAATCAACTAAACAAAACCCAACTAAGACGAAGCATGGCGGGGAGCATATATAGGGCGGCGGCCAGAGGAGGGGCGGCACCCAAACAGGTGCCCACGAGCGCGTAACGCTAACCCTAGGGATACACGGGCCTTGGGCCCAAAAATACGGCGACGCAGCGCCGGCCCAATTCTGTTCGTGTTTGTATTCTGACGATTCCCGTTTCTGTAGATGGAATTGAGAGGCGTGGCCAGATCTGTTGGAAAGCTTATCTCGTAAGCTTTCCGTAGAGTCCTTATTTTCCTCATTTGGACGTCGTATGTGATCTGGGCGTCCGTTTGAAGGTGCACTGGTCCTGGATGGCCGAACCGGATTCGGCAGAGACTTCGACGTCCTCTCGACTTGGGCCCGGTGGTCGGGGACTTCTTGGAACTTGGACATAACTTGCTGATCCTCCGTTGATGAAGACTTGAATGGCATAGCATGAGGGTTCATGCCGTCTTGTCGCTTTCCTACTCCATCAGCCGACGTCGTGGACGTAGTAACAGCAAGCTCGTTGATGACAGCAAGCTCGTCAGTGATGTCCTCATCACCATGGGCCAAGGCTAGGTAGATTTGGTTGTGGGGTGCGCTCCACAATAGTAATATGGACTAAGTTGTCTATTTACAAGGGCAGGGAATGTTAATGCTAGGAATACGAACTGTCGTGTGATCTCAGCCTTGTCACATGCATAAAAGTCGCATGAAGAAGTACCGATATGAAAGCTGGGTGATCAAGTGGATTAAAGTGGTACACCTTTGCAAAGTTACAAGAAGTATCAGATACTTTGAGCTCCCAGGTTTTGGAATTTGTGCGCAGTGGATTCTATCCACGTGGATGCAGCACAAGTATGATTTGGAAGATTTTCGTAATATTGGTTAAAAGTGGTGACTCATGGAAGACCGCCATGCATAACATTTTCTAAAATCTAGTTTAGGATTTTAAAGTCTCTCTTTTGAAATCAAAACCTTTCTTTAGAACTTTAGAGTGAAAATCTATTCTATTCTTACCTATACACCAAAGAGCCTGTTTCTTAGAATTCCCATAATTTATATACCCGCATTCATTAATTAAGACTTGTTGAGCACCGTGAGGAAAACGCGCTCACCCTTGCTTTTGCACATAAAATTTAGAGGAAGAATTTGTTGATCCCGACTTCTATGGCTTCGAACCCATTGATGACGAAGGAACCATCCCCGATGATCCAGTTTACTAGAGTGTCATTCGCTGGAGCCCGATGTGGTGGAGCCCATGCTGTACCGTTGCTATTGAAGATGTTGAAGGATGTCATAGTTGTTTTGCTTATCACTCTGTGCGTTCTGTTCTTTTGTGCGACCTTCATTTCAATGAAATTTCTTAATTTGTATCAACTCTAAATTGCTCCATTCTTGATGCTATAATATTGTAATATTGGTCCTTATGACCTTATACTCATCTTAATTACCTGTGTTGCAGTATAATGTATTGTGTTGTTGTGAACTTGTGATGTATCATTATGTGTGCAACCTAACCTGGGCAGTTGCCGCCGGATTCCTCAAATGAGGGTCCCCGTAGATCAGTACAGATGTAATTCATGTGACCTTGCCCCTGCAAATGCCCAACCAAGGTATGATATTTGGTGCGGTTTCAATTAGTAGATCAATATTATGTGTGCTCCCATTGCTAACCCTCCTAAATTTGCAGGTACAAGCTAGTTGTCATGGTCGGAGATCACACTGGGACTGCTGAATTCTTGTTGTTTGGAGTAGTTGCACAACAACTAATCGGCAAATCCGCATTGACCCTATTGAATTCAAACCCGGACAAACATGCCATTCCACAAGACATAACAAGGCTTATCAATAAAAAATTTACATGGAATGTTAGCGTCACAGGGAAGAGCTACAGCAGCACGACTATTTCGCTACAAGTTAACAACATTTTGGATAGACGCCTCACTCATCCAGCACCTCAAGAATCCTCTTTGGGACCTCATATTGTAGCAACTTCACTACCATCTTCGCATCAAAGTCTCATTCTGACCCCTACCAAAAGTATTGAATCGTCTTATCATAAGACGCAAAAAGACAGTTCTCTTCTTGCAAAAGCCGCAGAAGAAACAACATCAACATCACCAGGCGCTATCAAAATGCCTCAAAAGGTTAGTCCATGTATATCTCATCATATAGCCTCTCTTGTGCATTCATTGATTTTACTACAACCATAGCATGAAATGTGCTTTTGTTTGTCCAATTTGTTACAAACCAGCTCATTACTATGGAACATGATACACCCTTCACGGATTCAACACAATTATCCTGTTCCAAAAAATGATCTCAGTAATACACTGCTTCTACCATATGTGAATATGTGACAAAATACATATTGTGATTATATTTAGCTAACCAATTATTTTGTAGAGTTGACTCTAAAACTCCTACCACATCTGCTGCGAAAAGAGCACTTTTCCCCATTAAGGAACACAAAGATATTGATACAACTGAGTGTATTCGCAAACTTTTTACTATAAATACATGCTCTTGTATGCATCCTCACCTTAATATTTTTGTTTGAATTGCCTTTCTTCTATACAGGAAACACAACGATCACAGTTGATATTGCCCTATGTGGGCGCATCTACCTAATATATGTATTTTGTTATGTGTTCTTACTACTCAGTTTTTTAAGGGAAATATTAGCCTAATTCAATTTTCACTGATTCCGTATATTTCTTTTTACCTCAAACACTGAATTCGTTCTGTGTTAGAAGTACTTTTCTAGTGGGATCCTCGGTGAGGCCCAATGCTCATATTTACTCTCTGCTCCAATCGATAATACTATTTTTTCTTCCTGGAAAAATCTGTTCTTTTGTTTTTAATGCTCCTCACATTTCGTGTTCCTGCTCGAACCAGTACATTTTACTTTGTATTGATCGTGCTTTCATTCGGTACATAATCGCCTAGTCGTTTTTGGTCCCTGGTCGAATAGGTACTTCTGTTTTTTATATTGGTCGCCTTCCATGTTTTTGTTTCATTGATGTGTTCACCTTTTGTGTTGCTCATGCTTGGATTTAATCGAATCACTACATTTGTTTCTGTGTTCTTTGCCGGTCTTCTCGTCGTTTTCCATCTGGTCGAATTCGTTACTTTGTTTCTTATTATGCTTGGTTTTGTTCTGAACAGTATATTGCTTTTGTATTGGTAGTATTTCCCCTTTTCTGCTGGCAGTAATTTTTTGTTTGCTTGAATTCGAACTTTTGTTTTGTTTTACATGTTGGTCATTGGTTTTTGGTAAAATAGTCAGCCTCATTCCACTGGTCGTTTTAGTCTCCAGTCGAATCAATGGTTTCATTTTTATGTTGGTTGAATCCATGCTTTTGTTTTTTCATGTTTGTCGCATTGTCTGTTCTTACTCGAATCGGTGCATTTGGCTTTTCATTCATTGATTCCCCTCTGGTCGAATCAATGTTTTTTAATGTTGGTGGTATTGTGCTTTTGGTCGAATCAACAGGTTTGCCTTTGTCACAAGTTGAACCAGTGCTTTTGTTTTCCGGCCCCTGGTTGAATAAGTACATTTGTCTTTGAGTGGGGCGCATTTTTTTCCTTGGTTGAACCAGGGGTTTTGTTTTTTATGTTCCTCGCATTCTGTCTTTCTGGTTGAATTGGTAGATTTTGTTACTGATGTTAGAACTGGTTTTTGGTCAAAACAGTAAATTGCTTCTGGCATGACAATAATTTTCTCTGGTCGAATCAGTAGTTTTGAATTTTGCATTGGTCATGTAGTTTTGCCTTCTGTTTTGGTCGTGCTTGGTTTTGGGTGAACCAACACTGTTGAGAATTCGAAGTTACACTCCATTAAAGTGGGCCTTTGTCACTTCAAATTCGGAGGCTAGCTGATGAGGATTGTTAGTTATTTTTAGGTCTCCATGGTCGCGATAGCGTTGCATGGTTGCACATGACTATGGCCGTGGCTCTCCCCATGGTTGCCAAAGGCCAGAAGGAAGAACGTTGGGTAATGCAAGGGCATTCTGGATATAACTCAAAATCATGTTCATTTCGCGCAAAACCGGAACATTCGTTATCTTAGAATTTATGTTTTATGCTATATCCAAGGATAGTCTGGTCGCGGAGATAGTTCCTGCGACCATCTTCTCTCATGGATACAAGAACCAATCTTAGCATCATGGTCGCAATACTACGTGATCACCTTTGCATATTACCTCATCACGATCCTTATGGTTATTCCTGAGATAATGGTAAGTCCCTGACAAGATAACTGTCGAAGAAGGTAAGGCACTTCAATGACGACTGAGTCAAGCCAGCCAAACTGCCACGTACCCATGATCTACAACAACTACCAAACCCATGACCTCACAGCTACTACTCCGAGGCAGTTAGGAGAGATCGTGGGGCATGCTTCCAGGAGAACAATCGATGACCTCTTCGGCAAGAATAAGAAGGCCTTCAAGGGAAGGATCGAGAGAGGAATCTACCACAGAGAGAAGGCTAGGCTTAGCAAAGATAGGATTAGCTAGCTACACTTTGTAACCACCCCTCTCTGTAACTCCTTTTTTCCACATAGTCAATTACACAAGACATAGGGCTATTACCCAGCTTAAAGGGGGCCCAAACCTGGATAATTCTTGCTCCCCGTGTCTTTTGATTCGTAGATACCTTGAACGTCTTGAGAATCTGTCTGATTGGCCTCATACCTTCTGACTCACTTTCTTGCATAAGATCGGCAGAGGAACCCAGAGTTCTAATCGTCGATAGCTGGTGCCCACCGTGGGGCCCTGAAGACATTTTCATCAGGATTCATTGTATTCATGGATCATTTCCCTTACTTACATGATTGTAAGAACGAATTAGATCTCGAGGATCACGTAGATGCAATGGATGAAGATGCCGTCCCCATCAAAGGTGACGACACTACCCTCGCAGTTTGTCTTGGGGAAGCATCATCCTCAATCCCAACCGCGTATGCTGAATAAGAATCGAATCAGGCAGTTCACTTGCCCTCAATAAAGGACGAGTATGTGCCGCAACCGGTTGCTTTAGACAACTTGGAAGAGGACAATCTCGACATCCACTTGGAGAATTTCTCCCCAGACAACCTGAAATCTCTCTTTGATTTCGAGTCAGACACAGACAAAGATGAGATGTTTTTTCTGTCTATGAACTCGATCCCTAGAGAAATCACTGCACTTTTGGAGGAAACTCCAGAGCAGCGTGATGCTAGGCAGGAACGAGAACGCAAACAGAAAGAGGACCAAGAACACGAATAGCGAGAGACTAAAGTTCGCAAGGTAGGGGAAGATCTTCTACGACCAGCAAAAACTCACCGAGGTACCTTTTTCGCAACCCCATTCCTAGAACGTCTCGACAACTCTCTCTGGGAGGCCGCAGGCGTAATTACACACCCATTCCATCTCTGAACTATTCACCACCAGCAGAGGCGACCTCACCTGGAACTCCACCGGCACCCAGGCAAAATCCGGAAGATCATCTCCGGAGGATTGCTTATGCACTCCGTAATCCGCCCTCCAATCTCGCGAACGAAGACAAGATTATATTCGCAAGAGTGCTTGTAGATAATCTTGACGAGGTAGCCCTCGACTTTAATCCAAAGGCATCCTCACGTTCGACGACCAGAGGACAGGTTGGTTCACTTCAAGGTCACAAGAGACATAACCCTACACAGTCCCGATACGACAAGACCAGACGTATAGGTACTCCTCGTGACCATAACCGCATACCAGTACACTCACGTTTGGGACCACGTCGTGAGCCTCCCCAGGTCGACTACTTCTGCGACCAAGGCATTAGTCGCAACGATCGACAACCACGCAGTACGTATGTGGTTTGCAAAGCTTTTTCACCTGGATTACGAAATGTGGTTTGGCCTGACAAGTTTAAACCTGGTACGACCGAGAGATTCGATGGGACTCAAAATCCAATCAAATTTCTCCAGATCTACGTTACGGCCATCCAAGTGGCCGGGGGAGATGAACGAGTCATGGAAAATTATTTGCCTACAGTCCTAGAAGGTCCAGCACGGATCTGGTTGTTCAACCAACCAGAAGGATCGATCTACAACTGGGAGATGTTGTGCGATGCCATCTTCAACAACTTCCAAAACTGCTTTGAGAAGCCTGGCAAAGAGGATGACCTTCATCGCTTGCGCCAGACTTCGACGGAGACACTTCGGCAATTCGTCAAGAGATTGGTAGGAGTGAGGAATACCATTCCTAACATCTATGATTCTTCGGTTATTAGGGCTTTCAAGCATGATATCAGGTACCGACGGTTCACAAAGGACCTACGTATCCATCCCCCGCGATCAGTGTCAGACCTATTTGACATAGTGGATCGCTATTCCGATGCAGTGGAGGCTGTCGAATGGAATAGAATGGTGGACAAGGGTAACTTACCACCCCAACCGGGCCTAAAGACCGAAAAGAGGGAAGATTCTACAAAGAAATCAGAGTTCTTTGCAGGTGGACGATCTAAGAAGCCAAACAGGAATGGAGCCAGCCGATTCCGCGAGGTCACAGTCTTGGACAAGCAACCACAAGAGAAAGATAAAAAGTTCCGTTCAAATCTACTAAGCTTCCCTTCAGAGGTCGAACTCGCGACCACCCAGAAAAATAGACTAATATGCAGGGAAACAAAAAGTGGTGTCCATTGCATAACGCTTCTGGCCACGACCTCAAGAATTGTCACGCCTGGTTGAAGAGCCTAGATGATTTCTATCAAGGAAACCGGACCCATGCCCACTATACCAGAAAACGGACAATCTCGAGGCACCAAAGACGCTGATGAAGACAAGGTAATGCCATACTAGGTACCTAGAAATCATGTTAATGTCATTTTTGGTGGCTCTTCATCTTATTACTCTAAGTGTCAGTTTAAAGTTGTTCACTTCGAAGTAAATAGCGTTGAAGCTCCATTAGGAGAGCCTCAATTCCCCTATTGGTCGGAGACCTCTCTGAGATGCGACAGGGAAGATTGTCCCAAAGGAATGTCCAACCCTCGACGACCTCCTTTGGTAATTACCCCCATTATTAGCAATGCTAAAGTGGGGCGTGTACTGGTCGATGGCGGAAGCTCACTCGACCTCTTGTTCGCCAAAGCTCTTGACGAGATGCAGATACTTCGTTCCAAGATTAAACCGGTGGCCCACCCATTTTTTGGGATTATACCTGACTCTACGATGATGCCCATCGGGTAAAGAGTGTTACTCGTAACACTCGTAGAGCCAGAGAACTTTCGAACAGAATTAATTAACTTTAATGTGATTGTTTTTGATTCATCTTACAATGCCATCTTGCGTAGGCCATCACTCACCAAGTTCATGGCGGTGACACACTACACCTACCAGTGCGTCAAACTACCAAGCCCAAAAGGCGTCATCATAGTTAGAGGCAGTCAACATACGGCTATAACCTGTGATCACCTTTCTTGGGAGTTCGTCGATCAGTTACGCCTGCGGGATGTCAAGCTGGCGACCAAAGAACCTGATGCGGTCAAGTCGACTCCGCGACCAGATGAAAAACAAAAACAAGTTCCTTTGTTCCCAAACGACCCGACTAAGGCTATTTGGATCGGATCATTGCTGGATGCTAAATAGGAACTCGTGCTCATTACTTTCCTCCAAGCTAATGTAGATGTGTTTGCGTGGAAACCATCCGACATGCCCGGAGTCCCAAAGGAAGTAATCGAGCACAGGCAAACAATTCGGCCTGGACAGCGACCAATCAAGCAAAAGCTTCGACGCTTTGCTCCTGATCAACAAGAAGCCATCCGTGCGGAGTTGACTAAACTCCAGCAAGCTGGTTTCATCTGCGAAGTTAACCATCCCAAATGGCTTGCAAAGCCGATCATGGTTCTCAAGTTCAATGGTAAGTGCCGCATGTGTGTCCATTACACCAGCCTCAACAATACCTGCCCGAAGGATGACTTTCCCCTTCCCCGCATCGATCACCTAGTCGATTCCACAGCGGGTTGCAAAATGATGAGCTTCCTGGATGCTTACTCAGGCTACCATCAAATTAGCATGGCAGAAGTAGATGAAGAGAAAACTGCCTTCATTACACCCTTTGGCACCTGTTGCTACATCATAATGTCATTCGGTCTCAAGAACGCTGGTTTCACATACCAGCGCTTGATGCAGAAGACCTTTCTATCTCAATTAGCACATAATTTAGAAACTTATGTAGATGATTTGGTTGTAAAGAGTCTACAAAGCTCTAATCATGTAAATGATCTCACAGAGACTTTCTGTAATTTGAATAAACATGGAATCAAATTGAATTCCGAAAAGTACTCTTTTGGAGTTTCTTCTGGCAAACTTTTGGGTTTTCTTGTTTGTTCACGAGGCATTGAAGTTAATCTCGACAAAATACGATTCATTGAGAAAATGCAATCTCCTTCCTCAACGAAAGACGTCCAAAGCCTAACTGGTCAAATGGCGGCCTTAAGCCGTTTCATATCGCGGTTAGGTGAACGTGGTTTACCTTTCTTCAAGGTACTATGTAAGCATAATGTTTTCCAGTGGTCGGATGAAGCCGAAAAAGCCTTCCAGGAAGTCAAGAAGTACTTATCCAGTGCTCCGGTGTTGGTCTCCCCAAACGCAGGCGAACCATTACTCATTTACTTAGCCGCAACCCCATGCGCGGTCAGTACAGTACTGGTCGCAGAACGGGATGGCATGCAATGACCAATCTATTATGTCAGCGAAGTGCTCAACGGACCAAAGGAGTGCTACCCCAAGGTCCAAAAGCTACTTTATGCCCTCTTAATGGCTTCCCGCAAGCTGCGACATTACTTTCAAGCGCACAAGATCTCTGTGCCATCGTCCTTTCCCTTAGGGGACATACTCCACAATTCGGAGGCAACTGGTCAAGTCACAAAATGGGCACTTGAATTGGGAGCGTTTGACCTCCGATTCACTGCTCGCGTGGCAATCAAATATCAAATTCTTGCTGATTTTGTGGTCGAATGGACTAATCCTGACCTACTTCCACAAGAACCGACAGATCTGTCCACAAACGACCTTTGGACGATGTACTTCGATGGTTCTCACTATTTTTCAAACTCGGGGGCTGGAGTAGTCTTAATTACGCCTCAAGGCGACCAACTCCAATACATCATACAACTCCACTTTGTTGCGACCAACAACGCAGCAGAGTATGAAGGTTTTCTTGCTGGGCTCCGAGCAGCCAAATCCGTTGGAGTCCATCAACTAGTGGTGAGGGGAGACTCAAGCTAGTCGTAAACTAGGTAAACAAGGAGTACAGCACCTCCGACGAGACAATGGCTCGTTACCTAGGCAAGGTGAGGAAATTGGAAAAATACTTCAGAAATTTTGAAGTCCAATCCGTGCCGAGAAGAGACAATACTCTTGCCAACTAATTAGCAAAACTTGGGTCCTTACGCACATCCGCTCCAACAGGAGTGTTCATCGAACACTTAAAATATCCCTCGATCACCGAGATGACCGAGGCGATGACTAACGTCGCCGCCCTCAAGAAAGAAGCAGATTGGATTCATCCATTAAGGATCTATCTGTCGCATGGGACCTTTCCTGAGGATGAAACTGACGCTGATCGGTTAGTTAGAAAAGCACGCATGTACAAACTGGTCAATGACACCATGTACAAAAAGAGTACGCAAGGCGTACTCATGCGTTGCATACCTTAGCAAGAAGGTAAAACCCTTCTGAGAGCAATAAGCGAGGGCATATGCGGCGCACATGCCTCCTACCGCACACTGGTCGAAAAAGCTTTTCGACAAGGGTATTATTGGCCTACGGCACTAAACCATGCCAAGCACTTTGTCAAGACATGCCCCCAGTGTCAATTTCATGCTCGACAAACTCATCAGCCGGCATACGTATGACAAACTATCCCGTTAACATGGCCATTCACCGTATGGGGGGATAGACATTTTGGGACCAATGCCCAAACCGTCAATTGATACAAGTTCTTGTTCGTAGCCGTTGACACATTCACCAAATGGATCGAGGTTGAACCTGTCCGAACCATTACCGTTGCTGAGGCACAAAAGTTCTTTCACAAGAACATCGTAACACAATTTGGTGTCCCAAGTCACCTCATTACAGACAATGGTTCTCAGTTCGTCAGTGGTCTTTTCCTCGACTATTGCGACGACATCGGTACCAAAGTTTGTTTCACCTCCGTCGCCCATCCACAAAGCAAGTTGAACGTGCCGACGGGAAAATCATTCAAGGGGTTAAGAAACGCATGTTAGACCGCCTTAAAATACGCTCGGGGGCTTGGGTAAACAAACTTTACTCCATTCCATGGGCACTTCGTACCACACCCAGTAGAGCCACGGGTGACACGTCTTTCCAACTGGTTTTTGGTGCCGAAGCCATGCTGCCAAGTGAAATACAACTTGGCTCCCCTCGCGTGACAAACATTGATACTTCAAATACAACTGAAGCACGCGACGATGAACTCGCCCTTTTAGAAGAAAAGCGTAATCAAGCATTGTTTCGGTCCGCAGCATATTTACAAGGTAAATATCACAGTAAAAGGGTGCGACCACATAGCCTTCACGTGGGCGATTTAGTTTTGAGAAAGATCCAAAATCAGTCTAACCGCACCAAATTCTCCCCAATATGGGAAGGCCCCTATACTGTGGTTTCAATGCCGCGACCTGGATCGGCTAAATTAGCTATGGAGGATGGCCGAGTTCTGTCCAATACATGGAACATCAACCAATTAAGCAAGTTCTACGTGTAAGTACTCTTTCTCTTTCCCTTTTCAATTGTCAATACATTTTTTCATTACAGTTTTTATTATGGTTAAAACCCACTCTATCTCCATCAGACCATGCCCGGGGGCTGATCGCACTGGGCACTACATTATGATGATTGAGCGGATTTGTTGGTCGATCTCATGGTCACATCTAGATAAGACATTTCTTCGTAAGCTGTTTCTCAATGCTTTAGAAACTTACTAGCATGTCCTGACCATTCGAGTGGCTGCCAGTTAGCAATTACCTTATGACTTCGCAATAACGTGTTCTCCAGTCAATCAACTCGTCACTCATCTTTGGGTATGTCCGTATTCCAATCCTGCGACCAACATACTACATCTCTAGTATAGTTGGTCGCAAGAGGGGGATAGGGGATACAAACTGTATATGTAATTTTAAGCTCAAGCATTTCCTTAGTTTTTTGTTACTCCTACTAACCATGTGTATTTGCAAGATACAATAACTAAAGAAAACTTATCTCATTGCCAAAAAAGTACAATAAAAGATAATACATCAAGGAAGGCCCAGGTCATGCAACAGTTTATCTACAAGAGCATTGACCTCAGCCCTGATCACGTCCAACTGATCCTCGCTGTCGAAAGCTACGCATTCCACCACTGGCCTCAGGTCCAAATCCGGGCCATGGTGATGTCTAAGCTTGCAGAGTAACACAGAGGCCACATCACTGACATCAGTCTTCAGTGTTTGCCTGTGCCTTTCCACAAACTCTGGGATATTTGCGACAAGCAAGTCGAACTGGGCGGCGACCAGGTTGCAAGACTCGGCCAGTGATAAGTCATCACCCGTTGGATTGATAACTTCCACGTCAAACGAGTCTGCAACTTCCTTCAGCTTGGCCAAAGTATTTTTCTGGGTGAGTCGGCAACTTTCGATGATCGTTTCCAAACCCTCCTTCCACTTACAACTTTTTCTGTTTTCTCTTTGGCCTTGTCGTTGGCTAACCGAAGTTTGTTAATGATGCTGTGAAGCTTCTCCAGGTTGTGTCCATGCCTGATAAAGTTCTCTTCTAATTCATCTTTCTCTTCGGTCAGCTTGTGATTTCTTTCCCTTTGACCTGATCAATAAAATAAATGTATTCGAGATCAAGCAACTGTAAGATCGACTTAGCAATGACAACTTCTGCTGGGAAGAGCTTACAGTCGACATCGACTTGCAGTGCACTACACACCGATGTGAGGCTATCTTTGTCCCCTTGGAGAGCGACATTTAATCGTGTATTTTCCTCCAAGGAAACGAGAGCACCAGAGAGTTCCATATCCTTCTCTCGCAAAGCCTCGGCCACCGCAACCCCCTCATTGTTGCGCACGGTGGCAATCTCTTCCAGTAAAGCAGAGTTTTCCCTGCGACAAACTAGATATTAACGTTATGATCCATACAAGGATTAAAGGTAAAGCAAGACACTTACTGCTTTACGAGGTCACGCTCTGCTTGCACGACCTTGAAACGCTCTAACAGCAGACTGACCATGGTCGCGCTGCGAGCAGAATTCTGCAGACAAACACTCAGCAAACCTTACACAAAACTCAAACGCATGTTGAAAAACTTGGAGTAAGCAATTCCCTTACCTTCAAAAGATCCTCTAAAAATTTCCCCGATCCAACTCCTTGGCTTGGAGAAGGCTCATCACCGCCACCGGCCTGGAGCTTTGAACTTCGGTAATTATCTTTGGCGCGGGGCACTGTGTGGCCTCATCAACCAGTGGCATGACAAGTGTGTCAATGCCCGCTGTCACGATCGCCGTTGTGACCTCAGCTCCTTTGTCATCAATGGGTGCAATACATAACGTAACCACCTCGCCAACGACGTCGGGCAATGGTACAACATCAGTAGCTGCTGGGGGCTCCGTTGTGGTCCTGGTCGAGGGAGTCCTATCCATTTCAAACGCAATTGGTAAAACTACTCCTACTACGCGTTGTGACCTAACTAGAGAGAATTATTTACCTGATGCCAAGCCCCAAAAGATTTCGGGAGCTTGGCCCCCTACTTTGGGGAAATAGAAGTGAGGACAACGCCTTAAGCGCGGGTTTCCTTGGTGGCTCCACTAACCTTCTCCTTTGAAGGATTAGCGGAATCTCGTCGTCCTCCTCCTCGCTTCCTTCCCCCTGTACAGGAAAAATATAATTCCCCATCCTTCTTGTTGGGGTGAAAGAGGTAAAAATGTTTACCACAACCGTCTTCGTGTTAGTCGCAATCGCCTTGGATGAAGCCGCCCCAGCAGTTGGTACTCTTGCTTTGCTGGAGGCTGGAGCCTTGGGCTGCTTGGACTTTGGGGTCCTTTTTGCTTTCTTTGAGGAACCACCAGAAGGACCCTCATCGCCTAGGGGCCTCTTCGTCCCCCACCACTTGGCCCTCGGCCAACTACACAAAACAAGGTGTTTATTGGTCAGACTTACATCAACATCGCAACTTGTTCTTGTTTATCGAACAGAAAAAACCTTTTTGCACGCCTGTAACACTTCATCAGGGCTCTCTGGCCTTGACGCACTTAAGTCGCCTTCCTCAACTGGGTTAAAAGCCTTCAACAGATAACTTACTCTAACCGCGACATCGGAAGAGGACAACTCTGGACGACATTACGAGTTCACCAATACATCCAAAACAATCAAAATTAACAAGCAAGTGACCTGTCAACATATCAGGGCTGCCATCCCTCGTAGCATCGTCCTTGGCCTTGATCTCCCATGCGGGGTGATCCCTCTTCTTCAACAGACTAATCCAATTTTTCACAAAATCAAGGATCACGTCCCGAGAAGTCAAACCCGTATCTATGAGGCACCTCAGCGCTTGGGCTTTCCTCTTCTACTCTTCATCAGGGGCAGGGGCAACATCCTTCTCCTTGCTCTTCTCTGGCCGCCGATCGGCAAACCAGAGGTGACTTTCCTTCGGCGCGGCACAATACAACCATCTCTGGTACCACTTTTGCACTGAATCGCGCAGAGGAAAGGGGAGAAAGTCCTTCTTCTCCCGCAAGTGAAAATACACACAACCCGGCGCCGCCGTGCCCTTAGACATGGCCAAGAAGTAGTACTGGCGGAACAATGCCATGCTGGGAAAAACCCCCAAAAATGCCTCGCACAAATGCTGGAAGGTGGCGAGGATCAACACAGAGTTGGTGTTCAGGTTCACCAGCTCCAGATCGAAGTGGGCGAGAACCTCCCGCAAGAAGTCGCTCTCCGATAAACGAAAGCCATAGCGTAAGAAGTCCTCGAACATCACCAGCTCGCCTTCCTGCACTACAGGGCTCTCTTCGTTCTCCCCAGCAGGCCGCCACGGTATCAGCGATCTGAAGGGAAGATAACCATTAGCTTCCAATGCTAGCAAGCTCTCCTCCAATCAATGACTAGATTTTGTCCAGCACGCCATCAAGATGGGTATTTGGTGGAAAAACAGCGAAGGCTGCGACCTACAGCTCTAGCAAACTTTGCTAATGTTTGGATATTTCGATGAAGCTTCTGTGGGAGATAGGGCTTGAGACGAAGGGTTTAAAAACCCACTTCCCTCGGTTCCTTCACCATGGTTTACGCCGCGTGGCAAAAGGTGTTTTTTGCATTAAATGCACGTTAAAACAAACCTGACACGCGCACCTACAGTCACGCATGCGTTCAACGGGAAGTCAAACCAACAAGTCGCCTTTTCAGAAACTGAAACGCCTTTTTTCAAAAGAAAACACCTTTTTCAGTAAAATGAAGCCTTATCGCTTCAACTTCGGGGGCTAACAGATAAAGATAGCCGCTCTCATGACCGAACATAACCACACTGCGACAAACATCTCATGATCCCGAGTCATTCTGTGATCGCACGCAGCACACATACCTTTCCATGATCGTAATAGTCATTTTGTAATCGCAATGACGCGCATGCTTTCCTATGGCAGCCAAAAGCTAAGGAAAGAGATAATACAATAGTATAAGAAAATACTAGACGTTATTTACAGAAAATGAAAAATCAACATGAGAAAAATTAATTCTTTATTAATTTTTCCATTATTTACAAAAATAAAAAGAAATACAAAAGGCCACACTAAGGATCGGCCTTAGCCCTTACTGCATCTAAAATAAAGTCAGTTTGGCTCGTGGTCAGGACGTAGGACTCCTCCAGCGACAAGTTGTCATTCTTAGGGTCAACCATGTATGCTTCAAGGAGCCCCGTGACCTCCCTCAGTCCCGCGAGGGTATCCTTCATGGTGAGACCACAGCCGGTGATGGTTACATCCACGGCGTGCTTCTCCTCGCACACAAGCTACTCCTTTTGTCGAGAAAGCTTTGCGGTCTCCCTGGCCCGGTCAAAACTTGCCTTCAAACGCTCAATGCACTTGAAGAAGTCATCCAAGTCGGACCTACACTGGGCGTACTTCTCCCCAAGCAATTTGTGCTCCTCCTGGAGGGCCCGTAGCTCGGCCTTGACCCTGTCCAACTCTTCCCAAGAATCACGGCTCTGCACAAAACGATCAAACTTGTTTCGAGATAAGAATCCACTAAATATAATGAGTCCAGAAGATTGAGAGTCCTTACCGAGGAGGATAAGGGAGAAGCAGTGGCAGTAGGCCCAAAGGCCACCTCATCCTCCGTCGAGAAGGGAGAATGAGGCGAAGCTTGTCTAGCCATGGGCTCACTGGAGCCACCTTTCTAGGGGATGCTCGAGGTGAAGCCTGGTATGCAGCAAGCTCATTAAGCTGCATCGGCCTCTTTGATGAAGATCCCCCAAATGATCCAAGATCATCGCCACCACGTTTCTAAGAGACAGTCGAGCGGCTGCATAAAGCAGAAAGCCTTTGAGAAAACCGCATCTCAAGGAAAAACTTGTGCCAATCTACCAAGAAAGGATTACCTCTTGAGACGAAGGCACAACACCAGTTCCTTTCTCTCCCAAAGCTTCAACATTCTCCTCCCCAACTTCCTCACCAACCCGGTTTGGAGACACCATTGGATCAGAAGGTTTGAAGATGAGAGGTTTTAAGACTGAGAAAAATTTGTGAAGAAGTTGAAGATTGCTTGGCAGGGGAACAGCTATTTATAGACTCACTCAGGCGACGCTTCAACTTCCCAGCCTTGGGCACGATGGGGAAACATCGAGATCCTCTCTAGTGCCTACAACTCATTCCCCGAGACGCATCAAAACTATCGCTAGTGTAACACAACGTGGGAATTCGAAGCGATGAGGCACTGTTGAGAATTCGAAGCAACATTCCATTAAAGTAGGCCTTTGTCACTTCAAATTCGGGGTTAGCTGACGAGGATTGTTAGCTATTTTTAGGCCTCCATAGTCGCGATAGCGCCACATGATCACACATGACTATGGGCGCGGCTCTCCCCATGGTCACCAAAGGCCATAAGGAAGAACGTTGGGTAATCCAAGGGAATTCTAGATATAACTCAAAAATCATGTTCATTTCGCACAAAGTCGGGACATTCATTATCTTAGAACCTATGTTTTATGCTATATCCAAGGATAGTCTAGTCGCAGAGATAGTCCCTACGACCATCTTCTCTCACGGATACAAGAACCAATCTTAGCATCATGTTCGTAGTACTACATGATCACCTTTGCATATTACCTCATCACAATCCTTATAGTTATTCCCGAGATAATCGTAAGTCCCTGACAAGGTAACCGTCGAAAAAGGTAAGGTAGTTCAACGACGACTGAGTCAAGCCAGCCAAACCGCCATGTACCCATGATCTACAACAACTACCACACCCACGACCTCACAGCTACTACTCCGGGGCGGTTAGGAGAGGTCGTGGGGCGTGCTTCCAGGATAACAACCGACGACCTCTTCAGCAAGTATAAGAAGGCCTTCAAGGGAAGGATCGAGAGAGGAATCGACCACAGAGAGAAGACTAGGCTTAGCAAAGATAGGATTAGCTAGCTACACTTTGTAACCACCCCTCTCTGTAACTCCTTTTTTCACATAGTCAATTATACAGGACGTAGGGCTATTACCCAGCTTAAAGGGGGCCCGAATCTGGATAATTCTTGCTCCCAGTGTCTTTTGATTCATAGATACCTTGAACGTCTTAAGAATCTGTCTGATTGGCCTCATACCTTCTGACTCACTTTCTTGCATAAGATCGGCAGAGGAACCCAGAGTTCGAATCGTCGACACCGTGTTTCTTATCTTGGTCACATTATGTTTTTTAACTTTTTATTGGTCGTACTTGCTTGTCATCGAATCCACAGGTTTGTTTCTATGTAGTTGCTATATGTTTTTCTCTAAAATAGAGGATCGTTTCTCATTGCCCCACTGATCGAATCAGTGATTTTGTTCTTTGCTCCTGGTCGATGGCGTTCTTTTCCTTTCTATGTTGCTCACCTTGTGTATCTCTGGTCGATTTGATAGGTTTTCCTTCTATTGGTCATAATTGGCTCTGGCCAAATCAATATGTTTGTTTCTCCCTTATCAGTACTTGTTTTTTGGTTCAACCAATGACCACATGGTCCTAATTGCGGTTGGTAGTACCAGTTATTATATGTGGTCGGGTTTCACCAGTAATTGACTGTGGTCGTGGCGGGCACTTTTTTGACGTATTGAAGTTACTGGTTGGAATGCCTCTGGTCGACCTATCCCTGAATTGGACTTGGTTGAGCCAGGCCCAATTTGTAGCTAATCCGGTTCGACCCAAATTGAAACTGCTCGAACTAGATTTGTGTCTTCTTAATGCTTGCTTTTTTGGGAAAAACATTAGACTAATTCGGTTTTCATAGATCACATATATTTTCTTTGGTCGAAACAGTCAATTCCTTCTGTATTGGCAGTAATTTTCTAGCGGGATCATCTGCGAGGCCCAATGATCATATTTGGTCTTTGATCTAATCAATGCTGCTGTTTTTTGTTCTTGCTCAAACCAGTACATTTGGCTTTGTATTCGGTCGTCATTTCGTTCAGTCCATAGTCGCCTGGTCGCTTCTGGTCTCTGATCGAATAGTCCCTTTCATTTTAATATTTGGTCAAACCAATACATTTGTCTCTGTGTTCTTCGACCATCCTCTGGTCTTTTTCCATCTGGTCAAATAAGTTACTTTGTTTCTTATGTTGGTCACACTCTATGTTTTTAACTTTGTGTTGGTCGTACTTTCTTTGAGTCGAATCAACAGGTTTGTTCCTATGTGGTTACTATATGTTTTTCTGAGAATCAGAAGATCGTTTCTCATTGGCTTATTGATTGAATCAGTGCTTTTCTTCTTTTGCCCCTCGTCGAAAACTTTCTTTTGTTTTCTATGTTGGTTACCATGTGTATTTCTAGTCGATTCCAAAGATTTCCTTTGTTTTCATCGTGCTTGATTCTGGTCAGATCAATAAGTTTATTTCTCTGTGGCCCTTTGTGTTCCTATGTTGATGACCAATCCATGTATTGCTATATCAATTGGTTTCTTTGTTTAGATCATATTATTTCATTTTTCAAAATAACTATAAAAAAATTCAAACATGGCCCACACTTACCATATATTTTGCATACCATCAGCGCAACGAAGCGCGTCTCCTGCTCTAGTAAGTTATAATATTACCTTCTATGCACCGATTGACAAGCATGTAAACATGTTTTTAATGTTACATATGTTATTTTTGTGTTTTTAATGGCGTGTAAGATTTTAAGCTTCTATCCTTCTTGTTTCGCAATATAAGCGTATTTTTTTGCACATATGAATTAAAGTGGCACGAAATGAGAGAAAAAAGCTAGAATACCCCTATTAAATAAAATTTTAAAAATGGGAAGAATATTGGAGACTGTTGGAATTGGGTTGAAAGTTTATATTTTGAAACATTTATAACCAGAAAAACAACTTTATATTATAAAATAAAAGGAGTAGTTAATTTTAATAGAAAACTAAAACTCTCCAAAAACACGACCCTAGACCAGAGTATGCGAGATGTGTAGAAGTACAATGAGTGACAGCCAATTGAGCACACATGGCTATAGTGACTTGTCTTGAATGTACAAATAGGTACTTAAGAGACTTTTCAAGTATTTGCCATACAAAAAGTGCACTAAGGAGAATGGTAGATCCTTTAAACATAGGCAAGGCTTTTTTTTTTACTTAAAGTTTTGAGTTATGTAGATAAAGTTAGATTTCCCCCAAAAAAACTCTTAATCCATTCTATTCAGTAAGATCCATGAGAACTTGAACTTGTTGGCTCAAGCACAACAACAATGATCTTAACCTGTAAACTATCATATGGTCTTTGTAGACTCATCTTGTCTCTAATGACCTAACTATGTGCACCATAGGTTAGTCCTATGTGGGATGATGAAGGTGTGTATCAGTGCTCAATATCTATTATATAACCTCTAGGATTTACTGCACAACAATTCATGCTAGTCTTTTAAGGTGTAACAAATTGGTATAATGGGCCAAAGTATATAAAAAAATAGAATATGTCCTGTGTGTTGTTGCTGGGCAAAGATGAGAAAATATTGTTTGAGCTGAAATTATAAAAATAGCTAATATTTTCTTTGAAAAAAGAAGTCTTGATAGTAGTTACGGGAAATAAACAAATTGATATCTCATCGTTTGAAGTAAAATAGAAGTAGTTGGTTTAATAGAAAAAAGGGCATGTTTGAATAGATGGATGTGATCAAAAGGTCAAGATTATGTGAGGAAATAATCTAATAGCTATAGAAAAAAGAATGATATGACACAAAATGCTACTTTAAATGAGAGTGAGATTTACAAAAAAAAAAGTATAAGAATGGCAAAGTGTAAGTGAATGTCCTGTACTTTCAAATATTATTCAAAGAATAATACTTGATACCATCTGTATTTAAAAAATTGCAAAATTTCACCCACACTTTTTTTTTTTTTGTGCAACTTGACTATGTATGTGAAATGTCTTTTTGACCCGATATATGGTGCAGTTACCTCAGTTATTCGCTTGAGTGAGACCTTGTGCTCTTAATTTCTCCACTTGAATTTCTATACTTGTTAGAATTATCCATTGAATCCTTATACTTTTAATTTGACCATGCAATTGTCCTTATACGCGTGATGTGGTCGTGTAATTCTCCATATTTAGCTAATTTCAATCAAATTGGTTTTCGCTAACTAAGTAGTAATAATGAAAAGATATGGTAGGGTAAAATATATAGATACTCCCCCTACAAATGCAAGATATATATACAACTAGTCCAAAGTTAATATTAAGATAATCAGAGGACCAATTCGATTAAAAAAAGTATAGCGTGATGACTTAAATGACCGATGTAAGACTACAAGAATGCAAGCGAAACAAATTCTTCATGATGATTTAGTGGCTTAACCGGTGTAGTTAACATATTAACGCTCAATTGAGATTTTACACTATATATCTCCCCAAATATATATAGTCATCCCCTACAAATGGACAAAAAGAGAGATTGAACTATTCTAAAGTTAATATTAAGCTGATTGGAGGACCAATTTGATTAAAAAAAAGTCGAGCACGATGACTTAAATAACCAATTTAAGAGTACAACAATGCAGGCCAAACAAATTATCTAAATGTAAAGAGTCAACGACCAGATCGAAAGTAAAAGGACGTAAGCAAATAATTTCTGAAAATACATGTAAAACATAAAAAAAATTGAATTCGAATTACGCAACTATTAGTTCTACCCTTTTTTAAAAAAATAAATCACAAATCACAAATATATCCAAGCAGATATGTTGGTGACAAAATCACATCTGAACTCAGACGCTGACACCCACCGTACCCTTGCATCATCAGGACTTTTAGGGGGAGTTTGAGTTGACATGCATTTCTGGTGGCAATCTTAAGTGCTAAACATTGCCAAACTGCAAACAAAATCTGAAGAATTGTACTGCATCAGTTTGCACCACAATGAGCAGTACTAGAGTGAAATTATAGCTGAAAAAAAAAACGAATCTGAAGAACTAAGCATAGTTCTGAAAATGCAGAACAAAATTAAGGCAGATAGATTTGTATAGTTAAGGATAATCTTACATACTTTTAACTTCTCTTGCTTTCTTTGTTTTCTCGCACAATGTAGATATATTGTATACATGATTACAACGTACATATATTGTATCCATGATTATAACTAAGAAGAGTTTACAAGGATAATGTATGATCCAGATATGTTTTGAGAAAGTAAAGGAGAAAATTTTAAGAAAAATTGTGCATCAATTAACAACAGAAATCACTTACGATACGATTGGACCATAAATACCTTATAAGAGCAGTTTCTCAAAATATAATCTTTTTTTTTTGTATTGGAAGCATGATGTGAGGAATGAAGTCTGGTCCGAGATCCTTAATGATATTTTAGACATGAAAAAAAATACCTTAAGAAAGGATCTTGGATCAGCCTCCATTCCCAACACCCTACCTCCTCCCTTCACACAACCCTTCTCTCTCTTCTATTTTCATGATTTCCCAATCAATGCAACGCAAGCCCTAGCTGCTATAAAAGGAGGCCCTCAAGATTCTCTTCCATGACTTTGCAGGCCACTTTTTGGGATTAGGTTAAATTAATTAGAGTGGGGGTTAGGTGTGGTAAGCTTTTGGTTTTGTGTGAGAAGTTGTCTTCTTCTTGTCATGGCTAATAGAATAGTGGGTGCTGTAAGCTTTTTCTGTGTGTTGCAATGTGGAATGGGTAGGACAAAGGGAATGAGGTGAAGAGTGGGGGAAGCTTGAGGTAGTGGGGCATCTGATGGATTGCCCCTTTTTAAATTTGAGTAAATTAAGCAACGTTCATGAGGAGGTTTCAATAAAGATCTGTTTGTGGTTTAAAAATTGACGTAAGAGATAGTACATATTGTTTTTCATTTCATACATCCGTCATATTTATGTCAGTTTTTTTTGTTGGTTTTAGAATAATAGTGATCAACAGAAAAAAGGAAAAGATAAATCTACTTTGCGTATGTAGAACTTCTATCGCACGGGGAATAGACCAAGGATGGTTAAATCATTTCAAGACACTTGGTATGGTTAAGTAACATTTTAGCTCTAAATTAACAGAAAAGATAGCATTGTTGTACAGAATACAAATCACAGATATTTTCTGGATAAACTTTTAAACCATGGGTGGTGGGGCATTTGATGGATTGTCCTTTTAAAAATTAAGTAAATTGCCTGAAATTCATAATGTGATATCTCTGGTTTTGAGTTTTTTTTATAAATAACCCACATGAAATAATGAATTATAAAAATAACCCACAGTTCGAAAATTTTACAAAAATGGGCCACCACGTCATCTTATTGAGTGCTTGTCGAGCGACCTGTCGTGTTAAACGAGCTTGTCGAGTAATGGGCACTCGACAAGCCTCATTTTTGACCAAAAAAACGTTTCAAAATGTAGCTAATGGGATTTGAACTCAGGTGGGGGTTGAGAGAGTGGTGCTCTAGCTAGTTGGGCTAGGGGGTATTTGTTAATTTATTGTCATTGCATATAACCCAAATTTGTATAGTACTCCTATAAATCATGAAAGAGAAATATTTATTATAAGAAATAAGAGTCGAAAAATGACAGAAAAAAATATAATTCACCAACTTTTATATTAAAATATATTTGTATATAATCATAGGACACTTATTACCCAAATATACAATAATGTGATATGTGTTGTTTGCATTTAAGCAACCAATGATTAAGTAAAGTATTACTCTGCGCAATGCAACAATTTTCAGAAATCTCTCCTAGCCTAGTTGGTTAGGACACTGTTCTCTCACCCCTTGGTCTTGAGTTTGAATCCTACTTCCTATAATTCAAAATTATTTTCCTTTGTTTCTAGTCGAGTGAAGTAATATTACTCCCCCTTGTTCTGATTTGGATCATGCTTCCTACAATTCAAAACAAATTTTCTAGTCAAGTATGATTGTACAACAATATGTTTTTAATATAAAAATTTGGTGATACTCAAGTGGCAAATCATAAATATGTTACATACTAGTTGTTTTCTCAATGTGGCCCAATACAAATAAAAAAAACTTTAAATGGCTCAAAATATATACAGTGGCAATAGGTTAGCAAATACACCCTAACCCAGTTGGCTAGAGCACCTCTTTCACAACCCTACTTGAGTTTGAATTCCACTGGCTACATTTTCAAATGTTTTTTGTCGAAAATGAGGCTTGCGAGTGGCACTCGACAAGTATCTGCTCGAACTCGTGGTTGAGTCCGCTAGTCATGAATATCCTGTCGTGCGCTGAGAGTTTGATAATGTGTTTGTTGAGTTCTGAGCACTCGACAAGCTCGTTTAACACGACAACTCACTTATCGAGTGCCCAACACTTATTTTTGTAATTCATTATTTTATGTAGACTATTTATAAAAATAAACTCCAATGATTTTTGTTTCATGTGCCTGCCATACCTACATTAGTTTTCTTTTAGTTTTGGAGAAAGAGTGAAAAGATAAAGCTGCTTTTGTTGAACTTATAGCACACGTGGCATAGACCCAGAGGTAGTTAAATCATTTTAATATGCTCTAGTGCGGTAAAGCAATGTTTCTCTCTAAATTGATGTGATAGAAAAGATAGAATGATATATGAGACAAGAAATAAAAATCATAAAGACCTCTCGGATCAACTTTTAAACCACAGGTAGTGGGGGCATTTGATGGATCTACTAGTCTCTTTAAGTTTTAAATGGGCTTCACAGTTGCAAAAGCTGCAGTTGCCACACCACAAAGGTAAATTGGAGTACAAGAAATAGCTTAGTTGCATGTGGTTGTTAATTAGATGGGTAGCAAGGCTGGCCAGAATCATGTGATACATCTTTTGCCTTCTAAGGGTCTGTTTAGGTGTTAGAGATAAAAATCCTGATAGGAATTTTATCTGACTAGGATTTTTTGTAATCCAAAAATTCCCCCGGAAAAAAATACTACCGGTAAATTTATCCCGGCTTGTGTTTGGTTTGGAAAGGAATGGAATAAAAATCCCGGTCATCCCAAAAAATTCTAAAAAATAGAAAAATTTCAAAAATTCAAAAAAAATTCAAGAAAAATTCGAAATAATCTAGACTCATGATCTACAAAAGTGAAGACCATATTATCATACATCATAGTTAAGTATACAAACACTACAAAAGCGCAGTTGTAAAGCAACAACATCATCAATGAGGTTACAATAAATAACACAGCAGTTTCACACATCATGGTTATTGTTTTGGAAATATCGCACACACAATATCCTCAAATAAACAGGTATTGATCTTGTAGATACAAAACAGGAACCGAAGCAAGTGTGAAAAATTTATCCTACAATAAGGTTGGATTACACTGGTACATGCATCCAAATCATGGCTCAACTGGAGGTTTTAGTCTAATTAACCTTTTGACTCTGTCCTTCTCCGTGTTCTCTAGCAGACCCTGCACGGACAACAAACATAGGAAGTCAAAAGAAAACATAGATAAGAGGCTAGGGGCGAAATGATTTTTACTGAGATAACATGTCAAAAGAGAGAAAAATAGTTGACCGTTTAGTTGCATCATAGAAAAACAAACTGATTATAATGAGTTTCTCCAAATTAGATCAGAATGCACAGCTTGTGATGGTAACGTGTGTAAGGGCAGCATGTGTATGGTTCAAGACAGGCACTGAAGGCACACTTTTTGACCAAATCGTCATTTGGGTAGGCTAAGCAGTTTATAATCTAATATCTCTATATCAATGTCCTACTATTAAGTCCAGAGATGCATAACAGTACAATGAGAACAGAAAAGTAGGAACCATAACAAATTACTTGAAGCATTACCTTCCAAACAATCTCATCAAGGCACAAGCAAATTCTGCCATATTTGTCAAGGAAGAGGCGCTCAGTTGGAGATTTTCCACAGGCATCTTTCACTGATGATGTAATTGCAAAAATCACCTCGGCCACTACAGGAAAATATAGTCAAATCAAACATTATGCTGAAATTAAGCAAGTAAAGAAAGGACTGCAAGAGACATAAAACAATGTAAACTGTAAAGTATCCATGTTTCACTTTTTTCAATGAAAGAAACAATTCTTCTCCTTGAATGCAAAATTCACTATTGATTTTCATTATCAATAACTGTGAACGAGACATCTCCCAGCCATAGCACCGCATAAACCATTGCAAAAACATTATCTTGATCCTATTTGTTGATATGGACGATGTTCATAGCTTCATAAACAATGAGAAGTCAGCAAAACTATAGCAATGACAAACATATGAAAGTATGCGGATGCTTGTGTATAAATTATGACCGAGATTAATAATTTTACTAACACAAAAAATGGTGTCTTACCGATTTAACTTGAAGCAAGTTTTCTTAACTCTTTCTTCACCCACAACAATCTCAACTTCGGCTCGAGGGAGAGAAAGATCTCTTGATTCGCAGCATCTTTGAAAACATCACATCACTCATTTCATGTAATGCATCAATACACTAAAATTGAAAAATTTCCTCCTTGTTCCGGTTGACGTTTCATGAGAGCTTGTTCTTTTCTAAATTCAAGATAAGAATCTATCCTCTCTAGAATGTTATTCTTGATTTTCTTAGATCCTGGTGGTACGATGGAAGAGCTTGATGGAACATTTTCAATAGGCCTTTTTGAATGTGAGCATGCATTCTTTTCTACTTGCTCCCTCTCCTCATTGCTTCTTCGCATCGACTCACCGATATCATGGACTAAATTCTTATCATCATCCTTATCCTCTCTTTCCTCAATTGTTGCTCCACCGATATCATGTGCATCTACACTGCTACTAGGTCTCTTTGTGATTGATGGTTTGATAGAACTTAAATGATTTTTACCTTCAGCAATATGACCTGCTACAATGACAATTCAGTTATTCATATAAATTTTTATGATAAACTTCATTAAATCAAAACTAACTATTAACAATATGGTTTAGCGATATTACCTAGATAAAGCTGATCTAAAGACTCAAACAATGGAAAGCTTTTGTTCTGAAATTTTCGAACCTTTTTATTCACCTATCAAATTCAAGATAAAGCATCATGTTAAGAACATTCAATTCAGACTTTTATTAGTAGTTGCTACACCATACTAACTACAAGGTCCATAAGTTTTTAACTTACCGCCGATATTTCATCCCAAACATCATCAGTAGTAATCATCATTCCAAGCTTATTATCAAATGACACGCCATTCTTTTTACACAAAACATCTTTTAGCACCTTGTAATCTTTCTTCATCTGCGACTCATGCTCCTGGATTTGACTTTTGCTAAAATTTGTTTCAAGAAACTTTGCATTGAATTCTTTCACTATCTTGTTCCATCCTTTGGAGCTCCATCCATTGTTTGTTCGATATCTTGGTACATTATGTTCATGAAGCAGATCAACCAACACCCTTTTATGTCTTAGCGTCCATCTTACTCGAGTTGCCATGAAACCTAATTATGAGTTATATATTAAACAGATTAACCAATTATGTACCTCACAAATTTATACCTCGAACATGCCTATGAATAGAAAATCAATATCAATAGCCACAAACTGAAATTCACACCAAATCAAGTATCTCTTAATTCTCAAGTGAACCATACAAAAATATTGTCATACATATTACATTTAACAAAGATCAACTAACAAGATATTAACTAAATATTGATGACTCCTATAGTCATTCAACACTTCGTTGTTGAAGCCGCCTATTCCACCTCTTGTAGTCATCCCACATCTTAAGAGCAATCTCATCTCGCAAAGAATTGCCAGTATTTCATTGACTATTCATCGGCTCGACATCACCACCATACATGTCATCACCATTTGGTACCTCTACAAAGTGGCTCTCCGGAATCAAATTTCTCGTCGACTCAACCATTGCTCATCGCCATTTTGACCTCGAATCAAGTTATGTAAGACAGTCGCCACCACTGGAAATTTAACTTGTGTATCCATTGAATGAAATGTCCCAATTTTTAGAATTGGAAACCGCATTTTTAAGATGCCAATAGCACGCTCAATGTGATTCCGAAGTTGAGCGTGACGGAGATTAAAAAGTTCCTTATGATCATTTGGATGAGAACTACTATGTCCTTGTTCCTTGATATGATATTGCACCCCTCAATATGGAGCAAGAAATGATGGAGTATTAGCATACCCTGCATCGACAAGATAACACTTTCCTCTAGGAACTTTGAATCCAGTTTGGATGGCAGATTGTAAGACCGCGGCATCTGATGCAGATCCTTCCCAACCGCTTGAAACATACACAAAATTTAGATCAAAATCACAAGCTAGCATTACGTTTTGAGAAAATGTCCCTTTCCTATTTGTATATGGGGCGGATTTGCTATCTGCTATAGTAACTGGGACGTGTGTTCCATCAATGGCTTCAATGCAATTCTGTGAAGGATAAATAAATATAAAAATGTATCCATTAATTGAAAGATAGAGAAAAGTTTTTAGGTTGTAGCTATTATCTCAAAGTATGCAAATTTTGGATTGGACAATATCTTTCAATGTGTTTCAATGGATGGAAGCTTGACGAAATCATAAGCCAATGATGTTATAGCATTGAGGACTACTCTAACATGCCTATGAATAGTCTCACCACTGTGCTGGAATCTTTCTTGTAAAGATCGAAAACTAGCATTCCTAGAAAGCATATACATGAAAATACCAAGTTGCGCTTCTACATTTAGTCCTCTAGTATTCTACAAAAGATTTCTTTCCCTAAGCATGGATGAGAAATCTAGGAATATTTTTGGTTTCATTCGAAGTTCTGTGCGACAACGATTCTCATGCCCCTTAATGATTTCACGAATCCAATGTGCACCAGATAAGACTGATGTATAGCATGGCTTCTTTTCTTCAGCTGCTGCTAGGTATAGAGTGGGTAGAACAAACAACATCATTTCATCATCTTCCGACTCCTCATGATCACTAATATCTTCTTCGGAATCCATTCTAGAGGTTGAAGGTCATATTCAGAGTCACATTCATTACTAACGTTAATAACTAATGAGTGCTACTGAAAAAAGATTGGACATGTAGAAAAAGAGCAGAAAGATAGATTATAGTTTTAACGTAAATTCTAGTTTGGGTTTGATTTAGTAAGGAGATTCTTATCAAAATGGACAGATGGATGGATTACAATAGCAAATTCCATCATATGGCATGGCCACATGGAACACTTAGTGCATTGAACAAATAGATATGAACAATGAGAATGTGTCCCTGAAGCCAGAAAAAAGATAAATAGATAATCCAAAGAATGAATCATTGTTGTATTTAAAGAAGGAAGGAATCTTGCTCTTGAAAAGGCTTCATGGATATATATTGCCCTGGCTAATATTAGATATATACTGCCCTGGCTATTGGATATATATTGTCCTGGCTACATACATACATACATACATACATACATACATAGTAACCTAATCTTAGTCCAACAATCAAAGAGAAATATTTAGTAAACGAAATGTTCAGCTTGAAATACCATTTTAACAAGAAACAAGCCATTATAAGCACAATGATGGGTGCATCAGAAAGAGTTCCAAAATTAGCCTTCAATCCTATGAAAAAAGAATCTAAAACTGGTAGTGGTGATGTACTTACAACTGGTTCTTTTTAATTTTGATCTCAATTTGGGAGTGGGGGCGATCTGGTGGCCGCCGAGATAGAAGGCCTTGAACTTGATCTTGCCAATGCTCAACTCCTCCGACATCGAATTAATACAATGCACTAATGCTTCAGCTGAACAGAGAGCAAGATTTCCTCATCAGTCACATCACAAGACAGATCCAAATTAGACCATATGTATATACCAAATATATAAATTGATTAATTTTGATTAATATAAACCAAAAAGTTCCATTTTGTAATCTCACTTGTTAATCAATCTAGTAGGACCTTAGTGGGGGATTCCATTAGTACCATGAGCGTGAGGGAACTTAAGCAGGTAGAGGTCAGGCTGGAGAAAGGCATAGCCAAGATAAGAGCCAGAAAGGTATAATATGACTGTAATCTTGGTCTTTAAAGTTCTAACTTCCCACATAAATACTTTCGAAGTGCTGATCTCATAAGCATTTGCTTCTTGCAGAATGAGCTGTTATACGTTGAAATCGAGTATATGCAAAAAAGGGTAAATTGAGCATTAGTATTCTTCTGGTAAGTTTCTTTACTCTCTTAACACCAAATCATATGTGAAATTTTGATTCCAAGAAATGGAACTACAGAATGACAACATGTACTTAAGGAGCAAGGTAATAAATAGCTTGTTCATTAGAAAATATTGTAACATGGCATGCACTAACATATTTGATCTGAAGTTACTGAAAGTTCAAGTGATCACTGCAGGTAGCTGAGAATGAGAGGGGGCAGCAGCCCATGAACATGATGGTGGCACTGTCGACAAGCGAGTACAAGCAAATGGTACCATATGATTCCAGAAATTTCCTGCAAGTGAACATCATGTAGCAACCTCAGCATTACTCCCATCAGCTGCAGCCCACATCCCTTCAACTTGGGTACGATATGCATATGGATTTAACTCAATATAACTTTATAATTTCAGTTTATATGCAGTCAGGTTATATTAATTCAGTGTTCCTTTCTATGTTGCAAATGAAAGATTAAGGGATCCATGCAGCTATATCATGTGCCTGCAAGTGATTGCAATTCTATGGCTGTGTACAATTCTAGCAAGCACCATTAGTTGTGATAATCAATATGGCAATGGCAAGAATTTGTGAACATTTACTAGTAGCAATTAATCACAAGAGATTTGCCACCTTTGTGCTGTTGTATCATTGTCCTAGTACTACTCTGATCTACGAGTTCTAATCTATGTAACTCAGACACTAGTTTATCTATAATTTTTATTTTCTCTTTATCGTATTTGCTGGTAAATTAACTTGACTTCTTCAATATAGGAGAACATATTTGAGTTCCATGTGTCTAAGTTGCTCTAATCAGTGTGATGGTGGAAGCAAAATTATAGGGAATTTCATGTCTTATTTAAGCTCAAATTAGCGTGTGACATTGTAGAATGTTGATTGATCTGGCAAGACAAATCAGTTTAGAACATCTGAACATTAGCAGTTCTCTGGACAAGGCAAATAAGACAATCTGAACATTTGCAGTTTAGAACATCTGAACATTTGCAGTTCTCTGGACATACTCTACATACAAAACCGTGCAATTGAACTGCAAGGTTGCAATCCAGGCAATCCAATCCTATGAACAGCAGAATAGGTATGTGTATGCAATCTAGTCTTCAAATTGATAGCACAACAATGAACTTCAAATTGATAACACAGCAATGAACTTTTGTAAAGATGCAATCTAAAACTGGTAGTGGTGGTGTATTTACAACTGGGGAGTGGTGGGCGATCTGGTGGCCGCCGAGAACGAAGACCTTGAACTTGATCTTGTTGATGCTCAGCTCCTCCGACGTCGGGTGTTGCACTAACCTCTGCATCCACCCACACATGCAATCCAATCAAACATACACATACACACAGATCAAGCCATCCAACCAAGAAACCGCATAGAGAGGAGATCTAAGACATATACAAAGATATAGATGTTGGATCTAGGTAGATCTTAGTATCTAACTTTTGATGATTAATGACGATTTGGATAAATTCATTGTGATTAAAGTTAATCTGAAGATATCAGTTTTGATGATCAAATGACAAATTAGATAAATCCTAATTTAGCACAAGTAAATTGAATTGACTATTGATAAACCTTGAAATGGATATCTACTTAGTTGTAGGTTTAATATTGATGCATATGTAGAGGGGGAGCTCGGTGGTTGCATCAAGCTTGTGCTAATTAATTGATCAAGATGTTATATGATAAATCTTGAAGTTGATGACTCCAGTTGTGGATTTGATATCGATACACATGTTGAGGGGGAGCTCATCACTTTGATCATCTAAGTTGATTGATATCATGATATGAGTAGTATAGATCGTGTGCGTATGTGTTTATCATCTACGATCTATATGATTGTATTTCATCTCATATTCATTTGCTACTCGTTGAATGTAGTTTATCATGTCATTTGAAAGAGAAACCGTTGAGCTAACTTCTGTGTGGAGTAGTTTCTCTGGAGATGATTAATGATGACTTATATATGAGACTAATATTGTGCATTAAGTGTACGTGTTGTAGTCTCAGTTTGATTGCAGGATAAAAAGCGAGCAAGGACGTGAAGAGGATGAAGTAGATATGAGACAAGCGTCGAGCGGTCGAGCTTCGCGTGGTCAAGCTTAACGAGATCAAGCTTTGTGATGACGAGCGTTGAGCGATCGAGCTTCACGAGGTCAAACTTCACCTAAGGTAAAATCCAAGATTAAGGATTGTTTTCTTAGGGTTTTACCGGTCTAGGTGTTTGGAGACAGATCGGATTGATAGGATTCTTTTTACTAGTTTGACCGTACTATTAAGAGGGGTCGGAAATTAGTAGCTTGAATCTATCTAGTGCGGAAGCTCAGATGCATCCATATCATCTTGCACTAGCATTTTATCGTCTCTTGCATTGTTAGAGATTCTAAGTGTAGTTTGTGGTGCATTAGAGAAAATATTTTGAAAATTGCACTTAGTCGTGATCGCCAGCTGTTTAAATTAGTTTATTTATCTAGAGTTGGTCGTGGTCATATTTGCATATTCTGATCGTATCAGTGTTGATGCGTGCTCGTGATCGTGTCGCTTGTTTGGCGGCTTTCTATTTAGGGTTTGGGTGTGGTCGTAGGAGTTCGGACAGGTTGTACCAGTCTTCGGCTCGCTTGCGTACGCTCGACCAAACCCTATCGATCACTTGTTTTCGATCGGCTGTCAGACTTGTGTGGTCGTGGTTGTTGTTGAGTGACAACAATCACATCCGCGAGAAAACGGCAATTCCATATGTGCAAATACTCTAAATTTTATTTGAGATGATTTTTGGATTGGATATTTTGATAGTAGGAAAGTTTCTGAGTTTTCTAGAAGTTTATAGACCTTTTTAGGTCTTGCCCTTGTTGAAACAATTGTAGAGCTCTGAGTTATCTTTCCAACAAGCTAAAAATCACCTCAATCGAATCTCTGAATCAAAAGTTATGCTTATTTTACTGTTAGTGTGCAGTAGCCAGACATTGTCCGACCTGTACAAATTTTTTTTTGAGCCCAGAAATGAAACAGAGACAAATGCATCCGTCCGGGGCATTTGTCCGGCATGGCCGGACAATGTCCGGCCTTTACAGAAAAATCACCCAACGGTAACTGACACATTGCAACGGCTGTTTTCGTTGAACTGGCCGGACACTGTCTGAAGTGGCCGGACAATGTCCGGCCTGTACAACTTTTCGCCCGGTTTTTTGTAAACGGCTAGTTTTTCGTTGAGGCTATATATGCTTCGTATTTGGCTTCATTTTTGGGTCTTCAAAGAGTTCATTCTTCAGCTGAAAACCTAGCCAATTGATTTGCATTTGAGTTATTGCATTTAGAGGCTAGAATGGAGCCCAAATCTTGAGTAGGTTTGAGAGAGAGCTTGAGGGAGATTGTGTGATTGTTTAGTGCACTTCATCTCCATTAGATTGCTAGTGCTAGAGTGTTGAGCATATCATTTGCATCATTGAGCTTCTAGCACGTGGTTGATTCAAGTGAAAGTGCATCTGGCTTGTTACTCTTGGTGATCGCCTTCGCCTAGACGGTGCCGGAGGAGAGCCGGGATCTCTCCAATTGAAGTTTGTCGGAGAGGCCGGCAAAAGATTGTGAAAGGTGTGGGGCTCGCCTATCCGGTGTGGAGAAGGAGCAACCCTAGTGAGATATCCTTCGTGGATATAGAAGCGAGGCTCCGAGCGAGCGCTTCAACGAGGAGTAGGGGAGACCGGGCGAGTCTCCGAGACCTCGGTAAAAATATTGTGTTAATTGCTTAATTCTTATTTGCTTTATATTCATCTTGACACAATTGCGTATATCACTATTGTTGCATGTATTGTTAAATATTTCATATGGTTGAATGCAACTAGTTGATTGAATTGTTTTAAGCCTTATTGTATAATCTAACTCAAACAATTATCTTGTTGAAATAGCTTAGTGGGAAGAAAATTTAAAAGCCTCCTAATCACCCCCCTCTAGTCGGCATCCTCGATCTTACAATTGGTATCAGAGCAATGTCTCTCATTTATCGGCTTAACCTCTAGAGAGAAAGGATGAATTCGCTACAGAACTTTTTATTAATCGCTCCTCAATTTGATGGCTCAAATTATTCACGTTGGAAAATTATGATGAGTACTCATCTTGAGGCATTAAATTTGAAATTATGGAGATTAGTGCAAAAGGGTATGGATAGCTCATTATCTTCGGATAACCATACTCTTCTTTTATATACAAAAGCTAAAAGTGTGCTTCTTGATTCTCTTAGCCATGATGTGCTAGAACTAGTGAGGGATTGTTCGACCGCTCACGAAGTTTGGTTGACTCTTGAGTCATTATTTATCGGCACATCTAGCTATGAGCACGCTAAGATGCGTATATTATTGCGGGACTATGAGGCATTTGTGATGTTGGAGCATGACACACTCTCCACCATATATGATCGCTTGATCAACATCACAAATGAGCTCAAAGCCCTTGGTGCTAATATTTCCGATCTAGAGATTTACAGAAAATTGCTCCAAGTGTTGCCGGAGGGTTGCTATGGAGACTTCATCACCAATCTTGAAAATGGTGACCTTTCCAACACTTCATCGAGCGAGCTCATTGACATGCTTATGTCAAATGAGGCAATGTCCAAAGAAAAGGACATGTGTTCCACCTCAGAGCATATTGAGGACAATGATTTAAATGCGGAGGATCAAGAATCTTCGAGCGAGCTCAAGGACATAAACGATGAGGTTTGCCCTAGCAAGACAAAGGTGAAATCAAGCAAGAAGAGCTCAAGAAAATGTAGAAAGAAAGGGTCAAAGTCGGAATCTTCATCTCAAGACGATTCTATATGCCCTTCGGCATCCAACTCGACGGTATCAAATTCTAACCTCTCTAATAATGAGCTCATGGATATAATTATAGAGTTAAAAGGCTTGCTTGGCAATATGACTAAAAATCTTAGCACTTTAAAGAATGATTACTCATCTTTGAAAGTGAAGCATCAAGAATTGAAAAATTCTTATGACTCTTTGCTTGCCAAGAATTTTATTGACTCAACATGTGTATTAGATGTTAGAGTTGCTTGGGACTTCCCTATTGATCCATCTTTAGAGTCACTCATTTCTACTCCACATGCTAGCAATAATTCAATTGTTGATTCATGGTTAGATTCAAATGCTAGACTTGTGGACATTAGTACTTCATGTGAAAACTTGTCAAATGATTTAATTATAGATTCACATGTTTGAATGGATGATACTAGTAACTCATGCCATGATTCATCTAGTGACTCATCTCTATACCATGGTATTAGTTCTAGTAAATCTTCATTTGATATGCCTAGCTCATCTAGTCATTTTAGTGCTATACCTTCTAGTTCATCTACTTATGATGATATGCCGTCTTGCTCCTATTCTTGTATTAATGCGGAATCTTCTCAAACATCTAAAATTCAAAATGATGAACTTAGGAGTAAAGCAAGTAGATTGAGCAAAAATCCTACTAGATGTCACTTGAGTTGTGCTGCGCTTGCTAAACCCCCTTTAGATCATAAAAATTCATTTAAAAAGGGAAAATTAAAAATTGCACACTCATCTAGTAAGAGGTATCATATTCCTCATCACACTCATACAAATTCATTCAAAAAGCCCTCACGTACCTCATGTCATTTAAAAGGACAACATTCGTATGAGTATGCATCTAACTCTTTTAGAAATATCTCTTTTGGCTCTTATTTGATTTCTTACTTTAGAAAGGGTTTAATTACAAAACCAATCAATTGCTATTTTCAAAAATCTAAAGATAAAGCAATTTGGTAACCAAAAGACTTATGCGACAAGGCTAGAGGGCCTTGTATGGTTTGGGTACCAAAAAGGGATTAACTCTTTTTGAAGCTTTTATAAAAATAAATCACATTTTAAAAAGGAGAAAATTGCATTGCATTCTCTTCTTGTATTCTTTGATTGTTTATAGTATTTATGGCCAACTATGTAAAAGAATGAAAATTTGAAACTTATGTTGCTACATCTTTTGGGGGTTATAATTTAAAATGCTTCCGGTGTCTATTGCACCCCATATGTAAGACTTTTCAAAATTGCAAGCATATGTTTTCAAAAATGAGCTTAATTGGTCAAAATGGTAAATTTCTATTCAAAAGGCCAAAATTCATCAATTCCTATCAAAATAGTCTTCAAAATGTATTTAAAAGATTTTTAGAGGCTTTAATTGAATAACAATGTCAAAAGGTTCTTCCTATCAAAATTAGCCTCAAAACAATCTTCGGATATCTAGTTTTTCAATAAAATCGTTTTCAAACGCAAATCAAAATCTATTTGGAATTTGTAAAAACTTGCTTTACAAAACACTTAGATATTACTATCCTGAAGAAATTTGATGTTGGAAACTTTCACAAAAGAGTTCTCATTTGAAAGTTATGGGTATTTGAATTTTACCGAAAAACTTGAATTGACACGAAATACCCTAAATATGCAAAACATGAGTTTAGCTATTTTGATGGTCCATATTTGCAAGCGTTGGTTCAACATGATATGTTTAACTCATGTAATCCCTTTCATGTCAAAAATATCATGAAAATCAAATTTGAATTCTATTTGTAAAAGTTTGTCAAAATTCAATCCTTTTACTTAATACAAACATCATTTGGCCAAAACTCTCAATTGAAAATTCTTTTTTGGAAAATTCTTTTTGGAAAATGTACCTGATGCATTGAAAATAATATCTGCAAATTTTCATCTCATTCGGACTTGATTTGAGCAAAATTGATTCTTTTCACAAATTGAAAATGAAATCTGCAAAATTCAGTTTTCTCGTGGTTTTGGGCTGATTTGTCTTTTTCATATCTCTTTATTGGTTGACTATTTGAGGAAAGTTTATATATGACTTCTTATACTCTATGGTTTATATTTCTTTATAATTTATTTCAAAATTATTGGAAGTTATTTGCATATATTTTCAGGTGCGTTTAAAAGTGTAAAATGAATTTCTGAAACCTGAAATCTGAAACTTTAAATCTGACCAACATTTGTCTTTTTCATATCTTATTGTTGAATCATATTTTGGCTTCATATTAAAGGCAATCTTGTTCCTCATTGCATTATCTATCTCCAAAATTTATTTTGGAATTTTTGGAACTTGTTTACATATGTTTTGATGATTATAAAGAAGCCAACATGTATAAGAAAATTTTAGTCTATTCGGATGTTAATTTCTCAATTCTTTCAAATGACTAAAATATTTGAATTTTGGATCTTCATGGAAAGTTCTTGTGTTGATGTGTTCTATCTCTATGAAACTTTTCATGAGTTTTGATGGTTATTTGGATGTTTTCTCGATTTGAGTTCTTTTGGATTATTGTCGAGCTCTTGATTTTCAAATAAATCATTTTCATCTCTTGTACATTATTCATGACCAAACTTGGATGACACATTTAGGGGGAGAAACTTCAAAGTCATTGAATCCTTGTATACCCTAATTGTGCACACATATCAAATTATGCATATGTTTTGTAAAAAAGGTCATTTTCGAGCAAAAAAGGTAAAAAGAGCCCAAAACTTTCAAAATGTTCAAAATTACCACAAAACCTTCACAAATACATTTCAAATATGTTTTCAAATGTTTTGAAGGTGAAACAAAAGGCTTTCGAGCAAAATTGCAAAATTTTGACAAAATTGAAGTCTTCGGAATCTTGTTTTAGCCCAAAATGATTCATTTCGATAAAACAAGATGGGTTGAGATTTGATCAAAACTTTCCACATGAAACATTTAGAACTCACTCACCCAAAGATAGTTCGTATTGAACTTATTCTCAAAAAGCCTATGGTTTTCAAATTATCACATATTCTAGGTCGCCCGAAAACGGCTATCGACCCGAAAATACCTAAAAGTGCATTTTTGTGATTTTGGCTATTTGGACTAAACTTTCTTCCATGTCTTGGTTTGAAATGGTATTTCAAACTCATCTAAGCCCAAAACTTCAGAAAAATCTGAGCTTCTTCAAGAATTGAAGCTTTTCATGAAAATCACTTTTGTTTTACCCTTTTACCCAAGAATCACTTTTTGAGAATTGATTTCATGATCTCCTTCATATAAATTTCATTTAATTGGTATCCAACTAAGTTCCTGACTTGTTATTCAAATCTATTATGAAACTTGAATCAATTTTTGAAGCAAAATTGCAAAAATCACAAATTTCAGAAGTTTCAGTAGTTTTAATTGAACTGTTCGGACATTGTCCGCCCAGAGCCGGACTCTGTCCGCCCATTTCGGACTTTGTCCGGCCCTAGCAGACTTTGTCCGGCCTGTGTGCAAACTGGATGGTTGTTTAACTTAAATTTCAGCTGTTTCTTGTTACTCCTTGTTTTGTGAGATCCTTGCTTTCATTTCTCCTCATATTTTGCAAATTCTTCATGATTCTTTTTGCTGAGATTTGAAAATCTTCTAATTGTGTTTTTGAATAACAAGTAAAGATTATTTTCATGATTTTGGAGCATATTCAAATGAATTTGAGTTTTGAGTTTCTTTTGGGAAATTTGAACTCCTAATTAGGTCATATGCTTTTCTCCCATCTTGATGACCTAAAAATGCTTCGACAAACCTCTTTCTGGCATATTCCTCATTTGTATGTCTTTTTGTGTTCAATGCCAAAAGAAGTGAATTTTTGAGGATTGAAATTCTTGTTTCCAATTGAGCTTAGTTTAAAATCTTGAGATCTTTTCTTATATCAAATTATTTACAAAATTGCAAAGTTGACATAATCATCATAATAAGTTTAATCGAGACATCATTCTCTTGTGTGCCAAACATATTGATGACATGATTATCATTACCACTAATGAATCCCTCTATCAAGAATTTGTTTTTAAGATGATACTTAGGGATATTGAGATGATTGAAGGGCAAAGTTACTTCCATGCACGACAAAACAAGCAACTCAAGAATAGAATGTTCAAGAGTAAATTCAAGCATGTGAAGAAATCGCTCAAGAGCCTCGAGATGCACGATGATGATGCTATTACAACTCTCATAGCTACAAATGAACATCTCGACATGGACGACCACGAAAAAGCGGTCAATTCTAAACCCTATCAATCTTTGATTGGTAGTTTCGTTTTATTTTACCGCATTTTATCCCGTCATCATATTTAGTGATTGCAAATGTACTAGAAATTGATCATTTCCTAAGGTATGTCATATGATTGCCATGAAATGCATTCTTAGGTAATTGAAATGCAATCCTAAATAGATCCTTGATATCCAAAGAGTATGAATAGTGCATTTAGTGGATCCGGATTATTTGATTATTTGGATTTATTTGATTATTTGGATTCGGATCTTATGATTTGCAAGAAAAATCAAAAGAGTACATCCGGTGGTTGTTGTGTTTAAATTCTTATGGGTGAAACATTGGATTATCCAACTGCTTTCAAATAGATGCCACTCTTATGAAATATTGAAAGTGTCGTAAAAATTTTGAGTAATTTGATTCAAAACTCTTGGTTAAAGTATATTGATATACGACACCATTGTATACAAGAGTTTGTGGCATGAAGAGGTTTAGAGTTGGATCTTGATATGGCACATATGCATCTAGCGAATATGTTCACATCAAATTAGATGCATCTAGATTTTGAATGTTAAAAAATGGATCAAATGCCATAGATATAAATGTCATCGATATATTCATTATATGTTGATTGTTTTGATGTCTTCTCCATATTTTGAATGTGATTTTTAAAATCCCTTTAAACAAACCTTCTTGAAATCATGCTTTTGCATAAAAACCATTTCATATAAACTCTCATGACCTAGAAAATATTGTTTCTCAACTTTTAAGCTCTCAACCCTTCCTTTTTGTGCTTGATGACAAAGGGGGAGAGATAGTATTTGAGAGAGAATATTTTAGAGATAAGCTTTAGAGAAAGCCTTAGGGGAAGAGATTTAGAGAGAATTTGGGAGACATTAGAGTTAGTTGAGTTAATTGACAAAGGGGGAGAGATAGATATCAAATGGGTACAAATTGGTGATTTGATATTGATATCTGAGAAAGATGATAGGAGAAAATTGAGATTAATAATGATATTTGGGGAGAGATATTATTTGATATCATTAACATCAATCTTTGGAAGAGATATTTGAGTTAAAGAAAATTGAGAAAGTTGATGGTTTTGGAAGATGACTTGATTGAACTTGTGCTCAATTGTCATGTATATCTCTTAACTCATAAGATTAGATGTTGTATTCAGTCCCGATATATTTTTGCATATATTGAGGGGGAGCTGAAGAATCTTTTTTGGATTTATTGAGCTTATAAATGTGTTGTCATCAATCATCAAAAAGGGGGAGATTGTTGAATCTAGGTAGATCTTAGTATCTAGTTTTTGATGATTAATGACGATTTGGATAAATCCATTGTGATTAAAGTTAACCTGAATATATCAGTTTTGATGATCAAATGAAAAATTAGATAAATCCTGATTTAGCACAAGTAAATTGAATTGACTATTGCTAAACCCTGAAATGGATATTTACTTAGTTGTAGGTTTAATATTGATGCATATATAGAGGGGGAGCTTGGTGGTTGCATCAAGTTTGTGCTAATTGATTGATCAAGATGTTATATGATAAATCTTGAAGTTGATGACTCCAGTTGTGGATTTGATATCGATACACATGTTGAGGGGGAGCTCATCACTTTGATCATCTAAGTTGATTGATATCATGATATGAGTAGTATAGATCGTGTGCGTATGTATTTATCATCTACGATCTATATGATTGTATTTCATCTCATATTCATTTGCTACTCGTTGAATGTAGTTTGTCATGTCATTTGAAAGAGAAACTGTTGAGCTAACTCCTATGTGGAGTAGTTTCTCTGGAGGTGATTAATGATGACTTATATATGAGACTAATATTGTGCATTAAGTGTACGTGTTGTAGTCCCAGTTTGATTGCAGGATAAAAAGCGAGCAAGGACGTGAAGAGGATGAAGTAGATATGAGACAAGCGTCAAGCGGTCGAGCTTCGCGTAGTCAAGCTTAACGAGATCAAGCTTTGCGATGACGAGCATTGAGCGATCGAGCTTCACGAGGTCAAACTCCACCTAAGGTAAAATCCAAGATTAAGGATTGTTTTCTTAGGGTTTTATCGGTCTAGGTGTTTGGAGACAGACCGGATTGATAGAATTCTTTTTACTAGTTTGACCGTACTATTAAGAGGGGTCGGAAACTAGTAGCTTGAATCTATCTAGTGCGGAAGCTCAGATGCATCCATATCATCTTGCACTAGTATTTCATCATCTCTTGCATTGTTAGAGAGTCTAAGTGTAGTTTGTGGTGCATTAGAGAAAATGTTTTGAAAACTGCACTTAGTCGTAATCGCCAGCTGTTTAAATTAGTTTATTTATCTAGAGCTGGTCGTGGTCGTATTTGCATATTCTGATCGTATCAGTGTTGATGCGTAGTCGTGGTCGTGTCACTTGTTTGGCAGCTTTCTGTTTAGGGTTTGGGCGTGGTCGTAGGAGTTCGGACTGGTCGTACCAGTTTTCGGCTCGCTTGCGTACGCTCGACCAAACCCTATCGACCACCTGTTTTCGATCGAATGTCAGACCTGTGTGGTCGTGGTCGTTCCTGAGTGACAGCAATCACATCCACGAGAAAACGGCAAATCCGTTATGTGCAAATACTCTAAATTGCATTTGAGATGATTTTTGGATTGGATATTTTGATAGTAGGAAAGTTTCTGAGTTTTCTAGAATTTTATTTACCTTTTCAGGTCTTTCTCTTGTTGACAAAATTGTAGAGCTCTGAGTTATCTTTCCAACAAGCCAAAAATCACATCAATCGGATCTATGGATGAAAAGTTATGCTTGTTTTACTGTCAATGTGCAGTGCCTGGACATTGTCCGGCCTATATAAATTTTTCAGCCTTTTGAGAAATGAAACAGAGACAAATGCATCCGTCAGGGGCTATCTGTCCGGGTAGGCCGGGCATTGTCCGATATGGCCGGACAATGTCCGGCCTGTACAAATTTTTTTTGAGCCCAGAAATGAAACAGAGACAAATGCATCCGTCCGGGGCATTTGTCCATCATGGCCGGTCAATGTCCGGCCTTTACAGTAAAATCGCCCAACGGTAACTGACACATTGCAACGGCTGTTTTCGTTGAACTGGCCAGACACTGTCTGAAGTGGCCGGACAATGTCCGGCCTGTACAACTTTTGGCCCGGTTTTTTGCAAATGTCAAGTTTTTTGTTGAGGCTATATATACTTCGTGTTTGGCTTCATTTTTGGGTGCTCAAAGAGTTCATTCTTCAGTTGAAAACCTAGCCAATTGATTTGCATTTGAGTTATTGCATTTAGAGGCTAGAATTGAGCCCAAATCTTGACTAGGTTTGAGAGAGAGCTTGAGGGAGATTGTGTGAGTGTTTAGTGCACTTCATCTCCATTAGATTGCTAGTGCTAGAGTGTTGAGCATATCATTTGCATCATTGAGCTTCTAGCACGTGGTTGATTCAAGTGAAAGTGCATCCGGCTTGTTACTCTTGGCGATTGCCTTCGCCTAGACGGTGCCGGAGGAGAGCCGAGATCTCTCCAATTGAAGTTTGTCGGAGAGGCCGGCAAAAGATTGTGAAAGATGTGGTGCTCGCCTATCCGGTGTGGAGAAGGAGCAACCCTAGTGAGATATCCTTCATGGATATAGAAGCGAGGCTCCGAGCGAGCGCTTCAACGAGGAGTAGGGGAGACCGGGCGAGTTTCCGAGACCTCGGTAAAAATATTGTGTCAATTGCATAATTCTTATTTGCTTTATATTCATCTTGACACAATTGCTTATATCACTATTGTTGCATGTATTGTTAAATATTTCATATGGTTGAATGCAACTAGTTGATTGAATTGTTTTAAGCCTTATTGTATAATCTAACTCAAACAATTATCTTGTTGAAATAGCTTAATGGGAAGAAAATTTAAAAGCCTCCTAATCACCCCCCTCTAGTCGGCATCCTCAATCTTACAATAGATACCTCATCGTCGATGCTGCTGGCTGGTGAAGAAGGATCGTGGAGATCGTCGATGCCGCCGGACGATTTTGGGGGTGAGAAGCAACAGAGGAGATCGAGGAGGAAGAGAGAAGAAGAAGAAGAGAGGGAGAGCGGCGGAGGCGGGAGCCGGGGGCCAGATTTAGTCTACGGCAGCGACCGTGGCTCAAGAGCGGAGGCGGTGCTCGGGCGCACCAGATCCGGCGGATTTGGTGGCGACGCACGAAGAGGGATAAAAGTGGATCCCGTGGCAATGGAGCACAAGGAGGGTGTGGGATGTGGGTGAGGCTACACGCGACAGAGAGAAGAGAAAGAAAGAGAGGCGAAGAGGGAGGCGGCGCACGAGACCGGCGGCGAGATCTGGCCAGCTCACACCTCTCCGCTAGGTTTCGAGGGCGACATGAGGAGGGCGGCGACGCGGGCGAGGACGACGACACGAAAGGGCCAGGTTGCTTTTCCGGGCCTTCCACGCAGATTTTCCAAACCCCCCCGGATTCGACTTCCTAACCCGTTTAAAGTTCCGGATCCTGGCCCATCCAAACGACTTCCTGAATGTAGTCAGGATCTTAATTTTAGCCCATGAAATCCACCCGGAAATGGGCCAATTCCTGGGCTTCCAAACATGCCCTAATTGTTGTAGTTTAGGATGAGTCTAATGTAGGTGTTTGGATGAGTGTATCAGTAAAAGAAATATTTTTTTATTCCACCACATCAGCAAGAGGAAAGAAATTGGTTCTTTGTGAGGCACTTATTATCTCAATTTCCGTGTCAACAATATTGTATATAATTTTTATTCTATGATTTATGCTGTGATATAATTTGAATTAGATTTTGATAAAATTTAGAAAGTTGTAGTTTTTTGAGTTATCTTTATATAAAATCTAAAAATCATTTAAATTAAATTTTGGAATTAAAAGTTATGTATATTTTATTAAAATCACCTAAATTCTAAACCCGCCGGAGGAGTCCAATGAAATACGAATGCATTGAAATAACCTGTGCCTCAAATAATGATTTGTATGACAAAATATTCCTCTAAAATATATTCTTCTATGATACATCCATCGGGCTTAGGCTAACTCCATCGTTGAAGCTTCGTCATGTGTTTTGAATAAAAAAACTATTTTTTATTGGTTTTCGGAAGAGAGAAGACGCTTGCTGTGGCGTCTGAAGCTTCGGGATTTTTATTTTTTGTTTCCTCAATTTTCATGTGATAAAATTTTATAAAATTTTATTTCTTAATTTATACATTAATCTAGTTCAAATTAGGTGTTGATTATATTGAGAAAGTCATAGATTTTTTAATTATCTTCATATAGAGACTAAATATCGCATATATTCGATTTTTGAATTAAAAGTTATTACTGTTTTACTGAAATCACCTAGATATATCACTCGTGGGTCTGTGCGAAACGCCTCGCCAAGGGTCAATGCATTGGAGTAGGGGGTGCTTCGGATGGTGTTTCATACACGTGACACAGAATATACTGAAGAATATTTTATTGAAACATCTCACAAAATACCGATGCATTGGAGACAACCTTAACCTTAATACTTCTCTGATGCGGGCCTGGGGCACTTTCAGAGAGGTGTTTGGGATTGCCACGTCAACGAGAACCGCTCATAAGCATCATTTCTCCGATGCAAGCAATTCCGTTGCGGTGTTTATGTGTGATTTATGTGCAATTATTGGCCAATGGGAGCGAGGGGGAGGGATGAATTAAATAACATAATTTTTTAGTTGGGAGCATCCGCCCTCTTGGAGCACATAGGGAAACGACCATATTTAAGGAGAGAAAGCCCCAATCAATAGCGAACGTCGGTCCGATAGCATCTTCCATCTCTCTTTAATCGAAATTTCCTAAATATAATTCCAATTCCACCTGAGAATAATATTTATAAATAATTTAAAATAAAAAAATAATTTGAAAAATGACTCATAATTTATCAATTGAAAAATGACCTGATTGAACGCGAGAAGTCAATTATGGCGGTCTAAAATCGCAACAGGGCGATTTATTGTGCCTCACAAGTCTTTTCCCCACGCCATCCGCGACAACAACTAATCGAGTGGTAGAGTGATTGAAAGGTCGAGTGGTCAGTGGTCGAAACATACCTTAACTGATACATGTCCCGTGCTATGTCAGATAAAATCGATCTAGTTTGCCGCTCGATGATACACTTCGACTACTCGACCTCTCAACCACTTGATCAGTTTCTGTCGCGAATGGTGTGGGGAAAGACTTGTGAGGCGCGATAAATCGTTCTGCTACAGTTCCAAACCGCGATAATTGACTTATCGCACCCAATTAAGTCATTTTTGTAATTTCAGTAAGTTGTGGGTCATTTTTTAAATTATTTTTTTATTTTAAATTATTAATAAAAAAGTCTTCCACACGATGGATCTCACGCCATCTCAGCCATATACTCAGATTTAGTAGTTAGGATCAGATAGAACCATTTCTGATTTTTTTTACTAAAAAAACTTCAAACATCCCCAAAGTGTTAAGAGTTAAACAGATGACTCAAATTTGATTGTATTTTACTTTTTTATTTTAAAAACTAAAATAACCATAATAAATATCTAATTAAGTGGATACTCCAGCTCTGGTTCTATGTATCCGCTTCACGTCTCTGTCAAATCTTGAAATGATCGACCAGACAAAAAAGAGACTCCGTTTCGCTTCACGGCCTCATCACATCTGAAGTAACCGCATACACAAAAAAACACTCCGATGTACGTGGCGAGTTGCCCAGGTCTCCCAGCTTCGGCCTTTGCTTCGCTTCTCATTGAAGCATTGGCCGTGCATGAGCCAAAAGCCCATCTACGCATTACACATTTTTATATGTTTTTTTAATGCTTCTAGGAGGGATCTTTGTTCCAGTATATGATATGCAATAGCAATTCTTATATATAGAACAAAGTTGAAGTTATCTACATTATTTCTTAATCTATTTGATCACTTTTAAGTCTCTCTTTACTCAGATATAATCATAACATATCAGATTCTTGAAATTGCACATCAACTCGGTGCCGATTATGTCGCGCCTTTTACTTGAGTTGAGTTTTCAGCAAGTTCTGTTCAACCTCACGATGAAGTCGTTGAATACCTTTCAGGAATTTTTGTGCTCGATCCTGATCAGATGCTTCCTTACTGTTCTGTGCTGAGGTAGGAATCACAAACTCCATGTCGAATAGACTCTGTGGTAGAAATCCTAAACAGACCTCAAACGGTGACTTTCCAGTCGAACCATGCACAGCTCGATTAAAAGCAAACTGCAGGTACGGTATGCTTTCATCCCAGATCTTCGGGTATTTCGAGTTATATCCTCTCAAAATATGAACGATTGTGAGATTTACCACCTCAGTTTGATCATCAGTTTGCGGATGAAAAGCAGTACTCCTCTTTAGCTTGGTGTCCATCATCATCCAGAGCGATCGCCAAAAATGACTAAGGAACCAGGTATCGTGATCAGACACAATAGAAGTTGGCAGTCCGAAGTGTGTCGAAACATTTGAAAGAATACGCGAGCTGCTTCTTCTCCCGTGATAATCTTTCGACAAGGTATAAGAATAATCATTTTAGAGAACCGATCAACGACCACGAATAGATAGTCATTGCCACGTCAGGTCTTAGATAATCCTTCCAAGAAATCCATGGATATGCTCTCCCATGGTCGCGATGGAACTGGCAAAGGAGTGTACAAACCTAATTTTCGATTTGCCGGTTTCGAAATGCTGCAGAGACCACAACCTCGAACAAAACTAGCCACATCTTGCTGCATACGCGGCCAGAACATATGTCGGTGAAGATTTTGCAACGTCGTTGTAACCCCAAAGTGACCAGCTACCTTCGATGTGTGCGTTTCTCGCAACCATTGAATTCGAGGTGCTCCACGAGGTATGCAAAGTAAATTTCCCTTGTACAAGAGTCCTTCTTGACGAACGAATTCCGTAAATTTCCCTGTTCCGAGCTCAGTCAATGTTGTTTGAAAATCAGGGTCTTCAGTGTACATAGTGGCAAAGTCATCATGACATGATGGCTTAATCCGCATGAACGCTGATAAATAGAGGGTCGTAACTAGTGGTCGCAACAACATATCTGCCAATTTGTTGTGTACGCCCTTCTTGTACTTAATCACTAGATTAAACTGCTGCAAATACGACATCCACTTCATGTGCCGAGTTTGCTGTAACTTGGACTGAGTTTGCAAATATTGCAACGGTTGATGGTCGGTGTGGACAACAGTCTCTTTACCCAAGAGATAACATCGTCAATGTTTCATGGCCTGATGTAGTGCGCATAACTCCTTATCATAAATCGGGTAGTTCTTCTGAGCTCCCTGGAATAACTCGGAGTGATATGCCACTGGTCGACCTTGTTGCATGAGCACAGCTCCCATCGCATAACCTGAGGCATCGGTTTCTAGCTCGAATAATTTCTGGAGATTCGGCAAAGCTAACACAGGTGCCTCGCTGATCTTCCTTTTCAGAAAGAGAAATGTGTCCTCATGTTTCCCTATCCACTCGAACTTCTGATAGATCCTGTTTAATGCATGCAATGGAGAAGCCACAATCGAGAAGTGTCAGATGAACTTTCGAAGATATTGGCATGCTCCCACAAAACTACGCACATTCATAATTGTTCGCGGTCACGGACATTCGCGAATCACTTTTACCTTATCTAGGTCGATTTGCAACGTACCATTGCCGACCATGAATCCGAGGTAAAGTAGAGTTTGTTGGCCAACCATTCGAACATACCTTGTCATGTTTTGAATGCAGTCTTCCACGTATCCTCCTCTCGGATGCCGACTTGATGATATCCTGACTTAAGATCCAATTTGGAGAAGACAACGGCATGCTTCAATTGGTCTAGCAGGTCGTCAATACGAGGAAGGGGGTAGCAGTTCTTGATGGTGATCTTGTTTAGTGCTCAGTAGTCGATGCACATATGTCAAGTCCCATCTTTCTTTGGCACTAACACCACATGAGATCCACAGGTGAACTACTTGGTTGAATGACACCATCATTTAGCAACTCACCAAGTTGTCTCTTGATCTCTTCATTCTCTAATACTGAGTTGCGATACATCCTCGGATTGGGCAGTGTCGCATCAGACACAAGCTAAATTTTGTACTCGATTGGACGTTTCGGCGGACGACCCTGGGTAGTTTCCAACAGATCACTGTAATTCGCTAGCAGTCTCAGCAAACGACCAGAATCCTCTCGGCACGCTAACGACAATGCTGGTCGAGTACCCTCACTTTGACCAATGGGTCGAATCATGAGAAGCACATATTTGTGACATGCATTAACAATTCGTTTGGCTTGATTTGCGGTAATCAAGTTCGAAGTGTTGACGTGGAGGTCTCTACTGATCACGAACTTAACTCCGTCTTTGGTGAGGTCGTACTCTTGCGCTCGCCAATGGAAGTGAGCGTCTCGATCATACAGATATGAACTCCCAAAGATCACCTGACAGATATTGATAGGGACAACATCGTATTGCACCTCATCGATATATCGTACAGAGATCGCAAACTTCAACACACACTGACTCGTAATCTGTTGGTTCACATCAGATGTAAACCAACCTAGCGGATATGGTCGCGAGTGTGTGGTTGTCTTCAAACCAAGTCACCGAACCAGTCGAGCGGAGATGAGATTCTTCTGACTTCCGGGATCGAATATTGCTACGACCACTTCGTGCTTCACCTGGATGTTGATAGTGAACAAGTCCTCCGTTGGGTGTTGGTCGTTCGGTGGATCCGAACCCTTCTCCTTTGGCATTGCCATTAGAGACAAGGTGGTATCCGCCTCATCAACCGAATTCACTCAGACAACTTCTTCGTCGGGTGAAGTCGCAGTAGCCGTGGTTGTTCATTTTCCTGGTCCGGTTTTCTTTGGTCGAAGTTCAGGATGAAGTTTGTAGCATTTGTCCTTGGTATGTCCTGTGACTTGACAATGTTCACAAAAGGCACCTGTGCCCGGTTTTGAAGCGTTCTTCTTCGGACTCGGCTTTTTCTTTGTTGAGGTTGCACTTTTCTTCGTGCTTTTGTCGCTGTGGGATTTGTTCTTCTTCTCGATCGCCATAGCAGTTGTGCTCGCGGTAGCTATGTCTTGGACGCCGAACAGACTTAGCTCAGTACTGATCGATTTCTGAAGTCTAGATGTGTATTTCTGAAATACCTGAGGATCGGATAGCGATATGCCGATGACCATTGCTTGTCTCCGAAACTCCGTCGTATAGTCTTAGACGGTCTGGTCATGCTGTTGGTACAATCTGTGCCAACGTTCCCATCTGTCCTCAAGGTAACCCATCGGATAGAATTCTTGTCGCAGAAGTCGTTTGAATTGACCCCATGCAAGGTCATCAGCTTTACCACTGGCGACAAGGGCCTTCCACCAAATCTTGGCGTGGTCTTTCATCTTCAAAGGTGCGAACTTCACCTTTTGAGCGCTACTAAACTCTTTCAGATCAAAGTAGGTCTCAAGTTGATCGATCCATGAATCTAACTTCTCGGCATCGATATCCCCATCATATATGGGTATTTCAATCTTAACGTCGACCTGAAAGATCCGACAGCTAAGGAGGTGTTGGCGAGGTCGTCAGTCTTGTGGTCGCCTTCGTCTTCATCTTCGTCTGCCCTGCGCAAGTCTTCACCAGTCTTCACACCCATTACCTTCCCTACTTCAGGAGGTACAATCATGGCCTGTTGCTTAATCCAAGCATGCACGGTTTCCATGTCGGTGGAGAGTTTAGCCACTTGTTCGGTTAGGTTAGCTTGAACGGAGGTATCGTCAGACATTGTCGGAGACACGGCTGTAGGAACCGTCAATTGATCGCCTGGAGTTTCACCGGAAGTTTTGTAGCCCTGGCGAGTCTTCACCATCCACAGGATAGGAAAGTTGATCTGATACCAACTTGATTGGTTTGAGACCTAGCCTTGGTTTTCGCACTAGACTCGCCCAGATTCTAATATACGGAATAACGGGATCTTACTCAGAAAATACCGAAACCCAAAGTAATTGCACAACTCTTTATTTCAAAGAGGGCTTTACACGTCGAACATTAGGCACACTTGCCTACGTCGAAGGAACTATAAGTGTTTAAAACTCAAATAAATCCTATGACTTTTCAATGATCTAAACTAGACCTATTACAAGATATTTATAGTCCAATCGTATGAGTACGTATCAGACTCAATAACCTAAACATATTAGACTCATATACCTAACTAATCCTAAACAGATAGGCTTAGTTATATATATTCGGATCGGATTACAATTCCGAACAAGGAACGAATTCCTTTTCATGGTCGCGAACCAATCCATGGTCGCGAAACCTTTCCGAACACGGTTAAGGTCGTGAAGCCATGTGCGATCAAGACTTGAAGATCCTCCCGGATCACTATTTATAGCTTTCATGCATTAATTAATCTTCGAAAATCATCTATCTTTTAGTTTATAGCAATATCAATGCGTGAAATACATACAATAAAATACAGATACGACAAGATGTATAATATTTTACCATAATAATTATAGCAAACAATAAAAATAGATCCCTAAATCAGATAGACCCCATGTGTCATAAGATAGAGCGTATCAAGGGCGTGTTAAAATCTTACCAATTGTTTGGATCAATGATATCCTTTAACAGGTCTTAACCGTCGTGCACTACAACAGAAATGCAATCCACTAACCCATATCTTCTAACGGTTATATGCAATCTGGGAAAAATCTGATAGAATAGGACGACAGCGGCGGAGAAGAGGCTTTTTACTATCGGTTATACACTGGTACACTGTTAGTGAAATGCAAACATTTTTTACTATCGGTTATTACTGTACCAACCGATATAATAGATGAAATAGTACTATCGGTTTTTCATTCGTAACTGATAGTAAAATTACAGACTTTATACTATCAGTTCGTACTGTACCAACCAATATAATAGATTAAATAGTACTATCGGTTTTTCTTTCGTAACTGATAATGAAATTACGGACTTTTACTATCAGTTACTACTATACAAACCGATATAATAGAGTAAATTTTACTATCGGTTATATAAAACAAACCGATAGTAAAATGACGTCATATAAACTAATTGTTATGACAGTGGGGACCTTATTTTACTATCGGTTTGTGTTTTTGAACCGATAGTAAAATTGTACAACTTAATTAGGTCGACCCCTGCTCTGCGCTCTGCATGTTGGAATCATTTCTACCATACGTGCATCCACGCTCCAAGCTAGAGTGATCTGGAGAAGCTAGCTGAGAGGTTGATAATTCGATCCCCCTCGGTATTGTCATCTTCTCATCACCTCTCTCTCTCTCTATCACTCTTTCACACTCTCCCTCTCTCTCTCTACTTGCAATTCATTAAACTAGATACATGTAGCTCCAAACTAGCTAGAAGGCTAGGTTGGCTAGCTAGCTATAGCTTGCTGAAGTTAAGCAGCTAGCTAGCTGGCTCTTCCAATTAATGCATCAAGTTAATTAGGGTTTCATACATATCCATTTAATGTAATTAAGCAGCTGTACACACATATGGCCTAGCTAATTGATGATGTTTCATGCATATATGCATGCCCTGAGTCATTAATTATTTATTTCAATTTGTCAATTTTGTGAAATAATTATAGATGGACCGAGAATATTGGATGTATGGAATAAAACGTACTACTGTTGAGTATTTAGAGGGTGTGAATGGGTTTATTAAATTTGCTGAGCAAGAAAAGGCGAAGAAGGTAGAGAAAGATATGCATTGTCCTTGTATAGATTGTATAAACTTAAAAAGGTTCGGCAACTCTGATCAGATTAGGAGTCATTTGATTCGTCGTGGTTTTAACGCACGCTATACCCGTTGGATATGGCATGGTGAAGATCTTGAGGAAACGAGCACCGCTACCACTCAGCAGCACCCGGAAGTAGATTGCAGTAATGATGATCATGATCAGAATATTGGTAATGTTCATTCGGAAGTCCATGTAGATGATGACAATTTAGATGAAATGTTACGTGATGTAGAAGAAGATTACAGCGAAAACGATTTAGCTAAATTTGAGAAATTAATTGTTGATTCTGAGAAGCCTTTGTTCCCCGGATGTGCAAAATTTACAAAGTTGTCTTCTATGTTGAGATTATATAACTTGAAGGCAAGCAACGGTTGGAGCGATAAGAGTTTCATGGCGCTATTGGATCTGTTAGCGGACATGCTTCCAGAGGGAAATGAGTTGCCAAGATCGGTTTACCAGGACAAAAAACTATTGTGTCCGTTGGGAATGGAAATCGAAAGAATACATGCATGCCCAAATGATTGTGTTCTGTACCATAACGAGTACGAGGATTTGCATGTTTGTCCAAGATGCGGTGCATCGCGGTATAAGCATGGGGACAGAATTTATCACAATGGATGTGATGAGGTAAAGAAAGGGCCTCCGGCCAAAACTGTGTGGTATTTGCCTGTGATTTCTAGATTGAAACGGCTGTTTGCAAATCCGAAAGATGCGAAGTACTTGCGTTGGCATGTTGAAGGTCGGAAACAAGACGAAAAACTAAGACATCCAGCTAATTTTATTCAATGGAGAAACATTAACAGAACATTTGGTGAGTTTGGCGGCGAAGTGAGGAATATAAGGTTTGGGCTGAGCACGGATGGTATGAATCCACACGGAAATATGAGCAGTCGACATAGCACTTGGCCAGTTCTTTTATGCATCTACAATCTTCCTCCTTGGTTATGTATGAAGTGCAAGTATATCATGATGTCGTTACTAATTTCAGGACCCAGACAACCCGGGAATGATATTGACGTGTTTCTATCACCGTTAGTCGAGGAATTACATAAATTGTGGAGCGAAGGGGTGCGGGTGTGGGATGCACATAAGCGAGAGAATTTCATATTGCGGGCCATGATATTTTGCACCATAAATGATTTCCCGGCCTATGAAAATTTGTCGGGGTATAGTACGAAAGGAGGCAAGGCTTGTCCTATTTTCCTGGATGAAACTGAAAGCATGTGGTTATCGAACTGCAGAAAAACAGTGTACATGGGTCACCGCAGATTTTTTCCGATGCATCACGCCTACCGTAAGAAGAGGAAGTCATTCAATGGGAAGCCTGAGAAAGGATCAGCCCCAGTGTTTGTGACTGGTAAGGAGCTTTACTTGCGTGTGAAGGACATCAAAGTTGAGTTCGGTAAATGTTCTAAACCTCCAGGAAAATATGTTTGGAAGAAGAGATCGATTCTTTGGGATCTGCCATATTGGGAGCACTTACAAGTTCGACATTGCATTGATGTCATGCACGTAGAGAAAAATGTTTGTGATAGTTTGATTTGTTTGTTGTTGAACATTCCAGGAAAGACGAAATATGGCATCAACGTTTGCCGTGACATGCTCGACATGGGCATAAGGACTGAGCTTGCACCGTTGGAGAAGGGAAAGCGGACATACCTCCCCCCGGCCTGCTATACTTTGTCAAAAATAGAAAAAACAAAACTCTGTCAGTGCCTACATGGTGTCAAAGTTCCATGCGGGTATTCTGCGAACTTGAAAAAACTTGTGTCCATGAAAGACTTGAAACTGGTTGGTATGAAGTCCCATGATTGTCATGTACTGATGTCACAAATGCTTCCCATTGCTATCAGAGGCATTCTCCCAGTCAAAGTCAGAGAGACAATTACAAAGCTATGTTATTTCTTCAACACAATATCTGGCAAGGTACGTAAGCGTGTACTCCTAGCAAGTTAATTAGCTCCATTCGTGGAACTTGTCAGATTTTTTGGATCTGAATATTTGCTGCAACTGTGTCCTTGCAGGTAATTGATCTGGATGGACTGGACGATTTGCAACGCGATGTGACTACAACTCTTTGTCAGCTGGAGATGTATTTCCCTCCATCTTTTTTTGATGTTATGGTCCATTTAATTGTTCACCTTGTCAGAGAAATTAAGTTTTGTGGACCCGTGTTCCTGCGCTACATGTATCCATTTGAGAGATTTATGGGTATCTTGAAGGGATATGTAAGGAATCGACATCGGCCTGAGGGCAGTATCATTGAAGGTTATGCCGCCGAGGAGGTGATCGAATTTTGCACCAACTATATGGCCGGGGTTGACCCAATTGGCGTTCCTACGTCCCGGCATGAGGGCAGGCTTCACGGTATTGGAACGATTGGATTTAAAGCAGTTGTCCCCTCTAGTGATCTGTATGCAAAAGCCCATTTTTGGATCTTACAGCACATGACGGGGGTGGAGCCATACATACACGAGCACAAGGAAATGTTACGGAAACAGAATCCTTCGAAGCCAGAGATTTGGGTCACCAAAGAACATAACAGGAAGTTTGCTGGGTGGATCGAAAATAGAGTCATGCAAGCTTCTGAAAGCGACGTAGATGAAGTTGTTACATGGTTGGCCAGAGGGCCTAGATTTACTGTAGGGACTTGGCAGGGGTATGACATCAACGGCTATTCATTTTACACAAGAACTCAGGACGAGAAGAGTACTATGCAATGTAGTGGTGTGACACTACTTGCTATTTCGGAGGATGCCAGGGCAGTAAGGGCACTTGACTCATATTACGGTGTTATTGAGGAAATATGGGAGCTCGATTATGTATTACTTAAGATTCCTCTGTTTCGATGCCAATGGGTCGAAATCCCTCGAGGTGTTAAAGTCGACAATTATGGGTTTACTCTCGTTGATCTCAGTAGAGTCGCACACCAAGATGATCCATTTATACTTTCTGAGCAAACCACACAGGTGTTCTACATCGTTGACCCGGCCAACCCAAAGTTGCACGTTGTCCTTCACAGTAAGAGACGTATTGTTGGGGTCGAAGACGTTGTGGATGAAGAAGAGTATGATCAGTTCGATGAACTACCTCCATTTTTAGATGAAATTCTTCAATCTGTCCCTACCAAAGATATTGACGAAACAAGTTACCTGCGAGACGACCACGGAGAAGGATTATGGGTGGACAACCATTCTTGACTAATTTGGAATATGTAAGTGACGAATATTACTTGGATCTTTAATCGAAGAATTCTTCAAATCATTTTTCAAAAATTCTTTGGGAAAACATACGTGATGCATTGAGAATCATTTATGCAAATTTTCATTTCAATTGGACTATATACTTGATTTGAGCAATAATTGATTCTTTTCACAAATCAATATGAAAACTGCAAATTTTCATTCCATGATTGGTCTTTACTGTTAATTTATTTCAAAATTATTGGAAGTCATTTGCATGGGGTTTCAGGTGTCTTTACAAGTGCAAAATGATGTATTGAGACCCATCTGTAATTGTTCTCATGAAGTCAATAACACTGTATTCTACTATCAGTTTCAATTTCCAAACTGATATGAAATTAATATCTACTATCGGTTTATTGTTCATAACCGATAGTATTTCATTTTGTGTTATGAGACCCTGTTCTACATTTTGGTTTGTGCATTGGATTAATTTACTATCGGTTAATAATCATTAAACCGATAGTGAAATACAATGCAAAATGATGTACTGAGATCATCTGTAATTGTTCTAAGGGAAATCCTTTAGGGTCAATAATACTGTATTCTACTATCGGTTTCAATTTCCAAACCGATATGAAATTAAACTTTACTATCGGTTTATTGTTCATAATCGATAGTGATTTATACTGTGTTATGAGCCTCTGTTCTTAATTTACTATCGGTTAGTAATAATAAAACCGATAGTGAACAATGCCAACACTCCAAACCCTAACTTACATTGTATTTACTATCAGTTTGGTGGTTATGAACCGATAGTAAATAATTATATATTAGGTTATAACCTCGTACCATTTTCCCTCCAATGCAACTGATCACATCCAAATACTCGCGCGCGGAAAACCCTAGCCTCCCCGACATTTGCTTTTTCGCTCTTCTGTGCCACCATTACCGATCGCAGTTGGGTTCTCCACCACCTCCGGCCACTGCATCACGCCACCGCCCTCGGCCACTCCACGAACGACTGTAAGTGTTCTTGACCAAACCGCTCGCGTCAATTGCTTAAATTTATATGCAATAGTTCATACGTGGTTCAATCGATTAGAAATATCAAACTAGATGAAAATTCATGAACTACAAACTTGATAGCAATGAGAATTACAGACTTGATGATAATCACTAGCAATTTGTCGTACAGTGTAGTCCACTATCGGTTTCTTATTTAGAACCGATAGTAAATACCATTATTTGAATTAAGACTAACATAGTTAATTACTATCGGTTTCAATTGTCAAACCAATAGGAAATAGAGTATGTCATATCAGTTTGTTATTGTCAACCGATAGTACATTGAAAAGTTTGAATTTTGCAGAGTTCAATTTCATTTGTGAAAAGAATCAACTATTGCTCAAATCAAATACATTTGAAATGAAAATTTAAAGAAATGATTTTCATTGCATGAAATATATTTTTCTGATGAAATTTTTCAAATAGGATTAATTTTACAATCAAGAGTTATCGAATGACCTTTATGTTAAGCAAGAAGGTATCACTTCGACAACCCTTTGCAAATTGAGTTTACAAATCCACTTTAAATCTATTTTGAAGACCATGTTGATAGGAATTTATGATTTTTGGCCTTTTGAATGAAAATTTGACATTTTAACAAAAAGAGGTGGTTCATTATTGCCATTCCATTTTAGTTATTAACTTTGTCATGTACCTTTCTTCATATCAATTGATGGTCTGTTCATGGAATTTTAGGTAAAGCCATGTCGGCATCTTCCTTGGATGATAGTAGTGATTCGGCGAGGGCGAACGTAGATGACGCTGCCTCGTCCCAACGCAAGAGGAAGGTGCGAGGCGCGACGATGTTGGGCCATTTGGCCAAACGCGCAGATCTTTCATGTGAGTTCAACCAGTTCGGGAGACTGATTGGAAGAATGTCGGCCACTATGCTGCCTATGTTGGTTTGTTGGCGAAGGAAAGGTGAAGATCACCGTCCAGAGCTGGAAGGACGTTAAGGCCGACGAGAGGGATAGCCTGTGGGCAGAAGTGAAGGTAAAATTAATCAAAATCACTGAATTCTTGAGTAATCACATTCCCTTGGTTTATCCCAGAGATTAGGTAAGTCTTGCTTATATGCACCATTTGAAATAGGCCAAGTGGAACATCCCCGACGATGGTCTCAAGATAGCTTTCTTGAAGGACATGAACAACACGTGGAAAACCTTCAAGAGCGTCCTCATCAGTACCTTCCTCGCTAAAGGCAAATCTCCATGCGAGAAGTACCCCTTCATAACGGAGGAGGTATGGGAGTAATTCATCCAACAGAAGGGGACTCCTGAGTTCAAGGTATGTATGGTTCCTTTGCTTGGTTACACCATTGTATGTAGTAACCAGCAGTGCATTAATTTTCTTGTTTCTGGTACGAAGGCCCTCAGCGAGAAGAACAAGGCAATCCAGAGGAGAAACGACCACCCACACCGACTCGGCTCTCGCGGCTATGCGGGGAAGGAGGAGCAGTGGAAGAAGGCTGAAGACGAGGCGTCGAATTACGTCGACTCCCCTGACCTACCACTTTCTGAGATCCGCGATCCGCGATGCAAGCGCTGGTGGCTGGCCAGAGGGACCGTGTCAACCACGGGGACTGTGGAGTTCCCAAACCCCAGGGACGTTGAGGTCGTGCAACGACTCATAAGTTGGCTAACTTCCTGGTTGGAATCATAGAGTGTGGTAGAAAAAACTATGATCACTAGTGTGCGCACAAGTTTGTATATATTTTTTCCTCACAATGGAGAGCTTTGAATGTAACAGATCCCTTGCTCGAAGGAGGCGACCGAGAGATTGTTCACTCCCCATAGGGAGAACGACATCCTTACCCAGGCTCTAGGGAACAAGGAGCATCCAGGGCGACGCGAACTGTGGGGGGTGTGGTGCCATGGAAGGAAGGCTTCTCGGAGCCCGGGCAAAAGGCAAAGAAGACTCGCAGCTGGAAGGAAAGGGAAGTGGAGCTATCTCAGAAGATACGGGCAGATGTGACTGCACAATTCGCGGACATGTTCACTCAAATGAACGAGAAGTATGAACGCCTCAGCCGAGTTGTGCAGTCCAAGGGTTTAGATCCAGCTACCGAGGTCAACGCTGCCAGGCCGAGTAGTTGCGGCTCGAAGGTTCACGTGGATCCGGTGGACCTGATTGAGGTATTGCAACTCTTGAGCTATATATGCAGTTCGGTTGATGCCACTCCCGTTACGTTAGAACTGTTTCGCTAACCTGTTATAATTGTTGCAAATTGCAGAAGCCGGAGAGCTGTAGCCTATTGATCAACATAGGCGACAAACCTGTAGTGGTTGCAAACGGGGTCGTATATCAGTCTTGGGAGGATGTCCGGATCCACTGCGTACCTCTGGAGCCTGGATTCGCAAAGGTATAGGTGGACATGGCCCTCCCGGGCTACAGCTCTTTTCCGTTGCCAGTCCCAACGGACGAAATGCGGACAATTGGCGAGGTATTGGGCTCGTACATACAGTGGCCCAAGAAGGGTGTTAGACTACAGGAGGTAAACCCTAGCCATTCTAGCTTACAACTCAATTAATATACTCAATTTGCAAAATCTAACTTATGTGTTCGTACTTAAAGTGGACGATGGATACCAGCTCACTTCCTGAGGACACCACCCCCGCCACAACGCATGACCGAGCTCCTTCGGCCCCCATGCCTCCTCCGACGGCCTCAAACCCTTCGCCATCAAATGAGGCTGGCGGCACCGCACCCCAAACTTCGAAGGTATACACTCGCTCCCCCCCCCAAAGGCAAGGGCAAGGCCAAAGGCAAGGCCAAACAAAGCCAGCCGGGTACATTCAAGAACGGGTCCCCACTCGTGTCGGAGTACCTTTTGCGCAATATGGATCAAATAACCAGAAGTCTCCACGAGTGGTACCTAACCCGGTCTAGGCGCCACATCAACTTCTTGGTTCACTTCAGGCCAGGTCATTTTCACCGTGAGGCCGGGAGCATATCGGTGGCCCACGAGGATTTGTTCGACCTCCTCAACTGGCGGGAGCTTGATATGTCCATCATACGGACTGGAGTCCTGTGAGTTTGCTGTTGTCTGAAGTTATCACAGTTCATTTCATAAATCTAATCACTTTGTATGCACTACTTACTAATGTCTACTTTGCATCCAGGTGCATGTATAGGCTGGCGTCAATGAGGGCATGTGACAAGGTGGGTTTCCTCGACGCAGAGAAAATAAGCCTCACGATGCTAGAGCACGACCAAGCACATGCGAAGGAATACATATCAAGGGCACTACTAGCGCAGCAGGACTGAGAGTTCATCCTTGCGCCATACCACCAAAGGTTAGTGCATTTCCTACTAATTTAACTCATTCTTGTATGTTACACCTAACATATGTATGAAACGGTTCGCTTATATATGCAATGTAGGGGCCTCTAGGTCCTCGCCATCATGTGCCCATGGATGAATGAGGTCTATTACCTCGATTCGATGAGCGACAAGGTGGCGCATGTTTTCACCCTCACATGGCACATAGACGCATAAGTAACATAGTTGTTTTAAATTTTTCTCTGACTAGCTAATTAATGATAACATATTAACCGGCAATGCTAAATTAAATACAGGGCTTTCAAAAACTATGTTAGTGCTGGAGGGAGGCATGACGCGTCGAAGGGCACAACAATTTCTTGGAAAGAATATGAGGTAATTAATATGGATGGAAGTACTCATGATGAGTCTTTTAATTTAAGCGTAATTAGTTCTTTCGAGTTAATGTGGGTTTATGTCTTTGCATATGCAATTATCCCAGTGCCATCAGCAGCCACAATCATGGGAATGTGGCTTCTATGTCATGAGATTCATGTATGACCTGATCAGGAGAAACTTTGCCCAATTCCCTAAGGTAACCATTTTTCCTGACTTAAAGTCGAACATTAATTGGATGTGACGTACGTTCCTAACTTCATACACTCATATATGCAAAGCGCCATGTTGAAAGAGCAATATGAGTTGCCTCAATTGAAGGAGCTGCGAACAATTTGTGCTCAATATGTCATGGAAGAAGTGGCTATCAACGATCGATTGTAACTGACTTGTGTAATATATATTGAATGTGTTGATTGCTGTATTTGTGAATAAACTCAATATGTGAATAGATTCATTGATGTATTTGTGAATAAACTCGATCAATATGTGAATAAATTCAATCTGTCCAATGCATGTGTATATTACTGTATTAGTGTATTTGTGAACAAATTCAATATGTGAATATTGGTGTATTTGTAAATATTGGTGTATTTGTGAATGATCCAATGGATCTCTGTATTGCTGTATGTATATGTGAAAGATTCCAGTACTAACCGTGTCGAGTACATAACCGATAGGAAAAACTACATAATACTATCGGTTATATACTACAGCCGATAGAATAAATATTCCAGTACTATCGGTTCATATACTACATAGTACTATCGGTTATATACTACAGCCGATAGAATAAATATTCCAGTACTATCGGTTCATATACTACATAATACTGTCGTTTATATACTACAACCGATAGAATAAAGTTTTCAGTAGTAACTATGTCGAGTACTTAACCGATAGAAAAAACCTACACAATACTATCGGTTTAGATCCGAGCCGATAGAAAAAACCTACACAATACTATCGGTTTAGATCTGAGCCGATAGAAGAAATAGTCGTTAGCGATTAGTGAACGTTGGGAATGTAGATGTTTTACTAACGATTTTCAACCGATAGAAGTGTGCTACGTTTGTACTATCGTGCCGATTACTATCGGTAAGAGAACCGATAGTAGAGTGGATTTTTAACCGATAGTGAAAAGCATTTCTGTAGTAGTGGTGAGAAAAGCGGTAGCCCGCCTTCAAATGACAAAAAGATTATTTTTAAAAATGGGAGAGGTTGAACTCTACAAAAATAGACCCTCTATTAACCCTTCAACATACACATACACAGACACATAACCAAACACAAGACAAGAAGATACAGACGAAGATGCAAAGAATCAGACTCAAGAAAAATTTTTGAGTCAAACTCTTTCTTTCTTTTAATGACTCCACGATGATCCTTCTCCCTAATGGTGAGTTGTAGATAAATCTATGATATCCTCAGTTCGGGAGTGCAATCCACGCCTCGTCCTTGTGATCCATCAACAAGACAGAGGGGCGGCAACCCTCCGCTCAATCTTCAAAAGATTCGGAGATGTGTTGCAATTCGCTGGAGCCTTTGTTAAACATTGTGACGTGTTCATATTCCCAAGGGCGCAACTAAACGTGTCACAGACTTCACCTCCCAGTTTGATCATCTCCGCAACACCGATGTCATATGGGGGTGGATTTCGAATTTTATACATTAGGTTACTCCTTTCAGTCTTTCCGCACTTTGCACCAAGGAAGATGGTTTCTAACTTACTCGTTGTCAACTGGTTTTTTCTTTCATGGTGGAGCCATACATGCCATGGTGAGTGATATGCTAGATCGGTCTCCACTAGGACGTGCCTCCTCTATTGGTGCCACCCCTTGCTTGAAATGTGCATGAGTATGTTGTCTTATCTTAAAGTGGTGTATTTAATTATTATTCTTAACTTGTTTGCTAATTTTGTTGAATTATTTATAAAAGGCAAAGTAGGAAGGGTAACCTTGGAGATGGATGGTTTAGTCACTAGCAAGCATGAAGAGACAGATGGACAAACAATACAGAGCAGGAGGTTGTTCTAGAGATCCATCCATTCAATCCTTTGTCATGGACTAGGTATTTGGAGTGGTATGTATCGAGGACGTGCATGAGACTAGTGTGTACCAGTTCCATAGTGGAGCGACCCACTACTACGAAGCGTACATTTTATCTTGACCTGGCTACTAGGCTACATCGTGTGATAAACTATTTTAAAGTTAAATTATTTGACTTAATGACTTTCAAACTAATCTTGGTTTGCATTTGTTGTAGGTTGACGGCTTTCAAGACAACCATCGTTTAGCTTGAGTAGTCCTTAGCCGTCTCCAGCGAGGATTACGCGTGCCGACGCACGAGCTCACCGCTGTACTCAATAGGATATGCGAGATGTTGAAGCGCCATATAGAGGAGATGGGATGTGTAGGTGGAGTCAAGAATGTGGTGAACCTCAAAGATATTCCAGGTACATTAGGTACTGCAGCTGTGGCACCAAATGAGGGGTTGAGCTCCTCCAACAAGGACATTTCAGAGGCACCGTAGCGCTACAATCACTCCGTCACCGAGAGTATGGCGGCAGATGAGGGGCAGTCACAAGACTTATTCGCCACAACTCATGCGTCTCGTCCAACATCCATGTCATAGGATCTCACTCGTGTCAGCATTGGGCCAGCGTGGATACCACAACATTCCTCCAGCTCTGATCCAGCTCACTTCCTTGGAGACTACACTGATTTCGAGAGTTGGTACAACACCATGTTTGGAGAGAGCACACTGAGTGACCTCAATCCGAGCCAGCTGGTAGATATACTTCTACCCACATAGTTGATGTAGTCGACTCCATCACCTTCACCTCTGGCATGTGACAAACGCCAAAGACAGGCCTGTCGTGGTGTTACAAATACTCCGGCAGGTTTAGTTCAAGTCCCTAGCGAAGAAAAGACGATGCGAGCTGACCGCGTGACCGGTCCTTTTCCGTCGGACAAACGCAGCAAATGACACGAAGGTTTATACAGGTTCGGGCCACAGTGGAGACCCTAGTCCTGTCGACGTGCTCCCAACTGGAGTTGGCTAGGGGAGCTCTCTCGGGGGAGAGATGACTGCAAAGCACGCCTGTTTGATTGTCTATTAGAGTAGAAATGAATTGTCCTCCCCACATGAGGGGTTACAAGGGGCTTATATAGGCCCAAAAGATGCAAAAGACTAAACTACCCCGCTTGCCACCCTTGGATCGAGGGGTACAAGCGTCCTTCTCCCGGTCAGGAGTCTTGGATGCTTGACAGGTGCCCGCCAGTTCCCGAGGCGCTTCTCGCTTGATCCTCATGTGATCCGGAACTGGGGACCCTTGTCTTCAGGAAAATGGCGGCGCCCGGGACAAGCCACCGGGGGGCCTTGTCCCCGGGCAAAAGGCGGCGCCCGGGACAAGCCACTGGGGGGCCTTGTCCCTGGCGGCGTCCGGGAATCTTGCAACTTACCAGAACTTGATCCCACGGAGATTTGCCCCAATAGCAGCCCCCAATGCCCTCCGGGGGCGATGCTCGAGTCCCCGGAGGGGATGGTTCATGTTACCGGGAACATCTCCCCCAGGATGGATCTCCAGAGCCGTGATGCTTCGATCTTCGTGTCAAGCGTTTATGGCAGCGCCGTTGTTCATTAAGGCCCCCTCTCGATCAGAGCGCGCCGTTCGACCATAATGGCCGCTCGCGGTTTGAACCAGCGACGCATCATTTCGCGCGCTCATCCCTTCGTTTCCCGCGCGCTGTTTGAATTGGTTGGTGATAATTATCATATTTGTGCATAATTTCTATATGTTTAAACCCCCGATCATGCACATATTAGTCATATACCTTGGCATTTACATAGATTATTCCAGATTTGCTGCCAAATCGACTGGATTATTTGTTTTGCAATTTTTATCACAGGTCAGCGCAAATCGGATGGATTTCTGGCTAGCGGTTGCGCCTCATCGACTTATTCCGACCTTCGGTCGATTCCCGATGGAAGTGCGCATTTCCGCGGACGTGTAGGAACTAACCGCACCGAAATCAGAGTCTCTGGGGGCCCGGAATCCCAAACCCTAGCCGTGAGATCCCATTTTTGTAATTCTCTAAAACCCCGAGGGCGTTTTTGGAATTTAACCTTCTTCTTTAACCCTAGCCAGCCACCATGGGAGAAAGTGGAGCCTGGTTTTTCTTTGTTATCTTCTTCTTCTGCCTCCCTCCTCGCGATCTACACCTCCGTCCACCACGCCGGCGACGACCAGGCCGTACGCCGCCGGCGGAGCCCCTTCTCTACCTCCCTTATCCTACCTTTTGTTTTAGCCTCACCACTCTTTTTCTCTTCCTTTCCATCTTCTTCCCCACCGCGCCCGCCATTTTCCTCGGCGAGTGCTGTCTTCCCCGCGCCTCTCGCGTCCTCCACTGGCGCCCCTACAGCCCACACTGCCGCCGAAGCAGATCCGTTAGATCCACAGCGATGCCGGCGCCGTGCGCCTCCATGTGGCTCCCGATCTTCCCCACAGCGCCACCGCCAGTCCTGGACCTACCGCCGTCGTCGCGATTTGGCGCCAAACCTCACGCCGCCTCCACAGCGGCGTTGCTTCCCACCTTAGCGCCGCCTCTACAGAGACTCCACGGCCTAGATACGCCCACCATCGCTGCCACAAGCCGCCGCTCCCGCGCCTCCATCTGCGCTTACCTCGGGATTCGACACCGGCCGCACCTCCCGTGTCGTGCCGCCGCCGATCCATCACCTGTGCGCGCCGGATCTGCTGCCGTTTGGATCCAGCCGTGCGCCTCCCTTCCCCAGATCTGCCGCGCCTCGCCGTCTACACTGAACAATGGATCTGCCACCGAGCTTCAGCGCACCGCTAGAGTCGATCCCGTCGCTAAGCCCTCCACTACCGGATCCGCCAGATCCGAGCCTCCACCACTGGATCCCGGCGTCCTCTTCTCCGGCATCCTCTTCGACCACGTCTTCGTCGGCCGACGCGACAACCAATCTCCCTCGACAGCGCCCATCTTCTCCAACCTCGACAGCTTCTACCAGTATCTTCGACTACTTCTTCCACAGCAACCCACAGCAAGCCTCCTTGGTCACCATTGAGCTCCAGCAGTAGGAAATTGGTGATCAAATCTCTTTCTCATACCTTGTTCTTCAGTTTTGATTGAACTGCCTGTGATGTATGAAAATCGATGAATGTTTGTGGTTGCAAAGAATTGGAACTCACTTTCTAAAATGCTGGAATGTTTAAATTGTCAACTTCAATTGTGTGCTGTTGATGCTAAGAGCATGGTGAATTCATCCTTATTCTTGTTTTCTTTTGAATTGATCAGAGATGAAGAACTCCCATTCCTAAGCATTCCAGAGTTTACATTTGATTGTTAAATTGGTACCAGTAGTAGACCTTGTTGTGGTGTCAAACACCAAGTGCATGATGAAGATCCCTATGTGTTTGTGTCACCTTGCATTATTCTTGATATCTCAACCTCTATAAGCTGGGTAATATAGATACTGGAGGAGTTAATTCTGACTCTGCAACTTTCTGTTTTTGATGAATGAACTTGTATTCGGTCACAGCTCTATTCTCATTCTGGATGTTGTTTGTAAATTGAGTTGGTGTTGTGCTTCTGATTTAGCTGGTATAGTTCTATGTGAATCGCTTGAATGCTGTGATTATGCTTTCTGATTGCATTGAACTGAGATGCTGAGTTCAGTGGCTTGACAGTCGTGGTTGAAAGGAGTCAGGGAGCAGTCTCTGTTATTCCTCTACACGCTCACTAGTTGGTACCGTCGATAAGCGTATTCGTTTAGTTGTTTTCGCCTCCTCTCGCGAGATCACTGAACATTTACGGCATTATCGCTTGTACTCACGATGACATGTACAGATTTAACACTGACTCGACTGTTGCTCGATGACCATCTCTCTCTCATTTCTTCCGACATCTTCTCTCTTTTCTTTCGTCTCATTTATTTCCAATTGCCATTGATTTAGTTTAGCTTTACACGATTCGTCTTCTGTAGTCCCTGTGGAAAGAACGACTAGAATACTCGCCTTACTGCATCATCCTCGTTCTATTGCGAAACGGTTTAGGCCGGTATCAGTTGGCACGGATGCACCGCGAGGGGCCACGTGGCGCCCATCGGGGCCGCGTTCGAGCCCTATAAATAGGGCCTCGAGGGACTCGGAGAAGTCACTCGAGCCTTCAATCCTCAAACACCACCAGCGCTCTTAGCTCTCCCGGTAGCTCTCTCTCCCGGAAGCCCAGTCACTAGAAACTCAAGCCCTTTTCCTTAGAGCCCAAGCCACCGGAGAAATCAATGGGACCCAAGGGCTGCGCTAAGGCTGTTGAGGTGCCTCTGGAGGAAGTCACTCTGGATTTCCTCTGGGCCTCCGAGTTCACGTCGGGGGACTTAGAGTCCCTCGTTGACCGGGGGGTCGTTGTGAACGGGGACGTCCGGATCCCCTCCAAGAAGGATGGTGCCCCCCGCCCTAGGCCCGGGGAAGTGGTGGTCTTTGAGGCTTTTCTCGAGGCCGGACTCCGGCTCCCGGTGCATTCGTTGCTCCGGGAGTTTCTCCGGGAGTTCAGGGTGGCGATCAACCACCTGACGCCGAACGCCTTTGTTTGAATGGGAATCTTCATTTGGATGTTCGAGACAGCCACCGGACGGGAACCGATGCTCTGGCTGTTCCAATACTTCTACGAGCCGGCGGTGAGGAGCTCCCTTCTGGTGAAGGGAGGGCCGAAGTCCCCGTTCGGCTCCGTGATGATCCAGCTCCTGCCGTCCCGGGTGGCGGAGTACCCGGTGGCGACTTCCAGGGACCACTCGCTGGAGCCCCCCTCCTACAGCCGGTTGTCCGCCCCCAAGCCCCCGATGTGGACAGAGGAGGAGTTGAAGCTCCTTAGCAAAGTGATGGGCTCCCGAGGCATCCGTTCCATGAGGGACACCGCCGAGGAGCTGACATTGCTGAAGATCTCCCCCTTCTTGCACGGGAGGAGGGGGATTGGGATGTGTCCAGCCCAGCGGCCCCCGCAAAAGCTGGTGACCCGACGTAAGTTCCCGGTTACTTTGTTCACTTCTTTGTTGATTTTTCTAACTCTGCCTTTTGCAGTCCGGCCGTAACCGGCCACCTGGGAGAAGGCGGAGAACCTCCTCGGGAGGTACTACGCCGATGAGCACGAGCGCATCGTGCGTGTTATCGGGGAGGGTCCTCCCCGGAACTTGGTAGCTGAGGCCTTCGAGCTGAGGCTATCGGAGAGGACACCTCTCCCCACCCCCGGTTCTCACAAGCGGGGGAAAGAGGTCGCCGGGGGCTCTAAGCTGAAGCGGGCCAAGGCTTAGAAGGCCCCCGGTCCGGCAATGACACCGGGCTCTATGCCCGTGAAGGCCCAGGACGCCGCCCCCGGGTCAGGGCCCGTGCGGGCGCCTTCTCGGCGCGAAGTGACGCCGCCCCTCCCAGATAACTTCGGGGGGGGGGGAGATGGAGGCGCAGGAGCTCGCGCGCCTCCACGTTGCCTCCGGAGAGGCTCGGGGAAAGGAGCTAGCTGATGAAGGGGGGGCATCCGACTCAGTGAATTATGCCCCCTCGCCGCCTTCGGCGATTGCTCTCCCAGCGGCCCCGGCGCCACCTAAGCCGAAGAGGCCAGAGGTTTGATTCATGGAGGCTTCTCCTCCACCCATTGAATGGCTGGTAGACGACGGGGGAGCCCCTCGGTCTATGAGGTCCCCCCAGTGACGGAGGTCCTGGGGGCCCCGCAGCCCGGAAAGGGGAAAGGGCTCCTTATCCCCCCCCCCCCCCCCCGGGGGAGGGACCCCCTCGGAGAGCTCGTCGGCCTCCTCCTCGGACACCTCTTCGGCGGCAAGGACTCCGGCCACAGCCACTCCGGTCCTCATCACCCCCGCGACCTTCGTGAGGGGGTCCGCTGCCGGTCCCGATGGGTCTAGAGTCGTCGGGAGGGAGACCCCTTGCTGTCCGCGGGGGAGGTCTTCTGCTTCGCGGAGGGCCTCCAGACCTAGAAGGTCCAGGATTACATCTCGCAAGGGACGCTCCGCGAACGCTGCGGGAAGCTGCAATCGCTCCACTTCTAGGTTCATTCCCGAACCGGTGGTTTGTTTTCTTTGGGGTTCCAACTCGGGTTTTGACTAACTCTCGCGTTCGTAGGGGGTGGCCATCGCCTGGGGCATCGAGGCGCGCTTCAACAAGGCACTGAAGGAGGCGGAGGGGAAGGCCACCACCTACTTGGAGGAGCGGGACGGCGCACTCCAGGAGTTGGCCAGAGTCTGGGCCCAACTTCACACCTCCGAGAACACCAACGACCGGCTCCGGAGGTAGGCGAAAGCCAAGGAGGATGCCCTCCGGGAGCTCGAGGGCTCCAGCGCCCGGGCGGTGATGGATGCGGTCCACTCCGTCCGCTCGGCCCTCGAGGGGCTCGGGGTGAGCCTTGACCCGGGAGGCAGCTCCGAGGCGGCGCCGGCGACGCTCGCGGCGGCTGTGCGTTTTCTTAACGCACAAGTCTCTGTGATCCCGGAGGCCGCCGATGCCCGAGCACGGGGCCAAGCGATCCCGGTGGTGGTTGCCGCGGCAGGGCTTGTGGAGCACCGGGGGCCCGGCGCCCGAGCAATCGGGGGCCGGATCCCCTGGTGCTTTCCCGAGTTCTTCGAGCCTTCCCGGCGAGAAATGGAGCAGCTCACCGGTGGCTTCTACGACCGGATCATTCGGGTGCGATTCCCTGCGCCGGCGCCTCCAGGGGCGGACGCCACAGCTCCGGTGGGAGCCTCCCGGGGGGAGGACACCAACGAACAAGTATGAGCCTCCCCCTAGGCCTTTAGATAGGACCCTTTTTTGCTTTAGGGTTTTTGCTCCTGGTAGCTTCTTAGCAGAAGCCCCGGACATTTGTACAACAATATTTTGATGCAATAGAAACGAAATTTTTTGCTAAGTCTGAATTGAATTTACCAGGCACCCCGGGAGGTCGCTCCCGGGACAGAGCCCCCGAGGCTTGAGCGCGATCTTAGGGACGCCCCAATGTTGCGAGGGGCATCCCCGGAGGTGGGGCCCCCAGGCTCCGGCGGTTGTCACCCGGGGGATGCCCAAGCTGCCTTTATTTTGTTAAGTCTCTTCTCCGGGGGACATGGCAGGGGTGTCTCCCGGGAGCCAATCCGGTTGCGGTGGCTTCCGGAGTGGCACCTGGACAACTTCGACAACCACCGCACTGAACTATCCCCTCCGCGACCGGGGTCCCGAAGGGTTCCCCCGCTTCGAATACTTCCACCGGCGGACTATGAATATTGGCCCGAAGATTTGCTCCGGGAAGCCCAGTGTCGTATACGAAGCTTGTATCAAGACTTGGCCCGGGAGTTATCAGAGGACCTCCTGGATTATTAGGTGTAGGAGCCTTCCGGGTTGCACTCCGGGTTGTACCGTGTTTGATGTAGCAATGCCCACCGGAGGGGGAAGATATCCTCCGGTTAAATTTTTTTAACAAAGCTAAGTTTGCTTGTGTACATTGTGAATTCTCAAATGGTCCAGAACAGGGTGATCCCCGGGTACAAGTTACCCCCCCCCCCTCCAGAGCAGGCCGGAGGGTAACTCCGCGTGCTGTGGAGGTGACAAAGCCCCTGGGGTAAGAATTTCCCAAAAAATTTTCCAAAAGTTCTGGTGAGAAATTTCCCGGTCGCCGTGAGAACAGGGGGCCGGGTAAAACTTCCAGGAACAATTTTTCGAAAATCCTGGTGAGGAATCGTCCAGTCACTGTGAGAACGGGGAGTTGGGAATGAGTTCCCTAGGAGACAGTGTCCGAGATCTCCGGGAATTTTTCCAGGAGAAAGTCTGAAATCCCCGGGAATAATCTTTCTGGGAGAAAACCCTCCGGTCGCCGTGAAAACGGGGAGCCGAGAATAATATCTCCGATAAATAGTATCTGACAAAATCTAAAATTCCCAGGGAATTTTTCCGGGAGAAAACCCTCCGGTCGCCGTAAAAACGGGGAACCGGGACTGAGATTTCTGAGAAAAAAAATATCTGAGAATTCCATCTCGCTAAGGAGACAATCGACTCCTGGAGGAGGATGCGCCCGATAACGGGTCTGAGTGTTTGAGGAGGGAACTAGTCTCTCAAATTGACTCGTTACCGCTGTCCTTGAGGACTGGGTTGCCGCTTACACCCTCAGTCCACGAGGGGTGATCGTAAGCCACCCTACGGGAGTGGGACTCCCGTTGTAGGGACTTGTTGGGTCGTGATAGCCCACTTCCTCACGGAGAGGGCATCTTCACGGGGAGGGCATCACCGTGAGAGACGGTAAAGTAAAGACCTGCAGTGAGCTAAAGCTGAGGAAAAAGCCAATTGTATTGATAATGAGTTAAGATACAACGCCTCCCCCCGCAAGATCGCGACGGGGGAGGGGATGGTGAGTACAATGTCGCCCTCCCCTCCAGCGTAATCGCTCTGGGGAGGGGACGAGCCTGTAGGTTAGACGTAGAACTTGCGAAGCAAGCGTACGTTCCACGTGTGCTTCAGCTCCTGCTCTTGAAGGTTGGAGAGCTTGTAAGCCTCCGAGCCCAGGACTGCTGAGATCCTGTAGGGGCCTTCCCACTTGGGGGAGAGCTTGCCCTGGGCTTGGGGGTTTGTGACGCGCTTGAGGGCGAGGTCCTCGAGGCGGAAAGCCCTCTTGCGGACGCGTTGGTTGTATCTGCGCGCCATTTCGCGCTCGTAGATGGCGTGGCGGAGGAGCGCTCGGTTGCGTTCCTCTTCCATGAGGTCGACCTCCAGTCGCTGATTTGCTTCATTGGTGTGGTACGTTGCGGTCGTAGCTCTGTCTAGGAGCTCGACCCGCAGTGACCGGAAACCAATTTCCGGGGGAAGAACCGCCTCGGCCTCGTATACAAGGGAGAAGGGGGTGCGTCCCGTCGCCCGGCTCGGGCTCGTTCGCATGGAACAGAGGATACTCGGGAGCTCCTCCACCCACGCACCCCATTTGGAGGCAGCTTGCTTGAGCCGTCGGTGTAACCCCTGTAGGATCACGCCGTTGACCCTTTCGATGGCCCCGTTGCTCTGGGGGTGAGCTACTGAGGTGAAGTGGATGGTGAGACCCAAGCCTTCGCAGAATTCCCAAAAATATACCGAGTCAAATTGGGTCCCGTTATCGACAGTGATTTCTCGGGGGACCCTGAAACGACATACGATATTCTTCCAGAAAAACCGTTGTACCTCTCGAGACGTGATGTTGGCCAGAGGTTCGGCCTCTACCCACTTTGTAAAGTAGTCGACCGCACCCACCGCATAGTTGTAGCCCCCGGGCGCTTGGGGAAACGAACCAAGGAGGTCCATCCCCCAGTGCGCGAAGGGCCAAGTGATGGGGATAGTCTGCAGCGTTACAGGGGGAAGGTTCAAACCCTTAGCCATCTTCTGGTAGGCCTCGCACGCGGAGACAAGGTCTCGCGCGTCGCGAATCACCGTGCGCCAATAGAAACCCTGGCGAAGGGCCTTGGCCGCGATGGCACGCGGGGCCAGATGAGACCCGCAGCTTCCCGAGTGAATGACCTGGAGAAGCCGGAGCCCTTCCGGCTGTGGGAGGCAACGGAGCAAGGCGGAAGCCCCCTGCTTGTAAAGCTTCCCCTCCAGCAGGAGGTACACCTGAGCCTTTGCTCGGTGATGCTTGGGCTCGGTCTCGTTGGGAGGGTCTCCCTTCCCCTTGATGAAGGAGATGAGGGGATCCATCCAAGACGAAGTCCGGGTGATCTCGGCGACTTCCGGGACACAGGATCCATCCACTGAGGGCTTCGCGATGATCTCCAAGAAAGCCCCTTTTGGGAGCGGTTCCCAGGCGCTAGCTGCCCGAGCCAGGCATCGGCCTGGTGGTTGTCCCTCCGCGGGATGTGTCGGGCCTCTAGGCCGTCGAAGTGCTTCTCCATCTTGCGCACCTTCTGCAAGTAGAGGCTCAAGTTCGCGTCATGGCACAAGTAGGACTTGTCCATTTGACAAACTACGAGCTGGGAGTCTCCTTTTACTAGAAGGCGTCGAATCCCCAGGGAGCGCGCGAGGCGTAACCCAAGGAGCAAGGCCTCATATTCAGCAACGTTGTTCGTGGCAAGGAACTCGAGCCGCACCGCATACTCCAGTTCCCTCCCCTCGGGGCTCTAGAGGACTACTCCTGCGCCGGCCCTGGTGAGACATAGGGATCCATCGAACATGAGTGTCCAATGGTCACTGTGTCGGGGCGGTGCGGGGAGATTTTCGTCCCCGGGCCTGGAGGCAGGAGTCCATTCCGCCACAAAGTCGGCGAGGACTTGCGACTTGATGGCGGAGCGCCCCATGAGGGAAAGGGAAAAGGGGGCAAACTCGGCCCCCCACTTTCCTATCCGGCCGGTGGCTTCCTTGTTCCAGAGCACCTCCCCCAAAGGGAGGGACGACAGGACAGTGATCGGGTGCCCCAAGAAGTAATGACGAAGCTTCCGGGAGCCATTAGAAGGGCGTAGCAGATCTTCTCTATCTCTGTGTACCGAGTTTTAGCCCCTTGGAGGGCTTCACTCACGTAGTACACGGAACGCTGTTGCCTATCTTGCTCCTTTACCAATACCACACTTACGACGACCAGGGTCGCGGCGAGGTAAAGGAGCAAAGGCTCTTCCGGAGACGGGCTCACGAGCATTGGGGGGCTCATGAGATACTTCTTCAAATCGTCGAAGGCCTCCTGGGCCTCGGGGGTCCACCGGAACCCTTCGAGTCCCTGGAGGATTTTGAAGAATGGGAGGCCTCGTTCCCCCGACCGCGAGATGAAGCGACTCAGCGTGGCCAAGCGGCTGGTGAGTCATTGAACGTCTTTGACAGAGCGCGGTGGGGGCATGTCCAGGAGTGCCTGGATCTTTTCGGGGTTGGCCTCTATGCCCCGCTGGGACACGAGGAAGCCCAGGAGCTTCCAAGTTGAGCTTCAACCCGTATGTGCGGAGGTTGCGGAAGGTCTCCGCTAAGTCGTTGATGTGAGCAGTCGCGTGGGGACTTTTGACGACCGCGTCGTCGACGTAGACTTCGACGTTGAGACCGATCTGGTCCTTGAGGACCAGCGTCATGAGTTGCTGAAAGGTTGCTCCAGCGTTCTTTAGCCCGAAGGGCATGTGGACGTAGCAGAAGGTCCTGAGGGGAGTTATAAAACTTGTCTTTTCCTCTTCCCCTTCCGCCATCCAGACTTGGTGATAGCCCGAATACGCGTCCAGGAAGCTCATCAACTCCCATCTCGCGGTCGAGTCGACCAGCTGGTCGATTCGCGGGAGCGGGAAGTTATCTTTGGGGCAAGCGCGATTGAGGTCGGTGAAGTCCACGCACATTCGCCACTTGTCATTCGACTTCTTCACGAGGACGGGGTTCGAAAGCCACTCGGGGTGCAAGACCTCCCGAATGAACCCCGCCTCTCGGAGCTTGGCGATCTCTCCCTTGATCGCCTCTTGGCGTTCAAGGGAGAGTTTTCTCAACTTCTGCTTGACCTGGGGGTGACCGGGGGTCACTGCGAGCTTATGCTCGATGACGTCCCGGGTGACTCCTCGCATGTCAGAAGGCTTCCATGCAAAAACGTCGGAGTTCTTACGCAAGAAAGCTGCGAGTTGCTCCGCGTGCTCCTCGTAGAGACCGCCCCGATCCTGACAGTTTTGTCCCCGTCGTCTGGGGACAGTGGGACCTTCCGGAGGTCCCCTTCTGGACGCGGCTTGGTGAGGGACCTCCTGGAAGGTATTGCGGCGGCGTCTGGCTCCGGGGGAGAGGCCTTCCCCCCCAGGGTTTTGATCATGTTGACGCTCCCTATCATTGCGGCAGTGCGCTCATATAAAGCGCGGGCCACGTCTTGGTCTCCCTGGGCGGTGATCACACCGTGAGGCCCGGGGATTTTTACACAGAGGTAACTCTGGTGGATTGCAGCCCCCAAGCGGTTGATCGTTGTCCTCCCCATGATTGCGTTGTAAGAAGAGGGGAGGTCTACCACATCAAACCGGACCATCTCTGTCTGGTAGTTGTTTGGGGTGCCCAAGGTCATGGGGAGATCCACCTTCCCCACGGGGTGGATCGTCTTCCCCGGGACGAATCCCTGCAAGAGTCCTGCTGCGGGCTGCAGTAGCTTCTCGTCCACCTGCATCTCCCTAGACACCTTTAGGTATAGGATGTCGGCGGAGCTTCCACCATCCACGAGGATGCGGGCCACGTGGTAGTTGTAGATGGTAGCGGAGACGATGAGCGCGTCATCATGGGGGAAGTGAACCCCACGTGCGTCTTCTACCTTAAAAGTGAGGGGGACGTCCGACCACTTGGGTGGCCGAGACGTATGCAGCACCCCCACCACCTTTACTTCGCGTGCGTATTCTTTGTGCTGACGCTTAGAGTCCCGCCGGGAGGCGGACCCTCCCATGATGACGTTCACACACCTTTGGGAGGTTTGGAAGGGGAGAGTCTCTAACGGCTCCCCTTCCCGTGCTTGTCCCTGTTGTCCCCCGCGGGGGCAGGAAGGGCCGGTAAGGCCTCAGCGCCGGCTGAGGGGGCAAGGAGGCACGAGTCCCCCCTGCCCATGCTGGTCGAGGAATGCGACGAAGTGTTGGAGCAGTTGGTGGCATTCCCGGGTGGCATGGGTATTGAACTTGTGGAAGGTGCACCACAGACCTTCCCTGCCTCCAGCCACTGGGCTTTCACGACTGCGGGACGACTGCCCTCCCCCACGACCTTTCGGCTTGGGGAAGGGGCGGTTGCCCTTGGAGGCATCTCGCGAGCCGCCTCCGCCCTCGAGGACAAAGGTGTCCCGAGGCTGTGACTCGCTATGATTGCCCCCCTTGGGGCGTTTGAGGGGGTCCCTGGCCCCCCCAGTCGATGGGGGCAGGGGCCCCCTGGTTCTTCTTTCAGAGGTCATCCTCCTTGGCCCGAGCGTACTTCTCGGGTACGGTGAAGAGCTCGTCGGCAGAGGAGGGGCAGCTTTGGGAGAGTCTCCGGTGGAGCTCCCCTGGGAGGATCCCGCTCTTGCACGCCTCAATAACTGTTGAGTCAGGGACGTGAGCTACTTTGCTCTTGACCTGAGCAAAGCGCATGAAGAAGCTGCGGATGGCTTCCCCCATCCTCTGCTGGACAGTGTACAGCTGCGAGGAATCCAAGGGGCGCACATAGTTCCCTAGAAATTCGCACAGAACTCGCGTTTGAGCTACGCGAAGGACTTTATGGAGCCGGCCTTCAGGTTGTAGAATCACGAACGGGTGATCCTGTCAGGTAGAGGGGGAAGACATTGCCCTGAACTGTCTCATCCCCCCCAACCGCCGAAATGGCGGTGGAATACATCTGCACAAATTCATAAGGGTCGGCCTCACCGTTGTAGTGTTCGACGTGCGGTGGACGGTAAGGCCGCGGCCATCGAATGCACCGGAGTCTGCGGCTGGTTAGCACCTTCCACCTCCCGGGGAGAGTCCTGGTCGCTGTCCCCTTTGACAAGGGACGCGTGCTTGTTGTCGGAGTCGGGAAGGGGCCCAAGAGGGCTGCCGTCATGGTGGTAGTGCCGCTTTTACACTGGGTTGGTGGAGCTGACCTCCAGGACGTCCGAACACCTCCCCGTGGCAGTTGGTTCTTCGGCGGGTCTCTTTCCCTGGCCAGGGCGAGAGCGGGGCTCCCCGCGTCCACGACCCGGGGGAGGCTCCTCCCCAGACTTGGTGGTACGCATTTGCTTAACCTCCTCCCGAGTGAAGCGGACTTGATCCACCGGGGGAGCCCTCGGGGGTGGCCCCGGGGGAGGAGGGAGCTCATGCGCGTCCACTGCGGGTGCGGGAGGCGCAACCGGGGCGTGGGTGGAATTCATTACCGGCCAATCCCCGGTAGTACCGTTCGGAACAGGAGAGTGGGGGCCCTGCCGGGGAAGGTCCGGCGACGGCACAGGAGTCGCCCGACGGGCCACCTCCGGAGCAACGGACATAACCGGCGGGGAGAGGCCGGCGTCCAGTCCCGGGAATGCCCTTGGCGCGGAGTGAACCATTGGCATGGGGAAGACCCCGGGGATGGGGTAAGTCCCTGGCCCCGGGAACTCCCCCGAGGTTGGGAATGCTCCGGATGACGGGCCCGCCGGAGCGTAACCCCCACTGGGACCACAAGCGCCGGGAGCGACCTGACCTCCGAGGAGCGGAGGGGCCACCGGATGTCCCATAAACGGGGGCATTGCCCCCATGAACGGGAACTGTGGGTAGATGGGGGCCGACGGCCGCGCCAGGACGCGGAGGAGCTCGTCCATCGAGCGTTGGGCCAAGCGCTGGCCCTCCACTAGAGCTTCGAGCAGTGCGTCCTGGGAAGTTTGCGGAGCCGCCGGGGGAAAGCCGATCCCCCCGGGAGCGTCCGAGGTCGTCGGGTTGAACCCGAAGCCCTGTCTGCTAGAAATTACCGGGAGAGTTAAAGGTGGTACCTGGATTTGGCCATGTCTGGGCGGTAGCGCCGGGACGGCCGCACTTTGGAGGGTGGCGCAAGGTCACTGGGACCGGCGTCACCGGGAAGGGTGTGAGCTCTCGTTCTTGGGGGAGCCATGGCGATTCGTCACGAGTCCCCACAGATGACGCCAACTGTCGTGGTGTTGCGAATACCCCGGTAGGTTTAGTTGAAGTCCCTAGCAAAGAAAAGACGACGCGAGCTGACCGCGTGACCAGTCCTCTCCCGTCAGACAAACGCAGCAAATAACACGAAGGTTTATACAGGTTCGGGCCTCAGTGGAGACCCTAGTCCCGTCGACGTGCTCCCAACTGAAGTTGGCTAAGGGAGCTCTCTCGGGGGAGAGATGACTCCAAAGCATGCCTGTTTGACTGTCTATTAGAGTAGAAATGAATTGTCCTCCCCACATGAGGGGTTACAAGGGCTTATATAGGCCCAAAAGATGCAAAAAGACTCAACTACCCCGCTTGCCACCGTTGGATCGAGGGGTACAAGCATCCTTCTCCCGGTCAGGAGCCTTGGATGTTGACAGGTGTCCGCCAGTTCCCGAGGTGCTTCTCGTGTGATCCTCACATGACCCGGAACCGGGGACCCTTGTCTTCAGGAAAATGGCGGCGCCCGGGATAAGCCACCGGGGTGGCCTTGTCCCTGGGCAAAAGGCGGCGCCTGTGACAAGCCACCGGGGGGTCTTGTCCCTGGGCAAATGGCGGCGTCCAGGAATCTTGCCTCTTACCAGGACTTGATCCCGTAGAGATTTCCCCCAACAAGGCCCTTCAGCCACATGCTCCCAGCGGTCGTCCTACTGCCCCGCCTACTCGATGGTCACCCTTCAGCTCTCATCGACGTCCACCACAGCATCTTGCCCCCAACAGAGGGCACCATTAGATTGATTACTTGTATGAACTTTTGTATTCATCATAATTATGGTTATATAAATTTTTCCCTTCCACTGCTAGTCCAGCAAAACTAAACACTGTGACAAAAAAACTAAACACCACAACTAAAAGGCTTTTCAGTGTAACATCGCATCAACTTTCTAGTGATACAACAATTTAAGCTTCCTAGCATAGCGTTCCATCATCCATTTAGTGATACATTGAATCAACAACAGCCTTTTAACGTAGAGATGTAACACACGGCACGAGCCTGTCGGGTCAGAGGCTTTTTCCGTGCCGTGCCGGCGCCGGCCCATGGGCTGTTGTGCCAGATCGAGTCGGCCCGTTTGCTCAGTGGAGTGGCCCGCCACGGGCACGGCCCGTTTCGTCCTCGACTCCTCGTTGTCCTCCTCTGCCCTTCCGCCAGCCCCGTCGGCCCCTCCTCCTCGTCGTCCTCAACTCCTCGTCGTTGTCATCATCCTCCTCTGGCAACACAACACTATCTCCAAGCAGCAGCAGCCGGAGAAGGAGGAGGGGAGTTCAGCGATGATCTGGTGGCCCAGATCTACGACTCGGGTGGAGCAGATCCGGCGGATCTGGCGACGAGGAGGGCGTGGTGGCACCGGCGTGCGGTGGCCCAGATCTGCGGTGTGGCAGTGCCAGGAGGGCGCGGCGGCTCGGAGGGCGTGGCGGTCGGGGAGAGGACTAAGGAGCTCCCTCAGGCAGAGGAGGCAGAGGAGCAAACAGTGTCGGGCCGGCCCGCGTGCTACCGGGCCGCTCTGTGCCGTGCCAGCCCGGGCACAGCCCGCAATATCGTGTCGTGCTGTGCCCGTCCGTGGGCCGGGTTTTGGGGCACGGCACGGCCCATTATAATTCGTTCTAGGCCGTGCCGCGTGCCAGGCCAAAAAGCCGTGCTTTGGGCCGACCCAGCCCAAGTTACACCTCTATTTCAACGTAACATCACATCAACTTTCCAGCATAATATCGCAACTTTATACAGATACATCCAAGCAACATTTTTTCGAAACGTCAAATCAACATTACAATTATTCACGTTCAACATTCTATAAATTCCACCATACAATCATCAAAGTTGAACTAACTCTTTGCTACTACCCTATCAACATGGCTGTCGATGATTGGAACTCTGGGTCTCTTTGTCGATCTTATGCAAGAGGTCATCGGTTGTTCTCCTGAAGGCACGCCCCATGATCTCTCCTAACCACCCCGGAGTGGTAGCTGTGAGGTCATGGGTGTGGTAGTTGCCGTAGATCATGGGAATGTGGCGGTTTGGCAGTCTTGACTCGGTCGTCGTGGACCCATCCTATCGTCTTAATCTCCTTCGACGATTACCTTGTTAGGGACTTATGATTATCTCGGGAATAATCATAAGGATCATGATGAGGTAATGTTTAAGAGGTGATCACGTAGTACTGCGACCACGGTAATGAGATCAGTTCTTGTATCTGCGAGAAAGGATGGTCGTAGGGACTATCTTTGCGCCTATACTGCTCTCAGATACAGCATAAGACATGGGTTCTGCGATAATAAGTGTCTTGAATTTGCACAAAATAAGTATGATTTTTGAATTATATCTAGAATGCCCTTGGATACCCAATGTTTCTTCCTCTGGACCTTAACAACCATAGGGAGGACCGCGGCCATAGTCACGTGCGACCATGGGGCGCTAGCGTGACTAGGGAGTCTTAAAAATAGCTAACAATCCTCGTCATCTAGCCCCCAATTTGAAGTGACAAAGGCTCACTTAAATGGTGTGTCGCTTCGAATTCTTAACAATGCTTCGTCTCTTAGAATTCCCATGTTGTGTTATGCTGGTGATGGCTTCGGTACGTCTCGGGGAATGAGCTGCAGGCACTAGGGAGGATTTCAAGTTCCCGCACCATGCCCTAGGCCAAGAAGTTGAAGCGTCACCTAAATGAGTCTATAAATAGCCATTATTTTGCTGTGGAATTTCTAACTTCTTGACAAATATCTCTAAGTCTCAAACCTTTCATCTCTATATCCCTCTGTACCAATGGCATCTCTGAGTCAGATTGGTGAGGAAATTGGAGAAAAGAATGTTGAGGCTTTGAGAGTATGGGGGACTAGCGTTGCACCTTCGTCTCAAGAGGTAGTCCTCTCTTGGTACATTGGCGCAAGATTTCTTGAAATGTAGTTTTTCTAAAAACCTTTTTCCTAATGCATCCACTTGACAACTTGACCGTCTCAAGGAAACGAGGCCGTGATGATCTTGGATCGTCTGGGGGATTTTCATCGAAGAGGCCAATGCAGCTTGATGAGCTAGCTGCATACCAGGCTTCATCCCAAGCATCCCCTGGAACTATGGCTCAGGTGTAGCCCATGGCCACACAAGCTTCGCCTTAATCTCCCTTCTTGACGGAGGATGAGGAAGCCCTAGGCCCTGCTGCAGCCGCTTTGCCCTTATCCTCCTCAGTAAGGACTCTCGATCTTCTGGACTCATCCTAGTTGGTAGATTCTTACCTTGGAGTGAGTTGATTGTGTTGCACAGAGCCGTGAATCCTGGGAAGAGCTAGACAAGGTGAAGGCCGAGCTACGGGCTCTCCAGGAGGAGCACAAACTCCTTGGGGAGAAGTACGCCCGGCGGGGGCTCGATTTGGATGACTTCTTCAAGCGTGTCGAGTGTTTGAAGGCAAGTTTTGATTGGGACAAGGAGACTGCAAGGCAGGCTCGACAAAAAGAGCATCTTGTGTGCAAAGAGAAGCACGCGCAGACGTAACCATCGCCGGTTGTGGTCTCACCACGAAGGATACCCTCGCAAAACTGAGGGAGGTCGTGGGGCTCCTTGAAGTGTATGTAGTTGACCCTAAGAAGGACAACTTGTCACTGGAGGAGTCCTGCGTCCTGACTGCAAGTCAAACCGACTTTATTTTAGACACAGCTAGGGCTAAGGCCAATCCTTAGCATGGCCCTTTGTATTTTTTTGTTTTTCTAAATAATGGAAAAAATTAATGAAGAATTAAGTTTTCTCATGTCAATTTTTTACTTTTTGTTTATGAATTATGTCTAGTATTTTCTTAGACTTCTATATTATTTCTTTCCTTGGCTCTTGGCGACCGTGGAAAAGTGTACGTGCTGTGTGTGATTACGGAATGACTATCGCGATCATGGAAAGGTATGTGCACTGCGTGCGATCACGAAATGACTATCGCGATCATGAGATGATTGTCACAGCATGGTCACGCCCGGTCATGAAAGTGGCAATCTTTATCTGCTAGCCCCCGAAGTCGAAGTGAAAAAGGCTTTCTTTTGACTGAAAAAGGCGTTTGAGCTTCTTAAAAGGCGTCTTTTCCGTTCGACTTCCTATTGAACACTCGCTAGGAGTGCGCGTGTCAGGTTATATTTGATGGGCATCTAATGTGAAAAACACTTTTTCCACGCGGCGTGAATCGTGGTGAAGGACCTGAGGGAAGTGGGTTTTTAAAACCTTCGTTCTGAGCCCTAGCTTCTCACCGAAGTCTCATTGAAATTTTATAAGTTTTTTGCTTAGCCTTAGTTCGTAGCCATCATCGTCCTCCACCAAAGACCCACCCTGATGGCATGTTAGACAAGATCCAATCACCAATCGGAGGAGAGTTTGCTGGCGTTGGAGGCCGATGGTTATCTTCCCGCTAGGTCGCTAATTCCATGGAGACCTGCTGGGGACAACGAAGAGAGCCCTGAAGTGTGGGAGGGCGAGTTGGTGATGTTCGAGGACTTCTTACACTGCGGCTTTCGTCTGCCGGAGAGTGATTTCTTGTGGGAGGTTCTCGCTCATTTCGATTTGGAGTTGGTGAATCTGAACGCCAACTCTATGTTGATCCTCGCCACCTTCCAACATTTGTGCAAGGCGTTCTTGGGGGTTTTGCCCAGTGTTGTACTTTTCCACCAATACTACTTCCTGGCGATGTCGAAGGGCACGGCGGGGCCGGGGTGTGTTTACTTTCACCTGCGGGAGTGCATAAGAGGTACTAGAGGTGGTTCTACTGCACCGCGCCTGAGGAGAGTCATCTCTGGTTCACCGATCGGCAGCCAGAGAAGAGCAAGGAGAAGGATATTGCCCCTACCCTTGACGAAGAGCAGAAGAAGCAAGCCCAGGTATTGAGGTGCCTTATAGATATGGGCTTGACTGCTTGAGACGTGATCCTTGATTTTGTGAAAAATCGGATCAATCCATTGAAGAAGAGGGATCACCCCGCGTGGGAGATCAAAACAAGGGAGGATGCTACTAGGGATGGCAACCCTGGTAAGTCGACAGGACATGTGTTTGTTGTTTTACTGTTTTGGATGTGTTGGTTAACATTTAGCATTGTCCTGAGTTGGCCGCTTCCGATGTCGCGGTAAGGGCCAGCAACCTGTTGAAGGCTTTTAACCCGGCTGAGGAAGGCGACCAAAGTGCGTCAAGGCCGGAGAGCCTTGTTGGGAGCACTGACGAGGTTGTACAGACGCGCCGAAAGGTATGCTTTGTTCGACAAACTAGGACAAGTCGTGCCATTGAGGTAAGGCTAACTAATGAAGATGTTGATTTGTGTAGTTAGCCGAGGGCCAAGTGGTGGGGACGAAGAGGCCCCTGGGTGATGAAGGTCCTTCTAGTGGCTCCTCAAAGGAGGGAAAGAGGACCCTGAAGTCCAAACAGCCCAAGGCTCCAGCTTTTAGCAAAGAGAAAGTGCTGATGGCTGCTGGGGTGGCTTCGTCCAAGGCAACTGCAACCGGATCGAAGGCGGCTACAGTAAACCTTCGTACCCCTTATACCCCAATTAGCACAATGGGGAATCACTTCTTGCTTGTACAGGGGGAAGGAAGCGAGGAGGAGGATGAGACTCCCCTAATCCTTCGAAGGAGAAGGTTGGTAGAGCCGCTAAGGAAACCCGCGCTCAAAGCGCTGTCCTCGCTATTGTCTCCCCAAAGCAGGGGGTCAAGCTCCCAAAATCTTCTAGGGCTTGGCATCATGTAAATAGTTACTCTCTAGCTAAGTCACATTGCGTAGTTAGGAATAGTTTTACCAATCATGAATCGAATGCACAAGACTCCCTCGACCTTGACCGTATCTACTCTAGCGAGTGAAGCGGAGCCAATTTTTGTCGGGGGGAAGGGACTACTATGGCAGGTGTTCCTGCCATGAGCGGTACCGCAGTAGAACCAATGGCCACAATGGAGGCCCCTACAACTACTGACTTTGTACCATTGCCCGACGTCATTGACGAGGTGGTTGCGGATAAACTATGTATCGAACCCATTGATGACAAAGGAGCTGAGGTCGCAACGGCGACCGCGACCGCAGACATGGATGCATCTTCCATGCCGCTGGTTGATGAGGTTATGTAGTGCCTCGTGCCAGAGATAATCACCAAAGCTCAGAGCTCCAGGCCGGTGCGAGGTGGTGCGCCTTTTCTGAGCCAAGGGGTTGGATCGGAGAAATTATTGGAAGATCTTTTGGAGGTAAGAGAAGTTCTTACACCAGGTTATTCAGCATTCGTTTGAGTTTCTTTTAAGGTCTGCTGAATGTTTGTCGGCAGAACTCTGCCCACAGTGCGATCATGGTTGGTCTGCTGATAGAGCGTTTCAAGGTCGTCCAAGCGGAGCATGACCTCATAAAGCAGTAAGTTTCTTGCTTTACCTTTAGTCCTTGTATGGACCAGAATGTTAATCTCTAGTATTGTCATAGGCAAAACTCTGCTTTACTAGAAGACATTGCCATGGTGCGCAACAATGAAGGGGTTGCAGTGGCTGAGGCTTTGAGGGAGAAAAATGAGAAACTCTCAGACACCCTCGCATCCTTGGAGGAGAAGACACGATCATGTGATGTTCTCCAAGGGGAAAGAGAGAGCCTTGCATCGGCGTGCGGCAAAATGCAAGCCGATGTTGATCGACTTTATCGGATACATGAGTATGTTTCCTTCTTTGAGCAGGTCAAAGAGAAATAAATCGCAAGCTGACCGAGGAGAGGGATCAATTCGAAGAGAAGTTTATCAGGCGTGGACACGACCTACAGAAGCTTCACAATATTATTAACCACCTCCGATTGGCCAGCGACAAGGCCAAAGAGAAAACAGAGTTAGCTCTCAGCGAGAAGGAGAATTTGGAAAGGATCATCGAAAACTGCCGCCTCACTGAGAAAAATACTTTGGCCAGTCTAAAAGAAGTTGCAGACTCATTTGATGTAGAAGTTATCAATCCTGAAGGGGATGACTTATCACTTGCCGAGTCCTACAACCTGGTTGTCGCTCAGTCCGACTTGCTTGTTGCTAACATTCCAGAGTTTGTAAGGAAGCGCAGGCAGACAATGAAGACTGATGTCAGTGACGTGGCCTCTACTTTACTTTGCAAACTTAGACAACACCACGGCCCGGATTTGGACTTGAGGCCAGCGGTGGAAAGCGTAACATTTGACAATGAGGACCAGCTGGACGCGATCAGGGCCAAGGTCAAAATTCTTGTAGAGAAACTGTTACATGATCTCGACCTTCGTTGATGTATTGTACTCTCTGGCAATGACTATTCAAATGCAATGACTTTTCTTTAGTTATTGTACCTTGCAAATACACATGATTAGTAGTATTAACAAAAACTAAAAAATTCTTGAACATAAAAACTGAATGTTACAATTAATATTCCCCTAGCCCCCTCCTATGATCGATAATATTAGAAATGTAGTATGTTGATCGCAGGATTGAGATGGCTTGGTCAATATGAGTATTGAAAAACTAAGAGCTGAGTCACAACATAAAGTGTGAATTAGATGTCATGGTCTGATCGACTTGAGAGCACGTTATTACGAAGTCATAAGGTTATTGCTAATTGACAGCCACTCGAATGATCAGAACATGCTAGCAAGTTTCTAAAGCATTGAGAAATAACTTATAAAGAAATGTCTTATCTAGATGTGACCATAAGATTGTCCAGCGAATCCGCTTAATCATCATAGTGAGGTGCTTACTGCGATCAGCCCCCGGGCATAGCCCGATGGAGGGAAAATGGGAATATAACCATAGCGAAAAAATTGTAACAAGAAATGAAAAAGGTATTGACAATGGGGAAGGAAAAAGTACTTACACGTAAAACTTGCGTAGTTGGTCGACGTTCTAAGTATTGGACAGGACTCTGCCATCTTCCATAGCTAATCTTGCCGATCCAGGTTGCGGCATTGAAACCACAATATAGAGACCTTCCCATTGGGGGAAAATTTATGGCGATTAGATTGATTTTGGATCTTTCCTAAAACTAAATCTCCCACGTGAAGGCTACGTGGTCGCACCATTTTGCTGTGATATTTGCACAAGGCTTGTAAATATGCTGCAGACCTAAACAATGCTTGATTGCGCTTTTCTTCTAGAAGGGCGAGTTCATCTTCGTGTGTTTCGGTTGAATTTGTTGTATCGAAGCTAGTCACGCGAGGGGAGCCAAGTTGTATTTCACTTGGCAACATGGCTTCGGCACCAAAAACCAGTTGGAAAGGCGTGTCGCCTGTTACTCTACTGGATGTGGTACGAAGAGCCCATAGAACGGAATAGAGTTCATCTATCCAAGCCCCTGAGCGTATCTTAAGGCGGTCGAACACGTGTTCTTAACCCCTTGAATTATTTGCCCGTTGGCATGTTCAACTGTCCCGCTGCTTTGCGGATGGGCAATGGAGGCGAAGCAAACCTTGGTACCAATATCGTCACAATAGTCGAGGAAAAGAACACTAACGAATTGTGAACCATTGTCTATGATGAGGCAATTTGGGACACCAAATCGCGTCATGATGTTCTTGTGAAAGAACTTTTGCGCCGCAGTGGCTGTAATGGTTCAGACAAGTTTAGTCTCGATCCATTTGGTGAATGTGTCAATGGCTACAAACAGGAACTTGTATCCATTAATTACTTGGGGCATTGGTCCCAGTATATCTATTTCCCATACGGAAAATGGCCATGTTAATGGGATAGCTTGTAATGTATATGCCGGCTGATGAGTTTGCCATGCATGAAATTGACACTGGGGGCATGTCTTGACCAAGTGCCTGGCATCTTTAGTGTCGTAGGCCAGTAATACCCTTGTCGAAAGGCTTTTCCGACCACTGTTCGGTAGAAGGCATGTGCAGTGCGGCCCTTGTGGATATCTCTCGGAAGGATTTGCCTTCTTCTGAGGTACGCAACGCATGAGTACTCCTTGTGTGTTCTTTTTGTACATGGTTCCGTCGACCAGTTTGTACATGCGTGCTTTTCTAACTAACCGATCAGCATCGGTTTTGTCCTCGGGCAAGGTCACATGTGCAAGATAAATTCTCAATGGTTTGATCCAATCTGCTTCTTGCTCGAGAGCGGCGAAGTTAGTCATCGCCTCTGTCGTCTCAGTGATCGAGGAATGTTTTAAGTGTTCGATGAACACTCCTGCCGAAGCGGATGCGCTTGAGGACCCAAGTTTCGATAACTGGTCAGTGAGAGTATTGTCTCTTCTTGACACAAATTGGACTTCAAAATTTCTGAAGTATTTTTCCAATTTCCTCACCTCGCCCAGGAAACGAGCCATTGCCTCGTCAGAGGTGCTGTACTGCTTGTTTACCTGGTTTACAACTAGCTGTGAGTCTCCCCTCACCACTAGCCGATGGACTCCAAGGGATTTGGTTGCTCGAAGCCCAGCTAGAAGACCTTCATGTAGGATCAAGGATGCCGACTAGAGGGGGTGAATAGAAGGCTTTAAAAACTTCAAATAAAAACAACTTTTGCAAAGAGAAGAATCAAATGCAGTTCAATATATTAATAAGAAAAGATTGAGAGAACGAACACAACGATTTTTACCGAGGTCTCGGAGACTCGCCCAGTCTCCCCTAATCCTCGTTGAAGCACTCAAATAAATTGAATCTTGCTTCAATATCTACGAAGGATATTATCCACTATTGGTTGCTCCTTGTCCACTCCGGAAAGGCGAGCACCGATGCCTTTTACAACCTTGGGCCACGCCTCCGAACCATCTAGGTGAGGGCACTCACCAAGAGTAACAGGCAGTAAGGTCTTCTCTAGACCTCCAAACAATCACCGAGAAACTAATACGATGCAAAATGAACTGAACAAAAGCACTCGGTGGATCTGAAAATCACTCAACTTGATCAAAAGATCAAGATTTTATATAAGAAACTAAAGCTCAAGAGTGTATATGATAGAAGGCTACTTATTATGTAAAACAGATGCCCAAAGCCCCTATTTATAGCCTTAAGGATCAAAAGAACCGTTGGACCTAGGGCTGAAAATCAGCAACACAAACTGACAGTCAGTTCACCAAACTGACAGTCAGTTACATACACAACGGCCGACAAAATTTACGGATAAAAAATAGCTAGCCGTTTGTGGTCGTTTATGGAAACTTGAAATCCACAACTGACAGTCAGTTATGCAAACTGACAGTCAGTTCAACCAAAACACCGACCACTTTAAAAGAAAACTCAGATAAAATCAGCTGTGGTCGAAACCCAAACTAACAGTCAGCATGGGCATACTGACAGTCAGTTTAGTACAAAAAATTTTGGCCCGAAAAACATACTCTCTGGACAATTGTCAATTAACACAAACTGACATTCAAACTGACAGTCAGTTCAGCAAACTGACAATCAGCCTGAACAAAAATAGCTATAACATTAAATCCAGAAGTCCAAATGAAGTTTTTAATAGCTCGTTTGAAAGATAATTTAAAGAGCTAAATTTTGTTCAACAGAATCAAAAGCCAGATCTGTCTAGTTATTGATATAAATTACAAAAAACTCTTCTACTATCAAAAACTCAATTGAAAAACCAAATAACTGACAGTCAGTTAAAAACATTCATAACTTTTGATCCAGAAATTCGATTTAAGTGTTTGATAGCTTGTTTGAAAGATATTTTAAAGGACTATATTTTTGTCGACATAAGAAAAAGCCAGATCTGTCTAGATCGTTCTAGAAAAAGCAAAAACGCTTCTATTGTCAAAAATTCAACTGAAAATCCAAATCTTTCAAAACCAAATTCAAATCAAATCCAACCAAAAAGAAATGCAATGCAATGACCTAATTTTCTCGGTTCATGTTGAAAATGTAGAGAGGACTTTGCAACCCTTCTTTATAGTACGGTTAAATCTAAGCAACAAAGTCCTTAACCGATCAACCTCCAAACACCGAGATCAGTAAAAATAAAATCTTAGATTACCTTAGGTCCTTTGCATCTTCATGTTTGCGTCTCGTCTTTGCCCTTTTGCACCTTGTGCTTCTATTTAATGTCGGGTTCATCTTGATCATCTTGCGTGTTTTCCTAAACAAACTCTGTATCAAAAATCTCAGAAGCACATTTAGTCTGAAACACTTTGTTTTCATTAATAATCAAAATTAGGGTTAGCCATAAAGGTCTAGATGCAACAATCTCCCCCTTTTTGATGATTGATGACAATCAGTGTTTGATAAAAGATAATAAATAAAATACTTCCCCTGAGTATATGCATTAGATCTCAAAATGTATCAGAGCATAAACCAACACATATATATATCAGAGCATAGACAGATGTCACATATACACATCATCATACCAATATCAGATCATCATCATGAACATCATGTAAGAAAAGAAACTCAACTCATCCATATAAACCATATCCAAATATATCCAATCATAAAAAGTCATATCCAAAACATAACCATATCTCCATGACATAAATATAAAAGGTCATACAACCAGAATCAAATATAGAAAATACTTCTCCCCCTTTGTCATCAAGCACAAAAAGGCGGGAGGACAGGAAAAACAGACATTTATCTTAGATCAACTAGCATTTGATATATCAATAATGTTCAATTCACCTCTGAGAAAACAGAATCTAGTCTCATCTAGGGGTTTGGTGAAGATATCTGCTAGTTGCATGTTTGTTCTAACATAATTTACATTAATATCTCCTTTTTCCACATGATCTCTAATAAAATGGTGCCGTATTTCAATATGCTTGGTTCTAGAGTGTTGAACAGGATTATTTGTTATTTTAATGGCACTTTCATTATCACACAAGAGTGGCACTTTATCAAATATGATTCCATAATCCAAAAATGTCTGCTTCATCCATAATAATTAAGCATAACAACTGCTTGCAGACACATATTCAGCTTCAGTTGTGGAGAGAGCTACAGAATTTTGTTTCCTAGATGACCATGATACTAATGATCTCCCCAACAGTGAACAGCTACCAGATGTGCTTTTACGATCAATCTTGCACCCAGCATAATCAGAATCCGAATACCCAATTAATTCAAAATTTGCATCTTTCGGATACCAAAGACCTAAACTGGGATAACATTTTAAATACCTAAAGATTCTTTTAAGAGCAATTAAATGACATTCCTTAGGATCAGATTGAAATCTAGCACATAAGCACACACTAAACATAATATCAGGTCTAGATGCAGTAAGATACAAAAGACTACCAATCATAGACCTATAAAGTTTAGAGTCGACCGATTTTCCGCTTTTGTCTATATCCAGATGTCCATTTGTCGCCATGGGGGTTTTGATTGCCTTAGCGTCTTCCATTCCAAAGCTATTGAGTAGGTCCTTCACGTACTTTGTTTGACTCACGAACGTACCGTTCTTGAGTTGCTTGATTTGAAGTCTGAGGAAGAAGCTCAGCTCACCAATCATGGACATCTCAAACTCCCTAGACATCATCTCTCCAAACTCATGACAGAAATGTTCATTAGTAGATCCAAAGATAAAATCATCAACATATATCTGACAAATGAACAAATCTTTTTCAATTTTCTTTGTAAAGAGAGTTGTATCAATCTTTCCAATTTTAAAACCTTTTGATAAAAGAAAGTCTCTAAGTCGTTCATACCAAGCTCGAGGAGTTTGCTTGAGACCATAAAGAGTTTTAGACAATTTAAATACATGGTTTGGGAATTTTGAATCTTCAAATCCAGGAGGTTGTTTAACAAAAACAAGTTCAAAAATTTCACCATTTAAGAAAGCACTTTTAACATCCATTTGAAAAAGTTTGATATTGAAGCATGATGCATAAGCAAGAAGAATACGAATAGCTTCAAGTCTTGCTACAGGTGCAAAAGTTTCACCAAAGTTTAAACCTTCGACTTGAGTGAAACCTTGAGCAACAAGACGAGCTTTGTTTCTAATTACAACTCCATTTTCATCTTGCTTATTTCTAAAAACCCATTTTGTTCCAATTACATTATGATCCTTGGGTCTTTCTACTAAAGTCCAAACTTCATTTCTAGAAAAGTTATTAAGTTCCTCATGCATGGCATTTACCCAATCAGGATCATTTAAAGCTTCATTAACATGTTTAGGTTCTAAAGAAGACACAAATGAGTGATGTTCACAGAATGCAGCAATACGAGAGCGAGTTTGAACACCCTTACTGACATCACCTAAAATTTGGTCTAGAGGGTGATCCTTGGTGATCGTTTGATGTTGCCTTGGTGCTTCATCTTGTACTGCTTCATCTTGATCTTGTTCTGGTGGATCATTGTGAGGTGGTGGTACACTTTGATCAACATTTTCAATGTTGACATCATCTTTTTGATCTTTTTCTCTTGGCTTAATGTCTCCAATGGTTATGTTCTTCATGGCTTCTTGAAGATCTATACCTGAAACTTCACAAGAAACTTGCTCCTTTTGTAAGCCATTAGTTTCATCAAATTCGACATCACAGGACTCTTCAATACAACCAGTATTTTTGTTATAAATGCGATAAGCTTTGCTAGTGGTGGAGTATCCAACTAGAAAGCCTTCATCTACTCTTCTTTGAAATTTACCACCAGAATTTCTTTTCTTAAAAATATAGCATTTGCATCCAAAAACTCGGAAATAAAAAATATTTGACTTACGCCCAATAAGAAGTTCGTAAGGAGTCAAATTAATAAGAGGATGCAAATAAAGCCGATTTATAGAATAGCAAGTGGTATGCACGGCTTCAGCCTAGAAGCGAGTAGGAGTATCGTACTCACTTAGCATAGTCCTTGTCATTTCTATAAGTGTTCGATTTTTCCTTTCTACAACTCCATTTTGCTGTGGAGTGTAGGATGTAGAAAATTCGTGTTTAATTCCGAGAGAGTCACAAAAATCAAATAGAGTTGAATTAACAAACTCTCCACCATGATCACTACGGATTTTCTTGATGGAAAGTTCGAATTCAGTAGAAACACATTTTGCAAAACTTTTGAAAACATCGGGGGTTTCAGATTTTTGAGAAATAAAGAAAACCCAAGTGTAGCGAGTAAAATCGTCAACAATCACCAAGTCTAATTGCTACCCCCGATACTTTGGAACTCAGAAAGTCCAAATAAATCCATATGAAGAAGTTCCAAAGGTTTGCAAGTAGAAAGAATGCGCTTAGTTGGATGTGAAGTAGCTACTTGCTTGCCAGCTTGACAAACGCTACAAGGTTTGCCCTTTTCAAAATTCACATCCTTTAAGCCAACAACCAAATCACGTTTTAAAAGTTTTCTCAATTGATACATTCCAACATGTGCGAGTCTTCTATGCCATAGCCAACCTTTTGAGGTTTGATAGACAAGACATGTTGAAAGAGATGCATCTTTGGAGTGAAAATCAACCAAATAAAGATTTCCAAAATGAAAGCCTTTAAAAATCAAAGAATTGTCTTTTAAACTTTCAACTAAAACTTCTTTGGGATAAAATGTGCAACGAAATCCAAGATCGCAAATTTGTGCAACAGAAAGCAAATTAAAGTTCAAAGATTCAACCAACAAAACATTCAAAATTGAGAGATCGTTTGAGATAGCAATTTTACCCAAGCCTACCACATTTCCTTAACGATTGTTGCCAAAAGTGATCTTTTGATTTTCTCTTGAGTTGTCTTTTAGTAAGGTGAACAACTTCTTGTTACCGGTCATGTGTTCGGTGCATTTGCTGTCTAGCACCCAATGCTTCCCACCGGTCTTGTAGTTTACCTGCATAAAAGAATCAGGTCTTTTTAGGTACCCAAACCTTTTTGGGTCCTTCAATGTTAGCGATCAAAGTTTTGGGCACCCAAATTGATTTCTTCTTTTTATTTAGCATGGGTGCACCAACAAAATTTGCTATAGCATACCCTTTCTTCGACCTTTGAAGCATGTAGCAAGCATCAAAATAGTTTGAAGTCACTAAAGGACAAGCTTCATGCGAATGTTGCCCTATTAAGTGACATGTGGAACATGAAGTTTGAGAGGGCTTTATAAATGAAATGGTATGAGTGCGGTGAAATCTGCGATACCTCTTACTAGAAGAGTGAGCATGATTTAATATCCCCTTTTTAAATGAATATCTATGATCTAAAGGGGGTTTAACAAGCATAGCACTACTCATATGATATCTAGTAGGGTCATGACTCAATCTATTTATTTTAGTCTTAACTTCATCATTTTCAATTTTATGTACATGAGATGATACTGTGTTAACACATGAAGCATGATGCGAATGAGAACATGACGGCATATCATCACAAGTAGATGAACTAGAAGGCATAACAATAGAATCACTAGATGAGCTGGACATATCAAATGAGGAGCAACTAGTACTAACACCATGGCATAAAGATGAGTCACTAGATAAATCATGGTATGAGTTACTAGCATCAACCGTATAAGCATGTGGATCAATAATAGACAAATTATCACATGAAGTACTAGTGTCCACAAAGCTAGCATTTGAGTCTAAACATGAATTAACACTTAAGTCATTACAAGAGGTGCTAGCATGTGAAGTGGAAGTATGCGACTCTAAGGATGGATCAATAAGCAAGTCACAAGCAACTCTATCATTTAAGGTAATTGTGGAGCTAATAGCTTCCTTGGCAAGCAAAGAATCATAAGAACTTTTCAACTCTTGAAATTCCACTTTCAAGGATGAGAAGTTATTATTTAAAGTGTAAAAACTTGTATTCATATTGCCAAGAAAGTCATTTAACTCTACAATCATATCCATAAGCTCATCATTAGAGAAGTTAGTATTTGATACCGTCGAGTCACATGCCATAAGGCATATAGATTTGTCGTGAGATGAAGACTTTGATCTTGATGCTTTCTTTCTAGCTTTCTTTGAGCTCTTCTTGCAAGAGTTCGCCTTTGTCTTTCTTAGGCGAACCAAGTCGATGACGTCTTTGAGCTTGCTAGTCAGCTCCCGATCCTCCGAAATGAAATCATCATTCTTAATATGCTCGGAGGTGGAATGTATGTCCTTCTCCTTGGACATAGCCTCATTTGACATAAGCATGTCAATGAGCTCGCTCGGTGAAGTGTCGGAGAGGTCACCGTTTGCAAGAGTGGTAATGAAGTCTCCGTAGCGATTCTCCGGTAACACCTTAAGCAATTTCCTAAAAATGTCTAGATTGGAAATATTACCGCCATAGGCTTTGAGCTCATTTGTGATGTTGATTAAGCGATCATATATGGTGGAGAGTGTTTCGTGCTCCAACATCACAAATGCCTCATAGTGTTGCATCAACACTAGTACAGAAATGCAGTCTACTAACCCCTATCTTCTATCGGTTATTAGCGAAACAGCACAAAACCGATAGAAAATGTGCCTCGCGGGCAAAAAAGCCCGACGGATGTATTTTCCCTATCGGTTTCTAAGAAACTTACCGATAGAATAAATAGTATGATTTACTCTAGCGGTGATGAACATATTTGCCGTTAGAAGAGATGCATAAGTACTGACGGAAGAATGTTGTGCGCCGATAGGACTGGTCGACTTCAACAACTAGACTTATTCTATCGCTACTGTATGAATATACCGACAGAATATATTAACAGTTCCTATCGGCAATATGTAGTTCGCCGATAGAACAGTTGACCTTCTACAAATATTTTTATTCTATCGGTAATGGATTCTTTTACCGTTAGAATATATAGAAAATTGCTTAGAACTGTTCGTCTTCTAATAGTTTTATTCTATCGGTAATGCATGTTTATACCGGTAGAATATTGCACAAAATATCTTAGAACTGTTGGCCTTCTACACTAGTAATATTCTATCGGTAGTGTACGTACAGACCGATAGAGTATGTACAAAAATTCCTATCGGTAATATTTGTTGTGCCGATAGAACCATTCGGCTTCTACAGATGTTTTTATTACTAACGGTATTCTGTTTTCTTACCGATAGAAAATATATAATTGTATAAATACACGGGTATGTCTCTTTCATTCTCACAGTTCATCTGGGCTCGTAGTCCTAACCCGTAAGCTCCATGGACGGCCGGCGCACCTCTACAGGGGACCGCTGCACCTCCGCACCTCCATCGACGCCCTCTAGACGTCGGCATCCCAAGGAAGGTACGTAAAATTTCTGCAATATTGTTAGATTATTCTAATCCGATTATGGCAATAATTCTGCTTTTTTTGTATCCTTCATTTTGATGTGTCTTCTTTTCAATATGATTATGATCTATTCAGGTCCTTGGATGATGCTCGTGAGGGGCAACGTATTTCACGGTTCTTCATTGCAGTACGCTGCCTACGTTGGCTTGTTGGCGAAAGAAAAGGTGAAGATCACCGTCGAGAGCTGGAAGGACGTGAAGGGCGAGATCTTGGTTGGCTCGGTCGAGAAGATGCTTAAGCCCGGCGTGTTTCTCAAATCAGGACCTATAGAAAGCATCTTACATGTTTTTGCATGCACCAGCTTGTGGCCAGATGCTTACCTGCTTGGAGAAGAAGAATTGTTGTTATTTGCGCAGCCATTCTACACCATCACTACACAGAACAACATCTTGGAAGGTAGGTTCTTTTTGTTAATGGAGTTGAGTTGAGTTGAGTTGAGTTGATCGAGTTTGAGTCCGAGGAAATCACCATTACGTACAAATGTATGTCGACGGCAGTTCCAGCTCCTCGGGCGTCTTCGAACTGAACTCCTATGGTTAAGTCCAATGTGGTTCAGACATTTGCTGTTTTGGATGAATGGATTTGTGATGTATCAGGTCTAACTTGTAGTCGGTAGTTGCATTGTGGCAACCTGCAAAGGTTCCCTTTTATGTAAAATGCATGTATGGGCCACTGGGTCCTCGTCGTGATCTGTTGTTAATTTCAGACGTGGCTTTTGTAATATACATCGAATGTGTGAATTGTTGTATTTGTATATTGTTGTATATTTGTGTATCATGTATTGCTAATTGGGACATGAACTTGAATGTGCAGGGAGCATTTGTGTATTTAATTGTATTGGTAGGTAGGTGTGTATTTGTACTGCTGTTTCAGACATGCACTTTAATTTGTGAACTGGCATGTGTATGTTTGTACCTGAATTTGTATTGGTGAACTGGCATGTGTATGTTTGTACCTGAATTTGTGAACTGGCATGTGTAATTTCTTTGGCAAGATGAAGTCCCAACTACCTACGAAAAGTATTTTTGTGTCTCCTAGTTAATCCACAAATTAGCATTTCTTGAAATATATTGCTTTATCTTCTAGTTAAGATCCGTTTGATGTAAGATCTGTTTGATGTTACATTGATATGATTCCTTGAATGTGAGAAATGGCATGTGCATGTTTGTCCCAGTTTGGTAACAGTACCTCCTCTAACGGTAAGTACACATATTTACCGATAGGAAAACATATATATTTGTTCAGTCATGCATATTCTAACGGTAAATACACATATTTACCGATAGGAAGCACATATATTTGTTCAGTCACGCATATTCTAACGGAAATGCACATATTTACCGATAGAAAAATACATATATTTGTTCAGTCATGCATATTCTAACGGTAAATACACATATTTACCGATAGGAAACACATATATCTGTTTAGTCATGCATATTCTAACGGTAAATGTACATATTTACCGATAGAAAAATACATATATTTGTTCAGTCATGCATATTCTAACGGTAAATACACATATTTACCGATAGGAAGCACATATATTTGTTTAGTCATGCATATTCTAACGCTACATGTATCCATTTGAGAGATTTATGGGTGTATTGAAGGGATACGTAAGGACTCGTCGTCGACCCGAGGGGAGTATCATGGAAGGTTATGCCGCCGAGGAGGTGATTGAATTTTGCACAGATTATATGGCCGGGGTTGACCCAATTGGTGTTCCTAGGTCCCGACACGAGGGTAGGCTTGAGGGAATTGGAACGATTGGATTCAAAGCTATCGTCCCCGCTCGTGATGTGTACGCAAAATCACATTTTTGGGTCTTACAACACATGACGGAGGTCGAGCCATACATACACGAGCACAAGGTAATGTTACGGTCACAGAATCCTTCGAAGTCAGACGTTTGGGTAAGCAGAGAACATAACAGGAAATTTGCTGAGTGGATCCAAGAAAGAGTCACGCGAGCTGCCGAGGGCTCCGTAAGTGAAACTGTGACATGGTTGGCTAGAGGCCCAAGATTCACTGTAGGGACTTGGCAGGGGTACGACATCAATGGGTATTCATTTTACACAAGAGCTCAAGATGCCAAGAGTAGCACGCAATGTAGCGGAGTGACACTGTTTGCTATTTCCGAGGATGCCAGGTCAGTAAGGGCGCTGAACTCATATTACGGTGTTATTGACGAAATATGGGAGCTCGATTACGGATTACTTAAGATTCCCCTGTTTCGATGCCAATGGGTCGAAATCCCTCGAGGTGTTCAAGTTAACAGTTACGGGTTTACTCTCGTCAATCTTGGTAGAGTCGGACACCAAGACGATCCATTCATACTTGCAAAGCAAGCCACACAGGTATTCTACATCGTTGACCCGGCCAATCCAAACTTGCATGTTGTCCTCCACAGCAAGAGACGTATTGTTGGGGTCGAAGATGTTGTCGACGAAGAGGAGTATAACCAATTCGATGAAATACCTCCATTTTTAGAGGACATTCAATCTATCCGTACTGAAGATATCGACGAAACAACGTATCTGCGAGATGACCACGAAGAAGGATTATGGGTTGAGAACCATTGATTATTAATTTCTATTTCAGGGATAAATGCCAAGCAAACAGCCCACAAGTTCTGCAGCAAGGTGAGGAACTTATCATTAATACATCAGGCAGTACATTTTTCTTTAGAATTTAATGATAAGCTAGTTCACAGCATTAATACATCTCAATTTTACTCCACAGCATGAGTTCTAACATGTACAGTACCTTTATCCTGTAAATATTTAATTCTTCCCTTCAAATAGCACTTGCAAAAATCTCATCGCAGCCTCTTCAAAAATCCCTTTTTTCTGACGGTATTTTGTTATTTATACCGATAGAGAAGGACATCTTCTCTCAGGCACTTCAAAACGTTTTCTATCGGTATTGTTCTATTTTACCGTTAGAATAAATTCATTTGTCTCACGGTATTTGTTGTCTGACGGTTTTTTCCTGTTTTTACCAATAGAAGAATACTCTGCCGCTTCGAATTCTCAACCGTGTCGCCATGCGTCGCCTTGGAAACTCTATAAGTACCTCGCCATGCGTCGCGGTATTTTGTTGTTTTTCTAATTCTCGAACGGTTGGACTCCTCATCTTCTCTTTCACAATGGCAACCTCCATGGGATCGTCATCCACGGCCTCCCCGGTAAGAACTCTAAATCTCCTCGGTTTACCCCTGTATTGTTAATCCATGTTCAGTTCATTCTTGACCTGTTGATTTGCACAGGGAATGGTAGCCGTGGAAGACACTGCCAAAGTGAAGGCTGACCTGAGGGCCCTCCAGGAGGAGCACAAGCTCCTTACAGACAAGCACACTCAGCTACGGCTTGACTTTGACGATCTCTTCCAGCGCATTAAGCGCATGAAGACGGATGGTGACAATGCTAGGGCGAGGACGAGGCGTCTTCGCGAGGAGAAGAAAGCCGCGGATATGACCATCGCTGGCTGCGGTTTGACTATGAAGGATACCATAGCGAAGCTGACGGAGGTCGCAGGCCTTCTTGACGCGGTAGTAGTTGATCCTAGGGACAACTTGTCGCTAGAGGAGTCCTGCGTCCTGGCTGCAAGTCTAACTGACTCTATTGTACATGCAGTCAGGGCTAAGACCACCCCTTGACCTAGCATTTTGGGTTTTATTTTTTATGTAAGTGATAAAACAACAATGAATGAACAATTTCTTTTTATGTCAATTTTCCAATTTTCCAGCTATCTTCCCTCTTTCTTTAACATTCTGCAGCTTTCAACCACGGTCTGTTTGATGTTAAATTGTGTACCTTTTCATAACTCTGACGGTATTTTGTTGTTTTTACCGATAGAAAAAGGGCACACAAATCTCAAGCACTTAATCAAAAAAATTTTCTGGGGAAAATTGGGCTCACGGGATTTTTTTGTTTATACCGATAGAAAAGGGCACCTTTTCATTACTCTCACGGTATTTTGTTGTTTTTACCGATAGAAAAATGGCACCCAATCTCAAGCACTTTAAAAAAATTTTCTGTGGAAAATTGGTCTCACGGGATTTTATTGTTTATACCGATAGAAAAATGCAATCACTAATTCGAATATTTTTCCGGGAAATTTACTTTTTCTATCGGTATTATTTTGTTGTTTCGATAGAAAATTACATAAGTCTATCGGTATCATTTTGTTATACCGATAGAAAAGTTTCTCCGCTACTTTATTTCTCGTACACGGCCCTTTAGTTTCCCTCCACTCGAACAGTTCCACCTTAGAGCACTGCGTCTCTTCGAGAGCGAAGAAAACCCCAACCTCCGCCGTGAGCACTCACTTCCTCTCTCCCACACGACGATCGCCGGCTGGACACTGGTTCGTCACTGCCACCGGTTCTTATTTTCGTCCTTCGCCCGCCGCTGTTGCGTTCTACACCGCCTCTGCATCACCAGAACTGATCGCCGCCGTAAATACCCTAATTCGTCGTTCTATTTCCAGCATCTTCTTTATTTGATCCTAGTGTTTTGCACGTACTAATTCTTCGAGTTTTGCAATTACACTAGGGTTCCCTATTGTGTTGGCTTATGTACATTCCGCAGGCAATGTTGATTTTAATTAGGGTTTACATAATATGTTCCAGTGCTGTAATGAACCTGTTTTGAGATTTTAACTTCTCTATACTGCCGTATGTGTGATCAATTGTATCCAACTGCCATGTAATGCAGATTATATGTTGGAGGTGTTCTTACACATATTCTATCGGCAGCTCATGTGTTTACCGATAGAAAATTTTCTGCACAAGTAGTAAAACTTAATTTGGATCTGGAAGGACATGAGCCATGCAATGTACTAGTTTGGTTGGGAATTTTTACTCACTTCGTATGAATATATGGCAATGTGGATGGGTCTTCGATGTATATGTTTCAAATGCCTATATACATGACTTTTCCCAACCTAATAGCTGTGAAGTCCTGATGACTCACATACAGGCTAGGCTAAAGATTATGCACAGTAGCACTTAGATGCTTGTGTGCATATTTACGTGTGAAATAATAATGCTGGCCCATGAATATTAGTGTAGCAAATCATCGAGAATGTTATGTGATGACAGTGAATGGTGGCTTGTCAACAAAATTCCATATGTAGAGAACATTGTTATGTTCTATCGGTATCTCACGTGTTTGCCGATAGAAAAATTGTCTTGTGTGGAGGTAATTGTTATGGTCTATCGGCAGCTCATGTGTTTACCGATAGAAAATATTTCTGAAGAGTTCAGTAAGTAATTTATGCATGTCTTTCTTCTTGTATTATTTTCCCTTTTGCCGCCCTAGTTAGTCTCCAGTCCTGGGCTGAGTTATGGAAGTCCAAGGCGAATTAATTGCCATATATATGGTTTGTTGAAGGTTTTGTAGGGGAAGACATGTCGTCGTCTTCATCGGATGGTACTAGTGGTTAGACTAGGGCCAACCCCATCGTAACTACTGAAGATGGGGCTGTTACATCCCAGCGCAAGAGGGTGGGGCGAGGCGCGACGACGTTGGGGCGTTTGGCCAAACGCACTGATCTTTCTTGTGAGTTCAACCAATTTGGGAGGCCGATTGGAAAGAATGCTGGGAGGTACGCGGCCTACGTTGGGCTGTTGGCGAAAGAAAGGGTGAAGATCACCGTCCAGAGCTGGAAGGACGTGACGGCGGACGAGAGGGATAGGTTGTGGGCGGAAGTGAAGGTTAAATGAACTGAAATCGCTGAACTCTTTCGTAATCACGTTCTCTTGGCTTATACTAAAGTTTAACTAACTCGTGATTAATTGTATGCATTTTTCGGAAACAGGCTAAGTGGAACATCCCCGACGATACACCTAGGACTGCCTGCTTGAAGGACATGAACAGAACATGGAAAACCTTTAAGAGCTGGCTCGTCAGTAACTTCCTAGCTGCGGGGAAATCTCCTTGCGAGAAGTACCCCTTTATATCGGAGGAGGTATGGGAGGAATTCACCAAGCAGAAGGGGACTGAGGAGTTCAAGGCCCTTAGCAAGAAGAATAGGGCGATCCAGAAGAGGAACGACCACCCGCATCGGCTCGGATCCCGGGGCTATGCGGGGAAGGAGGAACAGTGGAAGAAGGAAGACGAACAAAATCCTGTCATGGACACCCCTGAGTTGCCGCTCTCCGAGATCAGGGATGAGAGGTGCAAGCGATGGTGGGGGGGGAGGGGGTCCGTGTCGTCCACGGGGTCTGTGCAGTTCGCAACCCCTGGGGACGCCGACGTTGTGAGGCGAATGGTAAGTTGGCTAACCTCGTAAACTATGTGCGCACAAGTGTATATAAGGCAATTTGTCTCACAAGGTACCTTCAAATGTAACAGATCTCTTTTGAGAAGGACGCAGCGGAGGGATTGTTTACCCCGCAGAGGGAGAACGACATCCTCACCCGAGCTCTAGGAAATAAGGAGCATCCCGGGCAGACACGGGCCGTGGGAGCCATTGTGTCGTGGAAGGCCGGTTTCGTAGATCCGGCTCCACCGAGGAAGAAGGCCCGCACCTGGAAGGAAAAGGAAGCTGACCTCTCCGATAAGATACGGGCTGAGGTACGGGAGGAGATACGGGCGGAGATGCGGGCTGAGATACGGGCTGAGGTACAGTCTGAGGTGCAGACCGAGGTCGCACAAATGAGGGAAGAGTTTGCACGGTTGAGAGAAACATTGCTGGCCAAGAGTTTAGATGCGGATCCCCAGGACGACGGTACCCCGCGGGGTCGGATAAGCAGTTGCGCTTCGAAGGTACTCGCGGATCCAGTGGATCTACTTGAGGTACTGCAAGCCTTCATCTGTGCACTTAAGTTGATGCCACTCCCATTCTGTTAGAGTTGTTTCGCTAACCTATTTTAATTGTTACAAATTTGCAGGGGCCGGAGGGCTGCATCCTACAGAATCACGTAGGCGCCGGGCAGGAAGTGGTTGGACACGGCTTCGTATATCCGTCTGGGCCGGATGTCCGGGTCCACTGTGTACCTCTGCGGTTGGGTTTCGCAAAGGTACAGGTGGACATGGCCATGCCGGGCTACAACGATTCTCCGTTGCCAGTCCCAACAGAGGAACTGCAGACACTTGCCGAGGCAGTGGGCTCCTACGTACAGTGGCCCAAGAAGTGTCTTGTAATACAACCGGTAAATCCTACACATTTTAGATTACATCCTACTCAGTACACTCAACTTGCATAATCTAACATACGTGCTCATTAATTGAAGTGGCCTGCCGCGGGGCTACCAGGGGACTGCGCCCCTAGCTCGGGGCATGAGGGCCGATCTCGTGCGAACCTGGACACATCAAAGACGGCCTCGACCCCACCCAGCGCATCCACGCCTCCACCTCGGAAGAAAGCCGCCATCACCTCGCCCTTGCCTTCGAAGGTACGCGCTCAGTCCCCAGCAAAAGGCAAGGGCGGCAAAGGCAAGGGCAAAGGGCGACAGGGACTGCCGCGGACGTTCACGAACGCGCTCCCACTCCTGTCGGAGGCATCTTTGCGGAAATTGGATCGATCAACCAGAGACCTCCACGACTGGTACCTACATCGAGCTCGGCGCAGCCTGAACTTCTTAGTTCCCTACAGGCCTGGGCAGTTCCACCGTGAGTCCGGGACTATATCCGTGGCACACGAGGATCTGTTCGACCTCTACAACTGGCGGGAGCTCGATATGTCCATCATACGGACTGGAGTCCTGTGAGTTTGCTGATGCTATGTATTGCTGTTTTCTAACTCTGTTTGCTAACTCTGCATTAATGTTGCAGTTCATTTGAATACTGAGTAACTTTCTGTGAAATTAATATTAATCTCGTCCTTCGCATGCAGGTGCATGTACAGGCTAGCATCGGAGGCTGCGTGTGACAAGGTGGGTTTCCTCGACCCAGAGAAAATAAGCCTCACGATGCTAGAGCAGGACGCCGCGCACGCTGAGCAATACATATCCAGCGCGCTGATGGCGCAGCAGGACAGGGACTTCATTCTGGTGCCGTACCACCAAAGGTTAGTGCATTTCGTACTAATTTAACTCAATCTTGTATGTTACACCTGAGATGTACTTTGAGCTAGCGGTCCTCTTTTACGTACAATGTAGGGGCCACTGGATCCTCATCGTGATCTGTCCGCCGAGGAACGAGGTGTACTACCTCGATTCGATGCGTGACAGATTATCGATGGAATATGTGCTCAAGGGGAATATGGGGGCGTAAGTAACTTATATGTTTGATTTAAATTTTGACCTCACTAGCTAATGATAATACATTAACCGGCAATACTAACTGAAATGCAGGACTTTTGATAAATATGTGTCCGCTGGAGGGAGGCATGCCGCACCGCAGGGCTCCCTACTAGCTTGGAAAGAATATGAGGTACTCACGAGACTTTTTGTTTATGCTTAATTAGTTTATGGAAACAATATATAGCTAACATGTATTCGCATATGCAATTATCTCAGTGCCATCAGCAGCCGCAATCGTGGGAATGCGGGTTTTATGTGCTGCGCTACATGTACGACCTAGTGCAGACAAACTTTTCCCGATTCCCCCAGGTAAGCATCGATAGCTAACTCAAATTTCAAAAATGGGTGTCACGTTCTAAATTAGGATCGAAGTTAGTTACTCAGTATGCACACATGCTTGCAGATCGCCATGTCGAAAGACCAATATGAAAATGCAAAGATTATATATCTTCGACAAATCTGGGCACAATATGTCATGGAGGAAGTAGCACCCAACCATCCAGCATGACAATTTTCTCCTTTTGGTGTACTCTGCATAGACTGTTCATATACATGTGAATAAATATATATATGTGAATAAATGTCCACATTGGATTGCAATCTGTATTTGTCCATACATATGTGAATAAATGTGAATAACTGCCTAATGTGTGAATTTGTTCTGTGAATTTACCTTGCATCTGTACTGTATTGTGTATCCAATCTATACTGTATTGCATCTGTACTGTATATGTGAATGTACTGTATTGTGATGCAAATAAAGTACTGTATATGTGATTGCTCTATCGGTAAATTCATCAACAACCGAGAGACTACTGTCCTTTTTTCTATCGGTACAATCAAAATTAACCGTTAGAAGAGTTTGACCTTTCCTGCCGGTGAACTCATACATATCCGATAGAGTACTAAGATTTTTTCTGTCGGTAATCTTGTAGTTAACCGTTAGAATAGTGGTACTTTTCAATCGCTATTGACGAGTTTTCTATCGGTAAACTTGTAATATGCCGATAGAATAGTGTGAGTTTTCCTGTCGGTAAACTTATAATTAGCCGTTAGAATAGTGGTACTTTTCAATCCGCTAGCGACGAGTTTTCTATCGGTATACTCCTAATATGCCGATAGAGTACCAAGCTTTTTTCTGTCGGTAATCTTGTAGTTAACCGTTAGAATAGTGGTACTTTTCAATCCGCTAGCGACGAGTTTTCTATCGGTACACTCCTAATATGCCGATAGAGTACTAAGCTTTTTTCTGTCGGTAATCTTGTAGTTAACCGTTAGAATAGTGGTACTTTTCGAACTACTGGACGTAAGAATACGACGGGTTTTCTATCGGTAGATTCATAATATGCCGATAGAATAGTGAACTTCTTCTGTCGGTTATTTACCGATAGAAAATGTCCAGTCTTGTTCTATCGTGTCTATCTCTATCGGTACAAAAACCGATAGTAGAAGGGTTTTTTTTACCGATAGAAGACTGCATTTCTGTACTAGTGCAAGAAGCGCATCTTAGCATGCTCAAAGCTAGATGTGCTCTCAAAGATAGACTCAAGGGTGGTACAAACATTGTGAGCAGTCGAACGATCACTCACTAGTTCGAGCACATCATGGCTAAGGAATCTAAGAAGCACTTCTTTAGCCTTTGTATTTAAGAGGAGAATATCCTTATCCGAAATCAACAGATAAGTCACACCCTTCTCCACAAAGCTCCATAAATCCAAACTCAATGCCTCAAAATAAGTGCTCATAATAATCTTCCAACAAAAGTAATGTGAGCCATCAAAGTGAGGAGCAATCAAATCAAAATCCTCTACGGAGTCCATCCTTTCTCTCTATGCGGTAAAGCCCATAAATAAGAGACCTTGCTCTGATACCACATGTAGGATCAAGGATGCCGACTAGAGGGGGGTGAATAGGAGGCTTTAAAAACTTCAAATAAAAACAACTTTTGCAAAGACAAGAATCAAATGCAGTTCAATATATTAATAAGAAAAGATTGAGAGAACGAACACAACGATTTTTACCGAGGTCTCGGAGACTTGCCCAGTCTCCCCTAATCCTCATTGAAGCACTTAAATAAATTGAGTCTTGCTTCAATATCCACGAAGGATATTATCCACTATTGGTTGCTCCTTGTCCACTCCGGAAAGGCGAGCACCGATGCCTTTTATAACCTTGCCGAGTCTCTCCAACAATCTTCGAACGGAGAGATCAACGGCACGCCTCCGAACCGTCTAGGTGAGGGCGCTCACCAAGAGTAACAGGCAGCAAGGTCTTCTCTAGACCTCCAAACAATCACCGAGAAACTAATAGGATGCAAAATGAACTGAACAAAAGCACTCGGTGGATCTAAAAATCACTCGACTAGATCGAAAGATCAAGATTTTATATAAGAAACTAAAGCTCAAGAGTGTATATGATAGAAGGCTGCTTATTATGTAAAACAGATGCCCAAAGCCCCTATTTATAGCCTCAAGGATCAAAAGAACCGTTGGAGCTAGAGCTGAAAATCAGCAACACAAACTGACAGTCAGTTACATACACAACGGCCGACAAAATTTACGGATAAAAAATAGCTAGCCGTTTGTGGTTGTTTATGGAAACTTGAAACCCACAACTGACAGTCAGTTATGCAAACTGACAGTCAGTTCAACCAAAACACCGACCACTTTAAAAGAAAACTCAGATAAAATCAACTGTGGTCGAAACCCAAACTGACAGTCAGCATGGGCATACTGATAGTCAGTTTAGTACAAAAAATTTTGGCCCAAAAAACACACTCTCTGGACAATTGTCAGTTAACACAAATTGACATTCAAACTGACAGTTAGTTCAGCAAACTGACAGTCAGCCTGAACAAAAACAGCTATAACTTTAAATCCAGAAGTCCAAATGAAGTTTTTAATAGCTCGTTTCAAAGATAATTTAAAGGGATACATTTTTTTCAACAGAATCAAAAGCCAGCTCTGCCTAGATCTTTCTAGAAATTGCAAAAACTCTTCTATGGTCAAAAACTCAATTGAAAAACCAAATAACTGACACTCAGTTGAAACATCCATAACGTTTGATCCCGAAATTCGATTTAAGTGTTTGATAGCTTGTTTGAAAGATATTTTAATGGACTATATGTTTGTCAACAGAACCAAAAGCCAGATCTGCCTAGATCTTTCTAGAAAAAACAAAAACTCTTCTACTATCAAAAATTTAACTGAAAATCCAAATCTTTCAAAACCAAATTCAAATCAATTCCAACCAAAAAGGAATGCAATGCAATGACCTAAGTTTCTCGGTTCATGTTGGAAATGTAGAGAGGATTTTGCAACCCCTCTTTATAGTACGGTTAAATCTAAGCAACAAAGTCCTTAACCGATCAACCTCCAAACACCGAGATCGGTAAAAATAAAATCTTAGATTACCTTAGGTTCTTTGCATCTTCATGTTTGCGTCTCGTCTTTGCCCTTTTGCACCTTGTGCTTCTATTTAATGTCGGGTTCATCTTGATCATCTTGTGTGTTTTCCCGAACAAACTCTGTATCAAAAATCTCAGAAGCACAGTTAGTCTGAAACACTTTGTTTTCATTAATCATCAAAATTAGGGTTAGGCATAAAGGCCTAGATGCAACACTTCATACTCTGCCGTGTTGTTAGTCGCGACAAAGTGAAGTTGTATGACGTACTGGAGTTGGTCACCCTGGGGCGTGATTAAGACCACTCCAGGCGCCGAGTTCAAACTGTGAGAACCATCGAAGTTCATCATCCAGAGGTCGTTTGTGGACAAATCTGTCGGTTCTTGCGGAAGTGAGTAGAGATTAGTCTATTCGACCACAAAATCAGCAAGAATTTGGGATTTGATTGCCATGCGGGCAGTGAAGTGGAGGTCGAATGCTCCCAGTTCAATTGCCCATTTTGTGACTCGACCAGTTGCTTCCGAATGACGGAGTATGTCCCCTAAGGGGAAGGACGATGGCATGGAGATCTTGTGCGTTTGAAAGTAATGTCGCAGCTTTTGGGAAGCCATTAAGAGGGCATAAAGTAGTTTTTGGACCTCGGGGTAACGCTTCTTTGGTCCATTGAGCACTTCGCTGATGTAATAGACTGGTCGTTGTACACCATCCCAATCTACGACCAGTACTGCACTAACCGCGCATGGGTTGCAGCTAAGTACATGAGTAATGGTTCCCCCGCGTTTGGGGAGACCAACATCGAAGCACTGGATAAGTACTTCTTGACTTCCAGGAAAGCTTTTTCGGCTTCATCTGACCACTAGAAACCATTATGCTTACGTAGTACCTTGAAGAAAGGTAAACCACGTTCACCTAACCGCGATATGAAATGGCTTAAGGCCGCCATTCGACCAATTAGGCTTTGGACGTCTTTCATTGAGGAAGGAGATCACATTTGCTCAATGACCCGTATTTTGTCGGGATTAACTTCAATGCCTCGTGAACAAACAAGAAGACCCAAAAATTTGCCAGAAGAAACTCCAAAAGAGCACTTTCGGGATTCAATTTGATTCCATGTTTATTCAAATTACAGAAAGTATCAGTGAGATCATTTACATGATTAGAACTTTGTAGGCTCTTTACAACCAATTCATCTACATAAGCTTCTAAATTACGCGCTAATTGAGATAGAAAGGTCTTCTGCATCAAGCGCTGGTACGTGGAACCAGCGTTCTTGAGCCCAAATGGCATTCTGACGTAGCAGTAGGTGCCAAAGGGTGTGATGAAAGCAGTTTTCTCTTCATCTACTTCTGCCATGCTAATTTGATGGTAGCCTGAGGAAGCATCCAAGAAACTCATCAATTCGCAACCCGCTGTAGAATCAACCAACTGATCGATGCGGGGAAGGGGAAGTCATCCTTCGGGCAGGCATTGTTGAGACTGGTGTAATCGACGCACATGCGCCACTTACCATTGGACTTAAGGACCATGACCAGGTTCGCAAGCCATTCAGGATGATTAACCTCGCTCATGAAACCAACTTCTTGGAGTTTAGTTAACTCCGCACGGATGGCTTCTTGACGATCAGGAGCAAAGCATCGGAGCTTTTGCTTTATCGGTTGTTGTCCAGGCTGAATAGCTAGCCTATGTTCGATCACTTCCCTTGGGACTCCAGGCATGTTGGATGGTTTCCACACAAACACATCTGTGTTAGCTCGGAGGAAAGTAATGAGCGCGAGTTCCTATTTAGCATCCAACAATGATCCAATTTGAACAGTCTTGGTCGGGTCATCTGGGAATATAGGAACCTGTTTTATTTTCTCATTTGGTCACAGAGTTGTCTTGACTGCGTCAGGTTCTTTGGTCGCCAACTTGACATCCCATAGGGGTAATTGGTCAACCAACTCCAAAGAAATGCGATCACAGGTTAGGGCTGTATTTTGACTGCATCTAACCATGATAATGCCTTTTGGCCCATGTAACTTGACGCACTGGTAGGCGTAGTGTGTTGCCGCCATGAACTTGGTGAGTGATGGCCTGCCAAAGATGGCATTGTAAGCTGAATCAAAATTAATCACATCAAAAGTAATTAATTTTGTTTGAAAGTTCTCTGGTTCTCCAAGTGTTATGGGTAACACTATTTGCCCGATGGACATCATCGTAGAGCCAGGTATATCCCAAAAAATGGGTGGGCCACCGGTTTAATCTTGGAACGAGGTATTTGCATCTCGTCAAGAGCTTTGGCGAACAATAGGTCGAGTGAGCTTCCTCTGTCGACCAATACCCGCCCCACTTTAGCATTGCTAATAATGAGGGTAATCACCAAAAGGAGTCGTCGAGGGTTGGACATTCTTTTGGGACAATCTTCCCTGTTGAACGTCAGAGAGGTCTCCGACCAACAGGGGAATTGAGGCTCCCCTAATGGAGCTTCAACACTATTCACCTCTCAGTGAACAACTTTAAATTGACGCTTAGATTAATAAGATGAAGAACCACCAAAAATGACATTAACATGATTGCTAGGTACCTGGTATGGCATTACCTCATCTCCATCAACTTCTTTGATACCTTGGGATTGTTCATTTTCTGGTATATTAGGCATGGATCCGGTTCCTTGATAGAAATCGTCCAAGCACTTTAACTAGGCGCGGCAATTCTTGAGATCGTGTCAAGAAGCGTTGTGCAATGGACACTATTTTTTGTTTCCCTGCATGTTAGTCTGTTTTTTCGAGCAGTCGCGAGTGCGACCTCCGGAGGGAAGCTCAGTAGATTTGAATGAAACTTATTTACCTTTCTCTTGTGGTTGCTTGTCTAAGACTGCGACCTCACGGAACCAGCTTGCTCCAGTCCTATTGGGCTTTTTAGATCTTCACCTGCAGAGAACTCAGATTTCTTGTTCGAACCTTCCTTCTTTTCAGTTTTTAGACCCGGTTGAGGAGGCAAATTACCCTTGTCCACCATCCTATTCCATTCCATAGCTTCCGCTATGTTAGAATAGCGATCTGCCATGTCGAATAAGTCTGACACTAATAGTGGGGGATGGATACTCAGGTCCTCTGTGAACCGTCGATATCTAACACCATGTTTGAAGGCCGTGATCACTGAAGAATCAGAGATGTTAGGAATGGTATTCCTCACTCCAACAAATCTCTTGAAGAACTGCCGAAGTGTCTCCATCGAAGTCTGGCACAAGCGATGAAGATCATCCTCTTTGCCAGGCTTCTCATAGCAGTTTTGGAAGTTGTTGAGGATAGCGTCGCACAACATCTCCCAGTTGTAAATTGATCCTTCCGATTGGTTGAACAACCAGGTCCGTGCAGGACCTTCTAGGACCATCGGCAAATAATTTTCCATGACCCGTTCATTTCCCCCGACCGCTTGGATGGCCATAACATAAATTTGGAGAAACTCGGTTGGATTTTGAGTTCCATCAAATCTGTCGATCGTACCGGGTTTAAACTTATCAGGCCAAACTGCATTTCGTAGTCCAGGTGAAAAAGCTTTGCAACCCATGTACGTACTACGTGGTCGTAGATTGTCAGGACTAACGCTCTGGTCACGGAAATTGTCGACCTGGGGAGGCTCACAATGTGGCCCCAAACGTGAATGTATTGGTAAGCGATTATGGTCGCGAGAAGTACCGGTTCATCTCGTCTTGTCGTGCCGGGAATGCGTGGGATGACGTCTCTTGTGACCTTAGAGTGAACCGGCCTATCCTTTGGTCGTCGAATGTGATGATGCCTCTGGAGTAAGTCTGACGGCAACCTCGTCAAGATTACTGCAAGTATTTTGTGAATATAATCCTGTCGTCGTTCACGAGACTGGAGGGCGGATTACGAAGTGCATAAGCAATCCTTCGGATACGATCCTCTAGATTTCTCCTGGGTGCCGGTGGAGTTCCAAGTGAGGTCGCCTCTGCCGGTGACGAATAGTTCGGAGAGGGAATAGGCGTGTAAGTACGCCCTCGACCTCCTGGAGAGCGTTTTCGAGACATTCCAGGACCGGGGTCGCGAAAAAGGTACCTCGATGAGTTGTCGCCGGTCGTAGAAGATCTTCCGCAACCTTGCGAACCTCGGCCTCTTGTTGTTCGCATTCTTGATCCTCTTTCTGTTTCCATTCTCGTTCCTGCCTAGCATCACGCTGCTCTGGAGTTTCCTTCGAAAGTGTAGCAATTTCTCTAGGGATCGAGTTCGCAGACAGAGAAAGCATCTTTGTCTGAGTCTGATTCGAAATCAAAGAGAGATTTCAGGTTGTCTGGGGAGAAATTCTCTAGACGAATGTTGAGATCATCCTCTTCCAAGTTGTTTAAGGCCACGGGTTTCTATTGAGGGCAAGTGAACTGCCTGATCCGATTCCTGTTCAGCAGATGTAGTTGGGATCGAGGATGACGCTTCCCCATGACAAGCTGTGAGGGTAGTGTTGTCACCATTGATGGGGACGGCATCTTCATCGATAGCATCTACTTGATCCTTGAGATCGAACTCATTCTCAGAATCGTTAGGCAAGGGAAAGGATCCATGAATACAATGAATCTTGATGAAAATGTCTTCAGGGCCCTATGGTGGGCGCCAGCTGTCGACGATTGGAATTCTGGGTCCCTTTGTCGATCTTATGTAAGAGAGGGAGTAAGAAGAAATGAGGCTAATCAGACAGATTCTCAAGACGTTCAAGGTATCTATGAATCTAAGACACGAGGAGCAAGAATTATCCAGGTTCAGGCCCCCTTTATGCTGGGTAATAGCCCTACGTCCTGTGTAATTGACTATGTGAGAAAAATGAGTTACAGAGAGGTGGTTACAAAGTGTGTAGCTAGCTAATCTTATCTTTGCTAAGCCTAGTCTTCTCTCTGTCGTCGATCGGTCCCTTGATTCTTCGCTTGAAGGCCTTCTTATACTTGTCGAAGTGGTTGTCGGTCGTTCTCTTGAAGGCACTCCCCACGATCTCTCCTAACCGCCCTGGAGTGGTAACTGTGAGATCGTGGGTGTGGTAGTTGCTGTAGATCATGGGAATGTGGCTGTTTTGCAGTCTTGAATCGGTCGCCGTGGACCCGCCTTACCGTCTTAACCTCCTTCGACGATTACCTTGTCAGGGACTTATGATTATCTCAGGAATAATCATAAGGATCATGATGAGGTAATGTTTAAGAGGTGATCGCGTAGCACTACGACCACGGTAATGAGATCAGTCCTTGTATCTGCGAGAAAGGATGGTCGTAGGGACTATATCTGCGCCCATACTGCTCACGGATACAGCATAAGACATGGGTTCTGTGATAATAAGTGTCTTGAATTTGAGTGAAATAAGTATGATTTTTGAGTTATATCCAGAATGCCCTTGGATTACCCAATGTTTCTTCCTCTAGTCCTTAACGACCATAGGGAGGACCGTGGCCATAGTCATGTGCGACCATGGGGCGTTAGCGCGACCAGAGAGGCCTAAAAATAGCTAACAATCCTCGTTAATGGCCTGTGAGAATAACTGTGGGTGGAGAAGACAAAGGAAGATAAATGATAAATCGATTTGCCTCAAATAAGTGGCTCTTTATGCGCTTACGACATTACCTATTCTTGTTTGTTTCTAGGATGAACGTCAAAACTCAGGGTCATGTCATTGCAACTGTGGTTTGTTATTGAAGAGTACTACATCTTCCTGTAAGTACGACTACAGGAGAAGATTTCTAGAATGTTATAGGGAAGATGTTCAGAAGTGCACTTACTTGCATTGGCTCGATTCCGAGTGGAACTGGAAGGCAAAGCGTTCAATAATTTTCTTTTCTCCAGAAAAAGGACACTATATGAGGAGGTCAACTGCATGGAGAGCATGTTGATCAACATGCATAATTTCAACACCTGTGTTGTTGCAGATGCTGTTGCTATTGTTCTTACCATGGACGCACATTATCAAAACACGTCTTTTGGAGAATTTTGATTGGCTCGATGATTCAATCAAAGGAGATGAGTTTATGTGTAGATGTCGAGGTGATATTAAAGTGAATATATTGTTAAACCTACGACAATGCTAGTAAGATGTAGTACATTGTGGTTGAGAAGATGAGAGAGAAAAATGTAATTACATGTCATAACTAGACCCCGAGTGGAATGAAACAGAGAAGAATACTATAAACACTCTCTTACATGAATTGGACAATCTCTATTCGGATCAAGTAGCACTCTAACAATTGGTCACCTTTTGCTACTGTAGAACTAGTTTCAATTGTTCATGCAACTATAACCAACATATGTAACTTTTTTTTTTTCTACTCAAATATTAATAATAAGTTGTGTATTCTTGACTTAGTCTTCAAGACTGTTTGTCTATCAATTTTTTTTTGTGTCTGAAACCTAACCCTTCAAATAAAATGGTACACCCTACCAAACATTGAAAAAAATTGATGCATAACAAAACCTTAAAAAAGCAAAATAAATAAATGCCAAAAACCTAAAAAAAATATGATGCATGACGAAACCCTAAAATACGATGTATATCAAAACTCTAAAATATGATGTATGTGAAAAACCTAAAAAAAATATTAAATACCTAAAAATGACATAGTTATATTGTAATCAAAATTCCATATAAGTTATAAAAGGGAAAGGTAAAAAAAATTATACCAAAAAGGGTTTTTAAAAAAAAACGAATAAAGCTAAATACCCTAATCACCATTCATAGGCAACTGAAATTCAGAAATCTTTCTGTCCTCATTCTTCTTATCGACTGAAACAAAAAAATGGGTTAGTCCCCAATCAACCTTGATGATAGTTAGTTTGGCATGAGGTTTACACACTCGAATATTTTTGCAATTGTTTTTTCATGTATTATGTACAAAAAAAATTCAATAAAACTCAAATCCTAGCGTGTCGGCGTGTTGCGTTCGCGCGCGTCTCGCGGTCTCGCCCTGAAAACCCTAGCGGCAGCGGCGGAGCAGGCGCCCGGCAGAGGGGCTAGGCGCGAGGCCGGCGCGGGCGCGCGGCAAAGGGGCGAGGCGAGGGGCCGAGGCCGGCGGCAGAGGGGCAAGCGAGGCCCGGCGCGGAAGAGGGGCAGAGGGGCGAGGGCCGCCGCCCGGCGCGACAGAGCTCCGGTGGTGTAGTCCCCGTGAATCCGGAGCCGCCTTCAGTTGGTGCGAATAGATCGGGAGAAATCCACAGGTAAGAGTGGTATTATCGATCAAATCTCTTTAAAAAATTCTCTGCTTTTAATACTCTTAGTATATCTGCCTGTTTCTTAGGTCATTAAGCTTTTCATTAACTTTACTCATGAGTTTATGACTTGATGCTCAGCAACTTTGTTTTGTTGTCTTCCAGTTTGCACATGCATTTTACTTCATTTTCCATGAGTTACTCTCTACACATTAGCATGAGTGGGCATCATGAAATTATTACGGGGCATGATTGCAATGTTCATTAGCCTTCAAACTTGCAATGTTATTAGCCTTCAAACTTGGACTATGATATCTCACTGTTTCAACTTTCAGTTAGTCTATTCTTTTGCTCTGCTATGCTCAGATTCTTACTTCAGCTTGGGATTGGCTGGTTTTGCAAGCAAACTATTGCAGCTTATGAGTGACCCGATCATCTCCAGTTGGCTGGTAGATAAATTGTTCATTGTTGTTGTATCATTCTGGATGAACTTGTCTTGAAAATTTTGTAACTTTGTGTGATGTTGAATCGGGTAACAAGAAAGGGCTTCTTCCACGGTTTTGCCACATACCACCTGTCACCACTGACCAAGCTACCAAGGTTATACATGAGCATACATGAACTGATGAACATTGGCATTGAAATATGTATCATTGTTGGATTTTGGAGGAGAATTGAGAGACAGAGATTGATGTTTCCAAATTGGAATGTAAGGAGAAATGTAGCTTAATTTTGTTGTCAAGATGGTCCAATTCATTGGAGTTTCATTGTTTGCAGATTTTCTTGACAAATGCATGTTTTAGTATTTCTTGACAAAAGATGAAAACTTGGAGAATGCAATTGTCTTGTAGTTGTAGTTAGCGTGTTAGTGGTATGTTTGTTGTTTTTTAATGTTCAAATTTTTTCATGATTTATGGTCGTTAGCACTAATGTTACTAATCTTGGTCTATAAATTACTATTTGGGTGTATGGTTGAGTTTTTGGTGCACACTACTATATAGACTTCATTAGCGAGGTAATATCTTTAATGTCTTTTCCATATTTTGATCTTGCTTCTCATCTATATATGTCGATATGTGGATTGCACGTGTTGATTCTTATATATATATATATATATATATATATATATATATATATATATATATATATATTGAGTTCACTTAGCTCATATTAGTCATCTCCCATGGGCTCCGGCTTGTCTAAAGTCCTACATCCACCACTGCCTGGACTAAAATGAACACTCCTTGGTAAGCTTTGATTGATGGATTGATTTCACTTTACCCCAATATAATATGTGAGCAATCAAATCTTTCTTTAGTGTGAGATTCCATCAAGAACAGTTCTCGTATGCTTCCAGGCTTGGATCTGATCACTTGCAAAGCAAATTTATTTGTTAAATGTTTCTTGTTCTGTGTTCCTCTTTATAGGTAGAGCCAAGAAAGATTGGGGTTTCTGCTTCTAACTTGCTGCAATCTGCGCTCCATCTTTGCTTCCTATTGCAATATGAAGATGTCAGTATGTTTTACCAGCTTGTGCACTTTGTATTATATGTATGCTGTTCAAGCCTTGAAGCCTCTGCTAAATCAGTTTTGTGATTTGCCCAATCTTGCAGCTGTGTATCTTTTCATCAGGCTGTTTCTTTTTTATATAAAAAAAATAGGACACTGTTTTTAAGGAATTCTCTTGTCTATTATCTATATACCACCCCCTTCAATCTTTTAGCTCTCTATTTTGATAGTTATCATATGCAATAATAAAGACTCCTGGAATGTGCTATATTTGCCTGTGTAAATGGAATCTCTCTAAAAGAAATGGAATGGTTAATTTCTTGAAACAAGTTTTTGCTTTCACGAGATGTGTCTAACTATTACTGTATTGCATGTTACAGGATTGAACAATACTCCCATGATTCAGTCTCATGTTAGTTTTTGGGTTCAAAAGGATTTTACAGAAATTTCCTTCAATGATAATCTGAGGATTTTCTGTGTGATCTTCTGATTTGTTAATGATAGATCAGTAATAAGACAGTGTGCTAACGCTAGTTCTTATTTAATTAGTATTCCTTCTCAAATTTAAAGATTGAACCCTGATAATCTGGTATCCTGGAGTAAGCTCCAAAGGAGTCACTCGCTGATTTAGCTCTTCCTTTTCATTCAAGGCTTAAGATATGAACAATCCCAAGTGGAGAACTGGATCCTGGACGTTTGTTATTGTGCATTTCTTATCAGCTTTCGTGTTTTAGCTTGAAGCCCTGAATAATAGAGGTTCATTGTTGTTCTGCAGCGAGAAAGCAAATGCAGGCTTTCTCACCAACTTTGAAGTTCTTGATTTTTTACGATCAAGGGGTGCAAAAACTGATCCCATGGGATGTTTGGGAGCTGTTGCTGCATCAGAGTGCAAGGTTGTTACTTATTCTTCTGCTGCCTTTTTCTTTCTCTATTCTACTGTGGTGACTTGTAGTTATTTGTGTTCACTTTTTAAGCCTAATCCGACATTATGGTCATCATTGTGATATGTCAACTAAGGTATATGAGTACCTCTTGAAAACTCCTGCTTGCAACCAGACAAGGGAAGGAATTAATGAATTTATGAGGAGATGTGAGGGTTTCAAGCTGGCAAATGCTGACAAGCTAAACATAATCAATGGGAGACCATCCTCAGCTGCTGACGCTTATGCGGTATTGTCATGTTTATGCTTGCTGATACTGGACATGATTTTTTTGGTTGCTATTTACTTAGTTGAAGCAAAGCAAATTTCATAGGATCTGTTGTTTCTAACTTTATTGATAATTTTGGTACTCTATTACCAAGGCCTTTTGTCATACCTGCCATGGTCTAGTTGCTGTTTGGGTCCTTACTGGTCAATAGGTGATAGTAGTTTATTCAAACTACAGAGCAATTTGAGAAGGTTAGAAGTCGCTATTGAAGAATAGAGACCTGACATTTGAACAACCATAATCCTGCTGGTCTTATTTCACACATTTCTAGGCATTGCTATCCTCCTGTGAACTTGTTTGCTTTCATCTCATAGAGTTGTTCAAATTAGATGATTTTTCATAGTGTTCAACTGTTGCTAGTGTTGGCATAGAAAAATTGAGTATCTTGGACATACTTGCTTTGGCCTTGTTAAAAAAAGAGTGATAATAATAGAATAAAATAATAACTTCCAAATTACTGCTTGAATCTTGATCTGACTAGCAAACCCTGTCGTATTACATGGTGACATCTGTCAATTTAACTACTAAACTAAAGATTCCTGGAGATTTATGTGGGACTACCCATGAGAAAGTGTGTCCACCAAGATGTGCCCTTTTGGTTTCTGAGGGTTCATTACTTGTGTTTCATTCTGTACAGAACTTCATACATTGTTATAAGTTGTATTTTCTTTTGTTACCAATTAGTGATATCAAAAAGTAGGAGATGCATTATGGACTTTTGGAGTATTTACATGCTAATTAACTAGCAGTCTAACAGACAATTAGTGGTTAGAAAAGTGTTCTGTTTGAAATTCTTTGACCCAAAAAGGAAAATGGTGAACCTCTAATAAAGTGATTTTGCCAGAAAATGAAAAGAGATTGTCTAGTCAACAATGGACAAAACTTTTGCTTTGATGTGCTGTGCCCCTTGGTTCTTGTTGAGTCCTTTTGGCACATGCTAATGTGCATGCAACATCTTTTGTGCAAGTGTGTCGCATACTGGTATTGGTTTGTTTACAAAAAAATACTAGTCTTGTCTTGTTGATCACCCCTGCAAAGTTTGTGCCATCATAAGATGAAACTGATATGTCCGAAGAAGTTGATGAGTTATTCTCTACCAGTCTTATTTGATCCCTAGTAAGCTTTGTTGGTTCTTACATTATAAGATAAACCTGATCTGTCCAGAGAAGCTGAATGAATTATTCTGTGCCAGATTAACCTGTTCGCCCATAAATAATGCAATTTTCTTAGTTGATAAAACTTCACATGAATTCCTTGGTTTAAACTTCATTTAATCCGTTTGCTCGAGCTATCAAAGTTTTGATAACAGCATTGTACTGAAACCTCTCATGTATGTACTGGCAGCCATCTTTCATTGTCTTTTGAAGCTTGATGATCATTGCATGCTGGTCTTACCATGTGGTCCATGTCTTCTGTTTGCAAGCTGAAGTACAAATTAAAGTAGATAAGACATGTTTGTAGAGCTTATTGTATCATGCTGATGATGCCAGTCTTATTTGGTGAGGTGTCCTGCGTTTCTTTGTGGTTTTTGGTACCACCATAGTCCTTCACCACTATCAAATGCCTTCTGATATGTATTTTTTTAGAGAAAAAATAGAATTCTTTTTAATAAAAAATTTATCTAATAGTATGGTTTCCCCGTCGCCTACTTAAACCATTTGGCATCTTTTTCCTGTTGCAGATGATAGAAGAGTGCGGGAGACGATTTTCCAAGGACGAACACGGAGAAGCATGCGATGAGGATGAACGTGTCCAAGAGTTGTTGGAACTAGTAAAGGAGGTCTTGCCACCACCCCCTCCTAAGCCAGAGTAGATAGAATAAATAGGATCAAGAGAACATCAGAAAGTCCCAGATAGACACATCAGCATGAAATGCAAATGTACCATTGTGCCTGTAAGTTATGTGTTAGTTTATGTTCTAGGGTAGCAGCTCCTGTGAATTGATAACCCAATGTATGGGGCAGAACACAACCTTATCTTTACGTTCTACTAGAAAAGATGATTATCAGTAGTCTGAACCTTCATCTCAGCTGGAATTCATGGATTTCTTTTACATGTGTTTCTGTTGAAACCAGGGTTCCAAAAACGGGATTTGGCATGGTTCTTGGAACTTGCTGGTTTGTTGGAAACCAATCTTGAACCGGGCAGGGTCCCTATATTTTTTTTTTCGGAGACTTGTAAATCGGTTGGAATCAGCAATAAATTGGTATAAATCGGTGGAAGTGGGTTATGATTGAAATAAAAATCATGCAGAATTTGGTGTCTTAACCCTGCTGATTTCTACCGATTTTTTGAACCCTAATCAGGAATTATGTTCGGTAACAATGTTAAACATCTGTGGAACGAAACCCATCCAAAACTTGGAGCTTAGCCCCGCCTAAGTTATACAAATGCAACACATAGTGCAATAACAACCCAGGATTTAATGTAGCATTAGTCCTTTACATGTCACTGCAATTTGTACGGTATACTGTTCTAAATTTGATGGCTAGCTTTCATGTAGTCCTGTTGGACTTGCTAATTGAAAAGTACAGTCTTTAAGGTGAAGCAGAAAGGTTAAACTTGTCTCCACTACAAAATTCGTAAGTCTATGTGCTCGTTCATATATAGTCGTGACACCTATCTCAAACAGGCCTATGTAATACTACTTGGGTATAGATCCCGCATGTAAATGGGACCATGAACGGCATATGAACGGATTTTTTTTAAAAAAATATTTTTTGGTTTATTTTATTTTTTTGAGAATTGTCAAAGATTTTAACAACTTTCTTGAATTTTTGAAGTTCTATAACACCATGGGTATTCACGATTTCATATTAACACATGATAATTGATAACACATTGTATACCGCATCAACATAAATTAATAGTATAGAGTCTGACTTGACAACAAGTGTCTATTTTTGAAAAATCTTGCAATCTCTACATCATGCACTCAAAACTAGATTAATCTCTATCCTTCTCTCTCCCAACACCTCCCCCCACACATTGTCGGTAGCGTCAACTCCCCTTCTCATGACCCCCACCCCCTAGTGGTTGTCGACGACCACACCAGGGTCTCTCGTTGCTTTCGCCATAGCTATTTACACTAAGAATGGTATTGAAGATGTAACATGATTACACTAATATATTCATCTAGATCGCTAAATATGATATGTCATGTTGCTTAGGTGCTAAGGAAATAACATTATGAGTAAGTATCCAATAAATAGAGATAAAGCCATCTTACTTGTAACCAGATTTTTAGTTCCATACTATTCAACAAAAAACTCAGATTTAGCATTATATCTTCTGTGTATTGAATTTTGGACTCAATCCTTGTTCTCTATCGACTCAGACCGCCTGTAAAGCGTTATTTATTGAAGCACGTTGAACCTGTTCCTTCAATCTCGTGTGCTATTCGTAACAATTAACATGTTGGAGTAGTTTTTCCACCAATTTTTTTGCGTCATCTCCCTTATTGTCAATGCCACTTGCAGCCAGTGGCTACAATATTGCTCCATACCGCTACTATTTTCACCACCTCTGTTGTCTATCTCCTCCACCATCCACCACCATCACTTCTCACCACTCGTAGTCAGTGGCACCACTGCTATCTCGTCGCCTCACCATGTCCTATCTCTGACAATACTATGGAGAGAATTAGACAAACTTAAGATATGCTAGATCTAAGAAGAGAGATTTTAATTCAATAGTGAAAAGAAATACATACAATATAAGAAAAATAGATAGATACTTTTTAGAAAAAAACATAATAATTAATTTACCGTTGAGATCCAATAAAAACTATTTGAAAAGATATTGGCATAATAGGAGAAATTTGAAGTTTGAAAGTTCAGAGCCTCGGATAAAAACGTGATCAAAGACATGAAGATAGATGTCACGAAACCATAAATACCATAGTTATATTTGATTAACTATCAAAATTGCCAAGTCAACATTTGATCATATCCAACTATATGCTATAACAGAAAAATCTGACTACTAATCAAACATATGTTAAATTCTCTTCTGTATCAAATATATGGTGAGAAAGTGAGGTTGACGTATCATAGAAAAATTAAAAGAGTTGTGGGACAGATGCTAAATTTTTTTCTCTATCAAATATGTGTTGAAAAAAAGAGATTCACATGTCATAAAAAAAATTAAAAGAGTAGTGACTAGTCAAATTTGAGATGATCAATCTTAACCGCTAAATATTGATTCATTAGTGCATTCTTCCGGAGCGTATATTCACAATAGCGCAGCTGCATTTGGACTCCAAAATGTAATCTTTTCAGCTAGGATTACATCCGATTATTTTCGCGGATTCGAATTCGGATCTGGTATGAAATATTGGCTCCGGATTCGAATTTGGATTCGAATAATATCCGAATCCGTTTAGAATTTATGTTTTGATTTTAGGTCCTATAAAGTTAGAAACCCTACCCGTTTTCCTTCATTTCTCATGTCCCGTCGCCGCCCCCGTCCCCACCGACCACGTCCCTCGCCGCCGCCGCCGATCCCGCCGACACCATCCCTCATCCCCACCTTGTCGCCGCCGCCTCCCCGCCGACCCCGTCCCCCATCCCTCGCCGCCGCCGACCCCGCCGACCCCGTCCCTCGTCCCCACCTCGTCGCCGCCGCCTCCCAGCCGACCCCGTCCCCCGTCCCTCACCGCCGCAGCCGACCCCGTCCCTCATCCCCACCTCGTCTCCCTGCTGACCCCGTCCCTCATCGCCACCACCTCCCCGCCGACCTCACCGACCCCGCCGACCCCATCCCCCGTCCCTCACAGCCGCCGCCGACCCCACCGACCCCGTTCCTCCTCCAGCTTCGCCGTCTCCTCCAGACCAGCATCCACGGCTCCACGCCACCTCACCGCGGCCTGCGGCCATCTCCTCCCAGGCCTCAGGATACATGAGTACATCAATTCTTGCATCAACAACTGTTGCTATTTAGTAACTTTGAGTTCTGGTGTTGTGTGAGTTATGTTTTGTGAAGCTTCATTTTGTTTGTCTCTGGTTCTACAGTGTCCAGAAAACTCTGAATTGCAATGCCATTCCAATTTATCTCTGTGATGTATTTATCTATTGAGATGCTGTGTGAGAGTTAATGAATTAGTGATTTTTACTGAGTACCAAATATGCACTGTGATATTAACTAATGTCTCCTACATATTTCCTTTAACCTGAAATTTATTTGACAATTTTGTAGAAATAATATGATGTTAAAATTTTAAAACAGTAGTATAATCCGAATAACATTCGAATTCGATCCGAATGAAGTAAAAATCCGATTCGAATTCGAATTCGATAACTATCCGATTCGTATCCGAATCCGAGTATATCCGAATTCGTATTCGAATTCGATTAAAGTTAATAGGATTTGGATTTGGTATGACCAATATCTGACCGAATTCGATCCGATTACACCCCCTAAGACTTACTATATAGGAGCTATTATTCGAAGTGACAAGTAATTTTTGTTGATGTTTTCTTGAGTTTTATTCAATTGAGTCTTTTTTAACTTGAATCTCGTCTCATCAGACAACTCTAGAATCCATCTTTGTTCAATTAAATTGCTCTATCGAAATTTTTATCTAGTTAGATCTTTCTAGTCTGTGTATTCGTCTATTAAAGCCATATAATTGGTTTCTTTTGAATTTTCTTCCAGTGGGCCACATCTATCGTTCGCTGGAGAAGGAAATCATCTCGTATCAAGTGAGTCACCTCTGTCAAATCTCAACCTGTTAATTTAATTTTAAGAAGTGTTTGGTTTATAAACCTTATATTATATTTTGATTATGTGTAATATAAATATGTTATCTATTGTTTGTTAGATCACTCCAATGTATCTTATTTGAATATATTTCTAATCTATTCTTCACTTGAGTTAAATATATTTTATATTTACTCATTTCACCCAACTTCAATATATAATCTAAAATTTATTACGATAATTACGATTCTAAACCAAACACCATCTTAATTAATTTTTTTTGACTCATTGACCATTTGTTTTGGCAAGTATCCAATTGGTCTATGCGGCAACAATGTTGGGTTGTTGCTGCTGATAGACAATTTCCCTCAGGCTGGTCATCAAAGATTTCTCACAAGACAATTAGATGCCCTGACATTCGAATCATTTATCTATCAAATCAAAATACACAAGAGTCACGTTCAGTTAAACCATTCAATCATAAATCAACTATTCAAATAAAGAAATACGAGATTTTGATATACATGAAATTTTGCACACGAGATATTCAGATCACTTAATCTCTCTGATCTGTTTGAGACCTAGCCTTGGTTTTCGCATTAGACTCGCTCAGATTTTAATATGCGGAATAACGAGATCTTACTCGGAAATATCGAAACCCAAAGGTTGATCGAAAATACAGTTCAAAGTAATTGTACAACTCTTTATTTCAAAGAGAGTTTTACACATCGAACGTTAGGCACACTTGACTACGTCGAAGAAACTATAAGTGTTTAAAATTTAAATAAGTTCTATGACTTTTCGATTGTATTCGATGATCTAAACTAGTCCTATTACAAGATATTTATAGTCTAATCGTATGAGTACGTATCAGACTCAATAACCTAAACATATTAGACTCATATAACTAACTAATCCTAAACAGATAGGCTTAGTTATATATATTCAGATCGGATTACAATTCCGAACAGGGAACGAATTCCTTTTCATGGTCGTGAACCAATCCATGGTCACAGAACCTTTCCGAACACGGTTAAGGTCGCGAAACTGTATGCGATTAGGACTTGAAGATCCTCTCGGATCATGACTCCCTTATTGAGAAGGAGCCAACCCCTGTTACGACCTCTCGATCAAACTGGAGAAGCAGAAATTGGGCTTGTCCATGTTCTCTGGTGTACCACTTTGCTGCACGTGCCCGTTGATCTTTCCGATCGATTCGAAAAGTCTCCTTTGTGCCATTGCGGGTGGTAGTCACCTTCTTCTCCAGAATCACATCTTCACGTAGAGGTTCATCTCGTTGATAGACCAGGTCTTCAACAGATGGTACTATATATTGGGGGAAATCTCCACGCGGTCAAGTCCAGGTAAGTTCATGATTGCCCGGGACCGTGCCCCCCGGGCATGTCCCGGGCGCCGCCGTTGGCCCGGGGGCAGTGGCCTCCGGTGCCTGCCCCGGGCGCCGCCATTTGGCCCCCGGGACCGTGCCCCCCGGGCATGTCCCGGGCGCCGCCATTCGCCCGGGGACAGTGGCCTCCGGTGCCTGCCCCGGGCGCCGCCATTTGGCCCCCGGGACCGTGCCCCCCCGGGCATGTCCCGGGCGCCGCCATTCGCCCGGGGACAGTGGCCTCCGGTGCCTGTCCCGGGCCCCACCATTCGCCCGGGGACAGTGGCCTCCGGTGCCTGTCCCGGCATTTGGCCCCCGGGACCGTGCCCCCCGGGCATGCCCCGGGCGCCGCCATTTGGCCCCCGGGACCGTGCCCCCCGGGCATGTCCCGGGCGCCGCCATTCGCCCGGGGACAGTGGCCTCCGGTGCCTGCCCCGGGGCGCCGCCATTTGGCCCCCGGGACCGTGCCCCCCGGGCATGTCCCGGGCGCCGCCATTGGCCCGGGGGCAATGGCCTCCGGTGCCTGCCCCAGGCGCCGCCATTTGGGCCCCGGGACCGTGCCCCCCGGGCATGTCCCGGGCGCCGCCATTGGCCCGGGGGCAGTGGCCTCCGGTGCCTGCCCCGGGCGCCGCCATTTGGCCCCCGGGACCGTGCCCCCCGGGCATGTCCCGGGCGCCGCCATTTGCCCGGGGACAGTGGCCTCCGGGGCATGTCCCGGGCGCCGCCATTCGCCCGGGGACAGTGGCCTCCGGTGCCTGCCCCGGGCGCCGCCTGTTAGGTTCCCGGGACCCTGCTCTCCGGAAGGGGTCCCGGACGTCATCGCCCTCCTAAAAGGTAAAACCCCTGCTTGTTTATCACGTGCAGGTCACGCGAGGGACGCCTCGGGAATCAGCGACCACCTGTCAAGCATCCAAGACGTTTGACCGGGAGAAGGACGGTCCTACCCTTCAATCCGACGGTGGCTTCCGGGGTAGTTTAGGCTTTTTGCTTCTTTTTGGGGCTATAAATAGCCCTTGTACCCCTCTGTTGTAAAGGATCAGCTCATTATTATTTGGAATAGCTAAACTCACAGACGTGCTCCGGAAGCCTCTCCCCCGGAGAGAGCCTCCCCAACCGGCTCCGGTCGGGAGCGCGTCGACAGGACTAGGGCCCCCACCGGGACCCGAACCTGTATAAATCCACGTGTCAATTCTTGTGTTTGTCCGGCGGGGGAGGACCGGTCACCCGGTCAACCCGCGCTGCGTAATCTCCGCTAGGATCGTCTTCAAAACCTGCCGGGGTATTCTTAATACCACGACACTATAGTATCTGACTCATCACCCAGCATTGAAGGCTCGAAGAGTTTGAGGTGATCAACATTGACAGCCGAGTAAATATCCATGTATGGAGGTAATTCGAGTTGATAAGCATTATTACCCACTTTCCGCAAAATCCGAAAAAGACCATAACGAATGGGTTTGAGTTTCTTATCTTCACCTTTAAGTCTCTCTTTATTCAGATGTAACCATACCATATCACCTTCTTGAAATTGCGCATCAACTCGGTGCCGATCATGTCGCGCCTTATACTTGAGTTGAGCTTTCAGCAAGTTCTGTTCAACCTCACGATGGAGTCGTTGAATACCTTCCAGGAACTTTTGTGCTCGATCCTGATTAGATGCTTCCTTGCTGTTCTGTGCTGAGGTAGGAATCACAAACTCCATGTCGAATGGACTTTGTGGTAGAAACCCTAAACAGACCTCAAACGGTGACTTTCCAGTCAAACCATGCACTGCTCGATTAAAAGCAAACTGCAGGTACGATATGCTTTCATGCTAGGTCTTCGGGTGCTTCGAGTTATATCCTCTCAAAAGATGAACGACTGTGCGATTTACCACCTCGATTTGACCATCAGTTTGCGGATGAAAGGCAGTACTCCTCTTTAGCTTGGTGTCCATCATCGTCCAGAGCGATCACCAAAAGTGACTAAGGAACTGGGTATCGCGATCAGACACAATAGAAGTCAGCAGTCCGAAGTGTGTCCAAACGTGTTGAAAGAATACCCGAGCTGCTTCTTCTCCCGTGATAGTCTTTCGACAAGGTATAAGAATAATCATTTTGGAGAACTGATCAACGACCACGAATAGATAGTTGTTGCCACGTCAGGTCTTAGGCAATCCTCCCAAGAAATCCATGGATATACTCTCCCATGGTCGCGATGGAACTGGCAAAGGAGTGTACAAACTTAATTTTCGGTTTACCGGTTTCGAGATGCTGCAGAGACCATAGCCTCGAACAAAACTAGCCACACCTTGCTGCATACGTGGCCAGAACACATGTCGGTGAAGATTTTGTAACGTCTTTGTAACCCCAAAGTGACTAGCTACCTTCGATGTGTGCGCTTCTCGCATCCATTGAATTCGAGGTGCTCCACGAGGTATGCAAAGTAATTTGCCCTTGTACAAGAGTCCTTCTTGCCGAACGAACTCTGTAGGTTTCCCTGTTTCGAGCTCAGTCAGTGCTGTTTGAAAATTAAGGTCTTCACTGTACATAGTGGCATATTCATCATGACATGAGGGCTCGATCTGCATGAATGCTGATAAACAGAGGGTCGTAACTGGTGGTCGCGACAACATGTCCGCCAATTTGTTGTGTACGCTCTTCTTGTACTTAATCACCAGATTAAACTGCTGCAGATACGACATCCACTTCATGTGCCAAGCTTGCTGTAGCTTGGACTGAGTTTGCAAATATTGCAATGGTTGATGGTCGGTGTGGACAACAGTCTCCTTACCCAAGAGATAATACCGCCAATGTTTCACGGCCTGATGCAGTGCACACAACTCTTTGTCATAAGTCGAGTAGTTCTTCTGAGCTCCCTGGAATAACTCGGAGTGATATGCCACTGGTCGACCTTCTTGCATGAGCACTGCACCCATCGCATAACCTGAGGCACCTGTTTCTAGCTCGAATGGTTTCTGGAGATTCGGCAAAGCTAACACAGGTGCCTCATTGATCTTCTTTTTCAGCAAGAGAAACGTATCATCATGTTTCCCTGTCAACTCAAACTTTTGATCGATCCTGGTTAATGCATACAATGGAGAAGCCATAATCGAGAAGTGTCGGATGAACTTCCAAAGATATTGGCATGCTCCCACAAAACTACGCACGTCTGTAACTGTTCGTGGTCGCTGCCACTCGCGAATCACTTGTACCTTATCTGGGTCGATTTGCAACGTACCGTTGCCGATCAGGAATCCTAGGTAAAGTAGAGTTTGCTGGCCGAACTCGCACTTCTTACGGTTGAGGCGAAGTCGATGTTGCCGAAGCTGTTCGAACACCTTTTCGACATGAATGAGGTGCTCATCCCACGAATGACTATAAACTAGTATGTCGTCGAGGTAAATGATCACAAAGTCGTCGATGAACTGTCTCAATACGTCATTCATAAGACGCATGAAAGTTGCCGGGGCATTGCAGAGACCAAACGGCATGACTAGCCATTCAAACAGACCTTGTCATGTTTTGAACGCGGTCTTCCACGTATCCTCCTCTTGGATGCTGACTTGATGATATCGTGACTTAAGATCCAATTTGGAGGAGACAACGGCATGCTTCAATTGGTCTAGCATGCCGTCAATACGATGAAGGGGGTACCAGTTCTTGATGGTGATCTTGTTCAGTGCTCAGTAGTCGATGCACATACGCCAAGTCCCATCTTTCTTTGGCACTAACACCACAGGAGATCCACAAGGTGAACTACTCGGTTGAATGACACCATTATTTAACAACTCACCAAGTTGTCTCTTGATCTCTTCATTCTCTAATACTGAGTTGCGATACGTACTCAGATTGGGCAGTGCCGCATCGGAAACAAGCTGAATTTCGTGCTCGACTAGATGTTTCGGCGGACGAACCTGGGCAGTCTCGAATAGATCACTGTATTCCTCCAGTAGTCCCGACAAATGACCAGAATCCTCTCGGTATGCCAATGACAATACTAGTCGAGTACCCTCACTTTGACCAATGGATCGAATCATGACAAGCACATATTTGTGACATGCATTAACAATTTGTTTGGCCTGATTTGCGGTAATCAAGTTCGAAGTGTTGACGTGGATGTCTCTACTGATCACGAACTTAACTCCGTCTTTGGTGAGGTCATACTATTGCGCTCACCGATGGAAGTGAGCGTCTCGATCATACAGATACGGACTCCCAAAGATCATCTGACAGATATCGATAGGGACAACATTGCATTGCACCTCATCGATATATCGTGCAGAGATCGCAAACTTCAACACACACTGACTCGTAATCTGTTGGTTCACGTCGGATGTAAACCAACCCAGCAGATATGGTCGTGGGTGTGTGGTTGTCTTCAAACCAAGTCGCCGAACCAGTCCAGCGGAGACCAGATTCTTCTGACTTCCGGGATTGAATATCGCTGCGACCACTTCGTGCTTCACCTGGATGTGGATGGTGAACAAGTCCTCCGTTGGGTGATGGTCGTTCGGTGGATCCGAACCCTTCTCCTTCAGCATTACCATCAGAGACAAGGTCGTATCCGCCTCATTAACCGAATTCACTCGGACAACTTCTTCGTCAGATGAAGTCGTAGTAGCCGTGGCTGTTCTTTTCCCTGGTCCGTTCTTCTTTGGTCGAAGTTCTAGATGAAGCTTGTAGTATTTATCCTTGGTATGTCCTGTGACTTGACAATGTTCACAAAAGGCACCCGTGCCCGATTTTGAAGCGTTCTTCTTCGGACTCAGCTTTTTCTTTGTTGAGGTCGCACTTTCCTTCGTGCTTTTGTTGCTGCGGGATTTGTTATTCTTCTCGATCGTCATAGCAGTTGTGCTTGCAGTCATGATGTCTTCGATGCCGAACAGACTTAGCTCAGTACTGATCGATTTCTGAAGTCCAGATGTGATTTTCTGAAATACCTGAGGATCGGACAGTGAGATGCCGATGACCATTGCTTGTCTCCGGAATTCCGTAGTATAGTTTTGGACGGTCTGGTCGCGCCATTGGTACAATCTATGCCAACGCTCCCATCTCTCCTCAAGGTAACCCATCGGATAGAATTCTTGTCCCAGAAGTTGTTTGAATTGACTCCACGCAAGGTCGTCAGCTTCACCACTGGCGACAAGGGCCTTCCACCAAGTCTTGACGTGGTCCTTCATCTTCAAAGGTGCGAACTTCACCTTTTGAGCGCTACTGAACCCTTTCAGGTCAAAGTAGGTCTCAAGCTGGTCAATCCAAGAATCCAGTTTCTCGGCATCGATCACTCCATCATATATGGGTATATCAATCTTAGCGTCGACCTTAAAATATCTGACAGCTAAGGAGGTGTTGGCGAGGTCATCGGTCTTATGGTCACCTCCGTCTTCATTTTTGTCTATCCTGCGCAAGTCTTCACCAGTCTTCACACCCATAACCTTCCCTACTTCAGGAGGTACAATCATGGCCTGCTGCTTAATCCAAGCAAGCACGATTTCCATGTCGGTGGAGAGCTTAACCACTTGTTTGGCTAGGTTAGCTTGAACGGAGGTATCGTCAGACATTGTCGGAGACGCGGCTATAGGAACCGTTGATTGATCTCCTGGATTTTCACTGGAGGTTTTGTAACCCTGGCGAGTCTTCACCATCCACAGGATAGGAAAGTTGCTTTGATACCAACTTGATCTGTTTGAGACCTAGTCTTGGTTTTCGCACTAGGCTCGCCCAGATTCTAATATGCGGAATAACGAGATCTTACTCAGAAATACCGAAACCCAAAGGTTGATCAAAAACACAGTTTAAAGTAATTGCACAACTCTTTATTTCAAAGAGGGCTTTACACGTCGAACGTTAGGCACACTTGCCTACATCGAAGGAACTATAAGTGTCTAAAACTCAAATAAGTTCTATGACCTTTTTGATTGTATTCGATGATCTAAACTAGTCCTATTACAAGGTATTTATAGTCCAATCGTATGAGTACGTATCAGACTCAATAACCTAAATGTCTTGGACTCATATAACTAACTAATCCTAAACAGATAGACTTAGTTATATATATTTGGATCGGATTACAATTCCGAACAGGGAACGAATTCCTTTTCATGGTGGCGAACCAATCCATGGTCGCAGAACCTTTCCGTACATGGTTAAGGTCGTGAAGCCGTATGCGATCAGGACTTGAAGATCCTCCCAGATCACTCTCGTCTCAATCTCAATTATTTGAATTTCGATTCAATGGTACATTTGCTCGAAGGAAACCGTGCATGCGTTTTTGACTTGGAAAATAGGGATCCAAATCCCTCCAGATGAGCTGTTATGTGAATATATTATAAGGCTCATTTGTTTGTGAAACGAGATGGTTGCCGCATTGTGTGTGTGTGTGTTTCAATGTTCACCCTTGTGCCTATACGTTTTTTTTGTTGACTGCGTGGGGCGAAGTAGTTAACAAATGGAAGTCACTCGTTCATTTGTTTTGTTTTTGTTATGGTCGGCCAAGTATACGAGCGCCGAGCCTGTTAGGATTAGGATTATATAGTTAAGATTAGGAAAGTTATGGGGCTTATTAGTTTATTTCCTTATTAGTTTATTTTCTTTTCAATTAGTTCTCTTGTAATATCTATTTCCTTTCTAATTAGTTCTCTTGTAATGCCTATATAACACCACCATCATCGATGAAGATTATCATCTTATGCCAAGAAAACCTAGTCTTCTATCATCGCCGAGGTGAACCACCACGGCCTCGGTCGTCCCGTTATGCGCTCACTAACCCGAACACGTAACATTTTGGTATCAAAGCTGACGAATTGGGATCTGATTCCTCCAACGCTTATGTCTCAGACAAAATCAAATGCAGAGAGGCTTCGTTCGCTCGAGGAGGGCATGGACCGCGTGTGAGACCCCCATTTGAGGATCACCTTGGTAACCGCCCAGGTAGGTTACACACAGCATGATGTCACATGAGCTCAAAGCAACACAAGCATAGCATTATAGATAACCAAGTATCAGGCCAACTCGGGCCAATATTACATAACCAGTGCACCGAGAGCGGCGCTAAGTAGAGTTGCTAAGAAAGTAACCAGTTTATCAAAACAAGAATCGGTATCTAAGTACCGAATACACAACATAATACATAAAGCAACAACAAACAACTTGACTTCAATCAGCAACGGGGTTGGAGGGGCTTCTCCCACATCTAACTTGACTTGGCGCATGATCCTTCTAAAAAGTGGGCTCATCCGGGGTACTTCCATCTTCTGCTGAGTATTCAAGACCGAAAGAATCGGGATCCTCGAATCCCTCTTCTACAGTTCGGTGTAATTGCAAGGGTGAGCACTTGGTGCTCAGCAATACTCATTCCAGGGATTATTGCAATTATACTTACATTAGGGTAAAACATGTGATTCAAGGATTTCAGTTCCATATTGATAAAGATACATAGATTTCCAAGTCATTTGTTCAGTAAAGCATTATTTCATCATGAAAAAGGATACTTTAAACATTAAACAGGCTTTCAATAAAATATTAAGTGTAGTGGTCTCCCATGAGTCACTACTTTAGTAACCACATTATGAAAACATTTCCAAATATTTACTTGTGCCATAACCCATGGATAACATTCACTACGAAAAGACTCCTGAACCTGGGAGTACAGAGTATCTGATACTTCTTTTACACTTTGCAAAGGTGTACCTCTTTTTAAATCCACTGGTTCACTCGACTTACAAGTCGGATCAGCTCCATGTGACTTATACACATGTGACAAGGTCGAGATCACACAATATTTTGCAGTCTAATGTTAACAGTGTCCCCGCCCGGTAGATAGACAATCAAGTCTCATGTACCGTTGTGGGTCCTCCCCACTGCCTTATTTCCTAGCCTTAGTCGTTGTCCACGCAAGACACATGACTTTTCAAGATTACAACCGCGCACGGTTTAATCTAGGTCTAGGGCGTCTTCCTTCTTTCCACCTTTTTCCTCTCATTATTTTTCTGAACTCACATCACTCATGGCCGAATTGCGGCCCACTAGTTTCCACGCGAGAAACCAGATCAACAAACCATGCAGGGAACTGTTAGCATAAAGAATGCTACTAAGTTGTGCCTGTCCCATACCAGGCAAGTGGTTGGTACGTTTACAATTCGCATAGAGACACAGCACAAGGTTCTCATCCTTATGAACCAATAGTGAGGAGCCATCCGCATTCCCTGGTGCGCACCGCACCCTCACCATACAACCCGTCCTCACTACTGATCCTTTATCAGTTTTCTTGACAAAACGGTTTTCATCATAACTTCTCATGTAGTTGACCATTTTATGTTTAATATGAATATTCAGTATATGAGTCCTAGGGTGACAAAAGCATATATATAAAGGTTCAATGACAAAAGGGGTTTCATGATTCATTAGTTGATATCTACTCACGTCATTCAAATATAACTTACATCCAAAATAAGCATGCATAAGTGAGAAAACAGTGAATATACTTCATATAAAAATATTGGGTGAGACATGATCAAAGGAATGAGGCTTGCCTTGCAATGCTGGGTCTAAATACTCAGACGGTTCTTCGAAGACTTCTTCCGCTCCTTCAGCTTCTCATTCTGCGGCAATCAAACAATACACAAACATACCACATAAGCATACAGAAAATAGTTTCCATAGAAATTATTAAGTAAATAAGTCATGCATGCAGGGGAAAAGGTTAAGGCAAGGTCACAAAGGTTCTGGTCGAAGAAACGGCTCAAAAGGATTAAGCGTCGAAAGGTCGACATTCGGTTCATGGCTTTGGCATAGCTTCAAACTGGTATTAGGATGGTTTTCTGGAGAAGTGATAGTAGAGAAAGTTGTAGATCTTAACTCCAGGAATCTAATGGACAAGGTGGCATTTCAATTGCTCAACCAGAAGGGGTCGAACAAGGTCAATGCCAGTGGTTGACATGCACTGACATGGTGCTGGACATGGCCAGAAACTAGGGCATGGCATAACTTTTGATCTAGGGCTTCAATTGATGTACCACTTTGTCTGGGAGTTAGGCCTTGATAACAGGAACAAGTTACTCACATGCTCAGGGATAGAAAGTGGCCGGAGGGCGGCCAAATCTGACGAGAAAACACGGTGGCCTGGACATGAACTGAGCTACTGGACAATGATCTTGGCAAAGGGATAACTTTTGATTCAAGTCGATTCAGAGATCGAGCTAGTGGACAATACTGCTTAGGGTACTAGAATCTATCTAAGGGATAAGGTTTCAGGTGCTGGATCAGCCGGGGAAGAATTCCGGCGACTGGCGCTGGAGAAGACGACACTGGACAAAGGGGGGTTTTTGATACAGTGGATTTGAACTCGATTCTTTGCTCAGGGAGTAAGAGGGTGGAGTATAGAAGCTACTGGTGTGGTTGATTTGGCCAGAGGATCACCGGCGTGGCCTGGCGACGAGAGCCAGTTCACTGGTGGCGTGCAATTTGGGGAGAGATATGATCTTAGCTCGATTTTGAAAATCAGATTGGTAGGCTTGCTAAAAAGAGTATGCTGATCAATTTCTTCTACTGGTACTAAGGCTAATTTGGATTAAATTGGGTAGTATTGCAGGAACAGGAGTTCTAGGCTTTTCCGGTGATCACCGGCGTTAAGGTTCGCCGGGGTGCAATTGGGTGCTATGATACGAACAGGGGGAAGAGGGGAACTCACTGGTGGCTTTGGTTTGAAGAATGGTGCAGCGAATTGGGCTGGCACCGTGAGCTCCAGAGGTTGCTCGCCGGAGAAGAAAGCAAACTCGACGGCGGTGAGAAATTAGTTGGTTTTTGCTGCTGGGAACGAAGCAATGCACTGTGGGGGTATTTATAGCTGCTGAAGCCATCTACTGGTCAACAATTCAGGGAACAGCGGCGACGAAATCGACCGCAAAGCGACCGGACATAGCGGGAACTTGTGCCGGCGGTGATGGCGAGGCACAGGCGCTCGGCGGTGCAGGCTTTTGGTAGTGGCAGGCACAGGCGCAGGCGGCGAAAGGACGGCGAGTTGAAAGCTTCATTGACGCATGGCCGGAGCGTGTCGAACGGTGAAACTGAAGCTGCTGGTTCACGGGCACACGCGCGGGAAGCAGCTGACGGTGCTGGCGCGGCTGAGGTGGCGTCCACGGCAGTGCCACGAATGCGCACTGGTGTCAGGTACGTGGCGAAGATGGTGGTAGCTCTGGAAGTTCACCGGCGGCGAAGCTCTGCGGCGGTTTCTGTTGAAACACGGCCAGGGGCGTAAATGCAATAAAAAGGACTGATCTGCAAGGAAAATTTGAAATAGAATTGGGCTTGATTGCAAATTTGAAGATCTAAGGGCCTGATCTGAAATCTGATTTCGCGGATGAGTCGTGCAAAGATACTAGAACTCATCCAGCCAAAATTTGGTAAGATCGGGCAAGATCTGAATGGTTTCGACAAAAATGGGGAAAACAGTTTAGGGTAAAAATAGGGTATTTAGGATTTTGAAACAGCAAGGGTCAAAACTCAATTTTAGGATAGGATTTTGGAGATGATCCAGAAGAGAAAAATATCCTGAATAACACTTAGATGATAATATCTGAAACAGATTAGGGTTTGGGGCCGAGATGTGGATTTTGGCTATTTCAGGGTTTGGGCGAAAAACAGGGGTGTTACACCGCGTCACCGTAGTGGTCGATTAGGTCCCCACACTCCGCGATGCCGTCGGCTGCCTCTCGACGATCAAAGATGTGCTGGATCATCTCACCGCCGCTGAGGAGCGCCTCGCTCTGCTCGCTGCGCCCAGCCGCATCGCCCCCGCTGCTGGTTCGTTCAGCAGAGCCTTGGTGGCGCTGCTGCAACCTGTAGCCACTACCGCCGTGGCCAACCCCGCCGCCACTACCATCTACACCACGCAACGCACCTCTCCACACCATCTCAACCTTCAGCCGTCCGTGAACCCCTACTGCAGCCGCACTCGCGTCGACGACGAGTGGCGAGATCTGATTGCAGGCGATGACGACCTCTAGCATCAGCTGAACTTCGCACCAGCCGCACTATGGCGGTCGTGCGCTGCAAGCCGCGCAGGTCAATCCCCTCCACACCACGACGGCCATGGCTGCCGCCCCTTGTCCACCTCCCCGAGCCGCACCTACACAGGCTACCACAGGCAACATCCTCGAGGCGAGTACGTTGGGCGGCTCCCGCGTTCAGTCCACACCGAGCTTGACTGGTTCAACGGCATAGGTGACACCTTGCGCTGGCTTTGCCGATGTAAGCGTTACTTCACTATGCAGTGCATTGACAATGACAACTGAGTTGAGATCGCCGGACTATCTGTAGATGGGGAAGCCCAAGATTGCTCGACAAGTGGCAATAGCGCTCGATCTGGATTCCCTGGAATGAGTTCTTTGACGCGTTCTTGACCCGTTTCAGTTCTCCTGACGAGGATGGGCCCTTGGGACATCTAGCCTTGCTCAGACAGACAGGCCAGGTTGATGAGCATAACACCAAGTTCCAGGCACGACTCGCGCGAGTCACTAATTGTCATGTCTGCCATGACAGTGACATCACCTGTGAGGAGCCCAGCTCGGTGCAGCTGGTCCCTTAAACCACTTGACTTCCCAGGATGAGTCAATCACAGGGATACTTTGAAGCAGCAAAAATAATACAGTCGTCATAAATGTATGGCCATCAGGCCTTAGTACAAAACGAGGTACAGTGCCTTACAAGGCACAAGGGTCTAACAAAATAACACATCTAGTCGGCGGAAGCTAGGCCCAAAAGCAATCCACAGGAAACAGAGGTTGACAGCAGACAGCACCACATCAGGGCTCCGAAGGGAACTGCTCATCTTCTCCTGGGTCTGCAGCATCTTCAGGGTATCCTCCAAGGTCGTAGAACGCTCCATCTATGGATGAGTTGTTGCAAGGGTGAGTATTTACGTACTCAACAAGTCATAGGAGAGGTAGAGATATAGATACAGTATAAATGACATGAGCCTATGCTATTGGGGAAAGAGTGAAGGGTTTTTCCCAAAATACATTTCTTTCTCAATTCTTACTCAACTTCTGATCATACCCATGGCAGTAAATAAATCATATTGATGGTGGTACATATATCCCATATCCAAGGCGATATAACCTCATATCACATTATTTTTATTCAAGCCTTTCAATCTCATACTCATAACAGTATTTCATATACTTTAGGGCATAAATCCACATGCCTCTTAGTTATCACATGTTTACTAGATTATGGTATTACCGCGACACGTCAACACATGACAGCCCACGGCAACGCCCCTTATCATGACAACACATGCCACTTGGGTAATCTTGAGCTAACAAATTTTAGTTTATAAAACAATACTTGTGTCACACCCCATGGATTTAATCCACCGCGGCATACTCCTAAAACTCGGGAGCACGAAGTATTCGAATACATTTTTAAACTCTGCAGAGATGTACCTCTTTTTAAATCCACCTTTTCACTCGACTTCCAAGTCGAGCCAACTCCATGCGACTTATACGCATGTGACAAGGTCGAGATCACACAACGTTTTTGCAGTCTAGTATTAACAGTATCCCTGCCCGGTAAATGGACAATACTGTCCCAAGTACCGTTGTGGGTCCTCCCCACTGCCTTACTTCCTAGCCTGGGTCTATGTTCCCGCAGGACACATAACCTCTTTTGATTACAGTCGCGCACGACTTAATCTGGCGTAGGGCGTCTTCCTTCTTTACACCTTATCCTCTCATAATTTTTCTGATCTCACATCACTCATGGACGAACTGCGTCCCACCAGTTTCCACGCGAGAAACCGGATCGACAAGCCATGCAGGGAACTGATAATACTAAGAAAGCTACTAGGTTGCGCCTGTCCCATACCAGGTAAGTGGTTGGTACGTTTTTCATGCCACTAGACGCGTAACACAAGGTTCTAGTCCTTACATGCCAGTGACCAGATCATACCACAAACCATGCACCTTCAGTGCCTGCACATCCAGTGCAGCCAAGCACCTCCAGTGCTACCACCATTCCACACCAAAATACTGGTCACGGCTGAGGATTCTATTTCATGAATATAAATGTATATGTACATACTTTTATTAGTTCATGGCTTGCTATCTTAACAAGTTCACATTCTTCAAGTATTCAATCTATCACTGCCATAATATCATTGATCTCAACACATGCAATATTAATGAGATATCTACTCATGGAATAGCATAGCAATTCATAAAATATAGGTTCAATATGATCAAAGTATGACTTGCCTTCCGCGTCGTAAGTATCAGCAGTCGATGACGGTTCAGCGACAAGATCTTCAACCCCGGACTCTTGCTCTGAACAAGATCAAACAAGCAAACAGGCATTACAATCAATCCTATTCTTACTAATTCACTACATGCAAAGATGCAAGGAGAAAATACTCTGGGAGAACAAGGTTTGGAAGCGATTAGAGTTAAACTACGGAAACTAGGGTTAAGATTAGTTGTTAAGGTTTACAAGGTTCCAAAATATCAGGGTAATATCAAGGTGGTGACTAGTTCGCCCAAAAACAGCGAATGTCTTTAGGTTGGCATTCGGTTCAAGGCATCGACATAAGGTCGATGGGTGATAGAGGGCTCAACTCAAGTTGTGACAGTAGAGAAAAGTGTAGATCACAACATCAGGAGTCTAAGGGACAAAGTTATTTCCAAAGTTCATGGCTGGAAGTGGGTGAAAAGGCTCAATGCCACTGGCTGACATAGGCTGACAGTGCTCTAGAATGGCATTGACATGGTTTGAACAGTTTCCAGTGGCCAAAGTAGGTTTTGATTCAAGCATATGGTGCACAAGGTAGTGAGGCAGCTATTTGACAAAGTAATTTCTGTTTTACATGACCAGAGGTGGGTGAACAGGGCTAATGCCACTGGCTGACATAGCCTGGCATAGGCTTGACACGGCCAGGAACTAGGGTTAGCCATATCTTTTGACTTAGGGCTCCAAATGATGCACCACTTTGTCTGGTGGTTAGGCATTTGTAACAGGAACAAATGTCTCAACAGGACCTAGGGTAGGAGATGGCCGGAAAGTGATGAAAACCGGCGAAGAACACGGTGGCCGAGCTGTTCTCAACAGTTTCTGGACCAAACTTTGGCATGGTGATACCTCTTCATCTGGGCCGATCCAGGTGTCGAGCTAGAAGGCAAAAATACTCATGGGGTCGAGGCACATCTACTAGACAAGGTGGTTGGGGTTGAAACGGCCGGGAACAAAATCCGGCGACCGGAGCTAGGGAAGAAGACACCAAAATTGGGCATTTCTGTTCTAGGGCAAACGAACTCGAATCCTTGCTTGAGGATGGTCTCTGGGGCATAACAGAGCTAGGTGTGAAGTCAATTTAACTGGAAAATCACCACAGAAGCTTAACGGCGAGTTCCAGTGTGCATGCAAGGTGTAAACTTGGGGTTTTTCATATTTTAGCGAAATTGGTGATTCTGGTTGCTTAGATGTGTTCTAAACAGTCCACTGATCATGTTTGATTACAGGCTCGAGAGCTAATTTGACTTAGTTAAGGATTAATTGCTCGCCGGAGTTGTCGGGGAAAAACAGCAATTCCCGGCGATGAGGTGCAATAGAACTCAATTGGCTGCTACTACACAGGTAAGTGGTTGAGAGTAACTTACTGGTAGCTTCAATTTGGAGTTTGGTGCAGTGGTTTGGCCTGGCACCGTGAGCCTCTTCTCGAGCTCGCCGAAGAAGACGAAGAGGATGACAAGGTTAAAGACTTGTGTGGTTCTGGCATGTGTGTGGTTGAAGGAGATGGCCAGAGCAAGCTTAAATAGGCGAAGTGAGCAGCAACGGTTGAAAGTGCCTGGAGACTTGGAGCTGTGAATCGACGGCGAATTGACTGGCCGGGCGGGACAGCAGCGAGGTGACGCGCTCCAGCGGCCGTGCCGGCTTTTACAGTCTGGCGCGCAGTCCTGGCTGATGCAACGGCGAATTGATGCATCCCTCGGGCATGCTTGCAACGTGGTGCAACTGCGCTGCCGTTGTCGGGCGCGCGCGCGGGAGAACGAAGGCGATGCTGGCGAGGTGAAGCTGTTCCACGGTGGCGAACACAATGCACACACGCGGCAAGGAAGCAATGGCGGAGGTGGCAGCGCTGGTGATCGCTGGCGATGGAGCAGCAGCAGCGGCAACGGCGACGACCAAAATTCCTGTGCTCGTGGTCGATTGAACGCCCTGGTCGCGCACAGTAGCCTGGTCGAACCAGGGACTGATTTGCGATGATTTTTGGTTTAGTTTTGGACTAAACTGCAAATCTGGTCTTTGAGAGGTTTAATTTGAGATTTGATTTCATGGCTGAGTATAATATTTCTATTAATACCCATTTAGTTCAATTTTGGAGAAAGTTTGATAAGATTTGAGGGATTTCACCTATTTTCGAAAATAGGGTAAAATTAGGGTAAACTAAATCTGGATTTTGTCGATCTCGAATTCTGGTGATTGGAGAGAGATTTTGAAGTCTGATCAAACAGGAGATCTGTATCAAATAGCATTTGGAAGGTGTTCCCTGAAGAAATTCTGGAGTTGGAATTGATTTGCAAATTTTAGCCTTTTCAGGCTTCCAGGTAAACAGAAAAGGACCTATTCGCAGTAATATTTGGACTAATCTGCGAAAAGTGTTTAGATGAATTAATCTGGCTCCCAACTTTTTGAAGTGAGTTGAGGGTGAACCTAGGAACATATTCCAGGGGTTACTTGAGTCTGGATAAGGTTAAATCAAGATAACTCGATTATCTGGAAACTGGGGTACTTAGGGTAAATCTGAGTTTTCCTGTTCGCCCTTGCCTTCGAAGGTACGCGCTCAGTCCCCGGCAAAAGGCAAGGGCGGCAAAGGCAAGGGCAAAGGGCGACAGGGACTACCGCGGACGTTCACGAACGTGCTCCCACTCCTGTCGGAGGCATCTTTGCGGAAATTGGATCGATCAACCAGAGACCTCCACGACTGGTACCTACATCGAGCTCGGCGCAGCCTGAACTTCTTAGTTCCCTACAGGCCTGGGCAGTTCCACCGTGAGCCCAGGACTATATCCGTGGCACACGAGGATCTGTTCGACCTCTACAACTGGCGGGAGCTCGATATGTCCATCATACGGACTGGAGTCCTGTGAGTTTGCTGATGCTATGTATTGCTGTTTTCTAACTCTGTTTGCTAACTCTGCATTAATGTTGCAGTTCATTTGAATACTGAGTAACTTTCTGTGAAATTAATATTAATCTCGTCCTTCGCATGCAGGTGCATGTACAGGCTAGCATCGGAGGCTGCGTGTGACAAGGTGGGTTTCCTCGACCCAGAGAAAATAAGCCTCACGATGCTAGAGCAGGACGCCGCGCACGCTGAGCAGTACATATCCAGCGCGCTGATGGTGCAGCAGGACAGGGACTTCATTCTGGTGCCGTACCACCAAAGGTTAGTGCATTTCGTACTAATTTAACTCAATCTTGTATGTTACACCTGAGATGTACTTTGAGCTAGCGGTCCTCTTTTACGTACAATGCAGGGGCCACTGGATCCTCATCGTGATCTGTCCGCCGAGGAACGAGGTGTACTACCTCGATTCGATGCGTGACAGATTATCGATGGAATATGTGCTCAAGGGGAATATGGGGGTGTAAGTAACTTATATGTTTGATTTAAATTTTGACCTCACTAGCTAATGATAATACATTAACCGGCAATACTAACTGAAATGCAGGACTTTTGATAAATATGTGTCCGCTGGAGGGAGGCATGCCGCACCGCAGGGCTCCCTACTAGCTTGGAAAGAATATGAGGTACTCACGAGACTTTTTGTTTATGCTTAATTAGTTTATGGAAACAATATATAGCTAACATGTATTCGCATATGCAATTATCTCAGTGCCATCAGCAGCCGCAATCGTGGGAATGCGGGTTTTATGTGCTGCGCTACATGTACGACCTAGTGCAGACAAACTTTTCCCGATTCCCCCAGGTAAGCATCGATAGCTAACTCAAATTTCAAAAATGGGTGTCACGTTCTAAATTAGGATCGAAGTTAGTTACTCAGTATGCACACATGCTTGTAGATCGCCATGTCGAAAGACCAATATGAAAATGCAAAGATTATATATCTTCGACAAATCTGGGCACAATATGTCATGGAGGAAGTAGCACCCAACCATCCAGCATGACAATTTTCTCCTTTTGGTGTACTCTGCATAGACTGTTCATATACATGTGAATAAATATATATATGTGAATAAATGTCCACATTGGATTGCAATCTGTATTTGTCCATACATATGTGAATAAATGTGAATAACTGCCTAATGTGTGAATTTGTTCTGTGAATTTACCTTGCATCTGTACTGTATTGTGTATCCAATCTATACTGTATTGCATCTGTACTGTATATGTGAATGTACTGTATTGTGATGCAAATAAAGTACTGTATATGTGATTGCTCTATCGGTAAATTCATCAACAACCGAGAGACTACTGTCCTTTTTTCTATCGGTACAATCAAAATTAACTGTTAGAAGAGTTTGACCTTTCCTGCCGGTGAACTCATACATATCCGATAGAGTACTAAGCTTTTTTCTGTCGGTAATCTTGTAGTTAACCGTTAGAATAGTGGTACTTTTCAATCGCTATTGACGAGTTTTCTATCGGTAAACTTGTAATATGCCGATAGAATAGTGTGAGTTTTCCTGTCGGTAAACTTATAATTAGCCGTTAGAATAGTGGTACTTTTCAATCCGCTAGCGACGAGTTTTCTATCGGTATACTCCTAATATGCCGATAGAGTACTAAGCTTTTTTCTGTCGGTAATCTTGTAGTTAACCGTTAGAATAGTGGTACTTTTCAATCCGCTAGCGACGAGTTTTCTATCGGTACACTCCTAATATGCCGATAGAGTACTAAGCTTTTTTCTGTCGGTAATCTTGTAGTTAACCGTTAGAATAGTGGTACTTTTCGAACTGCTGGACGTAAGAATACGACGGGTTTTCTATCGGTAGATTCATAATATGCCGATAGAATAGTGAACTTCTTCTGTCGGTTATTTACCGATAGAAAATGTCCAGTCTTGTTCTATCGTGTCTATCTCTATCGGTACAAAAACCGATAGTAGAAGGGTTTTTTTTACCGATAGAAGACTGCATTTCTGTACTAGTGGAAGTACCTTCAAATCAAGAAATGAAGGTTTGGTCAAGACATTAACTTATTGACCACGGTCTAAGGATGATGTAGTTATGCAATCATGTTTGATAGACCATAACCGCTCTCTCCCAGTGTAATATGAGTCTCTCTTCACTATTTAGAAGGATGAACGTGTGGTTATCCATAACCGTCACATCATAATTGGTGAACAGCAACCGCTTGCAACCGCCAAAGCGTCCCTCTGATGAAGCAACTGACGTCTCTTGACAAAGTATAAAAGGGGGGTTAGAACTTGTCAAAAAGGAGCATGAGGAGAGCCAACAAGAAAACAAGAGAAGAAGTGAGAGTTATACAATACAAAGATTGTAAAACTCTACACACTTTGTAATCTATCAATCTGATAGTGAAAATCCAACATGAGTAGGGCTATTACTCAGACTACGAGGGCCCGAACCTGTATAAACACAGTGTATCTGGTTTCATTTTTATGGTGATATTCTATGGTGATTGATACATATTGTCCCCCTTCTAAATAATTCAAATTTGTGTAAGTTCAACTTGGGACATTGTCCCAATTGTCGACAGCTGCCGCTGACCGTTGGGAGCGACAGGACATTTTCTTCTTCACCAAGGTTAGCCGTATATATGGATTATGTGCTCTGTGCATACGATTTAGAGAACAATTTCGATCTCGCTGAATACACCGATATCATGGATGAAGACGTTGTTCCCATGGAAGAGATCGATGCTGCCCTCGAGCCCTATGCCGAGGAGAACTCTACTTTGATTCTGGTCACGTCCATTGACCGAGAACCTAAAATAGCAGTTCACTTGCCTTTTGTAAGCCTTGCTACATCCGAAGGACATTGCCTTGACCAACGTGGGCGTTGGGAATCCCGATGCTTTCGCATCAAATATGGGAGATCCTGGTGATTACCGTTTGTTGGGTCTGGAAAAATCTACTCCAGACAATTTCCATTCCCTCCTTGACTTTGAGTATGACTCAGAAAAGGAGGAGATGTTCTCTCCATTTACAGTTTCGACTCCACAGGAAGTTGCTGGACTTTCTGAGAAGACCCTAGATCAACGGCTTTCCAGGGAAGAAGAGGATCGCAAACAGCAAGAACTCGCATGCGGCCAGAAGACGAGGTTTGCACGACCACAGAAGAAACTCTGTTCCTTGTACAACTTTGCCGTGACGCCGCAAACCTCAGCCCTGGAACGTCCCGCCAATGACCTCCTGGTGGACGTAGGTGCGACCAATCGCCGCGCACAAATCCGTATCATTCCCCAACGGTTGAGGTGATAATGGTTAAGACTCCTCTGGCTCCCAGAAGAAGTACACAGGAGCACATTCGCGTGATCGCGGAAGCACTCCGTAACCCTCCCGCCAGTTTCACAAATGACAACGGGTAACGTTTGCATGAGTCCTTGTAGAAAATCTCAATGGAGTGGCATCAGATGTAACTCCAACTGCTTCGTCTCGATCAGTAACCAATTCCCGGGAAGGAGATAGTGCTTACCATAGCTAGAGAAGGCGCAACCATGTTTGAGTCACACCAACCCATCGTGGTCACGACAAAATCCGGAGGACCGATCATTCCCACGATCGCGATCGTGAGCCAATACGCTCATTCTTGGGACTACGCCGTGATGTTCCATGTGCCAACCTTTCCCGCGACCATGAGGATAGTCACGATGATCGATAGCCGCATATTGCATACGTTCGTTGCAAGGCTTTTTTGCCAGGATTACGAGTAGTGGTTTGGCCTAATAAATTTAAGCCAAGCACGATTGAGTGGTTCGATGGGACGCAAAACCCATTCAAATTCCTCCAGATTGATGTCACCGCCATCCAAGCGGCGGGTGGAAATGAAAAGGTGATGGCCAATTATTTGCCGACGGTCCTTGATGGTCCGGCATGAACCTGTCCTTTTAACCAGCCAGAAGAATCGATTTATAACTGGGAAAAACTGTGTGATGCTATCTTCAGCAATTTTCAGAATTGTTATGAAAAATCTAGCAAGGAGGATGATCTTCATCAATTACGCCAGACTTGAAATGAAACTCTCTGACAGTTTGTGAAGAGGTTTGTGGGAGTAAAAAGTACTATCCCTAACATCTCGAACAGTTCGGTAATCAAAGCCTATAAACATGGCGTTCGATACCGAAGATTCACGAAGGGCCTTAGCATCCACCCACCAAGATCAGTGTCAGAACTCTTCGACATGGCTGATCGTTACTCTGACGTAGCTGAAGCGGTGATGTGGAATATAATGGTTGATAAGGGTGATTTACCACCCTAGTCTGGTCTAGACTCCGAAAAAAAAGAAAGTACTAGCAGGAAGTCTAGATCATCTACGGGCGGGAAGATCAAAAAGACGAAAAAGGATGGAACGAACCGCCTCCGAGAGGTCGCGAACATGGAAAAGCGACCACAAGATAAAGGTAACAAAGTTTCATACAATAATAATAAACCTCGTTCTGGTGGACGCTACAGCGACCATGCAGAAAAACAGAGTAACCCGTAGGGAAGCAAGAGGGGGTGTCTGCTGCATGAGGTCCCGTGACATGATCTCAAGAATTGGTGAACATGGTTAAAGCGCATGGAAGAATTCTATCAAGATAATGCACCTATGCCTCCAACTATACCAGAAAAAGGCAACCCAGTGGGAATAAGGACGCTGATGGAGACGAGGACATGTCGTATTACGTACCAAATAATCATATTAATGTTATTTTTTGTGGTTCTTCGTCCTATATCTCCAAGTGCCACTTTAAATCTGTTCACAGAGAGATTAATAATATTGAAGCTCCCCCAGGAGAACCTCAATACCCCCGCTGGTCAGAGACGTCCCTGACCTTTAGCCGGGAAGACTGCCCCAAGGGATTGTCGCAACCACGGCGACTCCCTCTGGTCATATCTCCCATGATTAGCAATGCAAAAGTGGGCAAAGTCCTATTTGATGGCGGTAGTTCTCTCGACTTATTCTTTGTAAAAGCACTTGATGAGATGCAAATCCCTCATTCAAGAATTAAACCTATGGTTCACCTATTTTTTGGGATTATTCCTGGTCCTTCAATGACTCCTATCGGTCAGATTGTACTGCCAGTAACATTTGGAGAGCCAGAGACTTTTCGAACAGAATTGATTACTTTTGATATAATTGATTTTGATTCAGTATACAATGCAATTCTTGGTAAGCCCTCACTTGCCAAATTTATGGCAGCAATGCATTATGCTTATCAGTGCGTCAAAATATCAGGACCAAAAGGTGCGATCATAGTCAGGGGCAGTCAAAATATGGCTCTCACTTGCGATCGCATTTTCTTGGAATTAGTCGATCAGCTTCCCCTTAGGATGTTAATGCTGCGACCAAAGCTAAAGAGACAAATTCAGTCAAGGTAACCCCGCGACCAGACAAAAAACTTAAACAAGTTTCCCTATTCCCAGATGACCCCACCAAAACTGTTAGGATCGGGTTCGAACTAGAGAACAAATTGGAACTTGCACACATCGCTTTCCTCTAGGCTAATACAGATGTGTTTGCATGGAATCCATCCGACATGCATGAAGTCCCAAGGGAAGTAATTGAGCACAGGCTAACAATTCAGTCTGGACAGCGACCAATAAAGTAAAAGCTTAGACACTTTGCCTATGATCAGAGAGAAACCATTCGTTTGAAGTTAGATAAATCCAAAAGGCTGTCTTTATTCACGAGTTGACCATTTTGAATGGCTGCAAACCCGATCATGATCCTGAAATCTAATGGTAAGTGGCACATGTACGTTGATTATACCAATCTCAATGCTTCCTGCTCGAAGGAAGATTTTCCTCTTCCCTGTATTGACCAGTTGGTCGATTCAACAGTGGGTTGCGAACTAATGAGTTTCTTGGATGCCTACTCAGGGTACAATCAAATTAGCATGACGAACAAAATGAGGAGAAAACTACCTTCATCACATTGTTTGGCACGTATTGCTATGTTATAATGCCATTTGGGCTTAAGAATGTTGATTCCACGTATCATCCAATTCTACTCCTCTTGCTGCTGATATCTCTACAGATGGTTGTGTTCCATCTAGCAGCCCACAGGGTGCAACCAATTCAGCCAAGGTAAACGATGGGCATCTAGAACTGTTGCATGGAGTGCTTAATGCATCTTGTGGATTACTTCTTCCAGCTTAAAGTTTTTCTGTTAATTTATTTTCTGGCAACTATGTTGGGTTGCCTCTACTACAAAACTCACTGAATACCAACACTGTTTTGTATTTCCATTCTCTGTGTCTTGCATATTCACAAAGGAAGAAAAATGCATAAATTGGATCAAAGGTCCTCAAACTTGTTGTAGTGTGTCATTTTAATCCTCAACCTGAATTTTAATTTGGCAAGAGCAACAACGAATTCAAGAAAATCTTAGCATTCTCCACTAGACCTTCCAAACCTCTATCACCAAGAGATGTACATTGGTCAACCTAGAACTTCAGTACCATCCTAAAATATTTGCAGCACCAAGATTGGGCAAATGCAATCAGGGTTCAGTTTCCATCAGAAACCGTCTAGTTATCAGTGCCTACCAACATTATCGGTCTGGACTGGTATTGGTTGATATTAGGGTGGTGATTAGTATTTTAAACAAATGTATAAACTAGTTTATACAATATTGAGAATATAAAAAATAGAAAAAAGAAATAATAGTAGCCGTAGGTCTGAGAACCATAAAAAGAAAAGCAAATTGGAATTTTTATATAAATAACCTTTTAAAATAATTACAAAAGTAACCCACAACTTGAAGAATTTGTAAAAATAACCTGTTTTAACAGCGCAGTTGATCTGAGAGGTGACACGTGCCAACTATTTGTGCGGCAGACCTCTACCACACTCTAAAAGTGTGGTAGATTAGGGTATAGTCTCTACCGCACAACCAAAGTGCAACAGACACACAATCTGTATGCCAGTCAAGTTTTTAAATAATTTTTAAATGTCTGTCTCTTGTTTGGTAGAGGTTTAAAAATTATTTAAAATTTTTCTGCACACTGAATTCCATGTCTATGTCACTCTTGTTGTGCGGCAGAGATTTAAAAATTACTTAAAAACTTGTTTGCCCATTGTATGTCGTGTCTGCCTCACTCTAGTTGTGCAGCAGAGATTTTAAAATTATTTAAAAACTTGTCTACTGTACAGATTTTGTATATGCCACATTCTGGTTGTGCGGCATAGACTATACCCTAGCCTGCCGCACTTCCAGAGTGCAACAAAGGTCTGCTGCACAAATTGTTGCCACGTGTCACTATCAAATCAGCCACATTTCTAAAACGAGTTATTTGTGCAAATTCTTGAAACAATGAGCCACATTTGTAATTTTTTTAAAAGGTTATTTGTGTAAAAAAAATTCAATCAAATTGAACCCTATGTAGAATTGCTATATTAAAGAGGAATTCTAATTAGCATAAACCAGTCAGCAAAGAAGTATAAAAATCTGTAATTAACATTTAACAAAGCCCCTATGATCAGTTTCCTTTACAATTACAACATGTATGCACAACAACATTATGTTACATAGATGAGACGAGTAACAGTCTACTAGCATTGTCAGCTATGCTTGAAACCATCCCTAAAACCGACGCTAAGGTTATATTGTGGACATTTCTTGCCAAACCCTGGAGTTGATTTCTGCATCATTGTGACGAACTCGTTATAGTCTATGCGCCCATCCTGCGAAAAACGATCAAAAAATGAGTAGAAACAATCATCAAACATGCTTGGCTATGCAATCTTTGCATGGTTATGTCACGCATGCTTTTTTCCAACGGTTTAAAAAAATTGGTGGCTCAAAAAAACCATCAGACACTGACAGTTTACCGTTGGTAATTTCCCCTCGGAGTTGTGTCTATCAGGGAATCCGATTGTAAATCTTGTAGTTATCTTTGAATGGGTATGCAGTGCATGCTTTTCCCCACGATTCAAAAACCGTTGGCAACTCAAAAAACCATCAGCCAACAAGTTGCCAGCAGTTTACCGTAGGTAATTTCCCCTTGGAGAATCACCATCGTTAAAGAATGTCAGTCTTGTCATTTCCTGACGGTTTAAAACTGTTGGCAACTCAAAAACCGTCAGACAACAATTTGCCGACAGTTTAATGTAAATAATATGACTAGTTTCCCCTCGAGGATGGGTCCGTTGGGAAATCACCATCGGCAAAGATAGTAAAACTAGTAGAATTTATGGAATTGCAAGTTTGGAGGAAAGATGATGATGATCTTACATTGTCCTGATCTACTTCGCCTATCATGTCCTCGAGTCGCACATCCTCCACGCCAAACTCGTTGCAGGCCTGCTGGAGTTCATCTGCTGTGATGTATCCACTTCCATCTTTGTCAAAGTATGAGAAGGCGGCAAAGAGATGGTCTTCCTTCTCAACCTTGTTGAGGTGCAAGGTTGCAGCTATGAACTCCCCATAATCTATGGTGCCACTGTTGTCAATGTCAGCCTGCAATATAAGCAAGACAAACATTTCATGATTCATTTTGAAAATATAATACATGAATTGTTGAATCGACATTGTTATGTCGTTGTTTGGGAGGGTTTTAGCTTCTATTTAAATCAGTCAGAAGTTTAAATCCTTCTAAACAGGATGCTATTGAAATGACTTCTCAAATAAGTTGAAATCATGTTTTTACTAAGAACATTTGCTTACATTTTCCTAATATACTTCACATATCATGAGCAAGATATACACTTAATGAATAATTCGATCATCATCAATTTGTGGAACCACTATTAACTTTATTTGGGAGGGCTTCAACTTTAACTTAGGCCTATCAAAAGCTTAAAACCCTCCTAAGTAAGCTGAAAGTCTAATATTTACCAAGAATGTGGCATCGCAATTCATCGGTTTCTCTAAGAAGATAGTTTCTGAAATTATTACTTCCTAACAAGTAATGCAATACCCGGGGAATTCGAATGCAAACTACAAACAATATAAACCATATGCCAATCTCTACATTGACAGTTTCAAATAAAAGTTTTAAAGCTAAAAATGAATGGTAAAATGTGATGAGAAACTAAGACAGAAAATTAAGAAGAAACTTACAGCCTGCATGAGTGCATAAATCTCAGACTCCTTAAGGTTTGCTCCGACTCTCTCGAGGCCGGCCTTGAGCTCCTCGAAATTAATTTGACCGCTGTTGTCAGTGTCCATCATCTTGAACATCTCCTTCAACCCGGCAATCTCTTCTTCAGACAAATTCTCCGCAATCACCTACATACACCAGTAACATATACATGAACAAGTCTTGCAAATTTTGAAGTTTCAGAGGTTTCAGAACCACATAACTGAAAGATTTTAATGGCATTTTTGAAGGAAAAAGGAAGATTTAAAGACGTGAACATGTCGCTCGCTAAAATTAGAGATTCGTATCCTTTGTCGTCAGTTTAAACTGTATGATGGCTCTTATAATTTCAAGAACATCACTTGTCTGATCGAAAATCGGATGGTTCAAGCTTATGTGCCTTTTCTTCAGAGATACCCATCAAATTTTAAGAAAACAACATGTTTGAACACTTATTTTGATGTTAGCAATTTATCTCCTCTTGTGTTTAGTTTCTGCATTCGCGCTATTCTGAGTGTGATTTTCGATCAAACAACAGTCAATGTCGTTTGAACAGCACGGTAGAGGATACGAATGGACTGAAACTAGAGCTTACTCTTAGTGCCATCTTCTTCAGCTTGTTCATCGCGGAGAACTGCTTCAACCGAGAAAGCACCGCCGAGTCCAGCGGTTTGTCCGGCGCTGTGCCGCCCATCTGCAGCCATGGATGGCCTGCAAGTAAAAATTTCCTCCCAATTCAGTTAACAATCCAAGGGAAGCAATCCGTCCAACACCAGCAGCACAGAAGGCGAGGAAAGCGAACTCACAGAGTACTTCGTGCGCGGTGAGCCGCTTCTTCGGCTCCCTGACGAGCACCCTCCTCAGTAGGTCCTTGGCGCCCTCCGACACGCTCGGCCATGGCTCGGACTCGAAGTCCAGCGAGCCGTGCAGCACCTGCTCGAATATCCCCTGCTCTGTCTCTGCAAACCCATCAACACAACTAACTAACATAAAATCTCTCTTCTTCAGAAGCAAATTCTTCTGATCATGATCTAGATCATAGGTAGATCACGACCGGGTCTCAGGACAAATACCTGCCCAAAATGGAGGCACCCCACACAGCAATATGTATATGATGACCCCTGCACTCCACACATCTGCTTCTTGGCCGTAGTTCTTCTTCAGCACCTCTGGCGCGACATAGTACGGGCTTCCGACGACGTCGGTGAACACCTCACCTGCAAGAACAGTTCAATTCTTGATGAGTCTTTGACGAGAAGTATAAGTGTATGTGTGGGTACCTGGCCGGAAGAAGATAGAGAGGCCGAAGTCGATGGTCTTGAGGGGGGCGTCCTCGTCGTGGCCGACGAAGAGGAAGTTCTCCGGCTTGAGGTCGCGGTGCATGACGCCGAGGGAGTGGCACGACTCGACGACGGCGACGATGACGCGGGCGAGCTCGGCGGCCTGCCGCTCGGTGTAGTGGCCACGGCGCACGATCCGGTCGAACAACTCCCCGCCAGCGCAGAGCTCCATCACCACGTGCACCGCCACCACGTCCTCGTAGGCTTCGCGGATGGAGATGATGTTGGGGTGGCCGGCAAGGTGGTGCATGATCTGGATCTCCCGCCGCACGTCCTCGACGTCCTCGTCGGTGATGAGCTTCCGCTTGGCGATCGACTTGCACGCGAACTCTCCGCCGGTCGCCTTGTCGATACAGAGGTACGTCGTGCCGAACTGCCCCTGCCCGAGCTTCCGGCCGAGGCTGTACTTGTCCTTCAGGTTCTCGGTCTTCCGCTGGAGCACCGACTCAACCTGCAGCCCGGCGCTTGAGACCCGCTTTATGCGCACCGCCTTCTTCGCCCGCGACTGCTGCCTCGGTTGCGGCTGTGGCTGGGGTTGCGGTGCCGGGTTGTGGCTTGCCTCCTTTGGCTCTGCCAGCGGCGGCGCTCTGGCCGGCTCAGAGATGACAATTGGCGCCGGAGGGATGATCTGTGCCGGAGCCGGCTCGGTGTCAACGGCGGGGGCGGTGGCGGTAGGATGAACAGGGAGGGAGCGGGAGGCGGCGGTGTCCGAGGGATCGGCGGAACGGGACCGCCAGATGGAGCCGGAGATGGTACTGAAGAAGCCGTTCTTGGAGAGGCTGCGGCGCGGCCCAGCGCACACATTGCCCATTGAGCGACAGCGATCGGAGAATTGTCTTCGCCAGCTGCGGCACTAGCATGGCAATGCCGGTGGCGCGCGGCGGAACGGGGCGCGTCCCACCGGAGTGTCGGAGGAGGGGATTGTGATTGGTTGGATGTTTCAGGAAGGAGTGGTGGAAATGATTGGGCAAGAAAAGAGGAGCTAAAAATGGAAATGGAAAGGAGAAGATGGAGAGCGCTTCTCATGCTCTCCAATTTGGGAGAGGAAGGATGGTGTTCGTTAAAACGGTTAGGAACAGAGAAAGCGCGGGAAATACGTCACTATTTACCCGTGGTCCACAAACTGGAAACACAAGTAGCCAAAAGAAATAGTAATGAATTGCAGAAAATTACTGTTTCACACTGTTGGCCTAAATTCGGTATGTGGTATTATGAAATTGAGTGGAAAAAAATATAAATAGACCATATTATCTCTTATTAAAGTATAATATGATATTAACAAAAATAATTAATTATTCACTTTTTCTCTGATAAAAATAATAAAAATGGAGTATATAGAGAATGTTATAGGGAATAAAACACATCTATTTTCTCCCACGGATCTACATTGTGAAATAGGAATTTTCAAAAAATAGACCTACATATTGAAACAAAGGGAGTAGTCTATTTTAAAATTTTGATTTTTTATTTTTCTTAAATGTATTATTTTTTGTGAATTTTTTAGAGTTTGTATGAGAGGTCCACATGGTTTTTATAGTGAATTAGGGGTTGCTATATGATATTTCTCCGAGTTAAATATATTTATATGTATATATAGTGTAAAACTAGCTTTAAGAATACATAGTGCCTTTCTAAGATTCTCTCAAGATAATAAAAAAAATTCTTTGGGTGTGGCTGTTTATTGAGCAGGGAGAAAGCAAATGGCGAACCAGGAAGCCAGGAGTCGCGCGACTCGCAAAAGCGCTGCCACACGAGCTGCTAACGCCTTTTGGACTCGGGCCGAAGAAAAGCCCAATAGACGGCACGAGTTTAGCTTAGTCCAAACTTAACAAATAGTTGGGCTGAGCTCGGATCGATTTGGACGAGTTTAATTAGACTATGTTCAAAAAATTAGATTGAATAGGATTTAAATTAGATTTTTTAAATTTTAGAGAGTCTCATATTAGGTGTGTGAAGACTAAATCTGACCCTAACTACGGACTGAGCCAGGCCAAACCCGCTCGGCCTCATATGGGCCAAAATTTACTAAAGGTAGTTGGCGTGTCCGTGCGATTGTTGTTCAACAATTGTTTTTTTCAGTTTTTCTTTCTTTATGAGTTTGCCGAGTGGGTCTCGAACTCTTGTCTTATGTGTTTGAAAATTTTTGGAGTTGGAAAATTAGTGAGATGGGCGGATGATTTTCCAACTTAACGCTATTTACAATAGTATAGAAAACCAGACCGAGCATATACAGGCTCGAGCCAATTCACAAAACAGATCGAGTGCACTGAGCCCACCAGGCCACCATAACTATAAACCCAACACGATCTATAAACATGGTTAGATCAGGCAGCCTAAAACTTGCTCATGCCTAATTAAAACAATGTTAAGCTTAAGCATACACCTCAACATTCTTCTTTGTTCCATGACCACCACAATCAATTCTATTCATGATCCGCACCCATTTTCCTTAACTCTGCACCATCCAACCAAATTTATAAAAAAATTATAAGAAGTTTGTTTTGCACACATAGCATTGCTCATAGAACAACTATTCTTGTTGTACAATTAACTACTGTCAGCCAGTACACAGATAATGTCCAAATTTAACCATAACTTGTAACAAATACAAACAAGTGAAAAAATTGTGACATCTGATAATTAGCTACTGTTTCTTGGTTTTTCAATTTGCATCTCAAAAGTTGAAAAGAATTTAGATTTGGCTAATACCTGCTATTTTTTTACCTGCGGGCATGGGGATATTCCAGGTTACTGACGAAGACTATCAGTATGTTGTGAATGTTAGATCCGATATATGTGATTGCAGGAGGTGGCAACTTACAGGAATCTCGTGTCCCCATGCAATTTCTTGCTTAAGGCATGACAGAGTGAAGCCAGAAGAAGTGGCTCATCCATGCTACTCAGTTGAAAACTATATGAGAGCATATGGATACACTAGGTTAGAGACAGTAGGAGGTAGAAGACCAATGGTATTACAACCTAGTCTATCATACGAAGGTTGGAAGGCCCAAAAAATTGAGAAAGCAACACCACGAGCTGGAGGGGACAAAGATGTTAAAACTGTCATGGAATATACGTATGATACGAATTCGAATAAAATTTGAATCACATCAGAAAATCTAATCTATTAGAATTTCTTCTGCATGGGCAGTTCGGATAAGATTTAAATCTTATCAAGAAATCTAATCTGTTAGGATTTCTTCTGCATGGGCAGTTTGGATAAGATTCGTATCACATCAGAAAACCTAATCTGTTAGGATTTTTTCTGCATGACTCTATCTTTAGAGATGTCGTTTAGGAGGTGAGGAAGAGCTCGTTGTTAGTGGTTACACCGATGCTAGCTTCCAAACGACAAAGATGATTTCAAATCGCAATCTGATTTTGTGTTTTGTCTTAATGGTGGAGCTGTAAGCTGGAAGAGTTCTAAGCAAGAAACTGTTGCTGATTCTACAACAAAAGCAGAGTACATTGTTGCTTCTGCTGTTTGGATTAAAAAGTTCATCTCTGAACTTGGCATGGTTTCTAGCATTTTAAGCCCAGTGGATCTCTATTGTGATAATAGTGGAGCCATTGCGCAAGCTAAGGAACCAAAGTCTCATCAGAAATCCAAACATATACTCAGGCGTTATCACCTCATCCAAGAAATCGTGAATAGAGGTGATTTGAAGATTTGCAAAGTGTCCACGGATTTGAATGTTGCTGATCCGTTGACAAAGCCTCTCCCGCAACCAAAGCATAAGGTGCATACTAGAGCAATAGGTATTAGATACATTTGTGATTGACTTTAGTCCAAGTGGGAGGTTGTCAGTGATATGTCCTAGAGAAAATCACAGAGTTGTATTTATCTTTGTTATATTTATGAACATTTGAATAATATGTTATTTTTGAATAAATTATCATCTTAATTTGATCAACAAGTATGTGACTTGTTCGTGAGACTCTAAATTTATTTGATGATATTATTCTAATATAGTCCCTGATCCATTATTTTTAAATAGGACATTATTGATTAATGGATTAGCACATTTATTGATTGATGGTTATGTTTCACAGATCATGGATATAAAATATCAAATCAATAATGTGGACATATATTTGAGAATATAATGTTGGATAGACCCATTTTGAGACACTGTTTGGATTTGTTATTTAAGTGTCACCAGTTAGTCTCAAATAATGTTATGATTGATCCTTAGACCTGAGACCATTATAGTTTCCTACAAGTGTAGTAGTATACTTTGATACTACCAAACGCTACTTCTAACTAAGTAGTACTAAAGGTAATATTCAGGTATGCTATGAGCCATGCGGAGGAATATGAATGGTTAAGATGGAATTTGCATATCTCATATAATGAGAGAGATATCTCTGGGTCCCTCGATATAGATGAATTGAGAAGTGCATGGCCATGCCGTTTGTGGTTGAATGTCAACTACGAGAAGATCAATTCACTATGAGATCGAGAAAGGATTGAACTGTGCAAGGGTGACACATTTCCTACCTTGGGTTTAATCTGGTATCGTATGGCAAAAGGATCAACATGAAGACATTATATAGGTTTGCTGATTATGATCTTTGTGTGTATTTGGATAGTTATTATGTCCTGCTAGGGGCCACTACCGACTTACAATTCGGGTAAGTATTTCCGAGTCGTGACTAAATATACATAAACCTACAGGGTCACACACTTAACGGGTTGGAATAATGCAATTTGGATTAAGTCTATTTTGGGTTTCTGTATCAGATTCGGAAACTTAATATTAGACTCCTTATGCTTTTGGATTGGGTTTAGACTCCTTATGCATTTGGATTGGGTTTGGTATGGGTTTCTGTATCAGATCTGGATTGGGTCTGTTATGGAATATACGTATCAGATACGAATTCGAATAAGATTTGAATCACATCAGGAAATCTAATCTATTAGGATTTCTTCTGCATGAGCAGTTCGGACAAGATTTGAATCTTATCAAGAAAACTAATCTGTTAGGATTTCTTATGCATGGGCAGTTTGGATAAGATTTGTATCACATCAGGAAACCTAATCTGTTAGGATTTTTTCTGCATGGCCCTATATATAGAGATGTATGATGGGCTTTGAGAATCATCACAAAAGTCATAGCTGTCATCTCTTTTGATAGCTCTTAACCCCTTGTCGTACGCGTTGGTGCTAGCACACCATCGTACGACGTTCCATCCCGGTACATGTAGATACCGGTAGAGGCGCTGCTGCAATTGCTGCGCTGATTAGAATGATCTATGAGCGATCGTTGTCATCTACATCTGCTGATCAGGACGATCCGCAAACGGTTGCTGTGAACATTCGATCGCTTCACCAAATCTGCTTCCGCTATTGGTAACAATCTAATCTATGATCTATTACTTGCAGCCTTCGAGTAAAATTTTTGAAATTCTGCTAGTGTAGCTTACTCGGTTTCCTTCAAAAGCATGGCGTACAAATGCATTGTAGCCTGTGCAAGGAAGCTGGGCACAAGAAGAAAGGCTGTAAACAAGGCAAGACAATCTCTAAGTTGCAGGTGCACTTCTTTTATTGCTATAATCTTTATTGTTGTCAATGCAAGGCAGCACTCTTTTATTGCTATTGAGCAAATTGCATGTGAGGAGAGCAAAAAATACAGGGAATGAAGGACTAGCTAATAGTGATGGTGCATCTGAACCTGTCTTAACTCAGGTCAGATTGTTTGTTTCTAGATTAAGTCATAAATGTCACATACTCTTATACCCTAATGTACTCATCTTCTCAAATGTAGGCTTCCATGGTTTCAACTGCTACTCTACATGTCAACAATACTTTGCCAGATTCTTCATTCAGCGTAAGCAACAGAACTGAAGGAAGGCATGCTCCACTAACAATAGCAACAAAAAGAGGGGAGAGCCGCTATAAAGAGGGTTAGGGTTGTACCATCAAGGTACAAGGATGGCATAAAGAAGAAGAAATGAGCTCAGTTTGTGAAGGTCGTAAGTTTCTTTTTGGGTGCCGAAGTAATGGACAAACTAATTTACTATTTGCAGATTGTTAGGAACTCAACTAATAGCATGTATTAGGATTGAGAATCAATATATATGGAGTACAGACTAATGGATCTCGTGGGTCATATGTACAGACATCTACATATATATATACATAACACTCCCCCTCAAACTCAAAGTGGATCTGGAGAATCGAAAACATTTGAGTTTGAAAAGATGAAATCGATGCTGCTCACGAGTCTGACTTTTGGTGAAGAAATCAGCAACCTGAAACTCAGACGATACATACTGAAGAGCAATAGTCGACTGCTGACAATGAGAGCGTGTGAAAGAAGTATCCACACCAATATACTTGGTCAACTCATACTTGACTGGATTGTTGGCAATTTGAATGGCATCGGTGTTGTCACATAGGAGAGGCATAGGAGTAGTATATGACACACCAAAATCAGCCAATAGCCAACGAAACCAGATAATCTCTGAGGTAGCAGCAGCCAAAGCTCGAAGTTTTGCCTCTACACTGGAGCGTGATATTGCAAGTTGTTTCTCGAACTTCCATGTAAGGAAAAAAGTACCAAGAAATATACAATAGCCAGTAATGGATCGGTGATCAATAGGGTCACTGGCCCAAGTGGAATTAGAATAAGCATGAAGTTGAGGCTGACTCGAGCGAGCATAAAAAAGGCAACAAGAAATAGTCCCATGCAGATAGCGCAGCACACGAAGTAGATCAATGACCATAGTGAACTATCGTGGGAGAACTAACAAACTAACTGAGCATATGTACAGTATGAGAAATATCTGGTTGGGTGACAAGGTAGACAAGACTCCCAACAATGTGACAATAGCGAGAAGGATCCTCAAGGGAAGTGTAATCGGTGGGACGAAGTTGAAGATGAAGCTCCATAGGAGTAGCAGCAATCTGTGTATCAGTAAGTCTAGATCGAGCAAACACGACCTAAACATAATGCTGCTGAGAGAGATAGTAACCATCATCAGTAGAGGTAACCTCAATCCCCAAAAAAAAACTAAGAGGCCCCAAGTTAAAAATCATAAACTGCTCACTGAGACATTTCACAAAAGCGATATATTCCACATCATCTCCAGTAATCAACATATCGTCCACATATAACAAAATCAAAGTGCGACCATGTGTAGATGTGTAAATGAACAAAGTGGGATCATGATCACTAGAGGAGAAACCAGGAACTAAAACCACTGAACGAAAACGCTCAAACCAGGCATGAGGAGCCTGTTTGAGACCATAAAGGGCATGATGAAGATGAAAAACATGCCTAGCACGAGCCACAACTATCAGAGATAGCTTCATCTAGACCTCTTCCTTTAGATCACCATGAAGAAAGACATTCTTTACATCCATCTAAGAGGTAGTCCAAGAACGAATAGTAGTCACATCAACCAGAGTGCTTACAATAGTCATGTGAGCAACAAGAGCAAATACCTTATCATAATCACGGCCATACTCCTGCTGAAAACCTCGAGCAACAAGGCGAGTTTTATAGCGCTCCACAGAACCATCAGATTTTGTCTTGACTTTAAAAACCCATTTGCAGGTGATGGGAACAACGTGAGCAAGTAACGGAACAAGATCTCAGGTGCCAGTACGATCCAAAGCAGCAAGCTCCTCAGATATAGCCAACTGCCACTCAAGGATAACGGTAATGTCCTAATAGGTACGTGACTCATACACAGCACTAGCAACAATAAGATTGTAACGACCAGGAGCAACAATAGTACTGCGATCCCGAAGAGCATACCAATATGTAGGAGTCAACGATGTAAGCGATGGAGCATTAGCAAGAGCATCATTAGTACTGGTCACACCATCAGAGGGAGGAGGAGCAGAAGGCTAAGGATCAGTAGTAGTAGGAATTCTAGGAGACGAGTATAGTGGAGTGGGAATGGAGATAGGTTGTAACACCCCGATTTTTCCCAAATCTTGGCTTACCTCGTCCCTCCCTATATCAGAATGAGATCCCAGTTATGCCAGTATCTTACCCCAAAAAGTTGGCAATCAAACTCTTGTCATTCATACCTTTTCACAAATCAGCCCAAGTGTATCACAAATCAGCCCTTTTCAGAATGTCAGAAGCCCAAAAAGACTAAAAGTCTCAGACCATCTCCAAACTTTGATCTGATTCAGTGAACACCTTCCTTTCACTATTCTGAACATTTTTCCCTTCTGGAAGAATTTCCAAATCTTACCCTAAACCTGAGTTTCGACCTTTCCCGTTTTTGAAACCCTAATTACCCTGTTTTACCCTAATTACTCTGTTTTCGGATTTTTGTCGAAACCCTCAAATCTTGTTCAATTTCACCAAATTTCCTGCCAGATGAGTCCCAGCATTTTAGTGTCACTCAGCTGCGAAATCAAAGTTCAATTTGGACCCCCAAATCTCCAGAATTGCAATCAGGTCCAAACTCCAAAGAAAGATCATCGCAAATCAGTCCTTTTATTGAATTTAGGCCCCTGGCCGTGTCTCAGCAGAACCCGCCGCAGTGCATCGCCGTGTTCTTCGCCGCCGGTGAACCTCCTGCCGTGCCAACACCTCAGCCACGTAGCTGACACCCGTGCGCACTCGTGGCACCGCCGTGGACGCCACCTCGGCCGCGCCAGCACAACCAATGTCTTCCCCGCGCGCGAGCCCGCGAACCAGCAAGTCCAGCTTCACCCGTTCGACACGTCTCGGCCACGCGTCGACGGAGCTTTCACTTCACCGTTCCCTCGTCGCTTGCGCCAGTGCCATCCACTACCAAAAGCCTGCACCGCTGCACGCCAGTGCCTCGCCATCATCGCCGGCACAAGTTCCCGCTGTGTCCAGTCGCTTCGCGGTCGACTTTGTCGCCTCTGTTCCCCAATTTGTCGACCAGAGGATTGCTTCAGCGCCTATAAATACTCCTAAGTGCATTGCTTCAGTTTCCAGTACCAGAAAACCACCAACTCTCCAGCGCCGCCGCGAACAGCTTCTTCCCCGGCGAGCTGTTTTCGAGGCTGCCGTCGCCAGAGCTCTCCACAGCCCCAATCTCCAATCCAAGGCCACCAGTAAGTTCCTCTCTTCTCCCTCTCTGTGTCATAGCTCCCAATTGCACCAGATCGATCCCCATCGCCGGTGATCGCCGGAATTGCTAAATGCCCTGTTCCGGCAATGCTGGCCAATCTACCTCGAATTAGCCCTCGAGCCTGTGAAGAAAAATGATCAGTGAGTTATTTCAAGCAAGCCTGTGTACTTAGATTTCCAGATTGAGCTTAAATTGATGGTTTCCCCAAATCCGGATTTCACCAGTCGCCGGCGATCGTCGCCAGGCTTCTCCGGTGATTATCTGACCAAACTAACCGTGCCAACAGCTTCCTTATACCTCCTAGATGCTCTCCAAGCTTGGATTAGAGTTCTTTCGGCCTGTAGCAGAAACCCACAGCTGGCAGTGCTTCTTCTCCGGCGCCGATGACCGGAAAAGTGTTCCCGGCCGTTTCAGCCCAAATCACCTTGTCATTTAGATGTGCCTTAGCCTCCTGAGCATTTTTGTCTTCTAGCCCGATACCTAGATCGGCCTAGATTGGAAGATATAGCTTTGCCAAGTTTTTGTCCAGAACTGATCTAGTGCAGCCAGTTCATCTCAGTTCATCATCAAATTTCCTTCTTTCCAGCCATTTCTTACCCTAGATCCTGTTGACTTAATTGTTCCTGTTATCAATGCCTACCTCCCAGACAAAGTTGTGCAACAATTGGAGCCCTGTATCAAAAGTTGTGCCTTGCCCTAGTTTTTGGCAATGTCTGCACTATGTCAGTGCATGTCAGCCACTGGCATTAGCCTTGTTTGACCCCTTCTGGTTGAGCAATGAAAATTTCACTTTGTCCCCTAGATTCCTGGAGTTGTGTTCTACATCTTTCCCTTCTGCCACTTCTCCAGAAAACCTACCTAAGACCAACTTATGGCTATGTCTAGCCGTGGACTGAATGTCAGCCTTTGACATTCAACTTCTTTTGAGCCCATCTCTTCGACCAGCACCCAAGTGACTTTGTCCAAATCTTTTCCCTTGCATGCATGATGTATTTACTTATTATTTTCTATTGCAACTATTTTAGGTATGCTTATGTAGTGTATGTGTTGTATTGCTTGTGTCCGCCGCAGAGCCCGAAGTGAAGGAGCGGAAGAAGTCTTCGAGGTTCGTCTGAGTAATTAGACCCAGAAGTGCAAGGCAAGCCTCATTCCTTTGATCATGTCTCACCCAATATTTTCATATGAAGTATATTCACTGTTTCTTACTATGCATGCTTATTTGAAATACAAGTTATGTTTGAATGACATGAGTAGATACGACCCAATGAATCATGAAACCCCTTTTGTTATTGAACCTTCATATATAAGCTTTTGTCACCCTAGGACTCTTATACTGAATATCCACATTAAACTTGAAATGGTCAAATACATGAGAAGTTATAATGAAAACCGTTTTGTCAAGAAAACTGATAAAAGGGATCAGTAGTGAGGATTGGATTGTATGGAGAGGGTGCGGTGCGCACCAGGGTATGTGAATGCTCCTCACTATTGGTTCATAAGGACGAGAACCTTGTGCTGTGTCTCTATGCGAATTGTAAACGTACCAACCACTTGCCTGGTATGGGACAGGCACAACTTAGTAGCTTTTTGGTATTAGCAGTTCCCTGCATGGTTTGTCGATCCGGTTTCTCGCGTGGAAACTGGTAGGCCAAGGTTCGGCCACGAGCGATGTGAGTTCAGAAAAATGATGAGAGGAAAAAGGCGTAAAAGAAGGAAGGCGCCCTAGACCTGATTAAGCCGTGAGCGGTTGTAATCTTAAATGGTCGTATATCTCGCGTGGACATAGACCAAGGCTATGTGTCCTGCGGGAACATAGACCAGAGAGGCTAGGAAGTAAGGCAATGGGGAAGACCCACAACGGTACTTGAGACTTAATTGTCTATTTACCGGGCGGGGATACTGTTAATACTGGACTGTAAAGCGTTGTGTGATCTCGGCCTTGTCACATGTGTATAAGTCACATGGAGTTGGCCCGACTTGAAAGCCGAGTGAACTGGTGGATTTAAAAAGAGGTACACCTTTGCAAAGTGTAAAAGAAGTATCAGATACTCTGTACTCCCAGGTTCAGGAGTCTTTTCGTAGTGGATGTTATCCATGGGTTATAGCACAAGTAATGATTTGGAATGTTTTCATAATATGGTTGATAAAAGTGATGACTCATGGGAGACCATCACACATAACGATTTCTAAAGTATAACTTAAGATTTACAAAACCCCATTGTTGAAAATAAAACCCTCATTTGAGAGATCAAAGAATTGAAATCTATACTATTTATAATTATAAGTCTTAAACCCTTTTCTTGATCACTCCTCATCTATATGCCTGCATTCTTGTAACGAGACTTGCTGAGCATTGTGTAAAAACATGCTCACCCTTGCCTTTACAAACAAATTCAGAAGAAAGGATTCGAGGATCCTGATTCCTTTGACTGCGAGCACCAAGAAGAGGAAGGAGCCTTCCCAGGCGATTTGAGTTTCTAGGAGGGTCATGAGCCAAGTTGAGTCCGATGTGGAGGAAGCCCTTCCAGAGCCGCTGCAGAAGAAAATGAAGACCCTTGTGGCTGCTTTTTGTGTTGTCTCTCTGCGTTCGGTGCTTCGATACCAATCTTTGATTTTGAAAAACTCTCTACTTTTGTATCAACTTTAATTAGTGCCACCCTTGGCATTATGATATTGTAATAGCGGTCCTCGTGACCTTGTACTTGCTTTATCTACCAGCTTTATTGTTTAAAGTGAATCCTGTTGTTGTGAGCTTGTGATGAACCTACCTGTGCGCAATCCACCTGGGCGGTTGCCAAGGTGACCCTCAAATGGGGGTCTCACATAGGTCCAATGGTGGAGACACATCGAGAGGTGGAGGTGAAGACTCAATTGAGGATGACATATCTGTGGATAGAATAGGAGAGAGGTAGAGAAATGAGATGGACTTTGTGGGAGAGGTAGATTGAGTAGTAGAGTAGAAGTACTAAGGTCGATCCTCAACAAAAGAGACATCACAAGAGATGCATATGCACTGAGCAGAGGAGTTATAGCAACGATAACTCTTATACTCAAGACTATATCCAAAGAAAACACACTCAACAAACTAAGTGGTTAACTTGGTACGCTCACGTGATGCAAGTAGAACATAACACGTACGCCCGAAAACTCGAAGATGAGCATAACCCGAAGGAGTGGAAAATAAGACCTTGCCAGGACAGTTGCCATGAAGGCGAGAAGACGGCTGTATATTTATGAGATAAACAACCGTCAAAATAGACTCGGCCCAGAAATGATGAGGAACATGAAATGCAATCAAAAGAGTACGAGTAATCTCAATAATATGATGGTGTTTACGTTTAGCAATACTATTCTAAGTATGAGCACCCAAACATGAAAGCTGAGGAACGGTCCCCTCAACATACAGAAACTGATGAAAGGCAGTGGATAAAAACTCACCCCCAGAATCAGAATGAAAAACCTGAATAGCAGTGGAAAATTGTATATGAACCATTCGAGCAAAAGACTGATAAATTGATAATACCTGAGAATGATGTTTCATAAAGTAGACCCAAGTATAACGAGAATAACCATTAATAAAAATAACATAATACTTGTGTCTACTTTTTGAAACAAAAGGAGTAGGGCCCTAAACATCAGAATGTACTAAAGAAAAAGGACGACTAGACCTAGAAGTACTAGAAGGATATGAGAGTTGTAGCTGTCTGCCAAGGTTACAACCAGTATAATGAAAACTATTCTCAACAGATACACGACCTAAGACATCCTGATGAACTAATGTAGAAAGATGAGTGCCACATAAATGACCTAGTCTATGATGCCACTGAGGAAAACTGGCGGCAGACGTGGAAGCTGAGGTAGGCAGTGAAGATGAGGTGGAGTTGACAATAGTAGAGACTGGCGGAAGATACAAATGATCAAGAGTGTAGAGTCCTTTAGAGCCTCTACGGCGATGGCCAGTACCAATGAGAGATCTTGTCTGATGATCCTGTACAAAACAAATAGAGTCATCAAACCCAACAAAACAATTCATATCAGTAATTTGTCCAACAGACATAAAATTCATAGAAAGCTGGGGCACAAGAGACACATCCGGAACAATAAACTGAGGAGTGACAAGAGAGCCCTGATGAGTAATTGTGCAAGAGGTGCCTTTTGCTATCTGAACATAGGAACCTTCTAGCTAAGAGTCATCTGATATCATATAAAAGGAAGCTCTAGAATCTAAAATCCAAGTAGAATCAATACCTGACGTAGAAGTAGATGCAATGGCAAGACTAGCAGATCCACCAGAAGTGGTCTCAGAGGAGGTACGCTGTTGAACAAAAACCTAAAGAGCACTCATATGAGCCTGAAGATGACTGAGCTGAGTAGCAAGTGGCTCCGAAGTACTAACAAAAACTGGGGAGATGCAGCAGCAGTACCACGATGATACGATGTACGCGGTGGCTTCAACTCAGGATATAGTTTGAAACACTACTGTACACGATGACCAAGTTTCTTACAATGAGAGCAGATAACCTGAGTGGAGGAAGAAGCCAGAACAACATAGGATGAATCCGTCTGATGGGAGGCTGTCAGGATTGTATGCTGTAATAACATAGAAGAACCAGCAAGGGAGAGAAGTCAGGACTCCTCAGCAACCAGAGCAGCTAGAGACTCAGCCATGGTGGGAAGTATGGTACGCCCAAGGAGTTGAGCCTAGATGGATTCAAACTCAATGTGAAGGCGCATGACGAAGTCAAACATGAGATTCTGCTCATCATATCGCTCCTTAACTGCACACTCAGTACAACCAGAGCAAGCAGAGGGGACCATAGAGTCCAACTAACGAGAGATACTCGTGAAAGCACTATAGAACTCCACGATGGACTGATCTTGCTGCTGCATAGCTTGAAAATTCTATCGAAGAGAGAAGCGAAGTGCTCACTTCTCTGCTAGTAACGGCGCTGAAGATACTTCCACATCATTCTAGATAAGAATAGATCAATGAAACTCTTCGAATGGATATCTTAGTGTTGTGACACAATATACCCATAACGCAATCATCGCCAGCATGCCAGGCCTGAGCAACAGCTACCTTAGTCTGCTCCTTAGGAGGATCTGCGGTGTGGAACGATAGAATACTGATGGACCTGAGAAGCATCCGAACAAAAAAAGCCCACTCCGACCATTTAACTTGATATCAAAAGCTAGAAGAGTGCCACCAAATAAACCACTAAAGGCTATGATAGTACAATAACAATCACTGTCTTTTTTTAAAGATATGAAATGTCACCAGACCTGTTCAAAACGCATTGAGCGGCACGTGCGGCACAACACGCGTGGGTGGCGCCGGACAAGTGGTGTCACGGCACAACAGCGCGTGCGGTCATGGCGGTGCGGCACAATAGCGTGGGTGACCACGGTGGCACGAGACGGCGGTGCGGCGATGGGCGAGATCGACGCCCTCCTCCTCATGGGCGACGGTGGCACGCGATGGGTGCTCCTCATCAGGCAGCGGGATGATCGACGCCCTCCTCCTCGACGGGCGATGGGCGAGACCAACGTCGTCCTCCTCAATGAGCGGCGGCGGCATGCAATCAGTGCTCCTCGACGAGCGGCGGTCGGCACATGACCGATCAAGATCTGATTGGATTTTGGGTGGGCAGCTAGAGTTGGCCGGATTTCGCTGGCTTTGGGATTGGTAGTGGTGGAGGAAGGCTAGGATTTTGCTTTGAGTTTTGATACCATGTTAGGAACTCAACCAATAGCATGTCTTAGGGTTGGGAATCAATATATATAGAGTACAAACTAATGGTGTATACACACACACACACACACACACACACACATATATATATATATATATATATATAACAGATAAGTCTTTTTTGTGCAGTAATAAACTGTAATGCTCAAGTCAGATAGTTATAGGTTTCGAACATTGCTATTTTGGAAGGTGTGTTTCGAACCTCCTGCATAACATGCCAACTAGAAGGCTTCAATCACACCTTCATTATCAAAGATAGGTCCATTTTTTGGTGCAGCAGCAAAGCACTATACTAGACTGCTTTAAAGTTGTTTGTTATGTCCCTTGAATGGCTAGTATTGCAGTGTGTGACTGCATTTAGAACCTGTGTTGTTATTTCGTGTTTGTAGCTTAATTGTTGTTTTTGCACATTGTGCCCAATATTGAAACAATATTTGCATATGCTAATTGCAAGGTCACATAATAGAATCAATTCATACCATTGCTCATGGCATTCATGTTGCTGAAATATCATTTAGTACAGAAGAAGGATTGATGGATAGTTTCCAGTCAATGGCAGGGACAATTCCCACAAGTAAGATCAACTTAGTTCTTTTGTAATGTTCTTGTAAAATAATTTATGCCCACCCAACACCTTTCACATAGCTAAAAGGGCGATGCGACCTTGGAACCCTCGACAAAACCAACAGAGATCTCTGCCTGGACCTACTATACCAACTCCTCCCTCCCCCGGACGGTAAGACAATAGGGCTAATCAGGACGGCTGGGCTCTGATACTAGAAGAAAACCCAAGCACAGGTCTGGCCCATCTTATCAAGATAAGGCTAATATAATGGTTCTAATATAGCAGTAGTATTTCTTACATCTTCATTGCTATATTAGAAATATAAATGGAAGCTCCCAAAAAAACTTTTCAAGCTTTTTGAATAAGATGTTGCTATAAGAAGCTAAGCTCTCCAAAACAGATCCTATCTAACCATTTAATTTGTATCTTACAAGTATTTCTTGATTGATATAAAAAATTTATGAAAAAGAGTAATTGAGGCCCTTCTACTATTATCTTTTTTTGCAATCAGACCACTCCACTTAAAATGGTCAAAACAATTCTACTAAGAGCTGGAGGAAACAATTTAGTTGCTGTCCCATTACGCGACTATTGCCCTTCAGTTGCTAGCCCGTTCGACGACTAAAATGCGTGGCATTGGATTGGATCAGCGAGGCAGTTTGGGTGTACCACCTATTTACTCATGGGATGGATTAGTGTGTTTTTAGCCTAGCGACTGAAAGTCATTTTTGCTATTTTTTCAGGTTTGGATTAGTTTTGAAATTTATTTTTTAAATAATCATTGGACTGGACTAGCGAGGTAGTTTAGACATGCCACCTATTTACTCGTGGGCCGGATTAGCGATTGAAGCCCAGTCGCATTTTTAGTCTAACAACTGAAAGTCATTTTTATTATTTTTTCAGGTTTGGGTTAGTTTTAAAATTTATTTTTTTAATGGACTATTTATATAAAAAAGTCTTATCATTTATTTGTGGTTTCATTTTTGGTGCATAGTAGCATCCTTGCATATCTAATCCCATCCTTCGTATGCACCATCATGTCATAATTTAATTACTTTGTATTTAATTGCTACATGACATTCTAGTATAGTTCAAATATGCTTAATTTGTATCTCTTGTTGATCTATATCATTGATAAATTAATCTCTTATCCAAATGTTTTTATTGAAAATGAGTTTCCATCAATTACCAAAAGGAGAGATTGTTGAGTCAACCTACATTATATAAGTACACTACACGCAGAGCTATGAACAGAATGTGGTATAGTTCAAAATTTTTTCCTGATTAATCATTTTGCAGAGACATAAAAGCTTCTGGAACAAAACAATTTCCAGAGTACATTGCATGCTACAAAACATTATGGAACAATCAAGACAGGTCCCACTTCTTGTCCTCTGCCATCATCCTTCGGATTTCTTGTGCTGCGTCGAAGATGCCAAGTGTAGGCTTGTTACAGACGAAGCACTTCTTGTTCTTTGAATGATGCTGCAAATGAAAACAGGCAAAATGTAAGCACTTCAGTTCAGTCCACAAGAAACAAAAACAGAAAGTAGGAAAAGCAAGAACATCTCAAAAAACTTAAAATATCACATCAATCAATAGCTAATCGAAAAAAGATAGATAGTGCATGGACAGTCCATACAAAAACTTCAGAGTTTGCTTTTCTTTCTCGGCCTATGTTGATACGATGATGGTTCAAATCACAATTGTACTATTAGCCCTACAATGGACAAACAAACTTATTTCTACCCAAATATCCTGAGCACTGTAAAATTAACCTGAAATACCTAATTCTTACACATATCGTTTCTCAAACTACATCAGAATAATCTGGTTATGTGCTTATTGAAAGTGAATTGACCACTATCCCTCTCAAAAATAATTGACCATTGTAATTCAAACTACAATATTAATACTACTTCTGCTCCATAGCAAGAACATCCCGTTCTGGATGCAAAAAGGTTTAACACTATTGTAGACACGCGTACGGGCATAACCAGGTGATCCTAGATCTTTGACATGGAAACTTGTCGTTTGCACAATTGATTACAAAATTAGGGCATAACTATTACCATATAACAAGAGCAGGACCTATTACAGGCTCCAAACCCATCCGTAATGATTCCACATCACAAAATTCAACACCTTATTATCACAACTGCATTCATATTTGAGGGCAAGAACTGAAACATACCTTCAATGCGCAGTGCTCGCAGAAGTAATGCTTGCACTTGGTGACCACCGGATCGACAAACGGCTGCCTGCAAATGAAGCACGCAAACGGCAGCGCCTCCTCATCGTCGTCATCATTATCCTCGTCACCGCCGACCTCCTCGTCGCTCCCATCCCTGCCACCCATGGCGATCCGCCGCTTGCGCGCCTTCTCAGCCTCCTCCCACTCCTTCTCCAGCTGCCACCCGGACTTGTAGTCTCCCCGGTCGTGCATGAACTTGCAGGAGTCCCCGTACCCACAGTACCCAGTCTCCTTGTAGTCCTTGCATATGTCCGGCTGGTAGTCGAAACGCGCCGAGAGCCGGATGTGCGCCGACGCGCGCAGCGGCCCGTGCGCGCCGCCAGCCTTCTCGCCGGCCACCGTGTGCTCCCGCCGGAACCCTGCCTTGTGGTCCGTGTACCCGTGGATGCCCTTGTAGATCTCGTCCGAGCCGGCGCCAGAGGCCGAGGCGTAGGGGGCTTTCTTGAGGGACTCCTCAGCCTGCTTGAGCTGGCGCTCGCGGATGGCGCGCGCGTCGCGGTCGAACTCCGTCTCCGTCTCGAGCGCCGCGGTGGCGCGGCTGTCATGAGAGGTCTGGATGGAGCGGGAGGACTCGAACTGGAAACGGCGGGCCTCGGATGAGTTGTCGGATGAGGAAAAGAAGAGCTTGCCGGAAGAGATGGGCTTCTTGGACCGCGCGGCGGCGATAGCGCCGGAGTAGTCGCCGTCGTCATCGGAGGAGGCGGTGGGGCGTTTCCGGAGATTCTTGGGTGGTTTTCGGACGAAGCTGCAAATCTGGCCGGAGCCACCGGCTCCCGGCTGCTCGCCGCCGCCGCCGCCAGCAGACATTGTAGGGTTCGCGAGATGTGTGTTTTTTCGATTTGGCACAGGAGGTATTGTGAAATTAGACTATTATTGGTGCTTCTGACAGTGGGGCCGATGTATATGTTAATTAATACGCACACCGAGTTTCCAAATTTTTTTCAAATAATCCACTAGTAAAAAAAGCAAATTTCAAAAACAATCAATTTCGAAAAGAAATTTCATATATAATCTGCAATCGTTCGTTTGACCCACTGACGATTAAATTCTAGTACTAGCTCGGCCCGCAACTATGGACTTGTCATTTACATTATTGCTTCGTTGTCTAGCCCACTTGGTATGTCAACTTTTAGTCACTAGCTCAGTCCATGACTAAAAACATGCTACCCACAAGCTTGATTTGCTGGTCAACTCACCTACTATGCCAACTTTCGGGCGAGTGACAGAAACCCAGACTATTTTTTATGGACCAAAACTATCCAGATTGGTTGTTTTTAGCCTATTTCATTTGCGACTTTTAGTTCTGGGCGGTGGGATATATATACACCCCTTGCTCTGGCATTTGTGAGTTCTTGGACCTGTATTGAATACATTTAATCAATTCCTCGCCTCGTGTGACGGTGACCACGCCTCCTTCCGCCCTCACCTCCACCCAACTGCGCCTACCCACTCCTCCTGCGGCATTCATTCACTTTATATGCACTCCTTGAAGTTAAAACAATATACATTTATAAATAATGATAATACATTTTTGAGTCAATTTCACTAGTAAATTCAAGTCTTGCATTTATAAACAATGAGAGTACATTTCAGAAACCCCTTTTGATGAATGCTCAAAAATTGCGACCATGGTTTAAGGAGGACCTAATTATGGATGCTTAATAAAGATAGCTGTACTAAGATGACTATACTCATTCTTCTTTTTCTCTAGGTTGCAATATCATTTATCCTCACAGTAAGGACCAGGATCACTCGGTTGTGGATTCACTAACAGACCGAACATTCTACAGCAAGCCTTCAATTTTTCCCACCATTCTTAGCATGACTTAGCACATTGGCATGTCTTTATCGATCCACAAAACGAAGTCACACTTGGACGTGACCTTCTAAAAAAAATGTGATCAATAAATTGAATATTAAGAATGATACTATAAATATGGTAGAGCACTCACATCTCTATTTGTAGAAATCTTAACGTCTGCACAGTTATAGTACCTTTGGCAAGATGTTGTTTCTTCTCAGGACTTGTGCTTGACTAATGGCTTGTTGTAGTGATATAATAGCGATGGTAATATGTTTCATGGGATCTTCCTCTAGACAACGAACCAGACAAAGTCATAAGTTTAGCTAATGTTGTGGATGAAGAGTGTACACTACTAGATGTAGAAAGAGTAAGTGAGCAACTAAATAGAGAGGATAACGCATATTTACAGACAAGAGTGATAGATGCAAGAAGTGGAGTTTAGGCAAGTTTTATTTTCAATCAAATGTGACAACTCGGAGTAGACCTTCCAAATCGGATGTGACAACTCGACTAGAATTTTCAGACCGGAGGTAGGCTTTTTAGACTGGATGTGACAAATTGGTAGGCTTTTTAGACATGATGGGACAACTCAACCAGGCTTAGGGTTCTCAAACTGGATGTGACAAATCGTTCAAACTTTTAGGACTTTTCAGATCAGATATGACAACCTATAATGATGCGAAACCCTAAACCTAACGCTAAACCCTATTTTAAGAACAAATCGGGTAGATGTGACAAATCGGGTAGACTTCCGGGATCTTGTTTTTGAGAAAAATAGATTTTAAGCTCAAACCAAAATCTACTTAGATTGTTCCTAAAATCCTCTTACAAATATTTTAGATTTCATTTCCTAAAGGTTTTTGTAGTTGAACATATTTTCAAAAAGGAACTCATTTGAAAGATATAAATTTTTGAATTTCACCGAAAAACTTGTTTGACCCAAAACGACATATACTTGCAAACATGATTATAGCTATTTGAATTGGATTTCTTCATATATTTTGGCTCAAAATAGTATTTCTAACTAATTAGAGCCAATTTATGTGAAAAAACCCACAAAAATCAAATTTGAACTCAGTTTGCAAAAGTTTGACAAAATAAACTTTTTTCCTTAACATAAGCTACTTTCCATCATAAATTTCAATTGGAAAACCATTTTTGAATGATTCATTTTTAAAAATATTTGTAATGACTTAAACATCATTTTGGCAAATTTTCATTTTATTTTGATTTGATTTGAGCAAGTTTTGACCTTTTGATGAATCAAATCTTGTATCTCTAATTTTGTTGATGATCTAAACAAACTTTCTTCATGCAATTTCATCCTCTTATGTTATTTTTTTATGAGAATTTATTTCAAAATTTTTGGAAGTTGTTAGATGGTGTTTCAAGCCGCATTATATGGGCAAATAGTTTTCTCAAAACCTAAAAAACTGAAACTTGCAAAACATAATTTTAGCTATTTGAGGTGGACTTCTTCATATATCTTGGCTCAAAATAGTATTTCCATTTCATTAAAGCCAATTTATATAATAAACCCATGAATATCAAATCTAAACTCATTTTGCAAAATTTTGCCAGAATCAACTTTCTTGCTTAACATAATCTACTTTTCATCATAACTTTCGATTGGAAAATTCTTTTTGAAAAATATTTGTAGTGATTTAAAAATCATTTCTACAAATTCTCATGGCATTTTGATTTTCTTGGAGTAAGTTTTGATTTTTTGACAAATGGCGGACTGGATAGATATGTCTTTACCTCCTGAAATGCTTTCTCGGCTTCATTCGACCATGTGAAATTGTGATGCTTCCGCAAGGTTTTGAAGAAAGGTAATCCCCTTTCGCCTAGTCGCGATATGAAACGACTTAAGGCCGCTATGCAACCAGCTAGGCGTTGAACATCTTTTATGGTCGAGGGCGACCTCATTTGTTCAATGGCCCTGATTTTCTCAGGATTAACTTCAATGCCCCTGGAACAAACAAGGAAACCAAGAAGTTTTCCTGAAGAAACTCCGAAAGAACATTTCTCCGGGTTTAATTTTATTCCAAAGCGATTTAAATTACAGAAGGTTTCAGCGAGATCGTTCAAATGAGACAATCTCTTGGTACTTTTTACAACCAAGTCGTCTACATATGGTTCGAGATTACGCCCTATCTGGCAAAGAAAGGTCTTTTGCATCAAGCGCTGGTACGTGGAACCTGCGTTCTTGAGACCGAACGGCATTCTGACGTAGCAGTAGGTGCCGAACAGGGTGATGAAGGCAGTTTTCTCTTCATCTTCTTCTGCCATGCTAATTTGATGATATCCTGAGTAAGCGTTTAGGAATCTCATCAGTTCGCAACCCGCGGTTGAGTCGACCAGCTGGTCGATGCGGGGAAGGGGAAAGTCGTCCTTCAGACAGGCACTGTTAAGGCTAGTGTAGTCGACGCACATGCGCCACTTGCCATTTAACTTGCGGACCATGACCGGATTGGCGAGCCATTCCGGGTGATTGACTTCACGAATAAACCCGTCCTTTAGGAGTTTGTCCAACTCCTCTCGGATGGCTTCCTGTCGGTCAACAGCAAAACGCCTGAGCTTTTGCTTTATTGGTCGTTGTCCAGGTCAAATTGCTAACCTGTGCTCGATTACTTCCCTGGGACACCGGGCATGTCGGACGGTTTCCACACAAACACATATGCGTTAGCCCGGAGGAAAGTAATGAGCTCGAGTTCCTATTTGTCATCCAGGCCTGATCCGATCCGAATTAGATGGATCATCTAGGTACAATGGAACCAGTTTGAGTTTCTCATCTGGTCGAGGACCAGCCTTGATCGCGTCGGTGGCGACGGTGGAGACCTGGGCGTCCCGGAGGGGAAGTTGATCGACCATCTCCAAAGATAGCCGGTTGCACGTGAGTGCCACGTTGCGACTGCCTCGGACCGAGATGACACCTTTGGGGCTAGGCAATTTGCCGCACTGATAAGCATAGTGCGTTGCCATCATGAACTTAGCAAGAGTTGGCCTGCCAAAGATTGCATTATAAGCCGAATCACAATCGATTACGTCAAAAGTAACCAATTCTGTTCGGAAGTTATCCGGTTCTCCCAGTGTGACCGGGAGGACCACTTGTCCCAACGGCATCGTGGAGGGGCCTGGGATTATCCCATAAAACGGATGGATTATGGGCTTAATCTTCGAACGAGGAATTTGCATCTCGTCGAGTGCCTTGACCAATAAAATGTCAAGAGAGCTCCCTCCGTTGATCAGGACCCTTTCGACTCTCGCGTTACTGATGATCGGGGTAATGACCAGAGGGAGCCTCAATGGCCGTGTAAGCCCCGCATGACAATCAGTGCGATCAAACGTTAAAGGTGTATCCGACCAGCGGGGGTACTGAGGTTCACCAAGGGATGTCTCCGTTTGGTTAACCTCTCGGTAAAAGGCTTTAAACTGCCTTTTGGAAACAAAAGAGGAAGAACCCCCGAAAATAACATTAATGTGATTTTGAGGTATCTGGTAGGACATTTCCTCATCTCTGTCGGCGTCTCTAAGTCTGCATGCATGTTCTTTAGCCGGTAAGGTCGGCATTGGCCCAACTCCCTGATAGAAGTCATCCAATTACTTCAACCAACTCCTGCAGTTCTTGAGGTCGTGGCCTGCGGAGTTGTGGAGTGGACACCACTTCTTGCCTTCCTGCGGATTAGTCAACTTTTCTGGCTGGTCGGTACTACGACCACCAGGAGCAGTTTTATTCTTAAATGAAGGCTTGTTACCTTTGGTCGAAGGCGGCTTCTCTGCGACTACAACCTCGTGGTACTGTCCAGAGCGGTTCCTCTTCGATTTTTTCGACTTCCCACCAGACGAAGATTCCGGCTTCTTGCTTGAATCTTCTTTCCTGGCGTCTTTGAAACCTGGTTGAGGTGGTAGGTCACTCTTGTCGACCATCCGATTCCATTCGACTGCTTCGGCTGCGTCGGAATATCGATCGGCCTTGTCGAAAAGATCGGCCACTGATCGAGGAGGGTGGATAAGCAAGTCTTCGGTGAATCTCCGGTATTGAACGGCATGTTTAAATGCCCTGATAACTGAGCCATCAGATATGTTCGGGATGGTATTCCTCACCCCGACAAACCTCTTGACAAACTGCCGAAGAGTTTCGGTTGAAGTTTGTCGTAGCCGATGAAGATCGTCCTCTTTACCCGGCTTTTGATAACAGTTTTGGAAATTGCTGAGGATGGCGTTGCACAGCATTTCCCAATTGTAGATGGAACCCTCGGGCTGATTAAACAGCCAGGTTCTAGCCGGTCCTTCGAGGACTATAGGCAGGTAGTTGGCCATGACCCGGTCATCGCCTCCTGCCTCTTAGATGGCAGTGATATAGATTTGAAGGAACTCGGATGGGTTCTGAGTTCCGTCGAACCTTTCAATGGCCCCTGGTCAAAACTTATCAGGCCAAATGACCGCACGAAGGCCGGGCGAGAAAGCTTTACAACCGATGTAAGGACCGTTAACTGCCCTGTGACTCTCGACCTGGTCACGGGCGACTTCACGCAACGGTGGAGTTATCCGTGGTCCCAAACGAGAGTGGACAGGGACTCGATCCCTACCACGAGAATCCTGTGTTCGCCTGTACTTGTCCTGTCGGGATGGTACAGGCAGCGGGTAACTTCGCCGACCAGAACCAGAGTGAGAACACTCTCATTCGCGGGAACGTGTTACCAACCGGGAAGAGGCCGTTGGGGTCGCCTCAGATGCGACCTCATCCAGTCTTTCTGCCAGGATCCTGGTGAAGGCTGGTTTCTGCGCATCCGTGACCGTAGGAGGGAAGTTACGCATGACTTCCGAGATAGATCGCAGTCGACCATGGGTACTTCTCCTAGGGGCACCAGGTGTTACTGTTTCTTCGTCCACCGGGAAACGCTCTGGAGGCAAAGAAGGGGTCTGGTCCCGTCTGCGACCACGTGACCGTCGAGAAGAACTCAGAGCAGCATCGTAACGAGCCTGCGCATCTTGAAGAGCCTCTAGGGCAGTTCTGCGTAGTTCGTTGTTTTGTTGCTCGAGATCTTGATCCTCCTTCTGTTTGCGATCCCGTTCTTCCCTAGCAGCTTATTGATCAGGAGTTTCCTCTGATAAGGCAGCAAACTGTCTAGGGAGAGAGGTCGCCGATGGGGAAAACATCTCAGTTTGTTCCGAGTCGGACTCGAAATCGAAGAGACGGTAGAGGTTATCAGGGTCGAATCTTCCCGGGTTGATTTCCAGGTCGATATCATCCTTCCCCTCAGCGGGGACGTATGACGGACCGGACTCACCATCTAGCGCATTCAGAACCTCAGTGGGTTCTGACCTTGCGCTAGTTGCTCCCTGGTCGATGGACATGACCTGGAGAGATGATTCAACCTCTGGAAGATTTTGGCCTCCAACCTCCTCCATCGGAACAGGATCGCTTGGAGAAGGCATTGGAATGTGAGCATAATCCTCGAGATCAAAATCGTTCTCGGAATCATATACTCCAGCCATATTTCAGCGAACCTCCGGATGAAAATTAGGACTCCTTGAGAAAGGCCCCACGGTGGGCGCCAGCTGTCGACGATTCGGACTCAGGGTCCTCAGCAGAACTTATGCAAAATTTATAAATAGTGAGACCTTTCAGGGTGACCCTCCGGGAAGGTATGTAGAACTATGGAGAACAGGAGCACAGAGAGGTTTATACAGGTTCGGGCCCTCGATGGTGGGAGTAATAGCCCTACGTCCTGTTGGGATTTCACTATACGTGGTAAAGATTTACAAGATGGCAGGAAAAGACCTTCACAGGCGAAGGTTTTTCCTATGTAAGTGTACAGAAAAAAGCCAGGGAAGCTTATAAAAACTACCTAATCTAGGCCGTAGACTTGGCTGTTTGAGTGGTTGAGATGTGTTGTATCTCGCTTTGATCAGAGACGTTGATCTTTTTTCTTCTGGTTCTTTTTCTGTTTGATGCCTCTTGGCACCCTTTTATACTAGTCGAAAGGGTGCCATGTCATAACTGCATCAGACAGTTGCTTGGATGCGGTTTAGAGAACCGCTATTAACTTCCACGCAGGTTTAACACGTGTTATTCGTGGATAACTGCACGTATTAACCTCCTGACGGTTGTTCCTCCACGTGGAAGAATCTTCGGGATACTTGGGATATTCCCGCTATAGGGACAGGTGAATCCCAAGTACCCTGGTCGAAAGTGCTCTGACCGCGCAATATCTCCAACATTCTGTTCACGTATAGCACACGAACTCCTGACCGCGCACTAGCTGTGGTCTGATCGCGCAAAGCCTGCGACCTCAGGCTAATGCTTCTCAGAATAACTTGAGTTCACACCGCCAGGCACGTGTCTGGCTCGAATCTGTCCTGAACCAACAGTGCATTTATTTGAACTGACTCAGGTGTCAATCCTTGTCACTTGGTCATCAGAGTGGCTGCCGGTTTGCAACAAGGTTAGGCATTGCATTGAATATAATTGCTGGCCTAGTCGAATGTCCCTGGTCGTCACACCCATATTTTTCCTGTACTTATAATACTAAGTCTTCAGTATATATAATCACAGGCGGGGGCTAGGGGAATATGGTTACAGTATGAAACAAAAAGAAGTGCTTTCTTTTGAAACAAAACCAAAAAAAATGCATGCATTGCATTCTATAACTGTATCTATACAAGTATAAGGATTTACATAATGCCAAGCTCGATCAAGAGTTTATCTACAAGAGGTCTGACTTCCTCCATGATAACCTCAAGTTGATCTTCACTCTCGATCTCTACCTCTCCTACCAATGGGTTTAGATCCAGGTCTGGGCCATGGTGGAGACGATACCGGTAGAGAATGGCAGAGGCTGCTGATCGGACTCTTGTTTTGATCGCCTCTTGTTGTCGCCTAGTATCTTTAGGAAGATACTCGAGAAGTGATTCCGCTTGAGCTGCGACCAATTTGGACCAGTCACTAAGGCTGAGGTTGTCCACCGCGGTTTCGACCACATCAGCCCTTAGTAGACTGGCCACCATCTTTAGTTTTTCAAAGATGTCTTGTTGAGCCCTGCCGCAGGTCGAGAGGGACGTGCCTAAGTCTTTGTTCTCCCTGCGGACAGAGTCGATGGTCGCCTAGAGGTCTTCTTTCTCTTGAACAAGCTGGCTTATTTGATCAACTTGCACTGCAGTAAGAAGGTCGTTACAAGCAATCCGAGCGACAAAATTAATTCGCTCTGGTCGGAAGCTAACTTACATGAGAGCTGCGATCGCAGTTTGCTTAGTTCGGCCTCTAGATATGAAATTGTGGTGGCTGCTCTGAGATCATGGTTTTCCCGATCAGCAAGGCTCTTCGTCAGGAAGGCATTCTCTCTGTAACAAAAGAGATGATTGTTATGACGAGTCTATGATCAGGCAAACCAAAGAACATCTTCCTTACTCCTGCAAGCGATCCTTTTCCTCTTGCATGGCCTCAATGCTATCCACCATAGCCGTCGATCTGGTCGCCATGCGGGTCAGTTCCTATAAAATGGAGGGAAATCAGCTGCAAAATCTGAACATTCTTATGCAAAGTTCGGATACCATGAGGGGTGTTCGACATACCTCAGTATATTCCCAGAATGACCTGTTCTTCGGGACGATCGGAGGTCGAGTTGATGGACTCGCCTTATCCCTGACAGGAGCAGCAGATGAGTGTTCCTGCTGAGCCTCGCTTCTTGCCGGGGTCGCAGATTTTAACACCTGCGATTGGGCCTCCATGTCCAACTAATCCATAACGGCCCGGACGACTTCCTGGACCGGAAGGATAGAATTCTCTTCACCAGAGACTTCAGTGCCAGAGGGAACTTCGGCCCTCGCCGAGGCTGTGGGGAGGTTTGGCGCTGAATCTCTACGCCTAAGCAAGAAAAGAAATCGTCAGTTTCACGGATGGTTGCCACAGCCCAATCCGGTATAAACAGAAGGGAATTCTTACCTTAATTGAAATCCCATCAGCTTTTGAGATTTCGAAGACGGTTCCCCAAGGAAAAGAGGACAATCGTCGTCCGTTCTGGTCTTCGTCTTTATGAACAAGACCTTCTCTTTTTCTCCCTATGTATACCAACCTGTAAGCACATACATGAGGAATGATAAATATTTGAATGGTAAGAATTCTTACCGGGGTAGCCTGCTCTGTTGGCAGGGATGCATCCGATGGTCTGGATGTCTCGTGAACCACTGGTGCTGGCATCTCATCCGCGACCATAAGATTGGGAGTGGTCGTGGTATCTTGCTTTGTTATTCCCGCCCCTGTCGCCAGGAGCGGAGTACTCACCTCCCTAGGACTAACAAGAGCCATAGGAGGAATTTCTTCTTCCTGTGCATGCGTGGCTCGATGAACACGCACACAGATGAAATTGTAACACTCAAGATTGCGAGGAATCTTACCGCGGTCGTCCCTTCGACCAAGGAGGGAGAAGTTACAGACCCTGAAGCCTCCAGGGCTTTAGGAGCAGAGGTCTCACCCGCGACCACAAGGCTCTTGGTGGCCACGGGGTCTGTAGTAGCTGTCTCTATCCCTGCGGGCCGAGGCAGCACTTCGCCGGCTTGAGGAGTGATCGCCTTCCTCTTCCAGCGAACCAGAGGAATGTTGTCTTCCTCCTCCTCGCTTCCTTCACCCTGTACGACGAAGAAGTAATTCCAGTTCCCACCTGGGGTAACAGGAGGCACATGATATCTTACCGCAGTCTTCTTCACGGTAAGGGGCGTCCTATGCGAGGAGCCTTCCCCTAGAAGTTTCTTGGATTTCTTGGGGGCAGGTTCCCTTGCTCCAAGCCTTGAAGAGACTTTCTTTACTCTCTTCATTGTCGGCTTTCCCAGGAAACCGACGCTTTCACCTGGATACGTCGCCTCGGCGAATTTCCCCAAAAGCTATGCCGTTCCAGTGCCTTTGTTAGTACAAGACACACATATGACCTACAGACAGAACATAACGAGAGACGACATACCTTTCGACGTTCTTGTCTAAGGTCGTCGCCGGCATTGATCAAGCTTTGGGGGCGAGGCGATCCCTTGGTTCCCTCCACTTCGGCACTATATGCCTTGAGGAGGTAGTTTGTCCGCTTCTCGATTTCGGACGAAGGCAAAACTGTGTCACCATCAGACCAGTTAGCAAATATGAAAGAAAAGTATAAGACTTCGTTGGCTAAGTCACATACCATTGTTATAGTCCAAGGTGCTGTCCGCCATGGACTGTATCTCCCAAGCCGGATGAGCCCTTTCGCGCAGGGGGCTCACTCGATTCTTCACGAAGTCGCGAATGACATCGCGAGCTGTTAGTCCCTGCTGGACTAAGTGAAGAATCACCTCGGCTTGCTTCTTCTGCTATGCATTCAGAGCAGGAGGGAATCCAACTCGCTGGACTTCTCTGACCGCAAGTTCACAAACCACAACCCACTCTCGGACGGAGGGGTGCAGTAGAACCATTTCTGGTACCACCCGTGCACGGAGTCTCGCAAGGGTGGGAAGGGATACTCTTTCTTCTCCCTTATCCGGAAATAAATGCATCCGGCGGCATTGGCGCTCTTCGACCACGCCGAATAGTAGAAGCGTCGGAAGAGATCCACACTTGGATACACTCCGACGAAGGCTTCACACAGGTGCTGGAAGATCGCTAGGATCAAGACAGCATTTTGGTGGAGATTCACCAACTTCAACCCATAGTGCTCCAAGATCCCCTTCAAGAACCGACTCTCAGGGAATCGGAACCCGCACCTCAGGTATTCTTCGAAAACCACCAACTCGCCCTCTTGGACGATTGGGGTTTCTTGATCTTTCCCCGCGGGTCGCCAGTTGATCAGCAATCTTGGGGGAAGGATCTCTTCCTTCTCCAGCGCCATCAGGCTCTCCTCCGTATGATGAACTGATCGGCTCCAAGACGTCATTTTTGGAAGAGATTGTGAGGGAAAAGCTGGTGGCTTTAGGGGCGATGGAAGATGAGGAACGAGGGTTTTGAGCGGCGGAAGTTCTAGGGCTGGAGGCTGGATGTGTGGCTTCCTCAAGAAGCTACGTGCTCCCTTTATAGGCCCGAGGAGACGCTCCACTGAGGGTAACGTTCCATTGAATATTATATTCATTTCTCATAATGGATGTTTTCTCTGGTAAACCCGTTATGCATTCCCTGTACCAAATCCGAAACGAAAGGTCTTCTTTGTTTTGAATTTGGGGATTAAAGATGAGCACAAAAACGTGAAAAGTTCTACGAAGGATTTTCGGAGGACATTTTCCTTCATGTTTTCTTGTAAACTTTCATGAGTTGATCATAAAGATATTCTATGATCCAATTTGCTGGGCATACAGTTGCTTTTCGATTAGATTGCTGTATTATCAGAACTATGTTTCTGATCGAACTCCAATGCTAGTCGAAGTGGTGGTCTGATCGAATTTTGGTTCTGATCATGGTAACCTTCCAGATCGAATTTCAGTTCTAATTGCGGCTTTAAGTCTGATCGCGGTATCAGCACTAGTCGCGGTATAACATATTAAATGCGTCTCTGGTCGTAATACCGGGACTTATCTGTATATGAGTGGTCGTAAAAACACTACTTGTGGCCACATTTTTACACAGAAATTATGAAGAGTCTTCATGTTATGTAAGGTAAAAGAAATCTTTATTTCTGACAATCTTTATATACAAAAGGGATACCGGCGACCAGAGCGTCGACCTGATTTAAGAGGAGTTTACAAAGTTCTCCTAGGGACATGTTGTCATCAGTAGGATCTACACTGACGACCCCAAGGGAACTAGCAACTACTCTAAGTCTATCTACATCGTCCCTAACGAGAGACGCACTACCATTCCTGATCGAATCAGAGAGCTCTCGCTGTTGTCGAGCATAGTCCCTTTCCAGGCGGAATTGGTGCGCCTCTTCGCGAGATCTTTCAAAAAAATCTGCCAGGTGTAGAATTATCGAAGACATCTCTTCGGTCTTCCTCTCCAGGGCCTCTTTTTCCCCTTGGAGAGTCTGTTCGAGGGGAGGAGGTTGAACTTCAGCAGGCTGGTCGCTGGGGGCTCCAACAATTTTCATCTCCTACATTTGCAAATGTTAGTTTTACTAACTATAACAACAAGCAAAGGGAGACGGAAGTAATGACCAATCCTCGCAAGTGACAGGTTGAAGTACTTCCCCCAGAAAGTAGATCACCCGATAAAAACTGAGGATCATTAGATGGTGGAAGTGCAACTTTCCCACCAGAAGATTGCTTCCCCAACACAAGTCGAGGATCATCTGTACGTGGAAGTGCAGCTTGCCAACCAAAAAATTGATCACCCGAACAAAAACGGGGATCATTGGGATGAAATGGAAAAAGCTGAGAAGAACGTCCCTCCAAAGGTGGAGATGAAGGTTCGACCTGCCGAGGTGCATGAACAGGAAGGACTATGGGAACTAAAAGAAGAGAGAGCAATGATGCATCTTTCACCTTTGTTCTACTGGAGGATCCCTCGTCAATCTTGGGTTTCTTCCTTGAGGGAGACAGATCTTTGGACATCTGTGAATCCTACTAGAATTCAAGTGAAACTTCTTCTTCATCACTCTCAATCTCGATGATATTTTGGTCTGCCATCGGGAAGTGTATGGAAGAGAAGAGAATATGGCTTTGAAAGAAAAACTTGGCCGGGAGAAGAGCTGTGAAGTTTTGAAGTCCAGATGCTTCGGTATTTATAGCTGCCAAGGTGACGATTCAGTTTCCAAACGCCTCGAGCTTTTAAAACATTTACAATTTTACCTCGAGTTAAAAAACATTTCTATGGTGCCATCATTACCCGTCACATATTACCCAGAGTCTGTCTCGGGGAACCAACCGCCACACTTAGTGCGCCACTAAATGGAGGATTTGAAGCGTCGGGTTAAGTTCCGATGTAGGTCTTGAAATTTGAAGCAAACACGTCTCTTCGTTCTCTTCAAATTTGGAGGCTAGCTGACGAGAATTGATACCTGAGCTAGATCAAATAAATACACGACTGGTTCAGGACAAATTCGAACCAGACAAGTGTCTGTTGATGCAAACTCAAGTTACTCCGAGAAGCACAGGCATGTGGTCGCAGGCTTTACGCGATCAGACCATAGACAATGCGCGGTCAGGAGTTCGTATGCTATACGCGAACAGGAGACTGCAGATGGTGCGCGGTCAGATAATAACAAGCAACACGCGGTCAGAACACCTTCGACCAGGGGACGCGGGATTATTCTGTCCCTATAACAGGGATATCTCGAGTATCCCGAAAATTCTTCCACGCATAGAGACAACCGTCAGGAGGTTAATACGTGCAGTTATCCATGAATAACATGTGTTAAAACCTGCGTGGAGGTTAAAGGCAGTTGCTAAAACTACATCCGAGCAACTGTTCGATGCCGTTATGCCTTGGCACCCTTTCGACCAGTATAAAAGAGTAATTCAATGCATAAAACGGAGGGAATCAGATGATCAGATCGAGAGATCAAGCAATCTAAAACACTCAAAGGATCAGAAGACGGTAGTCTAAGTTAGTTAGATTTCACAAGCCTTCCTGGCATTGTCTTGTATAAACATATAGGAAAGATCTTCATCTGTGAAGATACTTTCCCTAGCTTTGTAACACTTTCTACTACACATAGTGAAATCCCAACAGGACGTAGGACTATTACTCCCACCATCGAGGGCCTGAACTTGTATAAACTTCTCTGTGCTCTAGTTATCTTTGATTCATCATACCTTCCCGAAGGGACACCCTGAAAGGTCTCATAACCTACAAATTCTGCATAAGTTCGACTAAGGACCCCGAGTCCGAATCGTCGACAACAGCCAAACCAGTATGTGCCATGGCATCCGCAGCTGTGGCAACCGCCAACACCATCTTCTTCCGCGTTGCCATCATGGAACCAACAGTCCCTCATCAACAACTTCAACACCATGACGTTGACACCATCGTCCGGCGGTGATTAGTACATGGACTCGAGTGTGTCTTCGCACATGACGTCAGAGCCCGGTAAACTCTCCTTCACTCATGCACCATCTCCCTCCACCCCCAGCAGCATCATTGTCGGTAATAGCTCCCTTCTTCCCATTACCCACACCGACCGTACTTCCCTCTCTACTCCTTCTCATTCCTTTTGTCTAAATAATGTTCTCATTACTCCTCACATCATCAAAAACCTTATTTCTATTCGGAAGTTGACTATTAATAATCACGTTTCTGTCGAATTTGATCCCTTTGGCCTCTCTGTGAAGAACCTTCGAACCAAGAACATGATCGTCAGGTGCAATAGTGAAAGCAATCTCTACCCTCTCTACTCGCCAGTGTCGTCCTCTTCCTCCACCCTTGTCACCAGCACCTCTTCATCCACCGCGCTCTGGTATTGCCACCTCGGACATCTTGGTCGCCATGCTCTTTAGCATTTAGTTCACTCGTTTTCTCTTCCATGTAATAAAGTGATCGATTATGTCATCTGTCGCACCTCCCAACTTGGCCGGCATGTTAGACTTCCTTTTGATTCCTCTACTTCTCGAGCAAATAAAACTTTTTGATTTAATAAACTGTGATTTGTGGACGTCTCCTGTCACTAGTATTTCCGGTTATAAATACTATCTCGTTGTGCTTGATGGCCATACTCACTATCTCTGGATGTTCCTTCTACGTCTCAAATATGATGTTTCCTCCACTCTCTCTCATTCTGTCGCCTACGTCGCTACACAATTCGGTGCCGCTCTCAAGAGCATTCAATGTGACAACGGCCACGAGTTTGACAACACCGCCGCGCGCCTCTTCTTTCTCGACCATGGTATCTCCCTTCGCATGTCCTGCCCTCACACGCCTTAGCAAAACGACAAAGTTGAGTGTGTAATTCGTTCCACTAACGACATCTTGCGCACCCTCCTCTTCCAAGCAAGCATGCCACCAGCTTATTGGGCAAAGGCCCTCCACGTTGCCACTTATCTCCTCAACCTGCACCCCACCAAAAGCCTACATCAGAAAACTCTTCATGAAGCACTCTATGGCACACCTCCCTCCTATAAGAATCTCCGCATCTTCGGTTGTAGGTGTTACCCTAATCTTTCCGCCACCGCCCCTCACAAGCTTGCTCCTCGCTCCACGCTGTGCATCTTTCTCAGATATCCATCCAACCACAAAGGTTATTGCTTTCTTGATCTTCACACAAACACACCATAGGTCACTCAAGCACTGTTCATTCCACCAGAGGTCACTCGAACACTGTTCATTCAACCAGAGGTCTTCTGAGCACTGTTCATTCCAACGACTACTCACTAGTCGTTAGAGGCAAAAGCTGTTTGTTAGCTCTACTGATTTCTTTCCTTACTTGACCATAACGGCAAGCTGAGAGGTTGGGCTATATATATGTGTATTTTGAGTAGTATTTTTACACATCTCAAGCTAATTCTCATATACACCTTTGAGCAGTTTTTGTACACATTTTTTAGCAGATTTTCTATACAATTTTGAGCAGTCTTTGAGCAATTTTTATAAATATTTTTGAATAATTTTTATAAAAATTTTTGAGCAGATTTTGAGCAACTCTTGAGCATTTTTTATAAACATTTTTTAGCAGATTTTGAGCAGTTTTTATAAACATTTTTTAGCAGTCCTTATAAACACTTTTGAACAGTTTTTGTAAACACTTTTGAGTAGTTTTGCTAAACACCTTCGAGCAGTTTTTCTACATATCTCTGATCCATATTAATATATACACTTGAGCCAAAGTTCCTAGTGTAGGATCAAGGATGCCGACTAGAGGGGGGTGAATAGGGGGCTTTAAAAATTTTTGACTAAAAACAATTTTTGCAAGGAAAAAACAAAGAGCAAATAAACTGAAACAATTTAATAATATTTTGTACTAAGAAAGAGTGAGAAAGAAAAAACACAATGATTTATCCCGAGGTCTCGGAGACTCACCCGGTCTCCCCTACTCCTCGTTGAAGCACTCAAATGAATGAGTCTTGCTTCAATATCCACGAAGGATAGTTTTACTAAGGTTGCTCCTTCTCCACTGCGGATGGGGGAGCACCGATGCTTTTCACAAAATATGCCAAGCCTCTTCGACAACCTTCGTTAATGGAGAGGTCAACGGCCACGCCTCCAAACCGTCTAGGTGAGGGCGTTCACCAAGAGTAACAAGTTGCAAGATCTTCTCTTGACCCCCAACAAATACCGAGAAACTTCTAAGGATGCAAATGAATGCTCTCGAAGGATGTCTCTCAATCACAAAGAATGATCTTGATCAAAAGATCAATATTTTAGCACTTGGAAACTTTGGCTCAAGTGTATACTCAGAGATATGTAGGAAAAATTTCTCAAGGATGTTCAGAAAAACTGCTCGAAAATGTTTAGAAAAATAGCTCAAAAGATTTATAAAAATCTGCTCAAATGGTGTTTAGAAATCTGCCCAAAACTATTTTTAAAAACTGCTCAAAAACTGCTCGAAAATGTTTAAAAAAACAACTCAACAGATGTATAAAAATCTACTCAAATGGTGTTTAGAAATCAGCTCAAAACTACTTTTAAAAACTGCTCAAAAGATGTATAAAAATCTACTCAAATGGTGCTTAGAAATCTACTCAAAACTGTTTTTAAAAACTACTCAAAAACTGCTCAAAAAAATGTTTAGAAAAATAGCTCAAAAGATGTATAAAAATCTGCTCAAATGGTGTTTAGAAATCTTCTCAAAACTGTTTTTAAAAACTGCTCAAAAGATTTATAAAAATCTACTCAAATGGTGTTTAGAAATATACTCAAAACTGTTTTTCAAAACTGCTCAAAAATGTATCAAAATCTGCTCAAATGGTGTTTATAAAAACTGGTCAAAACAGTGGAGAAATCTGCTCAAAAGTGTTTATAAAAACTGATCAAAACAGTGGAGAAATCTGCTCAAAAGTGTTTATAAAAACTGGTCAAAACAGTGGAGAAATTTGCTCAAAAGTATTTATAAAAACTGGTTAAAAAACTGCTCAAAGACTCCACAAAAGTGTATAGAAAATATAGCTCGAGATGTGTATGAGAATGTGGCTCAAGGATGATGTAAATACTACTCAAAACACATATATTTATAACCTAACATCTCAGCTAGCCGTTAGGTTGAATAAGGAAAGAAATCGGGCCAGCTAACAGCCAGCTTCGACCTCTAACAACTAGTAAATAGCCGATGGAACCTCTGGTCGAATGAATAGTGTTACTGGTCGTATGAACAGTGTCTGGTCAAATGAACAGTGCTCGAGTTGCCTCTGATCAAATGAACAGTACTCAAAAAACTAGTTTCAGCCCCTCTTTGAAATCTATATATTTCTCAGATTTTGACCAAGAATATGAATGAATGCGAATGCAAAAAATGACCTAAGAGTTTCTCAGTTTTTACCGGAACTAAAAGAGATTTCGCAACCTCTCTTAATAGTACAGTTAAAAACTAAAAAAAATTATTATAAAATCCGGTCAAACTCCAAACTCCGAGATCGGTAGAATAAACAAGTACTTACCTTAGGTCTTTGCTGCTTCCTTCTTGGCGACCTTGCTCTTGCAATCTTGCAGACCTCGAATCACTTGCAAACTTTACAGAAATAACATTGCATACAAATAGCTCAAAGACACAATTAGTCCAAGACACTTAATGTCATCAGTAATCAAAATCAACCCAAAAAGGTCCTCTAGATGCAACAATCTCCCCCTTTTTGATGATTGATGACAACAAGTATTGAAAACGAATAAAAATTAATGACTCCCCCTAAGTGTATGCATGGGGCATTAGATATACAAGAACTCCCCCTGAATGCATGCATATATAAATACACATATGAGTCATTTGAGAGTCCACAATGAATAAACAACAAGCACATAAATAATGTCATACAAGAATCTCTCCCCCTTTGACATCAAGCACAAAAAGGCGGGAGGACAGCAAAGCAGACATTTAACTTGCATTTGATATATCAATAATATTCAATTCACTTCTAAGAAAGAAAAATCTAGTCTCATCTAAAAGTTTGGTGAAGATGTCTGCTAGCTACAAGTCAATTCTTATATAATACACATCTATATCCCCTTTTGCCACATGATCTCTTATAAAATGGTGCTTGATATCAATATGCTTTATTCTAGAATGTTGAACCGGATTGTTTGCAATCTTTATGGCACTTTCATTATCACACAAGAGTGGCACTTTTTCAAAGAAAATTCCATAATCCAAAAGAGTTTGCTTCATCCATAAAATTTGAGCACAACAACCACCCGCAAAAACATATTCCGCTTCGGCGGTGGAGAGAGATATTGAATTTTGTTTCTTAGATGACCAAGAGACTAGTGATCTCCTCAAAAGTTGACAACTACCAGATGTGATTTTTCTATCAATTTTGCACCCCGCATAATCTGAATCCGAGTAACCAATTAATTCAATATTTGCATCTTTAGGGTACCAAAGTCCTATATTTGGATAGCATTTCAAGTACCTAAGGATTCTTTTAAGAGCAATCAAATGACATTCCTTAGGAGACGATTCAAATCTAGCACATATAAGCAAACACTAAATATGATGTCGGGCCTAGATGCGGTAAGATAGAGTAAGCTACCAATCATAGATCGATAAATTTTAGAATCAACCGCTTTTACATCGTTGTTCATATCGAGATGTCTATTAGTGGCCATGGGAGTTTTTATGGCTTTAACATCTTCTATCCCAAAGCGCTTGAGCAAGTCCTTCACATACTTGGTTTGACTCATGAACGTTCCGTTCTTAAGTTGCTTGATTTGAAGTCCAAGGAAGAAGCTTAGCTCTCCAATCATTGACATCTCAAATCCCCTAGACATCATTTCTCCAAACTCATGACAAGAAGATTCATTAGTTGACCCAAATATGATATCATCAACGTATATTTGACATACAAAAAGATCTTTCTCAACCACTTTTGTAAATAGGGTTGTGTCTACCTTCCCAATTTTAAAACCTTTTGATATGACGAGTTTTGTTTCGTACTACTAATCTATTCTCATCTTGTTTATTTCTAAAAACCCATTTTGTTCCAATCACATTATGATCCTTAGGTCTTTCTACTAGTGTCCACACTTTGTTTCTAGTGAAATTATTTAGTTCTTTATGCATGACATTTACCCAATCCGGATCACTAAGTGCTTCATCTACAAGTTTAGGTTCTAAGGAAGAAACAAAAGAATAATGTTCACAAAAAGAAGCAATATGAGACCGAGTTTGAACACCCTTACTAACATCACCTAAGATTTGATTCAGGGGGTGATCTTTGGCGAACGTTTGATGAAGTCGCGGGTTCTGTGATGCTTGATCATCATTCTCTTCAGTCTCTGGTTCAAGGTCTTCTTGACCAGCATTGTTGTGGGTGGTCGCAAGTTGAGCAGCATCAGTATTTGTGGTCGTAGGTCCATGTTCGACATCAGCCTGAGTGGTCACGGGTGATTTATCCTTTCAACTAGGTGACTTTTGTTCTTCATTTCTGGGTTTGATATCACCAATGGTCATCTCCATAGCTTCCCTCAAGCCACTGTTGCCTACATCATCAAAATCCTCATGCTCTCCTTGAGAGCCATTAGATTCATCAAATTCTACATTGCATGATTCTTCAATGCATTCTGTTGTAGTGTTGAAAACCCGATAAGCTGTACTAGTGGATGAATAGCCAACTAAAAAACCCTCGTCAATACGTCTTTGAAATTTTCCAAGATGCATACGCTTTTTAAGAATATAACATTTGCCATCAAAGACTCGAAAATATGAAATGTTTGGTTTTCTCCCTATAATTAGTTCATAAGGAGTTTTGTTCAAAAGCGGATGGGTATAAAGATGATTGATGGCATAACATGCTATGTAAACTGCCTCTGCCCAAAACTGGGTAGGCCTCTTGTACTCATCGAGCATTGTCCTAGCCATTTCAATCAATGTCCAATTCTTCTGTTCTACAACACCATTTTGATGAGGTGTGTAGGGCACAGAGAATTCATGTTTAATTCCAGACTCATCACAAAAATCAATAAAATCAGAATTTTGAAATTCTCCACCATGATTACTGCGGATTTTCTTGATGGAGAGTTCAAATTCCTTTTCAGCTCTTTTTTCAAATCTTTTAAAACAAGAGGAAGTGTCCGATTTGTGTCTAAGAAAAACACCCAAGTAAATCTGGAGAAATCATCAACAATAACATAGAAAAAACTATTTCCTCCAATACTTTGATGTTTAGCAGGGTCAAACAAATCCATATACAAAAGTTCCAATGGTTTGCAAGTTGAAAAAATGCGCTTGGTTGGATGTGATGTAGCTACTTTCTTGCTTGCTTGACAAGCGCTACAAGATTTGTCCTTTTCAAAATTCACATCATTCAAGCCAACTACCAAATCACGTTTTAAAAGCTTTTTAAGTTGATGCATTCCAACATATGCAAGTCTCCTATTCCAAAGCCAACCCTTCAAAGTTTGAGAAACGAGACATGTTGAAAGAGATGCATCTTTTGAGTTGAAATCAACAAGATACAACAAGATAGAGATTTCCAAAATGAAAACCTTTGAAGATTAAAGAGGTCTTTTAAACTTTCAACTAAAACATTTTTAGGAGAAAATATGCAACGAAATCCAAGATCACAAATTTGTGCAACGGATAAAAAATTAAAATTCAATGATTCAACAAGTAAAATATTTGAAATTGAAAGATCATGATATATAGCAATTTTACCTATGCTTACCACATTTCCTTGACGATTGTCGTCAAAGGTGATCTTTTGGTTTCCACTTGAGTTATCTTCCAATGAGGTGAACAACTTTTTGTTACTGGTCATGAGTTCGGAGCATCCACTATCTAGCACCCAATGTTTTCCACTGGTCTTGTAATTCACCTAAAAAAACAAAAGAATCAAGTCTTTTTAGGTACCCAAACCCTTTTGGGTCCTTTGATGTTAACAATCAAAGCTTTGGGCACCCAAATAGATTTCTTCTTTTTACTTAGCATGGGTGCTCCAACAAACTTTGCTATCACATATCCTTTCTTTGATCTCTTAAGCATGTAGCATGCATCAAAATGAGTTGAAGTCATTAAAGAACAAGTATCATATGAATGACCAATTTCATGACATCTATAACAAAATTTGTTGCATGCTTTTATAAAAATAGTTTTTGTGTTTGGTTTATTTTCTTTCTTTGGAAAGTACCCAAGTCCTTGTTTTCTAAATGAGCATTTTTGCTCACTAAGAAGAAGATCAAGAGATACTTTCCCTTTGTAACAATTTTGTAGACCTTTACTAAGTTTCTTGATTTCAACCTTTAGTTCATTGTTTTCATTTAAGATTATTTCATGGCATTGCAAATCTTTATTAGTAGAGCTAGATGAGTATGGCATATCGATTAAATCATTGCAACTTGTTGACATATCAATTTTAGAGAGTACATTTGGTATATCATCAACTAAGTCACAAGAAACAGCTACATCTACCTTAGTTGGTGAGTTAGTGAGATCCTTGATGAGAAGACCTTCATAGGATTCTTTTAAATCGGAGTAAAGAGCAAGTAAAGAAGAGCGCTCTTCTTTAAGTGCTCTATACTTCTTTGTGATTCCAAAAGCATCATTTAATTCACTAATCATTTCAACTAGATCATCATATGAAGGGTCAAGAGAATGTACCTTCTCATCACCTTAAGCCATAAGGCAAAAGGATGAACTTGTCGATGTGTTGTTGTTGACAAGAGCTAATCCAGCTAGCTTCTTGGAACAACTCCCTTCATCGTCGGAGTCATAATTGGAGTTCTCTTCTCAAGACATCCATTCTCCAAAGCCTGCTTCTTGGTTTCCGCCATTGTTTTTGAAGAACTTCTTCTTCTTAGGATCTTTCTTCTTCTTATCCCAAGGCTTATTCTTATTTGGGCATCTTGAAGCTATATGTCCCTTTTCATGACATTCATAGCATATGATGTCCTTGAAGTTTTCTTGCTTTGACCCCTTTGGTCTTGTGTCAATGTCGACTCCCTTCTTGTGCAACTTGCGAAGAAGCTTTTTGGTGTTCTTTACACGAAGGGCTAGATCCTCATCGGAGGAGCCATCGTTTGAATCACCTTTGGAGTTGGCTTTGAATGCCAAGTTCTTCTTTTTCGTCTCTGATGATTCGGTCGCCTCCTTCTTCTCCTTCTGATGCATCTCATGGCCCATAGAGATCGGTAGGTGTGGTGGATGATAAGTCGGAGTTGGCGAGGATCGTCACAAGAGTGTCAAGACTCTCCGGAAGAGTCCTAAGCATTTTTCTTACAATTTTAATGTTAGTAAAAACAACTTAGAGTCATTTGAGCTCATTCACAATGTTATTCAACCGAATGAACATGGAATCCACGGACTCGGTTGGTGACATGGTGAATGTCTCATATCTTTGCCTAACTATTAGCAATTTTTCCTCCTTGACCCTAGTGGTGCCCTCATATATCTCCTCGAGGGTGATCCAAACTTTGTGAGCAGTGCTAAGGTTGTTCATGTAGTTGAACTCATTTAGGGACAAGCTGGCAAAGCGAGCATTTTTTGCATGGGCATTTAAGCGAAGTTTTCTCCTATCATCATCGGAGTGATTTGCCGGATCAACCGGAGGAGTAAACTCAATCTTAACAAAATCCCAAACACCAAGCCCCATGTCCTCTAGAAAAACCGTCATGCGCACTTTCCAATAGGGATAGTTAGTCCCGTCAAAGATAGGCGCACGCCCAGTGTGACCAAGATGAAAACCCTCATTTGAAGCCATCCTCTCTCTAGGCGGTGAAGCCTACTCAAAAGAGAGACCACGCTCTGATACTACGTGTAGGATCGAGGATGCCGACTAGAGGGGGGTGAATAGGAGACTTTAAAACTTTTCGACTAAAAACAATTTTTGCAAGGAAAAGATAAAGAGCAAATAAACTAAAACAATTTAATAATATTTTGCACTAAAAAAGAGTAAGAAAGACAACCACAATGATTTATCCCGAGGTCTCAGAGACTCGCCCGGTCTCCCCTACTCCTCGTTGAAGCACTCAAATGAATGAGTCTTGTTTCAATATCCACGAAGGATATTTTTCACTAAGGTTGCTCCTTCTCTACTCCGGATAGGCGAGCACCGATGCCTTTCACAAAATATGTCGAGCCTCTCCGACAACCTCCGTTAATGGAGAGGTCAATGGCCACACCTCCAAACCGTCTAGGTGAGGGCAATCACCAAGAGTAACAAGTTGCAAGATCTTCTCTTGACCCCCAACAAATACCGAGAAACTTCTAAGGATGCAAATGATGCAAATGAATGCTCTCAAAGGATCTCTCTCAATAACAAAGAATGATCTTGATCAAAAGATCAAGTGTATACTCAGAGATATGTAGGAAAAACTGCTCAAGGATGTTCAAAAAACTACTCAAAAACTGCTTGAAAATGTTTAGAAAAATAGCTCAAAAGATGTATAAAAATCTGTTCAAATGGTGTTTAGAAATCTGCTCAAAACTGTTTTTAAAAACTGCTCGAAAATGTTTAGAAAAATAGCTCAAAAGATGTATAAAAATCTACTCAAATGGTGTTTAGAAATCTGCTCAAAACTACTTTTAAAAACTGCTCAAAAGATGTATAAAAATCTACTCAAATGATGCTTAGAAATCTGCTCAGAACTGTTTTTAAAAACTGCTCAAAAACAGCTCGAAAATGTTTAGAAAAACAGCTCAAAAGATGTATAAAAATCTGCTCAAATGGTGTTTAGAAATCTGGTCAGAATTGCTTTTAAAAACTGCTCAAAAGATGTATAAAAATCTAGTCAAATGGTGCTTAAAAATCTGCTCAAAACTATTTTTAAAAACTGCTCAAAAATATATAAAAATCTGCTCAAATGGTGTTTATAAAAACTGGTGAAACAGTGGAGAAATCTACTCAAAAGTGTTTATAAAAACTGATCAAAACAGTGGAGAAATCTGCTCAAAAGTGTTATAAAAACTGATCAAAACTGCTCAAAGACTCCTCAAAAGTGTATAGAAAATATAGCTCGAGATGTGTATGAGAATGTGGCTCAAGGATGACGTAAATACTACTCAAAACACATATATTTATAGCCCAACATCTCAGCTAGCCGTTAGGTCGAATAAGGAAAGAAATCAGGCCAGCTAATAGCCAGCTTCAACCTCTAACGACTAGTAAATAGCCGTTGGAACCTCTGGTTGAATGAATAGTATTACTGGTCGTATGAACAGTGCCTGGTCAAATGAACAGTACTCGAGTGACCTCTGGTCAAATGCATAGTACCTGGTCCTATGAATAGTATCTGGTCAAATAAATAGTACTAAAAAAAACTAGTTTCAACCCCTCTTTGATATCTACATATTTCTCAGATTTTGACCAAGAATATGAATGAATGCGAATGCAATAAATGACCTAAGAGTTTCTCAGTTTTTGCCAGAATTACATGAGATTTTGCAACCCCTCTTAATAGTATAGTTAAAAACTAAAAAAATTCTATAAAATCCGGTCAAACTCCAAACTCCAAGACCGGTAGAATAAATAAGCACTTACCTTAGGTCTTTGCTGCTTCCTTCTTGGCGACCTTACTCTTGCGATCTTGCAGACCTTCCCGGATCACTTGCAAACTTTACAGAAATAACACTGCATACAAATAGCTCAAAGACACAATTAGTCCAAGACACTTAATGTCATCAATAATCAAAATCAACCCAAAAAGAGCCTAGATGCAACACCTAGTGCTAAAATCTTGATCTGTTGATCAAGTATCATTCTTTGTGATTAAGAGAGAGAGCCTCCGAGAGCATTCATTCGCATTATTTGCATCCTTAGAGTTTCTCGGTGGTCATTGGAGGTCAAGAGAGGATCTCGCAACTTGTTACTCTTGGTGATCGCCTTCACCTAGATGGTTTGGTGGCGTGGCCGTTGATCTCTTTATTGACAAAGCTTGTTGGAGAGGCTCGGTGTATTTGTGAGAGGTTTGGTACTCACCTTTACGGAGTGGAGAAGGAGCAACCCTAGTGAATAATATCATTTGTGGATATTGAGGCAAGACTCATTCATTTGAGTGCTTCAATGAGGAGTAGGGGAGGCCAAGCGAGTTTCCGAGACCTCGGGATACATCGTTATGTTTGATTCTCTTTCTCTCATTTTTATTTGTGCAATCTAAATTGTTGAAGTGATTCAGTTTTAATTTGCACTTAGTTTATGTGAGCTTTAATCTTGCAAAAGTTTTTTTATTCAAAGAGATTTTAAAGCCTCTTATTCACCCCCCTCTACTTGGCATTCTCGATCCTACACGTGGTATCAGAGCGTGGTCTCTCCTTTGAGTAGGCTTCACCACCTAGAGAGAGGATGGCCTCAAATGAGGGTTTTCATCTTGGTCTCATCGGACGTGCGCCTATCTTTGATGGACTAACTATCCTTATTGGAAAGTGCGTATGACAGTTTTTCTAGAGGCCATAGGGCTTAATGTTTAGGACATTGTTAAGATTGAGTTTACTCCTCCAGTTGATCCGGAAATTCACTCCGATGACGATAGGAGAAAACTCCACTTAAATGCTCGTGCCAAAAATGCTCTCTTTGCCGGCTTGTCTCTAAATGAGTTCAACCGCGTGAGCAACCTTACCACCGCTCACAAAGTTTGGACCACCCTCGAGGAGATATATGAGGGCACCACTAGGGTCAAGGAAGCAAAATTGCTCATGGTTAGGCAAAGATATGAGACATTCACCATGTCAGCAACCGAGTCCGTGGATTCCATGTTCACTCGGTTGAACAATATTGTGAATGAGCTCAAAGGACTCAGAGTTGTTTTTACTAACATTGAAATTGTAAGAAAAATGCTTAGGGCTCTTCCGGAGAGTTTCAACACTCTTGTGACGGTCCTCACCAACTCTGACTTATCATCCACCACACCTACCGATCTCTATGGGAACCTCATCACCCATGAGATGCATCAGAAGGAGAAGAAGGAGGCGGCCGAATCATCAGAGATGAAAAAGAAGAACTTGACATTCAAAGCCAACTCCAAACGTGATTCAAACGATGGCTTCTCTGATGAGGATCTAACCCCTTCTTGTAAAGAAGACCAAAAAACTTCTTCGTAAGTTGCACAAGAAGGGAGTCAACATCGACACAAGACCAAAGGGGTCAAAGCAAGAAAATTTCAAGGACATCATATGCTATGAATGTCATGAAAAAGGACATATAGCTTCAAGATGTCCAAATAAGAACAACCCTTGGGATAAGAAGAAGAAATTCTTCAAGAAAATCAATGGCGGAAACAACGAAGCATGCTTCGGAGAATGGATCTTTGGAGGAGAGAGCTCCAATTCAGACTCCGATGATGAGGGATGTTGTTCCAAGAAGCTAGCTGGATTAGCTCTTGGGAACAACAACACATTGACAAATTCATCTTTTTGCCTTACGGCTACAGGTGATGAGAAGGTACACTCTTTTGACCCTTCATATGATGATCTAGTTGAAATGATTAGTGAATTAAATGATACTCTTGGAATCACAAAGAAGAAGTATGGAGCACTTAAAGAAGAGCACTCTTCTTTATTTGCTCTTTAATCCGATTTAAAAGACTCATATGAAGATCTACTCATCAAGAATGTTACTAACTCACCAACTGAAAGGGATGTTGCTATATCTTGTGACTTAGTTGATGATATACCAAATATAGTCTCAAAAATTGATAAGTCAACTAGTGGCAATGATTTAATTGAACACCATGTTCATCCAGTTCTAGTGATAAAAATTTGCAATGCCATGAAATAATCTTAAATGAAAACAATGAACTAAAGGCTCAAATCAAGAAACTTAGTAAAGGTTTAGAAAATTATTACAAAGGGAAAGCATCTCTCGATCTTCTTCTTAGTGAGCAAAAATGCTCATTTAGAAGGACTTGGATACCTTCCAAAGAAAGGAAATAAATCAAACACAAAAACTATTTTTGTAAAAGCATGCAACAAATTTTGTTTTAGATGTCATAAAATTGGTCATTCACATGATGCGTGTCCTTTAATGACTTCAACTCATTTTGATGCATACTACATGCTTAAGAGGTCAAAGAAAGGATATGGGATAGCAAAGTTTGTTGGAGCACCCATGCTAAATAAAAAGAAGAAATCTATTTAGGTGCCCAAAGCTTTGATTGCTAACATCGAAGAACCCAAAAGAGTTTGGGTACCTAAACGGACCTGATTTTTTTATTTTTATAGGTGAACTACAAGACCGGTGGAAAACAATGGGTGCTAGATAGTGCATGCACCGATCACATGACCGGCAACAAAAAGTTGTTCACCTCATTGGAAGATAACTCAAGTGAAAACCAAAAGATCACCTTTAGCGACAATCGTTAAGAAAATGTGGTAGGTTTGGGTAAAATTGCTATATCTCATGATCTTTCAATTTCAAATGTTTTACTTGTTGAATCATTGAATTTTAATTTGTTATCCGTTGCACAAATTTGTGATCTTGGATTTCGTTGCATATTTTCTCCTAAAGATGTTTTAGTTAAAAGTTTAAAAGACAACTCTTTGATCTTCAAAGATTTTCGTTTTGGAAATCTCTATCGTATTGATTTCAACTCAAAAGATGCATCTCTTTCAATCGTTTCTCAAACATCGAAGGGTTGGCTTTGGCATAGAAGACTTGCACATGTTGGAATGCATCAACTTAAAAAGCTTTTAAAACATGATTTGGTAGTTGTCTTGAAGGATGTGAATTTTGAGAAGGACAAACCTTGTAGCGCTTGTCAAGTGGGCAAGCAAGTAGCTACTTCACATCCAACCAAATGCACTCTTTCAACTAGCAAACCTTTGGAACTCTTGCATATGGATTTATTGGACCTTCCGAGTTCCAAAGTATCCAGAGGAAACAACTATGGTTTTGTCATTGTTGATGATTTTACACGTTATACTTTGGTCTTCTTCATTTCTCAAAAATCTGAAACCCCGATGTTTTTAAAAGTTTTGCAAAACGTGTTTCCACCCAATTTGAACTCTCCATCAAGAAAATCCGTAGTGATCATGGTGGAGCGTTTGTGAATTCGACCTTGGCTGATTTTTGTGACTCTTTGGGTATTAAACACGAATTTCAACTTCCTACATTCCACAACAAAATGGGGTTGTAGAAAGAAAAAATCGAACACTAATAGAAATGGCAAGAACAATGCTAAGTGAGTATGACACTCCTACTTGCTTTTGGGCCGAAGTCGTGCATACCGCTTGCTATTCTATTGATCGGCTTTATTTGCATCCTCTTCTAAATTTAACTCCCTATGAGCTTCTTATTGGGCGTAAGCCAAATGTCTCTTATTTCCGGGAGTTTGGTTGTAAATGCTATATCCTTAGAAAAGGAACATTTGGTGGAAAATTTCAAAGAAGAGTGGATGAAGGCTTTCTAGTCGGATACTCCACCACTAGCAAAGCCTATCGAGTTTTCAACAAAAATACAAATTGTATTGAAGAATCTTGTGATTTAGAATTCGATGAATCTAATGGCTCTCAAAAGGAGTAAGTGTCTTGTGTTTTTGTAGGCGAAGATCTCCAAGAAACGATGAAGAATATTACTATTGGAGACATCAAACCTAGAGATGATGATCAAGAGGATGATGATAATATAGAGTGTGATGAACAACATCCATCAACACCTCTTATTGATAATCCACCGGAGACAAATCAAATGGGAGCATCACAAGTTGAAGCACCAAGACAACATCAAGCCATTGTAAAAATCACCCTTTAGATCAAGTATTGGGTGATGTTAATAAGGGTGTTCAAACTCGCTCTCGTATTGCTTCTTTCTGTGAACATTTTTCCTTTGTTTCTTCCTTGGAACTTAAACTTGTAGATGAAACACTTAGTGATCCGGATTGGATAAATGCCATGCATGAAGAACTAAATAATTTTACTAGAAACAAAGTATGGATATTAGTAGAAAGACCTAAGAATCATAATGTGATTGGAACAAAATTGTTTTTACGAATAAACAAGATGAAAATAGAGTAGTAGTACGAAACAAAGCACGTCTTGTTGCACAAGGATATTCGCAAGTTGAAGGTTTAGATTTTGGTGAAACTTTTGCACCCATAGCAAGATTAGAAGCTATTCACATACTTCTTGTATTTGCATCAAATTATTTCAAATGGATGTGAAAAGTGTTTTTTTTAAATGGAGAAATATCCAAATTAGTTTTGTGGAACAACCTCCCGGTTTTGAAGATTCAAATTTTCCAAATCATGTATACAAACTCTCTAAAACTCTTTATGGACTTAAACAAACTCCTCGAGCTTGGTATGAACGTCTTAGAGACTTTCTTATTTCAAAAGGTTTTAAAATTGGGAAGTGGACACAACGCTATTTACAAAAGTCACTACTACAGAAATGCAGTCCACTAACCCCTATTTTCTAATGGTTATATGCAATCTGGGAGAAAACCGTTAGTGTATAAGGACCGCAGTGGAGAAGAGTTTTGTACTAACGGTTATGGTCTGGGAAACCGTTAGTGAATAGCACGTCATTTGTACTATCGGTTAGTACTGTACGAACCGTCAGAAGAGACAAAATTGTACTAACGGTTTGTCTTTTGTAATAGATAGTGAAATTACTGTATTTTTACTATCGATTAGTACTGTATGAACCGATAGAATATAAGACATTGTACTAACGGTTTGTTTTATTCAACCAATAGTAAAATGACGTCATATATACTAACGGTTGTGGTTTTGAACCGTTAGTAAAATTGGACAGCTCATATAAAATCTCATATTCTTCTCTAACAGTTCTTAGTAGTGAACCGTTAGAAAAAGGTACTCTTTTCTAACGGTTCTTAGTAGTGAACCGTTAGAATATAGTCATCTTTTATAACGGTTCTTATTAGTGAACCGTTAGTAAAATTGCAAGTTCACTAACAGTTGTGGTTTTGAACCGTTAGTAAAATTGGACAGCTTATATAAAGTCTCCTATTCACCCTGCTCTACCACGCCGCCTCCTCTCTCTCTCTCTCTCTCTCTCTCTCTCTCGGCTCTCTTCTCCAATCCTTCAAACCCTAGATCTAGGCCATTGACGGCTTACATTGCACTGATGCCGCAGCAGTACGCGCCGCCGCCGCAGCCGCCGGCCATGTGGAGCCAGGTGCCGCCTCCGCAATCTGCCTATGGGCAGGCACCGCCACTGCAGCCGTACTACGCCACGGCACCGGCTGCCCCGGCAGCATCGGATGAGGTGAGGACGTTGTGGATGGGCGACCTGCAGTACTGGATGGATGACAGCTACATCTACGGTTGTTTTGCAAGCACCAAAGAGGTATACGTCTCGATGCAAGTTTTGGTTATCGACCTGGGAAGCGGGGGAAACCTTCAGTTGATGAGGTACGCTAAATGTGAAATGTGACCTTTGCACCCTTTGAGCGAAATGTTTTTCTTCAATTGACTAGTACATCTCTTCCTGAGCTCCTCTTGTGTTTGGCCAACAGCATGGGCGCCCCTTCTATGGAGATGTTTTTGGAGTCTTACAGCAGGATGAACTAAACTATGATGTATAGTTAATTGGTTTCAGTGTGTTATGAACTTCTTTTTTTCAAGCCAAGTTTCTAAAATGTGTAACCTGAACTGAAACTATTGGTTAACTGGATGTTGTACTATGTTGTTTTCAGGAATAGCTGTTGACCGGAGCAAGCATTGGGGAGACTTAGAGGAGGAAGAGGAGGAGGAGGAGGAAGAACAGATGGAAGAGGAAGACATGGAAGAAGACATTCAGTCTGTTGACACCATCTCAAGGTACTACCATAATTCTTTAACAACAGGACTCTATAATCAGAGGATTTGGTAGTAGTAAGATCTCATACTCAACCTTCAAAACGCAAGTTCATGTAGGACTATCAAATTGCAAGTTCATTTAGGACTACTTTTCTTTCAATAAATTTCAAATTTTTTCTCTTAGCCTTGCATTTACTACAACTCCTAAATTAAGGTATCATTTCTTTTCCCCACATAGAATCTATTCACAGTTCTTTAATCAAACCTCATTCATGATTTATTACTTGCAGATTACACTTACATCCATGAAGAGGTGTGATGCAAGTATGCACTCATTATCATCATAATTATTCTCGAGGGTCACAATTGAGAGAAGTACAACTTGTTGTAAAGAGCTTAAACCCAAAGCAAGACAGAGGGAGTGTATGCAACGTATGACTACTGCATGATTGTGTAAATTTACTTCAAATAAAATGCCAAACAAGTGTTTAATTGACGAATCCATAAAATGATTGTCTTATGGTCAATTTGCCACAATTAACTTGCTGTTTAAACATATTCTAACAGTTTGACCCTTCTTGATCACTTTTGATACAAACTATTATACGTCTTAGAATATGTACCTATTTTAACGGTTCACTACTAAGAACTGTTAGAATATAGTCATCTATTCTAAAGTACCTATTCTAACGGTTCTAAAGTACCTATTCTAACGGTTCTTAGTAGTTAACCGTTAGAATATAGTCATCTTTTCTATCGGTTCACTACTAAGAACCGATAGAAAAGAATACCTTTTTCTAATGGTTCTTATTAGTGAACCATTAGAAAAAAGTATTCTTTTCTATCGGTTCTTATTAGTGAACCGTTAGAAAAGAATACTTTTTTTAACGGTTCACTAATAAGAACCGATAGAAAAAAGTATTCCTTTCTAACGGTTTGAAACCGTTAAAAAAGAATTAGCTTTGTTCTATCGTGCCGATCACTAACGGTATAAGAACCGTTAGTAGAGATATGTTTTGAACCATTAGAAGAAAGCATTTTTGTAGTAGTGAGTGGTTGAAAAAGATCTTTTTGTGCGTCAAATATATGTTGATGATATCATAGTTGGGTCTACTAATGAATCCTTTGTCATGAGTTTGGAGAAATGATGTTTAGGGAATTTGAGATGTCGATGATTAGAGAGCTAAGCTTCTTCCTTGGACTTCAAATCAAGCAACTAAAGAACAGAACGTTTGTGAGTCAAACCAAATATGTGAAGGATTTGTTCAAGCGCTTGGGGATGGAAGATATTAAAGCCATCAAAACTCCCATGGCCACTAATGGACATCTCGATATGAACAATGACAGAAAAGTGTTGATTCTAAATTTTATCGATCTATGATTGGTAGCGTGCTTTATCTTACCACATCTAGGCCCGACATCATGTTTAGTGTTTGCTTATGTGCTAGATTTCAATCGTCTCCTAAGGAATATCATTTGATTGCTCTTAAAAGAATCCTTAGGTACTTGAAATGCTATCCAAATATAGGACTTTGGTCCCCTAAAGATGCAAACTTTGAATTAATTGGTTACTCGGATTCGGATTATGCGGGTTGTAAAATTGATAGAAAAAGCACATCCGATAGTTGTCAACTTTTGGAGAGATCACTAGCCTCTTGGTCATCTAAGAAGAAAAATTTCGTAGCTCTCTCCATCTCTGAAGTGGAATATGTTTCGGCAGGTAGTTGTTGTACTGAAATTTTATGGATGAAGCAAACCCTCTTGGATTATAGAATTCTCATTGAAAAAGTGTCACTCTTGTGAGATAATGAAAGTGTCATAAAAATTGCAAACAATCCAGTGCAACATTCTAGAACCAAGCATATTGATATTATGCACTATTTTATAACAGATCATGTGGCAAAAGGGAACATAGATGTGAATTATATAAGAACTGACTTGCAGCTAGCAGTCATCTTCACCAAACCTTTAAATGAGACTAGATTTTGCTTTCTTAGAAGTGAATTGAATATTATTGATATATCAAATGCATGTTAATTGTCTGCTTTGCTATCCTCCTGCCATTTTGTGCTTGATGTCAAAGGGGGAGAGATTCTTGTATCTGGATGACATTATTGATAGTTTATATGCTCGTTGTTTATTCATTGTGGGCTCTCATGACTCATATGTGCATTTGTATATGCATGCATTCAGGAGGAGTTCTTATATATCTGATGCCTATGCATACAATTAGGGTGAGTCATTAAATTTTATTCATTTTAAACACTTGTTGTCATCAATCATCAAAAAGGAGGAGATTGTTGCATCTAGACCCTTTTTGATTGATTTTGATTATTGATGACATTAAGTATCTTGTATTAACCATGTCTTTGAGTTATTTGTATGCAGAACTATTTCTGTAAAATCTGCAAGTGATCCTGGAGGATCTGCAGGTCGCAGTCCAAGCTCGTGAGCCAAGGTTACAAGCCAAGGTCGCAAGCGCAAGGTCGCAGTCCAAGATCGCAAGCCAAGGTTACGAACCAAGGTCGCAAGTGCAAGGTCGGCAAGAAAACCGCAAAGACCTAAGGTAAGTACTTGTTTATTGTACTGGTCTCAGTGTTTGGAGTATTGACCGGATTTATAGAAATTCTCTTTAGTGCTCAACCATTCTATTAAGAGGGGTTGCGAAATCTCTTTAAGTTCCAACAAAAACTGAGAAACTCTTAGGCCACATGTTGCATTCATTTTCTTTCACAATATTTGTCGAATCTAAGAAAAATATATATATTTCAAAGAGGGACTGAAATTGGTCTTTTGAGCACTATTCATTCGACCAGAGATCACTCGAGCACTGTTCATTCCAACGAATACTCACTAGCCGTTAGAGGTCGGAGCTGTCTGTTAGCTGTACTGATTTCTTTCCTTACTCGACCATAACGGGTAGCTGAGAGGTTAGGCTATATATATGTGTTTTGAGCAGTATTTTTACACATCTCGAGATACATTCTCATATACACCTTTGAGCAATCTCTGTACACATTTTTTGAGCAGATTTTCTATACACTTTGAGCAGTTTTTATAAACATTTTTGAGCAATTTTGAGCAGTTTTTATAAACACTTTTGAGCAGTTTTTATAAACACTTTTGAGCAGTTTTTATAAACACTTTTCAGCAGTTTTTATAAACATTTTTTAGCAGTTTTTATAAACACTTTTGAGTAGTTTTTGTAAACACTTTTGAGCAGTTTTGCTAAACACCTTTGAGTAGTTTTTCTACATATCTCTGATCCATATTCATATATACACTTGAGCCAAAGTTTCCTAGTGCTAAAATCTTGATCTGTTGATCAAGTATCATTCTTTGTGATTAAGAGAGAGCCTCTGAGAGCATTCATTCGCATCATTTGCATCCTTAGAGTTTCTCGGTGGTTTTTTGAGGTCAAGAGAAGATCTCGCAACTTGTTACTCTTGGTAATCGCCTTCACCTAGACGATTTGGTGGCATGGCCGTTGATCTCTCCATTGACTAAGCTTGTTGGAGAGGCTCGTGTGTTTGTGAGAGATTTGGTGCTCACCTTTCCGGAGTGGAGAAGGAGCAACCCTAATGAATAATATCCTTTGTGGATATTGAGACAAGACTCATTCATTTGAGTGCTTCAACGAGCAGTAGGGGAGACCAGATGAGTCTCCGAAACCTCGGGATACATCGTTGTGTTTGATTCTCTTTCTCTCATTTTTATTTGTGCAATCTAAATTGTTGAAGTGATTCAGTTTTAATTTGCACTTAGTTTATTTAAGTTTTAATCTTGCAAAAGTTGTTTTATTCAAAGAGATTTTAAAGCCTCCTATTCACCCCCTCTAGTCGGCATCCTTGATCCTACAAAACCTTCCTCCCTCGGTGATCCATCGACTACTCACCCCACCTACCATGCCTGCTGCGCCCACCCCACCACTCTCTCCGCCTGTCCACATGCCGTGGCCACCACCACTTTCCCCGGTTGCACCCCCTCCCCCGGTTGTACCTGCAGTCAATGAGCACCGTATGGTCACTCGAGGCATGGATGACACCCTCTCCCCCATTCCCAAGAGCTACCGTGGCGCATTAAAAGATGCCAATTGGCACCTCACCATGATCGATGGGTGCTTCGTGGTTTTTCTCAACAGCCAGGTGTCGATTACGACGAGACGTTCAGCCCGATTATCAAGCCCGCCACCATACACACCATTCTTTCTGTCGCTTTCTCTCACGACTGGCCGGTACACCAGTTGGACATCAACAATGCCTTCCTCCATGGCACTCTCTCCGAGACAGTGTATGCCAACAACCCTCTGGATTCATTGATCTCTCCAAGCCTGAGCATGTCTGTCGACTCAACAAATCGTTGTATGGCCTCAAGCAAGCACAACGCGCATGGTTCAACCGGTTTGCTTCGCATCTTCGTTGGCTCCAAAGCCAACCCCTCCCTCTTTACTCTCTGCCGGAACGCTCACGTCGCATACCTCTTACTTTATGTCGACGACATCGTTCTTACCAGCTCCTCTTCGAATCTTCTCCATTGGATCATCGCTGCCTTGCATCGCGAGTTTTGCCTCGAGGATCTTGGCGAGCTCCATCATTTCCTCGATGTCTCTGTCACACGCACCCCTCATGGGATAATCCACTCCCAGCGGTAGTACATCCTCGACGTCCTTGACTGCACTGGCATGCGCGATTGCAATTCATGCTACACGCCCATTGACACACGCTCCAAGCTCTCGGCATGCAGCGGCATCCCTACCGACAAACCCACGGAGTACCGCAGTCTAACTGGTGCACTCCAGTACATGACATTCACCCGCCCAAATGTTGCTTATGCCGCACCTCAACCTGATCAAACAGATACTCTGTTGCCTCAAAGGTACCATTGATCACGGTCTCCAACTGCACCGTTCCTCGCTCAATGTACTCACCGCCTACACCAACGCCGACTGGGCAGGCTGCCCGGACAAATGCAAGTCTACTTCCGGCTATGGCATCTTCCTTGGAGACAACCTCGTGTCTTGGTCCTCGAAGTGCCAACACACAGTCTCATGCTCCAGTGCAAAAGCGGAGTACCAGGCGGTGGCCAAAGCCATGGCTGAGGCCTGCTAGCTCCATCAACTCCTTGTCGAGCTACACAATCCACTCCGTCGAGCTACACCATCCACTCCGTCAAGCTACGGTCATCTACTGCGACAACATCAGTGCCGTCTACCTCTCCACCAACCCCTTGCAACACCAACGCACCAAGCATGTTGAGATTGATCTCCATTTTGTGCATGAACGGGTTGCTCTCAATGACGTCCACGTTCTACATGTCCCCACATCTTCACGAAGGGTCTGCCAACAGCTGTCTTCTCCGAGTTCCGCTCCAGCCTGAACGTTCGCCCTACTCCCGCTCCGACTGCGGGGGAGTGTTAGACTATACGCTGCCATGCACACATCCAGGTGCATGCGCACCTCATGATTCTGTACTATCACAGGAGATCGTACCTGCCATAATTTGTTACGCTATTTTTGGCATGTATCTTAACCATTTTGATTAATTAGCGTTAATCACTCATGTACCCTATACTATACATACCCATGGTTATCAAAAGAATATGTGTGTGATTTCTATCCACCATCAAGATTGCCTGCACTGTCATGCTACATTAAGTCATTTCATTTAGGTTAGTTTAAGTGCTATGTAGATCTGTTTTGTGGGTTTATGCACTCGTGATTCCTATTCTGATGGCAATACTGATTGGTCCATGATTGAAGTTTTGATAGGCATGCATAATGCGGTTTCTACTTGTTGGAAAAATCAGAATGGGCTAAAAATCATTCATATTGAGACTGCTTTGCTTTTCATTGCTCTGTATTTCAACCTACATTCATAATGATAATGCTCTGCTTGTGTTGTTCAACATGTAGGATGGATGGAAATACTACATACACAGTTGATGTAAGATTTGGTGGGTACTTTAAAAGAGAAGCCAGATTCAGGAAAAGCTGTGCATCTGGGGAAGAAGAAGATTTTGAATATAGATTCAGACCTCATATGCATGAAAGACTTGTTGACTGAGTTTGAAACATTTATGCATTGGGACTTGAATCAAATCCTACAGATATGGTACCTTGACAAAGAACTTGGATGCTACATCCCTGTTGAGACAGATCAACAATTGATGAAGATGTTCAAGGCATACAAAGGAAGTAAGAAGGTGGAATTGTTTGTAAATGTTAATGTTCTTGGTGCATCAATAGACATGGTGCCAGCTCGAACCCCAACCAAAAGATTTCAGCAAGCTAGGAGCATGAACAATGGTGTAATGGGAAATCCTGAATTTGGTATCACATTTGCCAATCAACTAGGTAGTTAGCCTGTCTTGGAATCAAGGTTGTTACAAAAATGCAAAATGTTTTGGCCTAAACTAATGCTTGTGTCATCTTTTGCAGGTGAGTCAAGGCGTGTTAGTGGTAGAGTAGTACCATCTCAAGGCAAGTTGACTACACCTGCAATACCATCTTAAGTCAAGTTGACGAGACCTGCAAGTAGATGTGATACTAAAGCTCAACCTACCAAGTCTGCAATTCCCAACCAGCCTCATATAGCCGAATCAGATGACTTCCTTGATCTACTCATTGAGGGTATGGGCGGTAATGCATGGTCATTACCTCTCCCTGCTGATACCAACATCACACTTGGTGTTGTTCCTGCGCCTGCTACCATTACTACAATTGGTGGCGTAGAAGCACATGAGTATGAACGAGGTCCATCTCAGCCATGTTTAACTCAAGGAGATGATGAACAGGTCTTGTTGGATGATGAGGGTGTGTAGAGTGATGATTCATCGCAATACCACAGTGAGGCAAGTTATCATAGTGTTGCTAGAAGTGAGTTAGAAGGAGAAAGTGAAGAGGAGGTACAGACTACCTAGGAGAGGCATCTACATTTGATAGAAGCAAGCCAAGTATGGATATTGGTGCCAAATATCCAGATGTGAAAACCTTCAAAAGGGCTCTGAGACGTTATGCTGTGCTCAATGAGTTTGCAATTAGGGTAATCAAGACTGACAGAACTAGGGTGCCAGTGGGATGCAAAGAAGAAGCCTATCCATGGAGATTACATGCATCAAGGCTGCAGGATAAGATAACTTTCATGGTAACTTGTATTTATCGTTAAATCTTACTTGTATATGCAGCATGATGGCTTTGTATTCAATGATTAGCACTTGTCATGCAGGTGAAGACCCATATCAATGGGCATGCATGAAAAGTAACTGAACTAACAGGTAACAAGATGGCTCCGCAGGACTGGGTGTGTGATAGAACTATTGAATGGATAAAGCAACAACCTGAACTATCTGTCCAGGAGATAATGAGAAGGCTCAAGGAACAATACAATGTGGTTATACCTTATCTAAAAGCATTCAGGGGTAGAGACTTGGCTATGCAAGAGATACATAGCGAATGGGATGAGAGCTACAACAAGTTTGCACTTAGAGATGAACTAAAGAAGCGAAACCCAGGATCAATAGTTGAGATTGACACAGAAGTTATTAATAGCCAGCATCACTTCTTTCGTGTTTTCATTTGCTTGAAATCATGTGCTGTTGGGGTTCTTACAGGATGTAGATCATATTTGGGACTAGACGGCAGTCACCTTAGAGGAAACTGTAGGGGAACGTTTGTGCCAACCACTGGAATTGATGGTCACCATTGGATGTGCCCTGTAGCATATGGGATCTGTTGGATAGAGTAGCCTATTAGGATTCTTAAGTTATTAGGATTCGTATTAGTTTTTCTATTATGATTCTTATTAATCTTTTGTTAAGAGTTATAAAAGAATAACAATTGTATCTATTTTTACAAGCAAGCAATAAAACTCTAAAATCAACTTGGTATCAGAGCCATCGCCGCTCAAGTGCCGCCACTGCGTTTACTTACCTAACTTAACCGGCTGCCCGCCGCCACGCCTCTGCACCCGCGCGCCGCCCACGCTCGGCCGCCTGTACCCGGCGACGGCAGCTAACGCTCTGCGCCCATGGGCCGTGACCACCGCCGAGCCTGTGTCCGCACGTCGCCTGCCAAGCCAGCGCCCCGCCGAGCCCGCCCGCCGATTTTTTTTTTACTCAATGATTTAGAGGACTCCAAGTCAAAAATTTTTGTGGCAGATCTGGATCTCATGTATACCGGATCTTCTATGGCGTAAAAAAATAAGAGAGAGAAGGGGATTGTGAGTGCATGAGCTCAATTTCTTTTTGGACCTGTTGAGATGACAACCACGGTTCCAACGACGGAGGAGTTTATGGTGAAGATGATGGAGATGATGATAATGAGGACGAATGACATCTCATCATCGGACAAAACTGTGATGGCAGTGTCATATTCACAGACAGTGAAAAAGATAGAGCTCATGCCAAATGATGTGAAGCTGGAGGGAACAAAAAACTATCTAAGTTGGTCTAGGAGAGTGATTATGATTTTGGAGGCAAAGGGGCTTGCTAACTGTGTGCAGGAGACATCTGTCGAGCCCCTTAAAGATAGTTCGGAATGGCAAAACTGGAAAACCACTAATTCTCTGGTGAAAGCATGGTTGCTGAACTCAATGAACTCTTCTATTGCTGGGATGGTGGAAACCACTCCAACCGCAGCCAGGATGTGGGCTGTACTAGCTAGACTATATTCTGGAGCTGGCAGTGCCATGATGATGGCTGAGGTGCATGGGAAGCTTTGAGGGATGACTCAGGGGGGGCGGACTGTATCCGAGTACTACAATGAACTCCAGTGACTGTGGATAGATTTGAACCACTATGATCTGTTAGACATTCCTCATGCTGAACATATAACTATGTTCAAAAAGTGGGTGGATCGCAGGAGAGTACTTGACTTTCTGCAAGGTTTGAATGCTGAGTTTGAGCCTAGAAGAGTTGCCGTTTGCCACCAGCCGCATCTGCCCACTATGGAGGAGGAATTTGCTGCTATGGTGATGGAGGAGACCCGGTTACGAGTCATGACATCGGGTACCCTACCACCTCCTGCTAGATCTGCGTTGACTGTTGTAGATAACCGCCAGTGCTTTACTTGCGGGAAGATTAGCCACATTAGCTGGCATTGCCCATAATCACACGATTTTGGGCGTGGTAGGGGTGGTGGAGGACATGGTAGAGGCAGAGGTGGAGGACGTGGTGGTGGTAGGCACCAAGGTCCTAAAGTCAATCTTGTCATGTCTGATGAGGATCGGTTGCGCATGATAAAGAGGGGCTTTCTGAGTTGGAGAGCTACGACAGTTCAAAGCAAAGGTTGAGAGTTCCACCAGTAAGTCCATGGCCACCCAGGAGATCCCTATGACCACTACATTTGGTACTTTTGCCAATTATGCCCATACGGGCACAGATATTGAGGCACAGGCTTTTGCATCCTCACATACTTCTCCTTTAGATTCGATAGTCGATGCAGGTGCATCTAGACATGTCACTCGTGCTTCTAGTGAGTTTGCATCATATTCTCCATATTCTTCCATGCATCGTGAAACTGTTCAAACTGCTAATACGACTGCACAACCCATCAAGGGAATTGGCACAGTTCAGTGTACACCTACCATTACACTTTCCTCTGTTTTGCATGTTCCATCCTTCCCGGTTAATCTTCTTTCTGTGAGTGCTTTAGTGAATCAAATTGATTGTGGTGTTTATATTGACCGAGATGTCTGTCATATTCAGGAGAGGCAGACAAGGAGGGTCATGGGGACTGGGATTAGGCGTGATGGACTGTGGTATTTGGATCGAGGGACTGTGGATGCTGTGAGTGCTTCTTTGACTACTGCTATAGGTGGAGAAGAGGTTAAGGTGATGCTTTATCACTATCATTTGGGTCATCTATCATTTGACCGACTGAGGAGTATGTATCCGGATGTTATGAGTCGAGTGCCCATGAAGACACTCATGTGTGATGCTTGTGAGTTTGGCAAGCATACACGATCATCTTATAGTAGTATTGGGCTTCGTATTATTGAACCATTTGTACTTATTCACTCAGATGTTTGGACCTCTCCGGTTATCTCTATTTATGGTTTTAAGTACTTTGTTACTTTCATTGACTGTTATTCCCGTATGACTTGGCTCTATATGATGAAGAATAAGAATGAAGTTTTGCATTACTTTCAATATTTCTGTGCTCTTGTACAAAGAAAATTCAATACTCATGTTAGAACTAACAATGGAACTGAATATGTCAACAAGGAGTTTGTGACTTTTCTTTCAGCTCAAGGGATCTTGCATCAGACAACCTGTCCGGATACATTGGCACAAAATGGTGTGGCCGAGTGAAAAAATAGACATCTTTTGGAGACTGCCCACTCACTCATGTATGGGATGAATGTGCCAAAAATTTTGTGGAGTGAAGCCATTATGACAGCTACTTACTTAATTAACCACATGCCCTCAAGAGTGTTAGGCATGAAAACTCCTTGTAAGCTGCTTATGGGAACGAATACATTTGTTGTCGCTCCGAAGGTGTTCGGCTGTGTGTGTTTTATTCGGGATTATCGACCCTATGCAGGAAAGCTGGACCCTCAAGATTTGAAGTGTATATTCATTGGATATTCTTCTCGACAAAAGGGCTATATGTGTTGGAGTCCTCAGGCCAAACGGATGTTTGTGAGTATGGATGTCACTTTTCGGGAGTTTGAGCCCTTCTATGGTGAGAAAACTGAATTGACGCCTTTATTTAGTGATATCTCTTCTCACCTACCTAGTGCTGGTAGAGAGGGGGAGAATGATGAAGTGAGTAGTAGTGACCATGGTGAGGTGGCGATGTTGTTGTGGGTATAATTCCATGTCCTGTTGCAAATGAGGGGGTGTGTGTCAATGGAGGTGGAGATACTGGAGTTCTGAAGAGGAAGTGTTTTCATGGCACTGGACTTCAGGGGGAGCAACAGTAGCCCCAATATCCTATGATTGAGATTGACGACCAGTCATTCACGCAAGTCATTGTCTCTAACCCCTCCTCAGTTGTCTCACCTTTGACCCCGTCTCCCTCTGAAACAGGTGGTAATGTATCTCTTGATCTTCCTATTGCTCATCGTAGAGAGCCCCAAGTCAATGCCGGTAAGTCTTCGGCTAGGTATGGCTTTGAGGATGATCTTTCTCATGTTATCTCATATTCTTCTTTGTCTCCTGCATATAAGTCTTTCATTGCATTATCACAATCTGTGCCCATACCAAAAGATTGGAAAGTGGCAATGTAAGATCCTTTGTGGCTTCGTGCTATGCAGGAGGAACTTCAGGTATTGAAGAAAATTGAGACTTGGGAACTAGTCTCTCTTCCAGTCAGGAAGAAAACTGTTGGATGCAAATGGGTGTATATCATAAAGAAAAATGCAGAAGGCAAGATTGAGAGATATAAGGCGAGACTGGTGGCAAAGAGATATAATCAAACATACGGGATTGACTATGATGAGACTTTTGCACCAGTAGTAAAAATGAGTACGGTGAGAACTTTAATATCGTGTACAGTAAACTTCAACTGTCCCCTACATCAGCTTGATGTGAAGAATGCCTTTTTGTATAGTGATTTACAGGAAGAGGTATATATGGAGGTCCCACCAGGTTTTGGTGACAGTCGAAAGGTGTGCAAACTGAAGAAGTCCTTGTATGGCTTAAAATAGTCTCTGAGGGTCTGGTTTGATAGATTCAGATGTGTAGTATGTAGTATGAGTTACAAGCAGTGTAATGGGGATCATACTGTCTTTTTCAGGCACTTTGGAGTACTCATTACAATACTTGCTGTTTATGTCGATGATATTGTCATCACAGGTGATGATGCTGAAGAGATTGTCCATCTGAAGAACAAGTTAGACAAAGAATTTGAAGTGAAAGATTTGGGTCATCTCAAATATTTTCTTGACATAAAGATTACACGGTCTAAAAAGGGTATAGTTCTCTCACAAAGAAAATATACTCTAGATTTGTTGAATGAAACTGGAATGTTAGGATGTCGTGTTGTCTCTACTCCCATTGAGCAAAACCACAAGTTAAGTGATCAAGCTGGAGACCCAACTAACAAGGAGAGTTATCAAAGACTTGTTGGGCATCTTATTTACCTTTGTCACACAAGACCAGCATAACCCAAGAGTGGAGCTCATGGAAGCAGTATATAGGATTCTAAGATATCTGAAGGGTAGTCCAGGAAAAGGTCTTTGGTTCAGGAAGAATATGAATCTTGATGTGGTTGGCTATTGTGATATTGATTGGGCAAGTTGTTTAGATGACAGGAGATCAACATCAGGGTATTGTGTTTTTGTGGAATGCAACTTGGTGTCATGGCGAAATAAGAAACAGAATGTTGTTTCTCTGTCTACAGCAGAAGCAGAGTACAGGGCTATGTCTTCTAGCTTGTGTGAAATGCTCTGCTTGAGAGGTTTGTTGTCAGAATTACGATTGTTTCGAGGTAGAGCTTTGACACTATGGTGTGACAATAAGTCAGCAATCAATATTGCTAATAATCTAGTGCAACATGACCGCACTAAGCATGTGGAAATTGATCGCTTCTTCATTAAAGAGTGTTTAGACGAAGAAAGCTTGAAACTAGAGTATGTATCTTCTGGAGAGCAACTTGCTAATTTTTTGACAAAAGGAATTAGTCCCAAAGAGTGTGTGTTAGTTTGTAACAAGTTGGGGATGATTAATATCTATCGTTCAACTTGAGGGGGAGTGTTGGATAGAGTAGCCTATTAGGATTCGTATTAGTTTTTCTATTAGGATTCTTATTAATCCTTTGTTAAGAGTTATAAAAGAAGAACAATTGTATCTATTTTTACAAGCAAACAATAAAACCCTAAAATCAATTGGATCATTGAGTCTAAATCTTTGAAAGGGTGATGTTTGATGAGGACATCACCAATACTGACATGAACATGGCACATCTCACATCTTGCACTACATCGTCAGAAGATCAAGGAGAACGACGAGTGGACATGAATCCATGTGCTGAGCCATTCAAACCGTCTGCACCGAAGGGTCAGCGAGCCACACCCAATACAGAGCAACCCACGAGGCATCAAGTCAAGCCCAAGTTCAAGCCCAATTCGTCCACGAATGCGGTTCGGCCATCCAGCAGCAGTCTGACTTCAAACGGATGTCCAGGCCACGTATGGAGTCCGTTTAAGGAAAATGAGTACTTCACAGAGAAGCCCGTAACGACACCTTTCCAATGGGCTTGGGCCTATAGCCAAATTCCTTCTGCATCGTGCACAATAGATGAAAAAATCCGCAGACAGAACTTGCCGGGTGTTGCGCCACCTCTACCTTGGGCCGTAGGCCCGTGTATCCCTAGGGTTGCGTGGACGTGGGTCCTCTGGCCGACATCGATACCCTGGCCGCCATATCCTTGCTATATATGGCCGCCACACCCTTTCTTCTTCCTCGGGTTTTGTTTAATTTAGTTTAGTTTTCCATTGTGTGAAACTACCTCGTCTCCTCTTCTGTCTGCTAGACCAACAAGACCGAGTTTTGAACCCCAACTCGTTTGTGTTTAATCTAATTCGCAATTTGAGATTGCCTATCTTTGTTCTTGCTTGTTCTTCGGTTGCCTGCAGGAACAGATCCTCGTGATCAGGTCGATCATGTCTTGGCATGGTTGATAACGCTTCGTCGTGGTGGTTTAGCGATCGCCAAATTTCCAATCACTTGCTGGTTGGTAGCCGAATCGTCAAGGTGGTCACACGCCTTACCTGAATTTATCAATCTCACTGGAAGATCGGGCATACATGTCCTCTTCAATGTTGGTGGCTAAACAACCTTATGGATGTCATTGGAGAGCCTGAGGGGCTAGCTTTATCAAGCGACCATGGGAACGGAGTTTGCTCAGCCATTGAAGAGGTGTACCCTCAAGCTGAGCATAGGGAGTGTATGCGACATCTCTTTAAAAATTATAGCAAAAGGTTCCATGGTGAGGTGTTCAACAATCTATGGATATCTGCTTCTTGTTATAATGCAGATAACTTTGAGGAATGTATGAACAAAATCATGTGTGCAAATTCTGGTCCCATTGACTACTTGGAAAAGAACCACACCGACCTATGGAGCAGGAGCAAGTTTAGTCCAATATCCAAGTGCGACTACAACACAAATAATATAGCTGAGACCTTCAATTTTTGGACTACTTCGGAGAGACATATGCCTGTTGTTGACATGATGGATGCCGTGAGGCAAAAAATCACGTCCAAGTTTGACACAAGGAGCCGAATTGCTAGGAAGTGGAGTAGTTCCATTGTTCCTGGTGTGGTGGAGCATTTGAATCAACTGAGCAGGGGACTCGGCACTTTCGATGTTGATAGGAGTGGGGACTACAAGGCTGAGGTTGCAACTGTAATGGTAGGTTTGTGGATGGTTTGGATGATAGGACATGTACTTGCAGGAAATGGCGAGTGACTGGATTGCCTTGTGTGCATGCTGTTGCTTTCATAAGGACACTTGGAGGTGCCAAGTGGGAAGACTACGTGGATAATGCCTTCTCTATTGATAGTTTTATATGGCTTACTCTGTTTCAATAGCTCCCGTCCCACATAAAGGACAGTGGGTTGTTGAAGAACAAGACCCCAAGTTGTTGACTCCTATTCTGAGAAGGCCACTAGGTAGACCAAGAAAAATTAGAATTGAGGGCATTGAGACATTCACCAAGAAGAAACATCAATGCAAGAGGTGCATAGGATTTGGGCATCAATGGAAGAAATGCGAGGTTGCAGTGATTCCTGAAGGGATGAGCTATATGCCTCCCCTGAAGAGGTGCAGAATATTTTTGTTTTTTTTTTTTTTTGTATGATCTCACCATCTCATTACTAATGAGTATTTTTTATAAATAACCCGGATTAAAAAAACATGCAAAAGTGACCCACAGTTGTGAAAAATTACAAATATAGGCCGCCACGTCAGCCTGTCGAACTCCCACACCTCGACAAGCCACCTATCGCACGGGAACAACGTGTCGCGCGACCAGAACTCGACAACAAGCCCCTGTGACCACGACCAGCACTTGTCGACTACGACCAGGGGCTTGTCGAGTGCCCAGCACTCGACAAGCCAAAAACATTTTTAATTTCAGACGCGGGAAAGCGGACTCGAACCCAGGCCACGGGTGCTGGTGTTCAACGTTTCCACCAGCTAGGCTAGGAGGCCCTAGTTGTTTTATTTGTACTGGCTTTTTGATATTGTTTTCCTTGTCGAGTGGCCAGCACTCGACAAGCTGCTGGCCCATATAACCCCTCTCTCTGGTCCCCTCCTCCCCCAGCTCAGTTCATTTGTTTGTTGTCCTACTGTCCAACACACACACAAACATTTTGAAACTTCCACCTTAGATCTAGCAAAATTCGTCCGGTAAATTTATTCGGTGTAGAAGACAAACTTGTAGAGGATTACGAGCTCTTCGAAAAGAGGTATTTTTTTTCGAAATGCATTTTAAATTCTGCTAAGTATGTTGCTAATGACGTAATTAGGGTTTATGTTTATGTAGATGATATATGTAGGAAATATGTGCAAATGTTTATGTTTGGAAATTAGGTTTTTTTTTAAATGTATGTGTGTATTAGAAATGTATGTTTATCTTTTTAGGATATATATGTACGAAATATATGCATATGTGTATGTTTGAATATTAGGTTTTTTGAAATATATGTGTGTATGTTTGGAAATATATATGTTTATCTTTTTAGGATATATATGTAGGAAATATGTGCATATGTGTATGTTTGGAAATTAGGTTTTTTGAAATGTATGTGTGTATGTTTGGAAATGTATGTTTATCTTTTTAGGATATATATGTAGGAAATATGTGTGTATGTTTTTTAAATGTATAATGTGATTATGAAACTAGGTTATTTTCAATTACATGCATGCATGCTCTATGTCCAGAAATTAGGTTTTTCAAATGTATATATGCATGATTTTAGAAACTATGTGCATGCATGTGTGTATGTTTGGAAATGCGTGTGTATGTTTGGAAATGTATGTGTATGTATGTTTAAAAAATAGGTTTTTTAAATGTATGTGTGTATGTTTAGAAATGTATATGTATATTTGGAAAATAGGCTTTTTAAATGTATGTATGTATGTTTGAAAAATAGGTTTTTTTAAATGTATGTGTGTATGTTTGAAAAATAGGTTTTTTAAATGTATGTGTGTATGTTTGGAAATGCATGTTTATGTATGTTTGTAAAATATGTTTTGTAAATGTATAATATGTATATTTTTAGAAATTATAAAACTATGTTATTTTTAATTATATGCAACTATGTTTATAAATTAGGTTCTTGAAATATATATGTGTATATTTGTAGAAATTATGAAATTAGATTATTTTTAATTATGGGCAACTCTGTTTGTAAATTAGGTTTTTTAAATGTATAATGTGTATGTTTTTAGAAATTATGAAACTAGGTTATTTTTAATTATGTGCAACTATGTTTATAAATTAGGTTTTTGAAATGTATATGTGTATATTTGTAGAAATTATGAAATTAGGTTATCTGAGTTTTTTTGGGCAACTATGTTTGTAAATTAGGTTTTTTAAATATATAATGTGCATGTTTTTAGAAATTATGAAACTAGATTATTTTTAATTATGTGCAACTATGTTTAGAAATAAGGTTTTTTAAATGTATATGTGTATGTTTTTCGAAACTTTGTGCATGTTTGTATGTTTTTAGAAAATACGAAATTAGTTTATTTTTAATTGTGCACATGCATACTCTATGCCTAAGAATTAGGTTTTGTAAATATATATGTATATGTATTTAGAAATTATGAAACTAGGTTATTTTCAATTACATGCATGCATGCATGCTCTATGTTTAGAAATGAGGTTTTATAAATGTATATGTGTATGTATTTAGAAATGGGTCAATAGTGGTGCCATGCTATTTACGTGTGAGATGAATGCGTGTAGGGAATGGAGACTCTGGAAAAAATTTGCATATTTTATGGTGACGGCTTAGTTCGCGAGGGGCGAAGCGGGGTTGATATGAGCCGTTGCCAGTATGTGACGGGCGAGCTGAGCGTACATAACACCTCATTCCTAGAGCTGAATTTATGGATCTTGAATATGTTCGGGAAGCGGCCTCGTGATGAAATGACTCTAATTGAAGGGCTCATCGTACGTGAGGTAGATAATGAGCCATACTGGATGCTGCGCGAAATTAAAGGGAACAAATCTTGGAGCTCTTATATTCGAAGAGCGGAAGACCCCCATGGCGGACTGCTCAGCCAGTTCGTGATGTATGTGCAATTATGCAACGTACGAGCAGCCGAGTGTGCGGTGGAGAGTGAGCCAAGCGTCGTGCCCGGTCCTGCAACATTCAGGGCTAGCGGGTGGTCGGATGTATTCTGCCATACTCGCGTAGATGTGTGTGAGGTACTGGATTGTCTTCCATCAGTGTCCGACGAAGATGATTCAACGGACTTGGAGGCATCCGATGGCTCTGATGACGATAATCCTGGTCCCCCACAAGAGTGGCTAGATCACTCAATCATACAGTCAAGCTGTGTTGCCAATAGATCAAGGTTCGAGATGGTCTTTCGAGCACGGTGGCATACAAGTAGAGCAGGAGTTTTAGAGCAAGGAAGATCTAAAGAATGCCGTGGCGAGCTGGTCTCTCGCAATTAACTGGCAATACAAGGTCGTCAAGTCAAATCCCAACCTATTTGTCGTAGCCTGTGTAACACCAGGCTGCCCATGGAAGATTCGTGCCATGCGACCGAAGGACAACATCGATTTTTTGGTGACAAGAGTTACCGCACACACATGCTTGCTTACGGAGGCGCTGGACAGACACAGAAACCTGACGTCGGCGTACATCGGTAATATCATCCAGCCTGCCATGCGAGAGAACATTTCGATAATGCCGAGAGAAATAATGAAGCAAGTTGCCGATAGGTGTGGGTACACTATACGGTATGCGAAGGCCTGGAGAGCAAAACAAAAGGCCATTGAGAGCATGTTCGGCACATTTGACCACGCCTACAATAATGTAATGCGGTTGCTGCGCAACATCGCTCAGACCAACCCAGGCACATTTTTGGATGTCTTCGATCAGCCAGCTGTATGTCGAGACGGCAGTCCATACAAAACACTCGGGTGCTCCATCGATTGTTCTGGTCGTACTGCCAGTGCATCGAGGCATTTGCTTATTGTCGTCCGGTCATATGCGTGGATGGTACATTCTTGACCGGAAAGTACAAGGGCGTGCTTCTGATTGCTGTTGCGGCGGATGGTAATGACCAGTTGCTTCCCTTGGCGTACGCGATCGTCGAGTCTAAAAACTCAGAAAGTTGGTTGTGGTTTCTCGTCAATGTGAAGCGGGCAGTTGTTGGTGATCGAGAGAAAGTCTGCATCATATCGGACCGCCACCGAGGGTTGCTCCACGCCATTGAGGTAATGCGCGGGGCCCCAGATGCTCCGTACAAATGGGAGGATGTGCGCAGTCGTTGGTGCATGCAGCACATTGCGGCAAACCTTTTCACACACCTCTGCAGCAAACAAATCATGGATCTGTTCAAGCATCTCTGCATGCAAAATCAACCGAAGAAGTTCCAAGCTGTGTTTGAAAAATTGGAGGCGCTGACAGTGAAGTACTCCACGAGGAGGGCCAACAATGTTGCTGATGATGCGAACGTGAGCAAATTCTCCCAATGGATTCAGGACAAGGACATCGAGAAATGGTCCTTGCTGCACGACGAAGATGGCGCAAGGTTTGGCATAATGACGACCAACCTCTCAGAGGTGTGCAATTACGTGTTGAAGGGAGTTCGGTGTTTGCCAGTGACTGCTGTAATAGAGATGACATGGTACCGCACAGCCAAGTACTTCAACAACAGAAGTGTTGCCGCCAAAGCGCTAGTCAATGATCCCATGAGAACCTTGCCAGATGTTGTGCAGTCCTACTTGAATGCTCGCGTAGACAAGGCCCAGCGGCACGAGGTGATAGTTATAAACAGACTTCACCGAATCATTGAAGTCCGCCTTCGGCAGAAGAACGTGAGCGACCAACTGAGGTCTGGACGGATGCACGAGGTCATTCTTGGGGATGTCGCTGAGTGCACATGTAACAAACCAAAGCTACTGCACAAGCCCTGCTCGCATGTTCTTGCTTCATGTGCGGCACTCGATGTGAGCCCTACGCCTTACCTTTCAGAGTACTTCAGCCTTAATAATCTTTCAAACACATGGAGTGGCCTGTGGAGAGTTTTTATGACGCTCAGTGACTACAGAGTTATCCCTGCTGGCAAGACTACCTGGATCCCAGATGTAAATCTAAAGCGAACTGGTCCTGGGTGACGGAAGACACGCCGAATACACAACGACATGGATGAGTCACAGGCGAGTAGCTCACGAGCTAGGAAATGCTCGATTTGTAGGCAGCCCGGACATAGCAGGAAGGATTGTTTGAATGCACCCTGACCATCGACCTAGCTATACAGTGTGTGTTCGACGAAACCTTGTAATAAACTTTGTAATATGCTTCTCATTTGCATTGGATGGTTGTAATCCGTACAATATGCTGACCTAGCTATGTTTTATGTTATGTTACTTTCATGTCGTGTGCTATCCATGTGTATGTTACTTTCAATAATGGTTCCCGTTGTATGTTATGCTACTTTCAATAATGGTTCTTGTTTTATGTTTTGACAGGCATGGCTGGCGGGGACAGAGATCTTCCAGAGCTGCTGACCAGTATGTGTGACAGTGGGCATCGCAGCCGCATGTTGTCCGAGGGCCAGGACTTGGAGCCGCTGGTGGTGCGCGCTCCCTTGGAGTACTGGCCTCTGCATGAGGGCTATATCCCCATCCTCCGGGATGTAGGTTTATTGCCGTTCGCCCGTATGCTACAGATAGGTCAGGATCTCACACTGGACAGGTCGTTGATCACCGCATTGGTAGATCGATGGCGTCCGGAGACCCACACTTTCCACTTCCGCTGGAGGGAGATGACAGTCACGCTGGAGGATGTGAGCATGCTGCTTGGTTTACCTGGCAGTGGACATCCCATCGTCCCCCGCCAGCACGCCTAGATTGGCGCGCACAGATGCACCTCTGATTCGGCATCGATAACCACGCTGACGAGATCCCGGCATCTAGGCATGGTGTCCCCCACCGATTTTTGGCACGCTACCATGAGTGCCCCGATGATGCCCCCGCCAATGTAGTTCGGCGGCATCTCTTCGCCTACTTGCTAGTGACGCTGCAATATATCTTGTTCCCTTCGACGCACGGCAACACTGTGTACACTTGGTTCCTTACCCTGGTCGAGAGTATCGTCGATGCAGACCCAGGGGCCATGCCACGTTACAACTGGGCGATAACAGTGTTGTGCGCGACATACAGGGGGCTTTGCGATGCATGTTGTAGGACCTCGACTGGATCATTGCTGTCCGCATGCCCTATACTGCTGCTGCTGTGGTCATGGGAGCACTTCCCCGTTGGTCGGCCGCGTTTAGAGCGGCCCATCCATCCGTACGGTGCATGTACATATATATATATATACTTATACATATACATATACTTATAAATGTATACATATACGTATATATACATACATATATATATATATATACATACATACATACATAAATATACATATACATCACCATTTACATTGACATATACATTTATACATACATATATAGTTACATTTACATCTAAGGCAGTTAAACCTCGCAGCCCAACTAGTTGTAGCACTCAACTCCCACGTCTCTGGCCCCAGTTCGAATCCCCTATCGCGCTGTGAAAAACATTTTTGGCTTGTCGAGTGCTGGGCACTCGACAAGCCCCTGGTCGTGGTCGCAGGGGCCTGCTGTCGAGTTCTGGTCGCGCAACACATTGTTCCCGTGCGATAGGCGGCTTTTCAAGGCGTGGAAGCTCGACAGGCTGACGTGGCAGCCCAAATTTGTAATTTTTCGCAACTGTGGGTCACTTTTGCATTTGTTTTTTTAATTTGGGTTATTTATAAAAACTACTCCATTACTAACTGATGTTATAATTGGTTCTAAGGGGAAGAGGTGGCTCAAACTCTATTCCAGGCAGCAGTGCATAGTCTACAAGTGCTTAACTTTTGTGTAGAGGGATATTCTCTACAAAGCCTATTTTAGGTGCAGTGCAAGATGGTCTACATGTGCTTCATTTTGGTGCAGTCCAAGATATTGCAATGTAATCTTCAGTAGCTTCATTTTACATAGTCCATTATAGTTTACTAGTGTTTTATCTAGTCTGCTCTGGGAGTACAAGATTGATATCTTAATTCTGAGTTGTCTCTTAATCAAGTTAAAAAGTTATGTGTTTACCACAGTACTACAATACCTTATGAACTGTTGTCTTTATAATTTTGTTTTATTTTGTGTCCACATGTTCATTATGTTAGTAATTGGTAACCTAGGGTTTGTTAGGTCAAGTTTTTGCTTAAATTAATGGGTTTATAAATTGCAGTTGGGGCAAACTTCAAACTTATTCCATGACTTATTCTATAAATTTAGAAACCTCAATAAATAAATTGAAGTTAGTGAAAAGGGATTTATTAACCTGATAATACTATAATTATGCGTCCTGTAAATTGTACTGCACATCCCTTACTCGTTACTAACACACATTAGTACCACACAGTTAGAAATAGGTTCATCATACATAACTAGTTTTTTTTATAAATAACCCAGATTAAAAAAATAATTACAAAACTAACCCACAGTTGCAAGATTTTAAAAAATGACCTGCCACGTCAGCCTGCCGAGCACTGGGCACTCGATTGGGGCTTGTCGAGTGCCCAGTGCTCGACACCAGCCTTATCGACACGGCCGCAAGTTGTCGAGTGCTGGGCACTCGACAAGCCCAATCGACCACGATCAGGGGCTTGTTGAGAGCCCAGCACTCGACAAGCCAAAAAGGGTTTTAAATTGCGGGATCGGGGATTTGAACCGAGGCCAACCACGTGGGAGCAGAGGGTGCGAACCAGTTGGGCTAGAGGCTTTAGCTGCCCTAAAGGCACTGGCCTTTTTAATATCCATTTAGTTGTCGAGGGTCCAGCACTCGACAAGCAGGGAAAAAGTTTTAATTGCGGGAGCGGGGATTCGAACATGGGCCAACGGGCTGCGAGCCGGGGGTGGGAACCTGCTGGGCTAGGAGATTTTAGCAGTGCTAGTACTGCTGGACATGTAAATATTGATCCCCTCCTGCTTTGCTCAGTGTTCAGCACAGACAGCACACACACGCACAAATACCTCTCTCTCTCTCTCATTTTCCTCTCAATCTTCAAGTTTAGATCTAGCAAAATCCGTCCTGTAAATTGATTCTATGTAGAAGAGAAACTTTTAGAGGATTCCGAGCTCTTCGAAAAGAGGTATTTTTTAAAATGCATTTAAGATTCTGTTAAGTATGTTGCTAATGATGTAATTAGGGTTTATGTTTATGTGTATAAAACTACTGGAGTAGGTATTATCTTTTTAGGATATATGTTTAGGAAATATGTGCATGTGTATGTATGTTTGAAAATTAGGTTTTTTTAAATGTATGTGTGTATGTTTGGAAATGCATGTTTTTTATAAATTAGGTTTTTAAATGTATATGTGTATATTTGTAGAAATTATGAAATTAGGTTATTTTTAATTATGTGCAACTATGTTTATAAATTAGGTTTTTGAAATGTATAATGCGTATGTTTTTAGAAATTATGAAATTAGGTTATTTTTAATTATGTGCAACTATGTTTAGAAATTAGGTTTTTCAAATGTAAATGTGTATGTTTTTCGAAACTTTGTGCATGTGTGTATCTTTTTAGGAAATATGAAATTAGTTTATTTTTAATTGTGCACATGCATACTCTATGTCTAAGAATTAGGTTTTGTAAATGTATATGTGTATGTATTTAGAAATTATGAAACTAGATTATTTTCAATTATATGCATGCATGCATGCATGCTCTATGTTTAGAAATTAGGTTTTTCAAATGTATATGTGTATGGTTTTAGAAACTATGTGCATGTGTGTATGGTTTTAGAAAATATAAAATTAGGTTATTTTTAATTGTACACATGCATGCTCTATGTTTAAGAATTAGGCTTTGTAAATGTATATGTGTATGTATTTAGAAATTATAAAACTAGATTATTTTCAATTACATGCATGCATGCATGCTCTATGTTTAGAAATTAGGTTTTTCAAATGTACATGTGTATGATTTTAGAAACTATGTGCATGTGTGTATGGTTTTAGAAAATATAAAATTAGGTTATTTTTTATTATACACATGCATGCTCTATGTTTAAGAATTAGGTTTTGTAAATGTATATGTGTATGTATTTAGAAATCGGTCCATAGAATTGTCAGACATAATGGCGTCATGTTATTTACGGGTGAGACGAATGTGTGTAGGGAATGGAGAATCCGGAAAAAATTTGCATATTTTATGGCGACGGCTTAGTTCGCGAGGAGCAAAGCGGGGTTGATATGAGCCATTGCCAGTATGTGATGGGCGAGCTGAGCGTACATAACACCTCGTTCCTGGAGATGAATTTATGGATCATGAATATGTTCGGAAAGCGGTCTCGTAATGAAATGGCTCTAATTGAAGGGCTCATTGTACAAGAGGTAGATAATGAGCCATACTGGATGCTGTGCGAAATTAAAGGGAACAAATCTTGGAGCTCTTATATTCGAAGAGTGGAGACCCCCATGGCGGACTGCTCGGCCAGTTCGCGATGTATGTGTAGTTTGTAGGATCAATGAGGCCGACTAGAGGGGGGTGAATAGGAGGCTTTTAAAAACTTCAATTTAAAACAAATATTTGAAAATAAAGAAATCAAGAACAAATAATAATATAAGAAAGAGGAAGAGAGAACGAACACAACGATTTTTACCGAGGTCTCGGAGACTCGCCCAGTCTCCCCTAATCCTCGTTGAAACACTCAAATAAATTGAGTCTTGCTCCAATATCCACGAAGGATATTATCCACTAATGGTTTCTCCTTGTCCACTCCGGAAAGACGAGCACCAATGCCTTTTACAAATGCGCCGATTCTCTCCGACAATCTCCAAACTAGAGCGATCTACGGCCACGCCACCAAACCGTCTAGGTGAGGGCGCTCACCAAGAGTAATAGGCAGCAAGGTCTTCTCTAGACCTCCAAATAATCATCGAGAAACTCTAAGTATGCAAAATGAAACGAACGAAAGCACTCGGTAGATCTGAAAAGCACTCAATTTGATCAAAAGATCAAGATTTTGTATAAGAAACTAAAACTCAAGAGTGTATATGAGAGGAGGCTGCTTGTTATATGAAATACTAGCTCAAAGCCTCTATTTATAGCCTCAAGGATCAAAAGAACCGTTGGAACTAGGGCTGAAAATCAGCAAATCAAACTGACAGTCAGTTCACCAAACTGACAGTTAGCTACATACACAACGGCCGACAAAATTTACGGATAAAAAATAGCTAACCGTTTGTGGTCGTATATGGAAACTTGAAACCCCAAACTGACAGTCAGTTATGCAAACTGACAGTCAGTTATGCAAACTGACAGTCAGTTCTGCAAACTGACAGTCAGTTCGACCAAAATATCGACTAGATTTAAAAGAAAACTCAGATAAAACAGTTGTGGTCGAAACACAAACTGACAGTCAGCATGGGCATACTGATAGTCAGTTTAGTACAAAAATTTTTGGCCCGAAAAACACACTCTCTGGACAATTGTTAGTTAACATAAACTGACATTCAAACTGAAAGTCAGCATATCAAACTAACAGTTAGCATGAACAAAAATAGCTATAACTTTAACTCCAAAAGTCCAAATTAAGAGTTTAATAGCTCGTTTGAAAGATAATTTTCAGGGCTACATTTGTGTCAACATAAGCAAAAATCAGATCTGTCTAGATCTTTCTAGAAATTTGAAAAACTCTTCTACTATCAAAAACTCAACTGAAAATCCAAATCTTTCAAAACCAAATTCAAATCAAATCTAACCAAAAAGAATGCAATGCAATGACCTAAGTTTCTTGGTTCATGTTAGAGATGTAGAGAGGATTTTGCAACCCCTTTTTATAGTACGGTTAAAACTAAAAATAAAATTTCCTAAACCGATCAATCTCCTTACTCCGAGATCGGTAAAAATAAAATCAGTATTACCTTAGGTCCTTTGCATCTCTCGATTTTCGTCTCGTCTTTGCTCTTTGTACCTTGTGCTTCTATTTAATGTTGGGTTCATCTTGATCATCTTGCGTGTTTTCCTGAACAAGCTCTGTATCAAAAATCTCAGAAGCACAGTCAGTCTAAAACACTTTGTTTTCATTAATCATCAAAATTAGGGTTAGGCATAAAGGCCTAGATGCAACAATCTCCCCCTTTTGATGATTGATGACAACAAGTGTTCGAAAAAGATAATAAATAAGTAACTCCCCCTGAGTATATGCATCTCATCATATCAAAAAGAATCAGAGCATAAACCAACACATATATATCAGAGCACAGACATATATCACATATACACATCATCATAGAGCATCATAAAACATCATGAATAGCATGTAAGAAACACAACTCATCCATATCATCCATATATCATAAAAAGTCATACATCCAGAATCAAATATAAAATACTTCTCCCCCTTTGGCATCAAGCACAAAAAGGGAGCCAAAATACAAATCAGAGCCTAAGGCTCATCATCTGAAGATAGCCCTAAGACGGCTGTATCTCCGGAGCCTGCAGGAGATCCAGTCGCATCAACAACAGGTGATAGCGGAGGAGTGGCAGCCGGAGAGGGAGCAGCTGGAGCCAGAGCTGGTGCCGCAGGAGCTGGAGCAGCTAGACCTGAAGCTGTATCAGATGAAGAGGATGCAGGGCAGTCCCTCTTGCGAGGGTCCGAAAAAGTCGAGGCAAGCAAGCAGCGCAGAATCTCCTCTTGCTGAGCAACCAGTAGAAGCAGCATCTGATGGTGCTCCTGTTGAGTACGCAGGATCTGCTGCTGAGTCTCGATGATCTGCTGGAGCTGAGACGAAGACGCCGAGGAAGAGCCGATGCCTGTCTCCGCAGCTGGTGCTAGATCAGACTCCTGAACTGGAGTCTCGTCCTCTGACTCCCCCGCAGCATCATCATCAAATGTGGGAGACTCAGGGTTAGCAGCAGCCGCAGGCCGAGCACCAAGGCGACGGTTGGTCTGGCTAGGAGGATAGAAGAGAAGGGGATGATGGGGCCGCGGGAGCTCAGTATCGACGGCCCTAATGTGCAGAAGCACCGCCATGATATCCGAGCGTATATCAGCTGACGGCGCAGAGAGAGAAGGACGTGCTGAATCTCACTGATGGTGAGATCAGCAACATCGAAAGGCTCCTCCTGAAAGATGAAAATCAGCACATGGAGGGCCAGATAAGTGATTCTAGCCCTATCGCCGGACATAGGGACTAGAGTGAGACAAAGGATCCGCAGATCAAGTCAACATCGTGGCGCAGACCGGCGATGTGACGGAGTTGGAAGGGGCCGGAGTAAAGCATGGCCACCTCCCGATGCTCAAGGTCTGGAAGGGTGTGGAGCTGGCGCCCAGAAGCAGGGCGAACCAGTCCAAGCGCAGCCTCAAACTGCTCCTTTGTGACGGTGTGAACCTGGAGGCCCGTCATGAAAGTCAGTGAGTCGCGCTGGGAAGAAATGTGGACGGTCGAGTAGAACTGACGAATGGGCCCATCAGCCCAGTGAAGAGAGGAATCAGCGACAAGGTCGCGGATCCCAACAGAGGCAAAGGAATCTGCTAGGGAGATGATGCCTGCGTGAGAGGCAATCGTCTACCAAGACAGAGAGCGGTGGGCAAATATCGGTACACGGCTATACACGCTGGTGAAAAGATCCAGATGCAAGTTCGTGTAGAAGGTAAGGACGTCGCACATGTCACGACCAGTGGGACGCGGCGAGAGATAAGGGTTTGCGGCGCGAAGGGTGCGAAGGCGGCTCGCGTGCCACCAGGAATAATCCACGGGGACACACTCGGGCAGAGGAGAAGGCCTGGTCTCAGACGTCTAACCCGTTGAACGACTGCTGTTTGCAGCGTTCTTCCGACGGGCCACGCGTCAAGCCGGGGACGGCTGATCAGACATGGCTAAGAAATGAAACAGGGGAGAGAAAACAGAGGACCTGATTTGAGGAGGCCGAATCTGAACAGAAGAAGCAGAACAGGTGACGACGAAGAACCACGGCATGGCGACACACCACGAGGAGAGGAACGAAGCACGGTACGGCACAGGGGCTCACGACGAGCACAAAGCAGCGGCGTGACTCACAACGAGCACAAGGCAACAACGCGGCCAAATGTGGTCGTGGCGAGATGAGACGGCGAGGCGGCGCACGGCGGTGAGGCGGTGGTGCAAGGAGGCGGCGGCGCGGCACAGTGAGGTGGTGGCGCAAAATGCAACGGCGAGGAGGCGAAAGAGGAGGTGGCGGCGAGATGAGAAGGCAAAGAGACAGGGAACAGAAACAGGGTTTTTAGGGTTCTAGAGACACAAACTGACAGCCAGTTAGATATACTGACAGTCAGTTCCAAACCCAGAAACATGGAACTACAACACTGACAGTCAGTTCTCAGAATTGAGTTTTGAAACTAACAGTCAGTTTATGAAACTGACAGTCAGTTTGAGTCTCAAAAACAACCAGGAGCTACGACCAAAAACAATTGCACATAACTGACAGTCAGTTCGTGAAACTGACTGTCAGTATGGTCAACGACTTTGACCAGAGGTTAAGAACAGGCTCCTAAGCACTAAACTGACTGTCAGTTTGAGGAACTGACTGTCAGTTTAGTCAATTTCGACGAGAAGCAGGTTTGACCAGAGAGAGAATAAAATAATATTGTAATATATTTTAATACAAATAGCACATCAACTAGTATTAGATATATCAATAATGTTCAGTTCACCTCTTAGAAAGCAAAATCTTGATTCATCTAAGGATTTGGTGAAAATATCTGCTAGTTACAAGTCTGTTCTAACATATCTCACATCAATATCTCCTTTTGCCACATGATCTCTAATAAAATGGTGCCATATTTCAATATGCTTAGTTTTAGAATGCTGAACAGGATTATTTGCAATTTTAATGGTACTTTCATTATCACACAAGAGTGGCACTTTATCAAATTTAATTCCATAATCCAAAAATGTCTACTTCATCTATAATAATTGAGCACAACAACTTCCTGCAGACACATATTCAGCTTCAGCAGTGGAGAGAGCTACAGAAATTTATTTCCTAGATGACCATGATACTAATAATCTCCCCAACAGCTGACAGCTACCAGATGTGCTTTTACGATCAATCTTGCACCCAGCATAATTAGAATCCGAATATCCAATTAATTCAAAATTTGCATCTTTCGGATACCAAAGACCTAAACTGGGATAACATTTTAAATATCTAAGGATTCTTTTAAGAGCAATTAAATGACATTCCTTAGGATCTGACTGAAATCTAGCACATAAGCACACACTAAACATGATATCAGGCCTAGATACAGTGAGATACAATAAGCTACTAATCATAGACCTATAGAGTTTAGAATCAACCGATTTGCCGTTTTGTCCATATCCAGATGTCCATTTGTCACCATGGGGGTTTTGATTGCCTTAGCGTCTTTCATCCCAAAGCGCTTGAGCAAATCCTTCACATACTTCGTTTGACTCACGAACATACCGTTCTTGAGTTGCTTGATTTGAAGTCCAAGGAAGAAACTTAGCTCACCGATCATTGACATCTCGAATTCCCTAGACATCATTTCTCCAAACTCATGGCAGAAATGTTCATTAGTAAATCCAAAAATAATATCATCAACATATATCTGACAAATGAACAAGTCTTTTTCAATTTTCTTTGTAAATAAAGTTGTATCAACCTTCTCAATTTTAAAACCTTTTGATAAAAGAAAGTCTCTAAGTCATTCATACCAAGCTCGAGGAGCTTGCTTGAGACCATAGAGAGCTTTAGACAATTTAAATACAGGGTTTGGAAATTTAGAATCTTCAAAACCGGGAGGTTGTTCAACAAAAACAAGTTCAGAAATTTCACCATTCAAAAATGCACTTTTAACATCCATTTGAAATAATTTCATATTGAAACATGATGCATAAGCAAGAAGAATACGAATAGCTTCAAGTTTTGCTACAGGTGCAAAAGTTTCGCCAAAGTCTAAACCTTTGACTTGAGTGAAACCTTGAGCAACAAAACGAGCTTTGTTTCTAATTACTACTCCATTTTCATCTTGCTTATTTCTGAAACCCATTTAGTTCCAATTATATTATGATCCTTGGGTCTTTCTACTAAAGTCCAAACTTTATTTCTAGAAAAATTATTAAATTCCTCATGCATAGCATTTACCCAGTCAGGATCATTTAAAGCTTCATTAACATGTTTAAGTTCTAAAGAAGACACAAATGAATGATGTTCACAAAATGCAACAATACGGGAGCGAGTTTGAACACCCTTACTAACGTCACCCAATATTTGGTCTAAAGGGTGATCCTTGGTGATCATTTGATGTTGCCTTGGTGCTTCTTCTTGTATTGCTTCTTCTTGACTTGGTTCTGGAGGATCAACTTGAGAAGGTGATACATGTTGATCATCATTCTCAATGATCTCATCATCTTCTTGATCATCTTCTCTTGGCTTGATGTCTCTAATGGTGATATTCTTCACGGCTTCTTGAAGATCTTCACCTGAAACTTCACAAGAGAATTGCTCTTTTTGAGAGCCATTAGTTTCATCGAATTCTACATCACAAGATTCTTCAATACAACCAGTATTTTTGATATAAACACGATAAGATTTGCTAGTGGTGGAGTATTCGACTAGAAAGCCTTCATCTACTCTTCTTTGAAATTTACCACAAAAATTTCTTTTCTTAAGAATGTAGCATTTGCAACCAAAAACTCGAAAATAAGAGATATTTGGCTTACGTCCAACAAGAAGCTCATAGGGAGTTAAATTCAGAAAAGGATGCAAATAAAGACGCTTAATAGAATAGCTAGCGGTATGCACGACTTCAGCCCAAAAGCGAGTAGGAGTATCATACTCACTTAGCATTGTTCTTGCCACTTCTATTAGTGTTCTATTTTTCCTTTCTACAACTCCATTTTGCTGTGGAGTGTAAGAGGTAGAAAATTCGTGTTTAATTTCAAGCGAATCACAAAAATCAACCAAAGTTAAATTAACAAACTCTCCACCATGATCACTACGGATTTTCTTGATGAAAATTTTGAATTCAGTGGAAACACGTTTTGCAAAACTTTTGAAAACATCGGGGGTTTCAGATTTTTGAGAAATAAAGAAAATCCAAGTATATCGAGTAAAATCATCAACAATCACAAAACCATAATTTCTACCCCCGATACTTTGGAACTCAGAAGGTCCAAATAAATCCATATGCAATAGTTCCAAAGGTTTGCAAGTCGAAAGAATACGCTTAATCGGATGTGAAGTAGCTACTTGCTTGCCAGCTTGACAGGCGCTACAAGGTTTATCCTTTTCAAAATTCACATCCTTTAAGCCAACAACCAAATCTCGTTTTAAAAACTTTTTCAATTGATGCATTCCAACATGTGCGAGTCTCCTATGCCATAACCAACCCTTTGAGGTTTGAGAGACAAGGCATATTGAAAGAGATGCATCTTTAGAGTGAAAATCAACCAAATAAAGATTTTCAAAACAAAAGCCTTTAAAAATCAACGAATTGTCTTTTAAACTTTCAACTAAAACTTCTTTGGGATAAAATGTGCAATGAAATCCAAAATCGCAAATATGTGCAACGGAAAGCAAATTAAAATTCAGAAATTCAACCAACAAAACATTCGAAATTGAGAGATCGTTTGAGATAGCAATTTTACCCAAGCCTACCACATTTCCTTGACGATTGTCGCCAAAGGTAATCTTTTGATTCTCGCTTGAGTTGTCTTCTATTGAGGTGAACAATTTCTTGTTGCCGGTCATATGTTCGGAGCATCCGCTATCAAGCACCCAATGCTTCCCACCGGTCTTGTAGTTTACCTGCATAAAAGAATTAAGTCTTTTTAGGTACCCAAACCTTTTTGGGTCCTTCAATGTTAGCAATCAAAGCTTTGGGCACCCAAATTGATTTCTTCTTTTTATTTAGCATGGGTGCACCAACATACTTTGCTATAGCATACCCTTTCCTTGACCTTTAAAGCATGTAGCAAGTATCAAAATAATTTGGAGTCATTAAAGGATATGCTTCATGCGAATGACCAGTTTCATGGCATTTAAAGCAAAATGTGTTGCATGTTTTTACAAAAATAGTTTTAGTATTTGGTTTCTTTCCTTTCTTCGGAAAGTATCCAAGTCCTTCTTTTCTAAATGAACATTTTTATTTGCTAAGGATTAGATCGAGAGATACTTTACCCTTGTAGCAGTTTTCTAAACCTTTTCCAAGTTTTTCAACTTGTGCCTTAAGTTCATTATTCTCATTTAAGATAGTATCATTTGGAGCACATGGTATATGATGACTAGTAGAAGGAGTATCTAAATCACATGAAATGGATGCACCTACTTTAGGTGGATTATTTGTAATATCTTTAATGAGCATGCTTTCATATGATTCTTTCAATTCAAAGTATTGAGTGCGTAGAGAAGAATGTTTTTCTTTAAGCGCTTTATACTTCTTTTTAGTAGCTCCATAAACTTGATTTAGTTCGGTGATCATTTCAACTAGTTCATCATATGAAGGATCGTTAGAGTGTATCTTTTCATCATCTTTAGCCATAAGACAAAGGGATGAACTAGTCGATATGTTGCCGAGAGCTAGTCTGGCAAGCTTCTTGGAGCGACCTTCATCGTCAGAGTCTGAGTCAGAGCTCTCACTTCCTGACATCCAGTCTCCAAAGCAGGCTTCTTTTGTTGCTTCATTTCTCTTCTTGAAGAATTTCTTCTTGTTGTTCGAAGTCCTGTTCTTGTTGGGACATCTTGACGCTATATGTCCCTTTTCGTGACATCCGTAACATATGATGTCCTTGAAGTTTGTTTGCTTAGGCCCCTTTGGTCGAGTGTTGATGTTGACACCCTTCTTGTGTAACCTGCGAAGAAGTTTTTGTGTATTCTTTACCATAAGTGCTAGATCTTCGTCGGAGGAGCCATCGCTTGGATCATTCTTGGTGCCGGCTTTGAAAGCCAACGCCTTCTTCTTCGTCTCCGAGGTTTCGGTTGCTTCTTTCTTCTCCTTTCGATGCATCTCATAGGTAATAAGGTTCCCATAGAGATCTGTCGGTGTTGTGGTCGACAAGTCGGAGTTTGTGAGCATCGTGACCAGAGTGTCAAAGCTTTCTGAAAGTGCCCTGAGCATCTTTCTTACAATATCAAGGTCAGTAAAAACAACACCGAGACCCTTGAGTTCATTCACAATATTGTTCAACCGGGTGAACATGGAATCCACAGACTCGGTTGACGACATTATGAATGTCTTGTATCTTTGCCTCACCATAAGCAGCTTTGCCTCATTGACTTTAGTCGTACCCTCGTAAATTTCTTCGAGGGTGGTCCAAACCTTGTGAGCAGTCGTGAGATTGCTTACACGGTTGAATTCATTTAGAGACAAACTGGCAAAGAGTGCATTTTTTGCACGGGCATTTAAATGTAATTTTCTCCTGTCATCATCGGAGTGACTTGCCGGATCATCCGGAGGAGTAAAACCAAGTTTAACGATGTCCCATACATCAAGCCCCATTGCCTCTACGAATACCGACATGCGCACTTTCCAGTAAGGATAGTTAGTCCAATCAAAGATAGGCGCACGACCGGTATAACCAAGAGAAAAGCTCTCGTTAGACGTCATCCTCTCTCTAGGCGGTAAAGCCTAATTTATCGAGAGACCTTGCTCTGATACCACGTGTAATATCAAAGATGCTGACTAGAGGGGGGTGAATAGGAGGCTTTTAAAAACTTCAATTTAAAACAAATATTTGCAAATAAATAAATCAAGAACAAATAATAATATGAGAAAGAGGAAGAGAGAACGAACACAACGATTTTTACTGAGGTCTAGGAGACTAGCCCAGTCTCCCCTAATCCTCGTTAAAGCACTCAAATAAATTGAGTCTTGCTCCAATATCCACGAAGGATATTATCCACTAATGGTTGCTCCTTGTCCACTCCGGAAAGGCGAGCACCGATGCCTTTTACAAATGCGCCGAGTCTCTCTGACAATCTCCGAACTGGAGAGATCTACTGCCACGCCACCAAACCGTCTAGGTGAGGGCGCTCACCAAGAGTAATAGGCAGCAAGGTCTTCTCTAGATCTCCAAACAATCACCGAGAAACTCTAAGTATGCAAATTGAAATGAACGAAAGCACTCAGTGGATCTTAAAAGTACTCAACTTGATCAAAAGATCAAGATTTTGTATAAGATTTTTTTACTAAAGCTCAAGAGTGTATATGAGAGGAGGCTGCTTGTTATATGAAATACTAGCTCAAAACCTCTATTTATAGCCTCAAGGATCAAAAGAACCGTTGGAACTAGGGCTAAAAATCAGCAACTCAAACTGACAGTCAGTTCACCAAACTGACAGTCAGTTACATACACAACGACCGACAAAATTTACAGATAAAAAATAGCTAGCCGTTTGTGGTCATATATGAAACTTGAAACCCCAAACTGACAGTCAGTTATGCAAACTGACAGTCAGTTTGACCAAAACATCGACTAGTTTTAAAAGAAAACTCAGATAAAAACAGCTATGGTCGAAACACAAACTGACAGTCAGCATGGGCATACTGACATTCAGTTTAGTACAAAAATTTTTGGTACGAAAAACAAACTCTCTAGACAATTGTCAGTTAACACAAACTGACATTCAAACTGACAGTCAGCATGAACAAAAATAGCTATAACTTTAAATCCAAAAGTCCAAATTGAGATTTTAATAGCTCGTTTGAAATATAATTTTAAGGGCTACATTTTTGTCAACAGAAGCAAAAACCAGATCTGCTTAGATCTTTCTAGAAATTTGAAAAACTCTTCTCCTGTCAAAAACTCAACTGAAAATCCAAATCTTTCAAAACCAAATTCAAATCAAATCCAACCAAAAAGAATGCAATGCAATGACCTAAGTTTCTCGGTTCATGTTGGAGATGTAGAGAGGATTTTGCAACCCCTCTTTATAGTACGGTTAAAACTAAAAATAAATTTTCCTAAACCGATCAATCTCCTTACTCCGAGATTGGTAAAAATAAATCAGTATTACCTTAGGTCCTTTGCATCTCTCGATTTTCGTCTCGTCTTTGCTCTTTTGTACCTTGTGCTTCTATTTAATGTTGGGTTCATCTTGATCATCTTGCGTGTTTTTCCGAACAAGCTCTGTATCAAAAATCTCAGAAGCACAGTCAGTCTGAAACACTTTGTTTTCATTAATCATCAAAATTAGGGTTAGGCATAAAGGCCTAGATGCAACACAGTTCTGCAACGTAGGAGCAGCAGAGCGTGCGGTGGAGGGTGAGCCAAGCGTCGTGTCTGGTCCTACAACATTCAGGGCTAGCGAGTGGTCGGATGTATTCTTCCATACTCGCGTAGATGTGTGAGAGGTATTGGATTGCCTTCCATCAATGTCCGACGAAGATGATTCGACGGACTCGGAGGCATCCGATGGCTCTGATGACGATAATCCTGGTCCCCCACAGGAGTGGCTAGATCATTCAGCATACAGTCAAGCTGTGTTGCCAATGGATCAGGGTTCGAGATGATCTTTCGAGCGCAGTGGCATACAAGTAGAGCAGGAGTTTCAGAGCAAGGAAGATCTGAAGAATTCAGTGGCGAGCTGGTCTCTCACAATTAACTGGCAATACAAGGTTGTCAAGTCAAACCCCAACCTATTTGTCGTAGCCTGTGTAACACCAGGCTGCCCATGGAAGATTCGTGCCATGCGGCCGAAGGACGACATCGGTTTTGTGGTGACAAGAGTTATCGCACACACATGCCTGCTTACGGAGGCGCTGGACAGACACAAAAACCTGACGTCGTCATACGTCGGTAATATCATCCAGCCAGACGTGCGAGAGAACATTTCGATAATACCGAGAGAAATAATGAAGCAAGTTGCCGATAGGTGTGGGTACACTATACGGTATGCAAAGGCCTGGAGAGCAAAACAGAAGACCATTGAGAGCATGTTCGGCACATTTGACCACGCCTACAATAATGTAATGCTGTTGCTGCGCAACATCGCTCAGACCAACCTGGGCACATTTTTGGATGTCTTCGATCAGCTAGTTGTACGTCAAGACGGTAGCCCCATACAGAACACTCGGGTGCTCCATCGATTATTCTGGTCATACCGCCAGTGCATCGAGGCATTTGCTTATTGTCGTCCAGTCATATGCATGGATGGTACATTCTTGACCAGAAAGTACAAGAGCACGCTGCTCATTGCTGTTGCTGCGGATACTAATGACCATTTGCTTCCATTGGCGTACTCGATCGTCGAGTCGGAGAACTTAGAAAGTTGGTTGTGGTTTCTGGTCAATGTGAAGCGGGCCGTTGTTGGTGACCGAGAGAAAGTCTGCATCATATCGGACCGCTACCGAGGGTTGCTCCACGCCATTGAGGTAATGCGCGGGGCCCTAGATGCTCCATACAAATGGGCGTATGTGTGCAGCCATTGGTGCATGCGGCACATTACGGCAAACCTTTTCACACACTTCCGCAGCAAATAGATCATGGATCTGTTCAAGCAGCTATGCATGCAAAATCAACCGAGGAAGTTCCAAGCTGTATTTGACAAATTGGAGGTGCTGACAGTGAAGTACTCCACGAGGAAGGCTAGCAATGCTGCCGATGATGCGACCATTAGCAAATTCTCCCAATGGATTCAGGACAAAGACATCGAGAAATGGTCCTTGCTGCACGACAAAGATGGCGCAAGGTTTGGGATAATGACAACCAACCTTTCAGAGGTGTACAATTATGTGTTGAAGGGAGTGAGGTGTTTGCCGGTAACTGCTGTAGTGGAGATGACATGGTACCGTACAGCTGAGTACTTCAACAACAGAAGTGTTGCCGCCAAAACGCTAGTCGATGATCCCATGAGAACCTTGCCCGATGTTGTGCAATCCTACTTAACTGCTCGCGTAGACAAGGCCCAGCGGCACGAGGTGACAGTAATAAACAGACTTCGCCGAATCATTCAAGTCCGCCTTCGGCAGAAAAACGTGAGCAGCCAACTTAGGCCTGGACGGGTGCACGAGGTCATTCTTCGGGATGTCACTGAGTGCACATGTAACAAGCCGAGGCTACTACACAAGCCCTGCTCGCATGTCCTTGCTTCATGTGCGGCGCTCGGTATGAGCCCTGCACCTTACCTTTTGGAGTACTTCAACCTTGATAACCTTTCAAAGACATGGAGTGGCGTGTGGAGAGTTTTTATGATGCTCGGTGACTACAGAGTTATCCCTGCTGGTGAGACTACTTGGATCCCAGATGTAAATCTAAAGCGAACGAGTCCTGGACGACGGAAGACACGCTGAATACACAACGACATGGATGAATCACAGGGGGGTAGCTCATGAGCTAGGAAATGCTCGATCTGTAGACAGCCCGGACATTGCAGGAAGGATTATTTGAATGCACCCGGACCATCGACCTAGTTGTTGCATCTAGGCCTTCATGCCTAACCCTAATTTTGATGATTAATGAAAACAAAGTGTTCCGGACTAATTGTGCTTTTGAGATTGATTGATACAGGGATCAGTTGGGAAGAAACACAAGATGATCAAGATGAACCCAAAGTGAAGCACAAGATGCAGGAGAGCAAAATACAAGACGCATATCATGAAGATGCGAAAGACCTCAGGTATTATGAGATTTTATTTTTACCGATCTCGGTGTTTGGATATGATCGGTTAGGGAAATTATTTTCTAGTTTTAACCGTACTATAAAGAGGGGTGGCGAAAGTCCTCTCTTTATCTCCAACGCAAACCGAGAAAACTAGGTCATTGCATTGCATCTTCTTGGTTGGATTTGGTTTTAAACTTATTTGAAAAATCTGGATTTTTAGTTCAGTTTTTGACAGCAGAAGAGTATTTGCAATTTTCAGAAAGATCTAGGAAGATCTGACTTTTACTTCTGTTGACAAAAATGTAGCTCTTGAAATTATCTTTCCAACGAGCTATTAAACACCTCTTTTGGATTTCTGGATTTAAATTTATCTCTATTTTTGTTCATACTGACTGTCAGTTTGCTAAACTGACTGTCAGTTTGAATGTCAGTTAGTTTAAACTGACAATTGTCCAGAGAGGGTGTTTTTTGTGCTCAAAATTTTTGTACTAAACTGACTGTCAGTTTGTCCATACTGACTGTCAGTTGGGGTTTCGACCACAGAGATTTTAACTGAGTTTCTATTTGATTTTGGTCGAGTTTGTGGTCGAACTGACTGTCAGTTGTGGGTTTCAGCTTTCCTTTTTCGACCACGAACGGCTAGCAAAGTTTTCGTCCGTAAATTTTGTCGGCCGTTGTGCACTAAACTGACTGTCAGTTTGGGTTGCTGATTTTCAGTCCTAGCTCCAACGGTTCATTTGCTTCTTGAGGCTATAAATAGGGGCTTTGGGCATGTGTTTCTGACAACAAGCAGCCTCCTCTCATACACATTCTTGAGCTTTAGTTTCTTATATAAAATCTTGATCTTTTGATCAAGTCGAGTGTTTTCTGATCCACCGAGCATTTCATTTCATTGCATTTGCATACTTGTAGTTTCTCGGTGCGTGTTTGGAGGTCTAGAGAAGACCTTGCTTCCTATTACTCTTGGTGAGCGCCCTCACCTAGACGGTTTGGTGGCGTGGCCGTTGATCTCTCCGTTCGGAGATTGTCGGAGAGGCTCGGCAAGTTTGTACAAGGCATCGGTGCTCGCCTTTCCGGAGTGGACAAGGAGCAACCACTAGTGATAATATCCTTTGTGGATATTGAGGCAAGACTCAAGTGATTTGAGTGCTTCAACGAGGATTAGTGGAGACTGGGCGTGTCTCCGATACCTCGGTAAAAATCGTTGTGTTCGTTCCCTTTCCCTTGCTTATATTATTTGTTCTTTATTTGTTCTTTATTTGCTTTAAGTTTTAAAGTTTTTAAAAGCCTCCTATTCACCCCCCCTCTAGTCGGCATCCTTGATCCAACACGTGGTATCAGAGCAAGGTCTCTCATTTATGGGCTTTACCGCCTAGAGAGAAAGGATGGACTCGGTAGAGGATTTTGATTTGATTTCTCCTCACTTTGATGGCTCACATTACTTTCGTTGGAAGATTATTATGAGCACTTATTTTGAGGCATTGAGTTTGGATTTATGGAGCTTAGTGGAGAAGGGTGTGACTTATCCGTTGATTTCGGATAAGGATATTCTCCTCCTAAATACAAATGCTAAAGATGTGCTTCTTAGATCCCTTAGCAATGATGTGCTTGAACTAGTGAGTGATCGTTCGACCGCTCACGATGTTTGGACCACCCTTGAGTCTATCTTTGAGGGCACATCTAGCTTTGAGCATGCTAAGGTGCGCTTCTTGATGCAACACTATGAGGCATTTGTGATGTTGGAGCATGATACACTCTCCACCATATATGATCGCTTGATCAACATCACAAATGAGCTCAAAGCTCATGGTGCTAATATTTCCAATCTAGACATTTGTAGGAAATTGCTTAAGGTGTTACCGGAGAATCGCTACGGAGACTTCATTACCACTTTTGCAAACGATGGCCTCTCCGATACTTCACCGAGCGAGCTCATTGACATGCTTATGTCAAATGAGGCTATGTCCAAGGAGAAGGACATACATTCCACCTCCGAGCATATTAAGAATGATGATTTCATTGCGGAGGATCGGGAGCTTACTAGCAAGCTCAAAGACGTCATCGACTTGGTTCGCCTAAGAAAGACAAAGGCGAACTCTTGCAAGAAGAGCTCAAAGAAAGCTAGCAAGAAAGCATCAAGATCAAAGTCTTCATCTCACGACAAATCTATATGCCTTATGGCATGTGACTCAACGGTATCAAATACTAAGTTCTCTAATGATGAACTTATGGATATGATTGTAGAGTTAAATGACTTGCTTGGCAATATGAATACAAGTTTTTACACTTTAAATAATAACTTCTCATCTTTGAAAGTGGAATTTCAAGAGTTGAAAAGTTCTTGTGATTCTTTGCTTGCCAAGGAAGCTATTAGCTCCACAATTACCTTAAATGATAGAGTTGTTTGTGACTTGCTTATTGATCCATCCTTAGAGTCACATACTTCCACTTCACATGCTAGCACCTCTTGTAATAACTTAAGTGTTAATTCTTGTTTAGACTCAAATACTAGCTCTGTGGATACTAGTACTTCATGTGATAATTTGTCTATTGATTCACATGCTTGTACGGTTGTTACTAATAACTCATACCATGATTTATCTAGTGACTCATCTTTATGCCATGGTGTTAGTACTAGTTATTCCTCATTTGATATGTCTAGCTCATCTAGTGATTCTATTGTTATGCCTTCTAGTTCGTCTACTTGTGATGATATGCCGTCATGTTCTCATTCGCATCATGCTTCATGTGTTAACACGGTATCATCTCATGTACATAAAATTGAAAATGATGAACTTAAAACTAAAATAAATAGATTGAGTCATGACCCTACTAGATATTATATGAGTAGTGCTATGCTTGTTAAACCCCCTTTAGATCATAGATATTCTTTTAAAAAGGGGAAATTAAATCATGCTCACTCTTCTAGTAAGAGGTATCGCATATTTCACCGCACTCATACCATTTCATTTATAAAGCCCTCTCAAACTTCATGTTCCACATGTCACTTACTAGGGCAACATTCGCATGAAGCTTGTCCTTTAGTGACTTCAAACTATTTTGATGCTTGCTACATGCTTCAAAGGTCGAAGAAAGGGTATGCTATAGCAAAGTTCGTTGGTGCACCCATGTTAAATAAAAGGAAGAAATCTATTTGGGTGCCCAAAGCTTTGATTGCTAACATTGAAGGACCCAAAAAGGTTTGGGTACCTAAAAGAACTTAATTCTTTGTATGCAGGTGAACTATAAGACCGGTGGGAGGCATTGGGTGCTCGATAGCGGATGCTCCAAACACATGACCGGTAACAAGAAGTTGTTCACCTCAATAGAAGACAACTCAAGCAAGAACCAAAAGATTACCTTTGGCGACAACCGTCAAGGAAATGTGGTTGGCTCGGGTAAAATCGCAATCTCAAATGATCTTTCTATTTCTAATGTTTTATTAGTCGAATCTCTGAATTTCAATTTGCTTTCCGTTGCTCAAATTTGCGATTTTTGTTTTAGTTGCACGTTTTATCCAAAAGAAGTTTTGGTTGAAAGTTTAAAAGACAAATCGTTGATCTTTAAAGGCTTTCGTTTTGGAAATCTTTATTTGGTTGATTTTCACTCAAAAGATGCATCTCTTTCAACATGTCTTGTCTCTCAAACCTCAAAAGGTTGGCTATGGCATAGACGACTTGCACATGTTGGGATGCATCAATTGAGAAAACTTTTAAAACGTGCTTTGGTTGTTGGCTTAAAGGATGTGAATTTTGAAAAGGACAAACCTTGTAGAGCTTGTCAAGCGGGCAAGCAAGTAGCTACTTCACATCCGACTAAGCGCATTCTTTCAACTTGTAAACCTTTGGAACTCCTTCATATGGATTTATTTGGACCTTCTGAGTTCCAGAGTATCGGGGGTAGCAATTATGGTTTTGTAATTGTTGACGATTTTACTCGCTATACTTGGGTTTTCTTTATTTCTCAAAAATCTGAAACCCCCGATGTTTTCAAAAGTTTTGCAAAACGTGTTTCTACTGAATTCGAATTATCCATCAAAAAAATCCGTAGTGATCATGGTGGAGAGTTTGTCAATTCAACTTTATTTGATTTTTGTGACTCTCTTGGAATCAAACACGAATTTTCCACATCCTACACTCCACAACAAAATGGAGTCGTTGAAAGGAAAAATCGAACACTTATAAAAATGGCAAGGACTATGCTGAGTGAGTATGATACTCCTACTCGCTTCTAGGCTGAAGCCGTGCATACAGCTTGTTATTCTATAAATCGGTTTTATTTGCATCCTCTTCTTAATTTGACTCCTTATGAGCTTCTTATTAGGCGTAAGCCAAATATTTCTTATTTCCGAGTCTTTGGTTGCAAATGTTATATTCTCAAGAAAAGAAACTTTGGTGGTAAATTTCAAAGAAGAGTAGATGAAGGCTTTCTAGTCGGATACTCCACCACTAGTAAAGCTTATCGTGTTTTTAATAAAAATACAAGTTGCATTGAGGAATCTGGTGATGTCGAATTTGATGAAACTAACAGCTCACAAAAGGAGCAAGTCTCTCATGAAGTTTCAGGTGACGATCTTCAAGAAGCCATGAAGAACATAACAATTGGAGACATCAAGCCAAGAGATGAAGATCAAGAAGATGATGTCAACATTGAGAATGTTGATCAAAATGTATCATCATCTCATGTTGATCCTCCAGAACAAGATCAAGATGAAGCTGTACAAGATGAAGCACCAAGACAGCATCAAACGATCACCAAGGATCACCCTCTAGACCAAATATTGGGTGACGTCAGTAAGGGTGTTCAAACTCGATCTCGTATTGCTGCATTTTGTGAACATCATTCATTTGTGTCTTCTTTAGAACCCAAACATGTTAATGAAGCTTTAAATGATCCTGATTGGGTTAATGCCATGCATGAAGAACTTAATAACTTTGCTAGAAATGAAGTTTGGACTCTAGTAGAAAGACCCAAGGATCATAATGTAATTGGAACAAAATGGGTTTTCAGAAATAAGCAAGATGAAAATGGTGTTATAATTAGAAACAAAGCTCGTCTTGTTGCTCAAGGCTTCACTCAAGTCGAAGGATTAGACTTTGGTGAAACTTTTGCACCAGTAGCAAGACTTGAAGCTATTCGCATACTTCTTGCTTATGCATCATGTTTTAATATCAAACTTTTTCAAATGGATGTAAAAAGTGCTTTCTTAAATGGTGAAATTTCTGAACTTGTGTTTGTTGAACAACCTCCTGGTTTTGAAGATGCTAAATTTTCAAACCATATATTTAAATTGTCAAAAGCTCTCTACGGTCTCAAACAAGCTCCTCGGGCTTGGTATGAGCGCCTTAGAGACTTTCTATTATCAAAAGGTTTTAAAATTGGGAAGGTTGACACAACTCTCTTTACAAAGAAAATTGAAAAAGATTTGTTCATTTGTCAAATTTATGTTGATGATATTATATTTGGGTCTACTAATGAACATTTCTGTCATGAGTTTGGAGAGATGATGTCTAGGGAGTTCGAGATGTCCATGATTGGTGAGCTGAGCTTCTTCCTCAGACTTCAAATCAAGCAACTCAAGAACGGTACGTTCGTGAGTCAAACAAAATACATGAAGGACCTGCTCAAGCGCTTTGGGATGGAAGACGCTAAGGCAATCAAAACTCCCATGGCGACAAATGGACATCTGGACATGGACAAAAGCGGCAAATCGGTCGATTCTAAACTGTATAGGTCTATGATTGGTAGTCTTTTATATCTTACTGCATCTAGGCCTGATATCATGTTCAGTGTGTGCTTATATGCTAGATTTCAATCTGATCCTAAGGAATGTCATTTAACTGCTCTTAAAAGAATCCTTAGGTATTTAAAATGTTATCCCAGTTTAGGACTTTGGTATCCTAAAGATGCAAATTTTGAATTAATTGGATATTCTGATTCTGATTATGCTGGGTATAAGATTGATCGTAAGAGCACATCTGGTAGCTGTCAACTGTTGGGGAGATCCTTAGTATCATGGTCATCTAGGAAACAAAATTCTGTAGCTCTCTCCACAGCTGAAGCTGAATATGTGTCTGCAGGCAGTTGCTGTGCTCAATTATTGTGGATGAAGCAGACATTTTTGGATTATGGGATTATATTTGATAAAGTGCCACTATTGTGTGATAATGAAAGTGCCATTAAAATTGCAAATAATCCTGTTCAACATTCTAGAACTAAGCATATTGAAATAAGGCACCATTTATTAGAGATCATGTGGCAAAAGGAGATATTGATGTGAATTATGTTAGAACTGATATGCAACTAGCAGATATCTTCACCAAACCCTTAGATGAATCAAGATTTTGCTTTTTAAGGGGTGAACTGAACATTATTGATATATCAAATGCTAGTTGATCTAAAATAAGTGTATGATTTTTCTTGTCCTCCTGCCTTTTTGTGCTTGATGACAAAGGGGGAGAGATTCTTGAGTTTCTTGCTTCATTATTGTCATTGTTTATGCTTAGGGGAGAGATTGGGAAGAAAGATTTTTTGAGATATCTCATGATCTATCATTATAGATTCATCATTATAGATTCACTCTCAAATTTCAAATGACTCATATGGTTTATGATCTGATATGATGAGATGCATATACTCAGGGGGAGCTATTTCATTTATTTTGTTTTTGAACACTTGTTGTCATCAATCATCAAAAAGGGGGAGATTGTTGCATCTAGGCTTTCATGCCTAACCCTAATTTTGATGATTAATGAAAACAAAGTGTTCCGGACTAATTGTGCTTTTGAGATTGATTGATACAGGGATCAGTTGGGAAGAAACACAAGATGATCAAGATGAACCCAAAGTGAAGCACAAGATGCAGGAGAGCAAAATACAAGACGCAAATCATGAAGATGCGAAAGACCTCAGGTATTATGAGATTTTATTTTTACCGATCTCGGCATTTGGATATGATCAGTTAGGGAAATTATTTTCTAGTTTTAACCGTACTATAAATAGGGGTGGCGAAAGTCCTCTCTTTATCTCCAACGCAAACCGAGAAAACTAGGTCATTGCATTGCATCTTCTTGGTTGGATTTGGTTTTAAACTTATTTGAAAAATCTGGATTTTCAGTTCAGTTTTTGACAGCAGAAGAGTATTTGCAATTTTCAGAAAGATCTAGGAAGATCTGACTTTTTCTTCTGTTGACAAAAATGTAGCTCTTGAAATTATCTTTCCAACGAGCTATTAAACACCTCTTTTGGATTTCTGGATTTAAATTTATCTCTGTTTTTGTTCATGCTAACTGTCAGTTTGCTAAACTGACTGTCAGTTTGAATGTCAGTTAGTTTAAACTGACAATTGTCCAGAGAGGGTGTTTTTTGTGCTCAAAATTTTTGTACTAAACTGACTGTCAGTTTGTCCATACTGACTGTCAGTTGGGGTTTTGACCACAGAGATTTTAACTGAGTTTCTATTTGATTTTGGTCGAGTTTGTGGTCGAACTGACTGTCAGTTGTGGGTTTCAGCTTTCCTTTTTCGACCACGAACGGCTAGCAAAGTTTTCGTTCGTAAATTTTGTCGGCCGTTGTGCACTAAACTGACTGTCAGTTAGGCAAACTGACTGTCAGTTTGGGTTGCTGATTTTCAGCCCTAGCTCCAACGGTTCATTTGCTTCTTGAGGCTATAAATAGGGGCTTTGGGCATGTGTTTCTGACAACAAGCAGCCTCCTCTCATACACATTCTTGAGTTTTAGTTTCTTATATAAAATCTTGATCTTTTGATCAAGTCGAGTGTTTTCTGATCCACCGAGCATCTCATTTCATTGCATTTGCATACTTGTAGTTTCTCGGTGCGTGTTTGGAGGTCTAGAGAAGACCTTGCTGCCTATTACTCTTGGTGAGCGCCCTCACCTAGACGGTTTGGTGGCGTGGCCGTTGATCTCTCCGTTCGGAGATTGTCGGAGAGGCTCGGCAAGTTTGTACAAGGCATCGGTGCTCGCCTTTCCGGAGTGGACAAGGAGCAATCACTAGTGATAATATCCTTTGTGGATATTGAGGCAAGACTCAAGTGATTTGAGTGCTTCAACGATGATTAGTGGAGACTGGGCGAGTCTCCGATACCTCGGTAAAAATCGTTGTGTTCGTTCTCTTTCCCTTGCTTATATTATTTGTTCTTTATTTGCTTTAAGTTTTAAAGTTTTTAAAAGCCTCCTATTCACCCCCCCTCTAGTCGGCATCCTTGATCCAACACTAGCTATGTTGTGTGTGTTCGACGAAACTTTGTAATAAACTTTGTAATACGCTTCTCATTTTCATTGGATGTTTGTAATCCGTATGGTATTTTATTTCGTCTTGTCCTATCGACATCTTAATTTCAATAATGGTATGTTATGTTACTTTCAATAATGGTTCCTGTTGTATGTTTTGACAGGCATGGCAGGCGGGGACAGAGATCTTCCAGAGCTGCTGACCAGCATATGTGATCGTGGACATCGCGGCCGCATGTTGTCCGAGGGGCAAGACTTGGAGCCGCTGGAAGTGCATGCTCCCTTGGAGTACTGGCCTCTCCATGAGGGCTACATCCCCATCCTCCAGGATGCAGATTTATTGCCGTTCTCCCGTATGCTACAGATAGGCTAGCATATCACAGTGGACAGGTCGTTGATCACCGCATTGGTAGATCGATGGCGTCCGGAGACCCACACTTTCCACTTCCGCTGGGGGGAGATAACAGTCACGCTGGAGGATGTGAGCATGCTGCTTGGTTTATCTGGCAGTGGACATCCCATCGTCCCCCGGCCAGCACGCCCAGATTGGCGCGCACAGATGCACCTCCGATTCGACATCGGTAACCACGGTGACGAGATCCTGGCATCCAGGCGTGGTGTCCCCCACCGATTTTTGACACGCTATCGTGAGTGCCCCGATGATGCCCCCGCCGATGTAGTTCGACGGCATCTTTTTGCCTACTTACTGGTGATGCTGTAGTATATCCTATTCCCTTCGACGCACGGTGACACTGTGTACACGTGGTTCATTCCTCTGGTGGAGAGTATCGTCGATGCGGACCCAGGGGCCATGCTACGTTACAACTGGGCAATGGCAGTGTTGTGTGCGACGTACAGGGGGCTTTGCGAGGCATGTTGCAGGACCGCGACTGGATCATTGTTGTCCGCATGCCCTACACTGCTACAGTGTGGTCATGGGAGCACTTCCCCGTTGGTCGGCCGCATTTAGAGCGGCCCATCCATCCGTACCTGCGCCACCGAACTACGACGATTGGGTTGATCGACCAACCATGGGAGCCCGTTGGCTGGGAGGTCGGCTGAGGTGGTCATCGTCACAGATTCACCGCTATTACGTAGCGTACCTGGGAGAGTTTGATCTCCTGTTGGATGCACGCGTCATATAGAGACCATGGACACTGGAGCACATCTCCCATGTTGCACTACACGGCATTTCCTCGCATTGCACCGCAGGCCAGGACTGCTGGCTTACACACCGGCACATGGTGTTCTCACATGTAGTGGAGCCGTATTTTCCGGAGAGGGTGATGCGCCAATTCGGGCTACACCAGCAGATACCATCCCCCAAAAGTAATCGACAACGCCATCTCCCGCGGGAGATTCACGTGTATGCCTGGAACATTTTCTATATCTAGGTTACATACTGAATATTTGTTTGTTTCCTTGCTTTATGTGCATCGCGTCACCTTTTGCAGACAAACACATAAAGGAAAACACTCCAACAACTGGCAGAGCAAGAATGCCAAATGGGTCGACGAGTAGGAGGACCACGCAGCGACGGATGTTGTTGTCGAGGAGTGGCCGTATGACCTTCGACGTACCAGGTCTATCTTCAGTGGTATGTGCCGCGCACCCGCACGCGACTTGCTCGTGCGACCCCCCCTTCGCCGACAGAACTATCACATCAAGACAGTCTTCGATTAGGCCTTGATGTTCAGTTCCCAGGCCAGATACATCGCTCGGTACGTTTGTCTTGGCTGGATACTTATGTTGGTCTCTTATCTTATCTATTTTTCCAGAGTTTCCATATGCGTTTCGCATGTGCAAGCTGACATAGCGGTGGCCATCGACAGACAAGAGCACTTCCTGTTGTCTGGCCTTTCTCGGAGAGGACGACGGTTCAAGACGGTGGCTCGTGGTGCCCTACATTCCATTCGTATAGGAGCACAGCAACTCTTCTTCAACCTAACTTGTGGTCGAAAGACAGATGGATCGGTTCCATACCAGAGAGGGGCCCGGCCACCTAGCCCGATATCAGCTCGACCTAACCTAAGTGGTGCTCGATAGAGCACTTCGTCAGCACGGCCCAGTCATCGCGGCACATCGTCGACCTGAGGAGGTGACGTACCAGGTACATCCGCTGGACCGTCTCGGCTTCGTCGTTCCTCGTCAATGCATACTGCTCAACGCAGAGATCTACATATTGAGGGCCCATCGAGACATTGCACTCCGATTCAGATGACTCCGATGATGAGGACGACATCCGTCAAGACGAGGAAGATGCGAGTAGGGCGTTGGCAAAGCGGCTTGCGGCAGACAAAGATTGGGACCAAGCTCATATTGAGCAGGCGGCCCAGGGACAGGGACACTCAATTCGTTGGGGGTCTACGCAGCTGAGCTAGGGGGAGCCCGCCCACGACCACATGTATCAACACAACGATCGTGAGTACTACGCTCCGCAGGGAGGTGAGGCCAATTGGGTGGCACAACAGCGGGACAACGAGGACTGGGTCTCAAGCATGTTAGGGATGCACAACCCTCATGCGCATCAGTACTACCAACCGGATGAGTTAGCGCCGAGCGAGCTCGAAGATCACCCTCCACCGACACAGCCATCTCAGGATCATGCAGGTACTGAGCGGCATGGTCCTTCTACCGCGGCTGGGCGGCGATCACATGTCCCACCTGATCCGTACTCACCATTGCCTTTTCAGAGAGATAGGCATGGGCATAAGAGGGGTCGTCCGAACCCATAGCGAACATGTACTAATGCTTTTATTTTTCAATGTGTTACATTCAAAATTTAGTAAATGCATTATTTTCTAGATTAAATTGTGCTCGATCGTTTTGAGATATGTAACTGCAGTTAATTAATTTGGCCAGTGCCTTTACCACAACCCCTCTCACCCCCCGCGGCTTGGGTTCGAATTCTAAGACTATATATATATATATAAGAAATCTAGTAATTTATTGGATCCGTCTACTCTTAACTAATACAAATTCTACGAATAAATATTAATAAAAATTAAAAACTCAGAATTAAAATTACTAAATTTCTTTTATATATATATATATACACACACACACACATATACATACATACATACACATACACATATACATACATATATATATATATATATACATATATATATATATATATATACACATATACATATATACATGTACACATATACATATATATACACACATATACATATACATATATGTGTATATATGGATATGTATATGTATATGGATATGTATATGTATATGGATATGTATATGGATATGTATATGTATATGTATAGTCAAACAATATTAAATAGTCTAGTGCAATTACAATAGCCAAAGCCTCCTAGTCTGGTTGGTTCCTACCCCCGTTCCCACATCATTGGCTTGGGTTCGAATCCCAACTCCCGCAATTAAAACCATTTTTTCCCTTCTTGTCCAACTAAAGACTCTAGCCTAACTGGTTCGCACCCCCGCTCCACACGTCGTTGGCCCGGGTTCGAATCCCCGCTCCCGCAATTTTTTGTGTTAAAACAGTGGTCGATGGGTCGTGGTTGTTCGCTGCCCTCGACAAGGGCCTTCTTGAGCTCTCAGTGCTCGATAGGCTGGCGTGGTGGCCCAGTTTTATAAAATTCTGTAAGTGTGGGTCATTTTTGTAATTGTTTTTTAAATCTGGATTATTTATAAAAAAAAACTCCATACATAACACATTAGAACCATACATACAGAGACAAAAGCAGGATGCCAAGGACCATACACACAAAGAAACATAATTACCACGTACCACACAGTGGTGATATTTCTTCTTCATAGTAAGTGATGCCTTTACACAACATTCATAAAAAAACAATACAAGAGATGGCCTAAACAACCTTATATATTGTTTTATAACATATATACCCTAGAATGGCCTAAACAGCATTCATCATCTGACAATAAAACCCATATAACATAACCACGCAGATAACCATCACAACCAATTCGAACATCAGAAATGCAGCATAGATCCTCCAAGCTGTAAGGTCTTGCTCTGGTCTTGCATGAGCTTGTTATTCATCTCCCGCCATAGGCTTCTCCTCCTGCATACATGCAATTTATATGTCACTTCTCCATGTAAATGAAGTGCCAATGAAACTATTAAGAAACACTTGTTATTTTGGTCCTCATCAAGCTACTCGTCATATCCAATTTGAAGTGGCATTTGCCAATTTGTAAGCTGCCTCACATTGCAGTGCAAACTGATCATAATGTCTGTGTATTTGGTGATAAAAAAGCCTAAATTTAGAGCTGTTTGCTTGCAAGGGCAACACATCACAATTTTGTTTGCTTGCAAGGGCAACACATCACAATTTATCTTACAGAAGTTCTAGTTTAAAATGACCCTAATTGGCTGATTACCATTGGTCGTCGTGCTCCCTGTTTGACTGCAATTTGATTAATTTGAGTGCGACATGCATGAGTTTTAATCTTGTTCTAACCAATTCTCCCAATTTGGCCAAATCCCTATTCCTTTGACAAACCTTAACCGACTCCCCAAAAATCACAGCAAAGATACAAATGTGACATTTAGTTCATGAATTTTACTTGGTATCTTGATTACATGTAATAGAAATAAGTTATCTACTGTTTAGTTAGATATCTCTACAATCAAATACATTCTACTTCAATGTATTCTAATAACACCTCACATCATTCCATTCATCATCTGAACCAAACATATTTTGTATTTGATGATTTCACCCCAACTCTGTTATATTCTAAAACTCGTTACAATTATGATTTTAAACCAAAATACCACATAAGTTCTAATTGGACACGGACAATTCAAGATTAGAGCAACTCACCTTTGAATTTTTCTCCTGAGGATGACTCACTCGATATAGTAGTCTTCACTCCATCCGGTCGCGTAAGGAAATCTTGAAGATGTCTCCACCACACCGGAGTTCTTTGTCGTCCGTGGCCGTCCGATTCGAGTTGTGCCGCCCTCCCATTCGGGATGACGAAATTGGGCAGTGGTAAAAAGGTAATTTTTACTTTTCCGTCCCTAAACTAACGGCAGGTAGAGTGTAACTTTTAATAAGGGTATGATTAGGGAAATTACATGCTCCATAGGGGTATATATGATATATTTTTCTTTTTGCGGAGGCAACAATGATATATTTCAACTTTGGAGGGGTGTATGTGAAATTCCACCAATATATTTATAGTTTCTAAAAATAGGATTTAGATCATATTTTTGTCCACTATATTTATTTTTATAAAAAATACTATTTTAATGATATTATTGGTTATAATTTACTTATATTGGACTCATATTATTATATGTTACATTATGAAACTAAGTAAATCAGACTTCACCCTTTGTGTTAATACATTGTACGCTAAGTTTTAAGTTTAGATGAATTATTTAAAAAGAAATTATTTCTAAGTAGATCAACACATATGTAACCATAATGTAATTCTTTAGAAACTAAGAGTGATCCCTTCAATATATAAATTTTTTATTGACCACAGCCTCTCACGACCATGCGAACACTCTGTTTCCTCACATCCCACTTGAGCTTTCTTAAAGGAGGGACGGAGAAAACCGTAAATAAGGATTCAAGAGTGATGAAATGGTGATGATCATAATAAATTTGGACCATCCAATTAAATTTTAACAGCCCAAATTTGGACATAATAAATAAATAAATAAACCCCTCTTATTTTCCATAATGTTTGCTATAGATCACCTATTATTGATCGTTAAGTCTGGACACATATACCTCAAAGATCGATTCAAGATCATCAATAATGTGTCATCAGTACTATATTTCACTTACAAGTTGATAAATAGTGTAGTCGGAGAATAAAAACTAACCAATTGAATGCATCGGGAGTTGTCACTGAACACTTGTGGTGTTGTTTGTTTTAAAAAAAAATATTGAGCAGCATATATTGAATATTTTGGCAATAGGTCAATCGAATGTGTGTTGTATGTTCTCTTTTTTCTTCCTTTCTGCTTCAAATCTCCCTGGTCCCTACACTATGACCACTCATCAGGGCCGTTCGTGGCTTTCTGGCCATCACACAACTTTTTTTGTAGCGGTGCTCGTGAGACGTGAGTACAGGCAACGGGGGCCCAACAGATGGCGTCACCTGCAAGTAACGTCCGCAGTGGCCCTTCTAACCAGGGAATATTGATTGTATGTAATTGTAACTTCCTGTATAGCATGTCACTGATTTTTAGATTTTAATATGTTATTTGAATTTTTTTTTATGTGCACTGTTGTATGAATTTTTTATTGATCAACTCGATAAAATATCAAAATACTCATGTCAATTGTTCTTTAGTTGGAGTTAATCATGATTTTAAATAAATAGAAGGATTGCCATGCAAAATTTCAATTTTATGACATTAGGTTAAAAACATTGCGGTGGCATGTAAAAAAAAATCCAAAAGTCATTGATATATTGTATTAAATACCAAATTTCAATAATGAAGAATCAATTTTTCTATATGAGAAATAGAGGAGAGAGAAAATTAAAATATTAGAAAATTAAGCCACTTACAAGTGAGATCTTAATATTGGTGACAATCATTTTCAAAAGTTTTTTTTCAATGTATATCATTTAAATTTGGGAAAAGTTGGTATGCACCATTACAAAAGTTGAAAATTTTGGTATATACCATAAAATACTCTAGTGCCACAATGAAAATGGAAATATTTGTATTACCACTATGATCTTCCACTCAGCCAAAATGACTATTCTATCCTTTTTAAAAATACCCATTGCAACTAAGCTCTATCTCCCTCAGACTACTTATCCCGACCAACTGCCACTAGTTGACAGTTATCACTCGGGCTCCCTTGCGCCATCGCTGGCCGGCCAACCATTTTCTCCACCACCCCTACCATAGAAATAAGATCCTATGGTAAATAACCTATTGCAGATAATTTATTGTATGTTTTTTTAATCGTTTGGTTTTACAACATACAGTCTAAATTGAGTGAGTGAAAAATAAGACAACATAAAAAATATTAATTTATTATAAAAGAAGCAATAATTGTCATTATTATTTGATTAAATAGAAAGAAAAACATACAACAATTGTACAATAATTATATTATTATAGAAGATCTAATTCCCCCTACCATCCCCAACCAGGTTAGGACACTACTCACCCTCCACTCCTTTGGTGCACCATCGCTCGCCCTTCCCTTTCGTGGCATACACTGGAATAAGGAAGGGTCAGGAAAAAGTAGTGAGAAGTCAACAAAGATTGGAGATACAAGATTTTTGATCTCTCCCTCTTCCCAATCTCATGGATCATAAAGTCAAACTTGTGCCTTTTGACTTGAAAGACAAAAGATCCAAAATGTTGTTTCACTGGACACACTTGCTTCTTGTATCATCTTGGTGCCCTTGAGCAACACTAGCTAACCACATCATGAAAGAAGTTTTCAGATGCTTGTGTTCGAAGGGGACCAATTCCCCTAAAATAGGAAAACTACTATACAGAGAGTACTGCATATATTTTTACCCATCTGATTATTCAATGGACGGCCCACATCGAATATTTGAAATATCCCAAAAATTGTAAAGTGCATAATATTAATTTTTTATTAAACGATCAATCATAACCATTATTAGTCGATCCAACAAATAGAAATACACATCAGACCTATATAGTAATATTTCTATTTTAGAAGTGCTGGTTGCATGTTCAAAGGTGGTTTTATTACTCAACTTGTAACTGACCCTTAAGCATTAACCTACAATGCTCCAGATATAAATGGCTGTAAAACACAAAAATTAGAATTACTTGGTAATAGGATACTGTTGTTCTATAATCACTTGTCTTTGAACTTTTGACATGTATGCTATTCTGTTGGTCTTTGGACAATAGGCAGTTTTAGGAGTTGTTCGGTTTGACTGCTCACACTCACGAGATATGTCTCAAGTTATCTTAAATTTACTCTTAGTTTTCAAATTATCATGATTTGAAACGTCTTATTTTTTCTTTAAAATTTTTTAGAACATCTTTGTACTATTTTTAAATAGTCTCGTGAGGCATGTTTTGGGTGAGGCTCATAATTTTTGCACTTCACGTGAGACATGTTTTAAAAAATTCTTCAAACAAGATTAAAATATGAGGTTTTAAAATACTACCGTAGATTTTATGAGACACACACTAAACCAGAAAATCTCTGTGAGACTTCCGATCAAACATATCATTAATCCCGAGTGTTCACGGTATTCAGTGGGGAATGGTTTTTTTTTTTTTTACATTCCTCACAATTAGGTGACACATTTCTCTAAAAAGTCAATTTTAGATTAGCTACTACTTCTCAAACCCTACTAGACCGACAGGGGTCTCTTTGAGCTAGCTGCTGCAACTCCAAAAAGTCAATTTTGGAGTTTATACATGAGAAACTTAAAAGGCTGATTTCTTAAATAAATTTGAGAAGTTGTTTGGTAAAATATTTGAATTATAGACTTATATATAAGAGGGTGTTCGATAATAAATAAGGCTGAGAAGTCATAAAAACCACTTTATCTTGACTTCAACTTCTCTTTAGTGAAGAGATTAAATGTCAAAGAAAAATCTTTATGAGAAACCACCTATTTAGTTCTGACTCCAATTTTTCTTGGCCAAAAACTAAAAGTGAAGTTTGGCCAACAAACCCTAAAACCCTTTTTTACTATCTCCTCAATAAGCCTGGCCAGTGTGCTTGGCCACCGATCGGTAGGCCGGCTATGGCACTCTTCTCCATCTACGGACGAAGAGGTCTATGACATGGAGATCCAACCATCAGTTATGTGAACTGTGAAGGTGGGGTTATCTAATTTGTTTGTAGAATTTGATGAACTATTGTTGGTGCTCTTTTCACTTTTTTTCTTTTTAATTTTGAAGGATATAACAATCCAACTACAACTAGACCTCCATAATTTGGTCCATCCCGTCCGACTTGCCTAAGCTTGAGTGGGCTTGGGGCGGCCTAGCCCAAGATTAGGGCTCCTACCCTTGATTCGAGAACCCCAAAATTTAAAAAACCCAATCTAAACTCAATTTGGCCTAAATTTTTGAACATGACTTGATTAAACTTGCCTTCTCTGAACCTAACTGGCCGACATGTAAATTGGACTAGTCTAGTCCAAATTTGAGCCAGCTCGAAGGATCTCAGTTTTTTGGCTAACCTATCAAAACCCGGCCCATTTGTTTAAACAAATGACACAACATTGATCTATTGTTTGTTTGAGTAGATTAGGAGTGTGCACACTATCGCACTAAGACTCCATTTGGGATTACATGTGATGAGACATGATAATTATAAAAGATATTTATTATATTTAATAAGATATTATTATTACATAAACAATTAACACATAATCATATCTAAAAATAGTAAGTAGAACAAGTTTTTGAATGTTATGTGAATGTGTGATGCCAATGATAGACCAAACAAGCAACCTATGCTTGTTAAATAAATAAAAAAAAAACCTTACATTGCTGTTTAGAATCTCCAATGTGGTCCTCTTATAAACTTTCCATCCTCATTCACTTCACATGAGAAAGAAGGATGGACCAGACAGTGAGGCACACAAAAGATTTTTGCCTCACAATTATACTAATGGGGAACAATTTTCTTGTGAACTTTCTCCCATGGAGATGATAGAAAATATAAATCCAATTATCCGATTTAAAATGAATGAATAGATTGATGCAATATATCACAGGCGGCCTTTGTTTACGGATAGTTTGACCAATCTAAATTATGCGCCTTTGCAAGTGGACGATGAGGACCTAAATCTTTCTATTTAAGTTTTACAAATAATCAAAGGTGAAAAGGTTCAAAACTTTGTTTGCCATTATTTGTGCATTCTAGTCCATCTGAATACTCTCTTTATTATAAAATATATGATATATTTTTTATCATACACATAAATTAAGAAAATTCTGAGTTAAAGAGAAAATAATAGAAAATGGATAAACTACCATCACTCATAAAATAACTTGGAAAAGAAAGAGTGTTAGTTTGAGAGATTAATCATAACTAATATAGAAAGTAGGGAAATAAATAAGAATAAAATAAAAAAAACAACAAAATTTTCATGTCTACCTTATATTGTGCAACAAGATTAAAGAAATTTATGTCTTATATTGTGCAATTGAGAAAATACCAAATCTTTCACACGATTATTTGATAATTGCTCTCATCAATAGTATTTTCAGAAAATAAAATGTCCTCCTCCCCAAAAAAGTTGTACTAGTCTAAAGATAGCCCTGCGAGTTTTTTGTGATTTTTTTCTCCCCACAAGTATGTAACGATTTTAAAAACCCCTTTTGAAGTATTTCATTATTTTGATTATAGACATTAAAAATTATAAATAATAGTCAATGACATATGATCTCATATGCCATTCACTAATACATTTTAGGAGAAATTTCATAACTCCCTTATCACTACAGTTTTCACAGACCTCGTCACAAATTTTTTTTTGGAAATATTGCCTCGAGTAACTAACTATTTTTCTTGTTTGATGAATACACCTATTGTTACTTTTCTGTTACATTTAACAATATAAATCTTTTTTAAAAAAATATCAAAACTACCCTTACTGACCGGCAACACCTACATGTCAATCGGTGCGTGTATTGTTTTACCATTTACCCTTCTTCCTATCTTCCCTCTTTCCCTCTCTCACCTCCATTATCTCACTCTTCCATGTCCCCTCCATTAAACGTCCAGGAAAGGCATGCGGTCAGTGGAACAATAATGTTCCAAACTATATTTTGATGTACTGTTGGATTAGATTTCGGTTCTTAGTTTTCAAGTTGGAGTTAAAAATAACTCAGTAGAATAGAACAATTTTGGTTTAGTGACTTCTCTCAGACTAAAATAAGGTAGAAGCTATTTTTATATTAGAAACTTGAACTTGAGTTTGAGGTGTTTCAGCAACTCCAACTTTCAATTTGCAACATATTCATAGAGTTAGAACCAATTTCATAGTTTTGTCATTGGTTAAATTAATATTACATTATATTTATAAGGTATAAACTAGTGTCATTTGAAGCATTAAAGTAGAGGTGTCGAAACTTTTACCAAACATTTTTAAAACACCAACTTCTAATCTATTTGGAGTTGCAAGTCAGGGCTAAAACCTAACCAAATAAGACATTAGCTACTAAACTTGATTAATTATATCACATTTGAACTTGGTGGGATGGGGTGGGGGTGGGGGGTTGAACCATTGGAGGACCAAAGTGTAGAGGAATTGATCAGGACGAGTCGCCAGTGTCATACATATAGACTTGAGCTGAGCATATTTCGGGATACAATTAGGGATACAAGAGGACTTGTACACATATACAAATATGAATATATGTGGAAATTTACTCTAATATGCCCCCACAATCTGATGTGTCACTGCCTAGCATTGGATTACCTCGATGAAAAGTGAAGCGTCTGATAAGAAGATTCTTGGTGAGAACATTAACTAGTTGAGATGCGGTTGCACATAAAGAACCAAGAGATCTCCTGAGACAAGCAATTCACGTACGAAATGCTAATCCACAAGGATGTGCTTCTACAATCATGATTGACTGTGTTTGCTGCCAACTATGTGGCGGAGATGTTGTCACAACATACAATGATTAGACGAGGGAGAACGAGGCTAATATCCCATGCAATTTATTGTATCCAAATCATCTCAACAATAGTAGCTGCATGTGCATGTGCATGGTACTCAACTTCAATAGAGCTTTGAGACATTGTAGGCTATTTCTCAGAGCACCAAGAGATGAGATTGGGCCCTAAAGAAACAGCATAGTATGTAGTAGATCGACAACTGTTAGGACATCTAGCCCAGTTAGCATCAGTATATACAGTAAGCTAGGTGTCGATCGAGGCTGTGAGTCAAAGTGGCAATGAGGTCATCCCACAAAGATAGCATAAAATATGCTTAGCAACCTGTAAGTGAGTGGTCATGGGACTATGCATAAATTAAGAGACAAGCTTAACAACAAAAGCAATATCCGATCTTGTAATAGTAATGTACTGTAAAGCACCAACCATACTAAGAAACTCAGTAGGATCCACTAAAGGGTCACCATCCTTAAGAGTCAATTGATTTCGGAAGCAACAGGAGGTTTGACAGGTTTGGACCTATGGAGATCAAATCGGTGGAGCACATCAGTGATGTATTTTTGTTGAAAGAAGTGAATCTCAGATTGTGTCCATACTACCTAAATTCTTAGAAAGTAATGCAGCAGATCAAGATCTTTCATGCAAAGAGCCTCCAAATAAAGTCAGCAATAAGGGAAGATGAGCTACTTCTAAGAATGATGTCATCTACATAGAGAAGAAGAATGAGTATGTTTGAACCATGGCAATAGGTGAACATCGAGGTATTAACTTGACTTCAATGAAATTGACAGGCTGAGAGAAAAGAGCCGAAACATTGAAACCATGCCCGTGGTACTTGCTTTAGATGATAAAGATCAAATCGGTGGAGCATATCAGTGATGTATTTTTGTTGAAAGAGGTGAATCTCATATTGTATCCATACTACCTAAATTCTTAGAAAGTAATGGAGCAGACCAAGATCTTTCATGGCAAACTGAGCAAAGAGTCTCCAGATAGAGTCGGCAATAAGGGAAGATGAGCTACTTTTGAGAATGATGTCATCTACATAGAGAAGAAGAATGAGTATGTCTGAACCATGGCAATAGGTGAACATCGAGGTATTAACTTGACTTCAATGAAATTGACAAGCTGAGAGAAAAGAGCTGAAACATTGAAACCATGGCCGTGGTACTTGCTTTAGACAATAAATGAACTTGTGTAAGTGACAAAAAAAATGTGAAAATAATGGGTGTTTAAAACCTATTGTTGTCGCATATACACTTCCTCCTGAAGATAACCACGAAGAAAGGCATTTTTTTTGACATCCAACTGTTGAATGTCCCAACCACGATTGAGGGCAACAGAAAGAACAAGACAAATGGTAGTGGGTTTAACAATAGAGCTGAATGTCTCATGATAGTCTATGCCTTCTTGCTGAGAGAACCCTTGAGCCACCAGGTGAGCCTTATGACACTCAAGTGAGCCATTGGCATTATATTTGATCTTATATGTTTAAGCATTGCCAACGTAATTTTTATTTCAAGAGGAGGAACCAAAGTACATGTGTTATTTTGAATAAGAGCATTGAATTCATCAGTCATGGCATAACACCAATGAGAATCTTAGGAAGCTTGAGCGTAGCATGTTAGTTTCTATTCAGTTAGGGTAGATGCCTAGAGGTTGAGTTTGTGTCTAAGCTTGCGAATGCCTACTTTAAGTCGAGTGAGCATAGGATGAGTGTCGGATGTTGGGCCTCGAGCGGGAGGAACTGAAGCAGTTGGTTGAGCTGACAACACTGTAGTGGTGACAGGTGGAGGATGTTGCATCTAGGCCTTAATGCCTAACCCTAATTTTGATGATTAATGAAAACAGAGTGTTTAGGACTAACTGTGCTTTTTGAGATTGATTAATACAGGGCTCCGTTGGGAAGATTGTCGAGATGAACAAAACAAACCCAACGCAAAAGACGTAAAAGCACAAGTCGCAAAAATGAAGACAAGTCGCAAATGTGAAGATGCAAAGACCTAAGGTATTATGAGTTTTATTTTTACCGATCTAGGTGTTTGGAGATGATCGGTTAGGGAAATTATTTTTTAGTTTTAACCGTACTATAAAGAGGGGTGGCGAAAGTCCTCTCTTTATCTCCAACATAAACCGAGAAACTTAGGTCATTGCATTGCATCTTTTTGGTTGGATTTGGTTTGAACTTAATTTGAAAAATCTAGTTTTTCAGTTCAGTTTTTGATAGCAGAAGAGTATTTGTAATTTTCAGAAAGATCTAGGCAGATCTAGTTTTTTCTTCTGTTGACAAAAATGTAGCCCTTGAAATTATCTTTCAAACGAGCTATTAAACACCTCTTTTGGATTTCTGGATTTAAAGTTATCTCTGTTTTTGTTCAGGATGACTGTCAGTTTGCTGAACTAACTGTCAGTTTGCTGAACTGACTGTCAGTTTGAATGTCAGTTTGTTTAAACTGACAATTGTCCAGAGAGGGTGTATTTTTGGGCTCAAAATTTTTGTACTAAACTGACTGTCAATTTGTCCATATTGACTGTCAGTTGGGGTTTCGACCACAGTGCTTTTAACTGAGTTTCTATTTGTTTTTGGTCGAGTTAGTGGTCGAACTGACTGTCAGTTTGCATAACTGACTGTCAGTTGCGGGTTTCAGCTTTCCATAAACGACCACGAACGGCTAGCAAAGTTTCTTCCGTAAATTTTGTCGGCCGTTGTGCACTAAACTGACTGTCAGTTAGGCAAATTGACTGTCAGTTTGGGTTGCTGATTTTCAGCCCTAGCTCCAACAGTTCATTTGATTCTTGAGGCTATAAAAAGGGGCTTTGGGCATAAGTTTTAGACAACAACCAGTAGCATTTCTCATACACTCTTGAGCTTTAGTTTTCCACTTAAAATCTTGATCTTTTGATCAAGTCGAGTGTTTTTCGATCCACCGAGCACTTCAGTTATTTTGCATTTGCATTCACTTAGCTTCTCGGTGCGTGTTTGGAGGTCTAGAGAAGACCTCGCTGCCTGTTACTCTTGGTGAGCGCCCTCACTTAGACGGTTCGGAGGCGTGGCCGTTGACCTCTCCAGAACGGAGATTGTTGGAGAGGCTCGACAAGTTTGTACAAGGCATCGGTGCTCGCCTTTCCGGAGTGGAAAAGGAGCAACCACTAGTGATAATATCCTTTGTGGATATTGAGGCAAAACTCAAGTGATTTGAGTGCTTCAACGAGAATTAGTGGAGACTGGGCGAGTCTCCGATACCTCGGTAAAAACAACTGTGTTCGTTCTCTATTCTTTCTCTTTAAATATATTAAATTGCATTTGGTTCTTCTTGGTATAAAAACTTGTTTTTATTTGAAGTTTTTAAAGCCTCATATTCACCCTCCCTCTAGTCGGCATCTTTGATCCAACAGAGGATTGGTGGGAGGAGGCTGGGTGAAGGAGATTTAGAAGAGTCCAAATGTGGAAAGTGAGAATTAGTGGGCATAGCGGTTGAAGGAATGGAAGGTGTTGAGGGACTAGTGTAGTGGAAGGACTGGATGGAGTAGACTCAGAAGAGCTGGAAGAAGAGGAAGCCAGGGAAGACTCATTGGAAGGTAAGTGAGGAGGAGTAGTAAGTGGAGAAAAAGAACGTAGAGGAAGAGGTACAATGAGAAATATGGGTGTGTCAAAGCTAGAGGATGGAGTAGGTTGTAGAGCCTTATAAGGAAATGCTCCTTCATCAAAGACAACATGATGACTGGTGTAGACTTTTCTGGTGAAAGGATCAAGAAATAGCTCCAATGATTTATAGCATAGCCAATGAATACACAATGAATGGAGCATGGGGCGAGGTTATGGACTGCAATAGGAGTGATATTTGGGAAGCAAGAGTAGTCGAAACACATGCGGGGATCCATAGTCTAGTGGACAATTGATGATCCGGGAGGATCTTCAAGTCCTGATCGCATACGGCTTCACGACCTTAACCGTGTTGGAAAGGCTTCGTGACCATGGATGGGTCTGCGACCATGGATTGGTTCGCGACCATGAAAAAGAATTCGTTCTCTGTTCGGAATTGTAATCCGATCCGAATATATATAACTAAGATTATCTGTTTAGGAATAGTTAGTTAGTTATATGAGTCTAATACGTTTAGGTTATTGAGTCTGATACGTACTCATACGATTGGACTATAAATACCTTCTAATAGGACTAGTTTAGATCACCAAAAAGCCATAGAACTTATTTAAGTTTTAGACACTTATAGTTCCTTCGACGTAGGCAAGTGTGCCTAACGTTCGACGTGTAAAGCCCTCTTTGAAATAAAGAGTTGTGCAATTATTTTGGGTTTCGGTATTTCCGAATAAGATCCCGTTATTCCGCATATTAGAATCTGGGCGAGCCTAGTGCAAAACTCCAGGCGATCAAGTTAGTATCAGAGCAACTTTCCTATCCTGTGGATGGTGAAGACTCGCCAGGGTTATAAAACTTCCGGTGAACTCCAGGCGATCAATTGACGGTTCCTACAGCCGCGTCTTCGACAATGTCTGACGATACCTCCATTCAAGCTAACCTAGCCGAACAAGTGGCTAAACTCTCCACCGACATGAAAACCGTGCTTGCTTGGATTAAGCAGCAGGCCATGATTGTACCTCTGAAGTAGGGAAGGTTATGGGTGAGAAGACTGGTGAAGACTTGCGCAGGACAGACGAAAATGAAGACGAAGGCGACCACAAAACCGACGACCTCGCCAACACCTCCTTAGCTATCGGATCTTTTAAGGTCGACACTAAGATTGATATACCCATATATGATGGGGTGAGCGATGCCGAGAAACTGGATTCTTGGATCGACCAGCTTGAGATCTACTTTGACCTGAAAGGGTTCAGTAGCGCTCAAAAGGTGAAGTTCGCACCTTTGAAGATGAAGGACCATGCCAAGACTTGGTGGAAGGCCCTTATCGCTAGTAGTGAAGCTGACGACCTTGCATGGGGTCAATTCAAACGACTTCTACGACAAGAATTCTATCCAATGGGTTACCTTGAGGAGAGATGGGAGCATTGGCACAGATTGTACCAACGGCGCGACCAGACCGTCCAAGACTATATGACAGAGTTTCGGCGACAAGCAATGGTCATCGGCATCTCACTGTCCGATCCTCAGGTATTTCGGAAGTACACATCTGGACTTCAGAAATCGATCAGTACTGAGCTAAGTCTGTTCGGTGTCCAAGACATCGTGACCGCGAGTACAACTGCTATGGCGATCGAGAAGAAGAACAAATCTCGCAACGACAAAAGCACGAAGGAAAATGTGACCTCGACAAAGAAAAAGCCGAGTCCGAATAACAACGCTTCAAAATCGGGCATGGGTGCCTTTTGTGAACATTGTCAAGTCGCGGGACATACCAAGAACAAATGCTACAAGTTTCATCCTGAACTTCGACCAAAGAAAAACGGACCAGGGAAAAGAACATCCATGGCTACTACGACTTCATCCGACGAAGAAGTTGTCCGAGTGAATTCGGTTAATGAGGCGGATACGACCTTGTCTCTGATGACAATGCCGAAGGAGAAGGGTTCGGATCCACCGAACGACCATCACCCAACGGAGGACTTGTTCACCATCAACATCCAGGTGAAGCACGAAGTGGTCGCAGCGATATTAGATCCCGGAAGTCAGAAGAATCTGATCTCCGCTAGACTGGTTCGTCGACTTGGTTTGAAGATGACCACACACCCACGACCATATCCGCTAGGTTGGTTTACATCCGACGTGAACCAACAGATTACGAGTCTGTGTGTGTTGAAGTTTGTGATCTCTGCACGATATATTGATGAGGTGCAATATGATGTTGTCCCTATTGATATCTGTCAGGTGACCTTTGGGAGTCCGTATCTGTATGATCGAGACGCTCACTTCCATCGGCGAGCGCAAGAGTACGACCTCACCAAAGACGGAGTTAAGTTCGTAATCAGTAGAGACATCCACGTCAACACTTCGAACTTGATTACCACAAATCAAGCCAAACGAATTGTTAATGCATGTCACAAGTATGTGCTTGTCATGATTCGACCCATTAGTCAAAGTGAGGGTACTCGACCAGCATTGTCGTTGGTGTGCCGAGAGGATTCTAGTCGTTTGTCGAGACTGCTGGAGAAATACAGTGATCTGTTCGAGACTACCCAGGGTCATCCACCGAAACGTCCAGTCGAACACGAAATTCAACTTGTGTCCGATGCGACACTGCCCAAATCTGAGTATGTATCGCAACTCAGTATTGGAGAATGAAGAGATCAAGAGACAACTTGGTGAGTTGCTAAACGATGGTATCATTTAACCGAGTAGTTCACCTTGTGGATCTCCTGTGGTGTTAGTGCCAAAGAAAGATGGGACTTGGCTTATGTGCATCGACTACCGAGCACTGAACAAGATAACCATCAAGAACCGGTACCCCCTTCCTCGTATTGACGACCTGCTAGACCAATTGAAGCATGCCGTTGTCTTCTCCAAATTGGATCTTAAGTCAGGATATCATCAAGTCAGCATCCGAGAGGAGGATACGTGGAAGACCGCGTTCAAAACACGACAAGGTCTGTTCGAATGGCTGGTCATACTGTTTGGTCTCTGCAACGCCCCGGCAACTTTCATGCGTCTTATGAATGACGTATTGAGACAGTTCATCGACGACTTTGTGATTGTTTACCTCGATAACATACTAGTCTATAGTCGTTTGTGGGATGAGCACCTTATTCATGTCGAAAAGGTGTTCGAACAGCTTCGGCAACATCAACTTCGCCTCAACCGTAAGAAGTGCGAGTTCGGCCAACAAACTCTACTTTACCTCGGATTCATGGTCGGCAACAGTACGTTGCAAATCGACCCGGATAAGGTAAAAGTGATTCACGAGTGGCCGCGACCGTGAACAGTTACGGACGTGTGCAGTTTTGTGGGAGCATGCCAATATCTTCGGAAGTTCATTCGACACTTCTCGATTATGGCTTCTCCATTGCATGCATTAACCAGGATCGATCAGAAGTTCGAGTGGACAGGGAAACATGAGAACACGTTTCTCTTGCTGAAAAAGAAGATCAGCGAGGCGCCTGTGTTAGCTTTGCCGAATCTCCAGAAACTATTTGAGGTAGAAACCGATGCCTCAGGTTATGCGATGGGCGCAGTGCTCATGCAAGAAGGTCGACCAGTGGCAAATCACTCCGAGTTATTCCAGGGAGCTCAGAAGAACTACCCGACTTATGGAAAAGAGTTGTGTGTACTGCATCAGGCTGTGAAACATTGGCGGTGTAGACTGTTGTCCACACTGACCATCAACCGTTGCAATATTTGCAAACTCAGTCCAAGTTACAGCAAGCTCGGCACATGAAGTGGATGTCGTATCTGCAGTAGTTTAATCTGGTGATTAAGTACAAGAAAGGCGTACACAACAAATTGGCGGACATGTTGTCACGACCACCAGTTACGACCCTCTGTTTATCAGCGTTCATGCAGATCGAGTCCTCATGTCATGATGACTATGCCAATATATACAGTGAAGATCCTGATTTTCAAACAGCACTGATTGAGCTCAAAACAGGGAAACCTACAGAGTTCGTTTGGCGAGAAGGACTCTTGTACAATGGCAATTTACTTTGCATACCTCGTAGAGCACCTTGAATTCAATGGATGCGAGAAGCGCACACATCGAAGGTAGCTGGTCACTTTGGGGTTACAAAGACGTTGCAAAATCTTCACCGACATGTGTTCTAGCCGCGTATACAGCAAGATGTGGCTAGTTTTATTCGAGGCTGTGGTCTCTGCAGCATCTCGAAACCGGCAAACCGAAAATTAGGTTTGTACACTCCTTTGCCAGTTCCATCGCGACTATGGGAAAGCATATCCATGGATTTCTTGGGAGGATTGCCTAAGACCCGACGTGGCAACGACTATCTATTCGTGGTCGTTGATCGGTTCTCTAAAATGATTATTCTTATACCTTGTCGAAAGACTATCACGGGAGAAGAAGCAGCTCGGGTATTCTTTCAGCACGTTTGGACGCACGTCGGACTGCCGACTTCTATTGTGTCTGATCGCGATACCCGGTTCCTTAGTCACTTTTGGTGATCGCTCTGGATGATGATGGACACCAAGCTAAAGAGGAGTACTGCTTTTCATCCGCAAACTGATGGTCAAACCGAGGTGGTAAATCGCATAGTCGTTCATCTTTTGAGAGGATATAACTCGAAGTACCCGAAGACCTGGGATGAAAGCATACCGTACCTGCAGTTTGCTTTTAATCGAGCAGTGCATGGTTCGACTGGAAAGTCGTCGTTTGAGGTCTGTTTAAGATTTCTACCATAGAGTCCATTCGACATGGAGTTTGTGATCCCTACCCCAGCACAGAACAGCAAGGAAGGAAACATCTGATCAGGATCGAGCACAAAAGTTCCTAGAAGGTATTCAGCGACTCCATCGTGAGGTTGAATAGAATTTGCTGAAAGCTCAACTCAAGTACAAGGTGCGACATGATCGGTACCGAGTTGATGCGCAATTTCAAGAAGGTGATATGATATGATTACATTTGAGTAAGGAGAGACTTAAAGGTGAAGGTAAGAAACTCAAACCCATTTGTTATGATCCTTTTCGGATTTTGCAAAAAGTGGGTAATAATGCTTGTCAGCTCGAGTTACCTCCATACATGGATATTTACTCGGTTGTCAATGTTGAGCACCACAAACTCTTTGAGCCTTCAATGCTGGATGATGAGCCAGATACTATAGTACCATATGTTGAAGACTTGGTCTATCAACGAGACGAACCTCTACGTGAAGATGTGATTCTGGAGAAAAATGTGACTACCACCCGCAGTGGCACAAAGGAGACTTTTCAAATCGGTCAAAAAGATCAACGAGCACGTGCGGCAAAGTGGTACACCAGAGAACATGGACAAGCCCAATTTCCACATCTCTAGTTTGATCGAGAGGTCGCAACAGGGGTTGGCTCCTTCTCAACAAGGGAGTCATGATCCGGGAGGATCTTCAAGTCCTGATCACATACGGCTTCGCGACCTTAACCGTGTTCGGAAAGGTTTCGCGACCATGGATAGGTCCGCGACCATGGATTGGTTCGCGACCATGAAAAGGAATTTGTTCCCTGTTCGGAATTGTAATCCGATCCGAATATATATGACTAAGCTTATCTGTTTAGGAATAGTTAGTTAGTTATATGAGTCTAATATGTTTAGGTTATTGAGTCTGATACGTACTTATACGATTGGACTATAAATACCTTATAATAGAACTAGTTTAAATCACCGAAAAGTCATAGAACTTATTTAAGTTTTAGACACTTATAGTTCCTTCGACATAGGTAAGTGTGCCTAACGTTCGACGTGTAAAGCCCTCTTTGAAATAAAGAGTTGTGTAATTATTTTGGGTTTCGGTAATTCTGAATAAGATCTCGTTATTCTGCATATTAGAATCTGGGCGAGCTTAGTACGAAAACCAAGGCTAAATCTCAAACAGATTAATTGAAAAGGTGCTCAAAAGGAGATGTGTTGTAAAGAGTGGGTATGGAAGGCCGATTTATTGTATAAACTGTTGTTCTGGCAGCTTCAACCCAAAAAGGTAATGTCATGTCAGATTGTAAGAGTAGAATGCAAACAATGTCAATAATGTGATGGTGCTACATTGGGCTAGCCCATTTTATGGTGGTGTATGAGGACATGACATGCGAAAGAGAATTCCAGTTTTTGAAAGCATTGTTATCAAATTGACAACCCTCGTCATTTTGAAAACCTTGATTTTCTTAGAAAGATGATTTTGAACTACTTTTTCTAAAACAAAAAATTGCTCAAAAACATCACTCTTTGCATATAAAGGGAAAATCTAAGTGAATCTAGAAAAGTCATCAACAAAAATGATATAATACTTGTAGCCAATATGCGATAACACAGGAGATTGTCAGACATCAACATGAATGATGGCAAGAGGTTCAGAAGCATGATGTTCTACATAATCAAAAGGAAGGCGATGTGACTTGCCTAGATGACATGAAATACAGGTAAAGTGATATTGAGGGGTAGCAATAAGTTGATGCTTGCATAAAAATCCTATGACATGAGTGGAAGAATGGCATAGCCAACAATGCCCAAGCTCTCCAAAGCTGGTGCTACTCGCCATGGCACATTGCACTGGCAGTGGAATGGAGTAGAGACGACCTTTAGAAGGCGGGTGGACAAGAGTGCTCCTAGTTTGCTTGTCCTTGATGTGAATGGAGTCATCAAAAAAAGTAATAGCACAATGATTATCATGACAAATCTTTTTAATAGAAATAAGAGTGGATGCAAGGGAGAATGAATAGCATTTTCAATATGAGAGGTTTAGAAGGGGTTAGAAGAAATACAGTGCCAACAAATTTAACACGGACAATGGTGCCATTTTCAAACAAAATATCAGTGGAAACTGAGGGGGTTACAGGGTTTTGCAAGATACCTTCATTGTTAATTATGTGATCAATAACACCAGAGTCAAGGACAGTAGAATTGGAAGGAGTATCTGTCATGAGGAGAGCCTAAAAATACTTGGATAAAGTTTAAACAAGAAGTTGCGAACATTGGAGAGCAGTGTGGCCCACACAAAGAAGACCTAACATGTAATGTTTCCAAGTAATGAAGAGCCCTGCATGAGGTGAATTGGTGAATTTCATAACTGAGTTACCAGTAGCAAACAAGATAGCAACAGAAGTATGAGCATCATAAGAGTTGCTATTGTTGTTGGCGTAGTTTCCAGTCAGTGCACTACCCTTGCCACTGTCATTGCTTTGACCACCTCCATGACCACGATGTCTACCACATCTATGACCACGACTAGGGCCGCGGCCACTAGAAGAGAATGATGGTTTTGGCCTAGTGCTGAGTTACCTGCTATGCCTTCGATGATGGAGAATCATCATACATCTAGGTACAGCGCTCATGGTGAAGCAAAAGCAAGCGAATCCATCCACAATCAAAGGGCGTCGAGGAAGTAAAGAGTGAGATAAGAAAACTCTTGTATGCACGAGGCGGCCCCAAAAGAACATAGGTGATGAGATCCATCTCATTAAGGCCAGACCCAATCATTTGAAGTTGATCCCCCACTGCTAGAATTCACGAAGATAAGTCTCCATCCCCTAAGAGGTGAGGTGAAGACAATTGAGGTGTTGGCGGAGCACGATGACCTTTTCTTGTGAGACCTCTACAAAGCTCAATCAAAGGAAGGCCCACACATAATGGGTCGTCGGAAGGTCATAGATGTCAGTGAACAGCTCGAAGGAGATTGTAGCAGTGAACCAAGAGCGAACTGTCTGATATGTGCACATTCACGCATGGTAGTAAGGATCAGTAAGATGCGAAGGCTGCATAGCCCCATCCATATAGCCATAGAGAACATGTGATTGCAGCACAAGGATAAGAGAGCTCCACACAAAATAGTTTGTTGATCAAGTTTGATTGGAACAATGTTGGTGATGGTCGAAGCTGGAAACAACGAGATAGTTGATGTAGGTGGCAGAGGCAGTGCATAGGGAACAGATGTGACCGCTTGAACCAACACCATTGGTGTAGATGACGGCATGGACACCAACAGAGGGGTGTAGAAGACCGAGGAAGCATGATGATACATCTCGCTAGAAGCAAAAGATTAGAAAATTTATTTTCTTTTTGTTTTTATTTTTGCTTCTATGATTGCTCAATGGCAGCATGAAGAGGAGACGATGCTCGACATGTTGGGGAAGACATCCGCTACTTGTTGTGCTCAGGAGGCCAAGACAATGTCGAGGAGGTTCATTGGGGAACAACCATGTCTAGATAGAAAATCTCATCGGAGAGTAGAGCAACAAGCCAGCGTCATATAAGACAAAATCAGCAGCGTAGCAATCGGAGATGAGATTGACACTTGCTCAAACCAGCAATGATTTTGAAGATCTAGTCATGGTGGCGCACAAATTCAAGAACTACAGATTCAAAACTTAAAACACATGGAGGCTCCTCAACTCCTTAGCACACAATCCAAAAAACAAATGGTTGGCAGAAACAACAGAAGAACTCAACCATGAGACAAGCCTTAGGGCGGGGTGTCGTGGCTGTTAGGTCATGGAGTGTAGAACTAGGTTTTTTGATAGGAAAAGTGGTGACTAGAATTAGAGTAGGAAAAACTAGAGAATTTTGATAGGAAAAGTCATATCTAAGCTTTAATAACATATAAAAAAATTGATCAGAACCATCAACGAGGAGTCTCTAATCTCATAAATAAATCAGAGTATATTACGAAGATAAAAATCAGAAAATATATATATATACACACAAATAAGAATATACATGAAATATCCCCTAATACAAAGTGGCAGCAAATGTACGTGCAACTCATTGATTGCGCCTAGCTTTGAGTGCAGCCTATCCATCTTAAGGACAATCCACACTGGGTACACTCATTCATGACGCTGCTGCAGTATTCCCGCAGCAAGCTATGGTACTGCTCACTGTTCTAAGAACGGATCCGAGCAGCCGCTTAAATAGTCTCATCTCTTCTTATTTTTGATATAAACAACTACAACAAATAGCTTTAGTGTTTAATTCGACTGCTTCAACAACCCAAATAAACCCAAATGTATATCGAATTTTTTCGCTTTTGTTACTTTTGTCGTTTAAGCAAGCATTCTTAACATTATTTTGTTTAGTAGTCATTACTATTATCCATGAAAAATGGTTTACAATATTATGAATATATTTGTTAATTAATAAATATACAATTCACTTCCAATGCCATATAAGCATGCATTTATCAAATAAATACTAAAAAGTGGGATGACTGTTTGCTTATCACTTAATTCTTTGTAAAACATTGATACTATTACTTCTGTTCTTCGATAGTTGTGGGTTTTTAATTCCAAAAACCAAGACAATTATTACTCACTTCTTTTTTACTACTTGTCTTTTTTAGCTCTCTGTAGTTCTTTTAAAAAAAATCTAAAAATATTTAATGATAGGCCTGATCATTTTTTTAATTTCGTCTAGGTTTATAGAAATCTAGATTTTACTCCGACCCAGAAATGTCCTGCCCTACTCCGAGACAAAGGTGGGTGAATGTGGGTTTTAGATTGACCCATCTAACCCCACCCCGATTATGTAGAATTATATATTTCTTAATATATTAGTATAATTTATAAGATTAAATACGCCAATTTAATTAGTTTTGTCATATTTTATATTCAATTATTATTAGTATTATATAGTTTCATTAGTCAATATTTAGTCTTTATTTTTTAATAACACTTCCATAAAATTACCTATTAGAAAAATATTTTTTATTTTGAAAATTGTTTTATGTACCAAACACTAAAACCCATCCTACCTTTAATGGATTCTCGTTGACTAGTCAACCCAACCTATTCCACCCCGCCCGGATCTAGATTGGGTGGATGTGAATTATATAGTTTCATTCGTGTGATTAAATTGTATAAATTTTTTTTTGATTTATGCATTAATCTAGTTCAAATTAGATCTTGATTATATTAACAAAATTGAATCTTTAAATTATCTTCATATAGAGACTAAAATCGCATATATTTGATTTTTGAATTAAAAATTATTTATATTTTACTAAAATCACTTAAATTTTAATAAATATTTAATTTACACGTAGGTCCGTATGAAACAACTCTTCAGACATTTTTGTATTATAGTGATAGATATTTTGAATAATATTTTTACATGATATAGAATATACTAAAAATATTTTTTTTCAAACACGATAACACACAACTCAACAATCTGACATCATACATAAACAGAGAATATCCAGAATAGACTCTAGAACCCGGAATGGACCAAACTTGCTCAGACTTTGGACAAGCCAGTCCTCAGGCCTACAAGCTAGTAAACAAGAGCTAGTATGAAATGGTGCATGGTTTATTTGTAGTTTTGTACCACCTGACTTTCCTCCCCAGACAAGAAAAGAGAGGCCCCACACTCTGACACAACCCCCCAGTCTGCCCCCTCCCCACACACACCAGACACCTTTTCCCACGCCAAAACTACTATACTAGTAATAGTACTAGCGTAGTATCTTCCAAGCACACAAGTTATTTTACTACTATTTACCAAAGTTCGAGCGCATGGTAAAAGTAAAAACTGCAGGAAACCGCAGATACTTGTACACTCTTATCATAAAATCCTAACTTTTAAAAAATACTGGTATATAATAAGAGATATTTTTGCTAGTTATTTTCCTTCACCCATTACTTTCAAACGAGCTGAAAAATTGATAGACAGAACTTAACAGGTGCTTAATTAGTCTAATTTATCTGTGGATCTGACTGCTGAGTCCCATTTTTCCACGCCAAAACTATACTTACTAATACTAGTAGTACCATGTCATCCAAGAACGAAAGTTATTTTATAAATAAAGAGAAATTTATGGCTGTGTCTTGTACATTGTTTCATATTTCATCATTTCCCCTACGAGACGATGAGGGCTAGGAAGACTCCTATCTTTGACAGTTGATTTGGCCCCACATACAAGATCCACCGTCATCATTAGTGTGAAAAAAATAATTATATTGATCTTTTTCAGTGTTGTTATGATGACCATAATTATTTACTACTGCCATGCTCTGTCATATTCTTAAAGATTGCAGCAACATATAAAAAAGAATGGAAGGTGTGTTATTTACATTCACATTAGAGTAATGATTATATAGTATTTTAAGAGTATAAGGCATATCTTTCCAAAAAAAACGAGAAATTATTTTGTTGTAGATACAAAGTTTTTTATTTTTAAAATAATAAATAGAAAAGAACATAAATATTACCTTATTATTATCTCTCCACTCTCAGCTCTCTCTCTTCTTTTCTTATGAACACCTACATTTTTTTTTGTTCTCATTGGTAATAATACTGATACAAATTGTTCATAAGTGAAATATATTTTTTGCAATAATTTAGGTTTTAGTGTAATTTTTCATAGATAAAATATGGTTGATTGCTATATAATGATTGGTTTAGGATTGTTCAGTTTATGACTTGTAACAATTCTATTTTAGTTAGTGTGTCTGAAATGTGTTTAAATAGTGTTCAGTTCATATTTTGAGTTTGACTCACTAGTATTTGACACATCTCACATTTACAAATACACTAATACTAGATATGTCTTATCTTAATGTCGACTTCAATTGTCATCGACTTTGTTGCTACTAAACCACACCGTTGTTTAACACCTCTATCGTGCTACTATTTAACGCCTTCTAGTCAACTATTGTCCAACGTCATCAAATATTGTTGTGCCAATAAATATATTCGTATAGATTTTTTATCTAATTTAAATTTTATAAATATATTAATTATCAAAATTAGAAAAATTTAACTGATATATTATAGAGAAAGTGACACTATTGTCAGACCGGGGGTACTATTGTTGTATGAGGGAATTTGTAAAATTTCTTGTTTCGAAGGGGGTTTAAATGAAAGAAAAGAAACACAAACACAAAAAAGAGCAAGTCTAAAAAGAAAAGGAACAAGAAAAGAAAGACGACTTCACTTGACTGCACTCCCCACTTCACTCTTTTCTCGGTAATGGCGGACGCTGCCGCGGCGAGCGAGGCGGAGGTGGTGTCGATCCCGGCGACGCCGCGCGGGGGGTTTTCGACTCCGGAGGAGGGCGGGCGGCGCGGCGCGGCGGTGGGGACGCCGGTGCGACGGTTGGTTGAGGGGCTGCGCGGGTACCTGGAGGAGGTGGGCCACCTGACGCGGCTGAACCCGCAGGATGCGTGGCTTCCCATCACTGAGAGCCGCCACGGAAACGCCCGCTACGCCGCCTTTCACTCCCTCAACGCCGGCCTCGGCTTCCAGGCCCTCCTCCTCCCCCTCGCCTTTCCCGCCCTCGGCTGGTCTCCTTCCTTCTTATTCTCGGCAAATCTTTCTCTTTTCTTGTTTTGTTCTTGTTTCTTCGTTCAGATTACTTCAGAGATGATTAGCCATTGGCTTTTAGATTTTTGCAGTTTGGTGTTCTTTTCCTTTTCCTGTTTTGTCCTTGTTTCTTGGTTCAGATTGCTTCAGAGATTACAGGGCTAGCTTGCCATTGGCTTTTAGATTCTCGCAGTTTGGTATTGTTCTTCTCTGCAAATCTTTTCCTGTTCTTGTTTCTTGACTCAGATTACTTCAGAGATTATAGAAGATTAAGCTTGCCGTTGGCTTTTAGATTCTTGCAGTCTGGTAATGTTCTTCTCTGCAAATCTTTTCTTTTTCTTGTTTCTTGGTTCATGCTTCTGCTGTGCTCTACACAACTTCTTTTCTTGTTTTGTTTCTTGTTTCTTGGTTCACCTACAGATATCATACAAGATTAGTCATTAGCTTTTAGGCTCTTGCTTGCAAATATTTTCCTTTTCTTGTTTAATTCTTGTTTTCTTGGTTCAGAGTATTAATCCAGAGATCACACTATTAAGCCATCGATTTTGATCATTATTTATTATTTTTACTATAATACATTAGTAAAAATTTATAAAATTAACATTATAGAAGTACTTTTTACGATGAATATAGTCTAATAATTTTTTTATAAACAATCTGAATATATAGAATATATTAGTGGTCCAATTAAGAAAGGTTTGACCTCTGCGACAATCTTTTTGACCGGAAGGACAAGATTAATCTAGCCATTGGCTTTTTAGGATCTGCTGTTTGGTGTTGCTCTGCTCCGCAAATCTTTTCCTCGTTTTTGTTCTTGGTTCTTGGTTCAGAGTACTTCAGAGATTATGCAAGATTAGCTAGCCGTTGGCTTGTAGGGTTTGTTTGATATTGGGGTGCGTTTGAGGTCTGTTTGATATAACTGTCCTTGGTTGTGTTTGGTATTGCGATGCGTTCAAGAAAACTCTGATTGATGCCGTGTCTTTCGTATTGTGGTGCATTTGAGAAAATTCTGCTTGGTATTACGGTGTTTTAGGCTCTATTTGGTAGAGGTGAGTTTGGGAAACTCTGATGGAGTACCCACCTGCCTTTGGTGGGTGTGGTACTCTGATGTCATCGAGAAAACTCTGTTTGATGTACCATTTGTGGTTTAGTTTGGTATCACACTGGGCTGGTCTGTGCATATATGGGCGCAAATCTGGAGTTACCGCTCTAATTCCACCAGGTGGATTTTGTTCTAACCCATCTATTTCAAGTCCGACGTGTGGGAGACTGCAAAAATTTTTTGAAATAAAAAATTTCTTCAAAAGTGCAAACATATATCGAGCATCGAATCTGGAAAAGACGGAGGAGATGATGCAAAATACGCGTTGAATCTTGAATAGACGGATGAGATGGTGCAAAATCCACCGGTTGGATGTAGGTGAACTCTAGGGAATACATACCTGCCATGCTCATCTTTGCCTTCTCTTTTTTTTTTCTTGGTCAAAGACTAAAATTTGCCACTATCTTTTAGGCTCTGTTTTGGCATCACGGTGTGACGGTGATATCTTTCATTACCACCTTACATACAATAACCTATAGCAACAATTCAGTGCTCTTTTCATCTGCTATGCTCATTTCTTTCTTTTCTTTTCTTTTCTTTTCTTTTCTTTTCTTTTCTTTTCTTTTCTTTTCAAAGACTAGAAAATTAGCCGCTTTAATTTTAGACTTCGTTTAGTATTGCAGCGCATTCGTGAAAACTCACCTTCAAACCATATACTCCCTTTTGGCAAGTTTTAGTTGTTTATATAATAAGAAATGATATTTTACAAAATATGATGGATATCTTCCAAAACAATAACCAATATGTTACAATGTGATAATCTTTCCTAATATTTATTTGTTTGACCTAGTGCAGGAGCTGGGGAATAATATCATTGACTGTTGCTTATTTCTGGCAACTATACACACTCTGGATTCTAGTTAAGCTTCATGAAGCTGTGCCAGGCAGGAGGTACAACAGATATGTGGAACTTGCACAAGCTGCTTTTGGTGAGATTGGCTCTTAATGCTCCCTCCCGTTTTCAAATAAATGTCATTTTAGCCTTCTTATTTTGTTTTTCCAAATAGATGTCATTCTACAATTTTGAGGTAAATTTGTATGTCATTTTCCCTATATACCCTTCATTTAATAATACAGCAATAATTGAAGTTTAATTTTTCAGTATGTTTGGATAAGAAGATATGTATGGAGGTGACAAAGAAGCTTTTATTTTTACATATTGTTTGATATACGAGCAAGTTAAAAAGTTAAACTTTGATCATTAATATAAAAAATATCAAGATTTATCATATGAGAATATTAGTAGATTTTTCATCAAATTTATTTTCATATGATAGTTGTTTTATATTTTTTTTTACTGATAATCAAAATTGTATTTTGGAGACTGAAAAATCTAAAATATCAGGAATGGAGGGAGTATGATTTGGGAAGCTTGGAGAGGTACTTATCTCTTGTAGGATGTATTAAAAGCTACTATGGTCTTTTTTTTCGACATGTCTTGTTTCTAGTACTAGATACCAAAATGATATTACCAAAACGATATTATGTGAAAATGGAGAGTATCATCCAATTCATAAAAGATAAGATTTTTGACTTTGGATGCCACTAGCAAACTTGCTGTTAATAGATGAGTATGCAATGTATATCACTAATTCACTACTATCCTTGGAAGGAAATCTGTGTAATGGAGCTAGAAAGAATCTGTTAGCAGTATCTTTTGCTGTTCCAAATAGGAGGTGAAATGGTTATGGAGTTTGGATGGATTTGTTTGGATTTTGCAGTGAGCAATTGATAGAAGAAGACTAGTACATGAATACCCTTTTGATTTATTTACTTGTGGATCACTCAAACTGTTTCCATCAATGGTTAATATATCTATCGCTCTCATGTTACAGTTCTTTAAAATGTGGAACCTTTTGCTACCACAACCATTCCTCCATGATCCTTCTAATCAAACTACTGCATCGCACAGTTCTACTTGTTATCTCATCACACTGTGTGAACTGAGTACATTATCTGCTTCTGTTATTAATTATTATCGATTTGTTCATTCAGGAGAAAAATCCGGAGTGTGGCTAGCACTTTTTCCAACTGTTTATCTGTCGGCGGGAACTGCAACTGCATTGATCCTCGTCGGAGGGGAGACCATGAAGCTCTTTTTCCAAATAGTGTGCGGGCCCCTCTGTTCACCAAGCCCTATTTCGACGGTCGAGTGGTACCTGGTGTTCACATCATTGTCGATAGTTCTCTCGCAGCTTCCAAACCTCAATTCGATTGCCGGGCTTTCACTCATCGGTGGTGCGACCGCAATAACCTATGCCACCATGTCCTGGGTTCTCTCAGTCAGCCAACCTCGTCCACCGACCATATCTTACGATCCACTGAAATACACTTCTTTTGGTGCATCCCTATTCTCAACCATGAATGCCCTTGGGATAATAGCCTTCGCATTTAGGGGGCACAATCTTTCATTAGAAATACAGGTTTATTTCACCCACAGAATGATTCATTCGATGACATCTTATAACTGTTCCGGTGACATAATTTGCATAAACTTACAGTGATAATTTTGTAGGCGACAATGCCATCAACATTCAAACACCCTTCACATGTGCCCATGTGGAGAGGGGCCAAAGTTGCATACTTTTTGATTGCAATGTGCCTGTTCCCTGTTGCCATTGGAGGTTACTGGGCCTATGGAAACATGGCAAGTACTCGTAAATTCCCCGTGGATCACTAAATTTTGCCTTACTGAATGAACAAGCCTTGGATGTTCTGCTTGTTTCTTTCTGTTGGTTGCAGATGCCCTCAGGAGGGATACTGACAGCGCTGTACGCATTCCACAGCCACGACATCCCCAGGGGCCTCCTTGCGACGACGTTCCTCCTGGTCGTGTTCAACTGCCTGAGCAGCTTCCAGATATACTCCATGCCCGTGTTCGACAGCTTCGAGGCGTTTTACACCAGCCGCACGAACCGCCCTTGCTCGGTCTGGGTCAGATCAGGGTTCAGGATCTTCTACGGGTTCATCTCACTGTTCATCGGCGTTGCACTCCCATTCCTGTCAAGCCTGGCGGGTCTGCTAGGTGGCCTGACGCTGCCCGTCACTTTTGCGTACCCATGCTTCATGTGGATCTGCGTCAAGAAGCCGGAGAGGTTCAGCTTCAGCTGGTACCTGAACTGGAGCCTTGCAATCCTTGGAACTGCATTCAGCTTGGCATTTTCTGTGGGTGGTGTTTGGAGCATCATCAGCACTGGGCTTAAGCTTAAGTTTTTCAAGCCCAGTTAATTAGGTTTTAGCAAAATTTTAAAAAAACTTTGGGGCAATTTTCATTGTAATACTGAAATTTTTGGATTTAGTTATAAGACACCAATGTCTCACTAACATGTGGGTCTGAGACCTACATTTCAGTCTGCTAATCGGTGTCTTATAGTGAAATCCTATTTTTGCAATATTTTTCAGCTAATTTTCTCTACATAAGATATGAAAAAAAAAAATCTTATGTTTGTGTGTGTGTGTGTGTGTGTGTGTGTGTGTGTGTGTGTGTGTGTGTGTGTGTGTGTGTATGCTATGGTGTTTTTACATGCGTTTTGTAATGATTGGTATCAAGTAATGTCTATAAATTTTGTAGACTACTTTATCTTTGCCTTTTTTTTTTCTTTTTAAGTACTAATCAAGTTTACTGAATGAATTGCAAGCAAATCACGATCCGATCATGGCTCTTGACAAGAGTCACATGAGTAGCTCTCATATGTTTGTATCGCGGGCCAAATGTTTTCTTTAGAGAAGAGAAAAAGGGGAAAAAGGAGGGAATATATCCTTGTACCTTTTAAAAAAATTTTGTACTCTTACTTTCTCCATTTGAATTCCTATTTTTTAGGGTAATTTGCTCCAGGACACTACGAAAATTTTCAGATTTAGTTAAAAGACATTTGTGTTTGTTTTATTGATACAAGGACCATGAGTCTATATGTCATTTTCACACCCATTGATTTATATAGCAAAGTGTTTTATTTATAACTAATTTTTCCATTTTGAAGTTGCTTATTTGAGTCTTTTAGTATTATTAATTTGGACATGCAAGTCACTATACTTGGTTGCTTTTAGACAAATAGACCATTCACTAACAAACTAATAATAGCAAAGCAATATCAATGAGATAAGGTGCATCCCAAAGTTGCACCCCACAAAGAAAACACTTGAAAAAGAAAGATGTGCCACCATGAAGTTAACACTTCCAATTTGAGGACTAATTCGTCTAGGAATTTTAAATCAATCTAACTATAGGGCTTAGATTAGCAATTTGAGACTAGAATGACAGATGAATAGTTTTGAAAAACACAGTAACTTATGATCACATCTAGAATAAAAAAACTAAACAACAAGATCTCGCTAGTCCTTTTTTTTTATGAGATTAAACATCACAACCATTGTGGTGTACTGAGGGTTCCCCATCTTTAATATAAGATGGGATGGACGCTGGTGGTAGGCGATGGCAAGAGTGGGGAACGAGGAGGACGAGAGAGGTGTCAAGGCATCAGTGAGAGAGTTGGAGACATGGGCGAGTTGGGGTGGGCTCAGGCAACATGGACGTCAAAAACAACACTGATAGATATCATTGAATAAGAAGAGGGGTGGGGTCTTATCCCATCAAGTGATATGATCTTAACCCTTTGACACCTCTAATCTAGAACGCAAACATTTGAGGGAACAATTTCTAAAATTAGACAAGTCTATATAATTTTCTTGATTCAAATAAAGGCATCTAAATAGTTGTGATAATATAGCCACTCCATGAACGACCGCACGCCATACAACCATCAGATTAGAAACCATAGTTCATGATAACCCATCACAATGGTGTACTAAGGGTTCATACATCCTTGGCTGACGAGGATTAAGACATTTAATTCTCATACTTAGTTGATGTTAGTTTTTCAACATAAAACTAAATAATGATTGATGGTTTTAACTAGCTTAGAGTCATTAATCAACTGATGGTTTCGACCAGTTCCAAACTATTAGTCAACCAATAGTTTTGATCAACTTCTAACGAGGATTAAGACATTTAATTCTCATACTTAGTTGATGTTAGTTTTTTGACATAAAACTAAGTAATGATTGATGGCTTTAACCAACCTAGAGTCATTAGTCATTAACGGTTTCGACCAATTCCAAATCATTAGTCGACCAATAGTTTTGATAAACTTCTAGATTATTAAGGCTGAGTTCAAACTTGGTCAAGAGCTCGACCAAGACTTAGTCAATAATACTCCTCCAAGAATTTCGAAGGAAGTTCCCCTAACTACAACACACGATTAACCTTAAGATGTTTTTGTGCGTAAGAAACCACCTTGTGGTTATTCAGCAACGGCCAAGTAGCTCTTCAATAACCACCGTGCAGTTCTTCCACAACTGCTGATAATGTTCAACAACTGTTTATTGTAACTACTAATTTGCAAATATAAGTACCAAAAATATTGTAGAGAAGAATTCACATATTTATAATATATCACATGAGACGTAAGGTGACTACTCGATCAGTTCGAGGGCCCGAACCTGTCTAAAAATCATTTAGTGTTTTTCATTTATTTTGTAAGATCAGCGGTCAACTCTCTGATTGTCGACACTGATGCTTAATAGATAGTGATAAGTATGAGGAAAGGGGGAGGAGAAGTGGGGAGGGAAGTGTTGAGGCTCCGACAATACAGTTAGAGATGTAGACAAGTAGAGGGCATTAGGGCGGTGAAGGAATTAAGGATAATGTTGGTGTTTGGTGTTGGAGAGTATGATGGGATGGTGTCGTATCTTGTTAAGACATGGGTTCTCTTTCCTTAAATGTCTATAATTAGAATACGTACATCTACTCAAACAATTTTTAAAATTAGACAAATCTATATTTTCATTCAATTTAAATAGAAGAATCTAAATAGTTGCACTCATATGGTCGTGCAGCCGCTACACATATAGCGACATTGCCACATAACCATCAGATCAAAAATCAAGCCTCACGATTACCTTCGGCGAGAAACCGGTACAAACTGGTTAATCTGGACCGCCCGTTACACCATCGGACGGCCATCTGATCGTCCCTTCTCTTCTTGTCCTCCTCTCTCTCTCTCTCTCTCTCTCTCTGCCCTGCCGAAGGAGGTGGCATCAAAGCGCGCGCGAAATCCGGCGACGGGGCGGGCGGCAGCTGCGTTGCGACTATCGGACGGCGGCAGTGGCTGCCCCGGCCGGTTAAGGTGTGTGTTCTTGGCAAAAACTCGGAAATCCTAAACGTTTCTTGCGCTGTTCTTGTGGAATAGCATGGTACAGAGGCTTCCATTCGGTTCTTGGTGTCAGTCCTGGGAGTTGTGTACTCTAATCTTATCATGGTTTTAGCATGTTTTTAGCATGTTTTTTTAATCAATCTTTGAGGAAATTAGGGTTCTTGCAAATTACCAAATGGGTTCAAGGTATGCGGGTGATGATATCTCTTCATTTGTGCAGATGCGGTTCAATCCAATTATCTAGAGTTTCAAAACTAGGTCGGGTTATCGCAGTTATGCGGGTGCTGATATCTCTACATTTGCACAACTGCGGTTCAAATCCAATAGTCTAGGGTTTCAAATCCAGGTCAGGTTACTGCAGTTATGCGGGTGCTGATATCTCTACACTAGGCTAATGTGTTCTTGGCGAAACTCGGATACCCTAAACGGTTCTTGTGCTGTTCTTGTGGTGAATTGCATGGTACAGATGCTTCCATTAGGTTCTTGGTGTCGGTACTGGAAGTTGTGTGGTCTGATCTCATCGGAGTTTTTATAAATTTTGCCCCTTTCTTTTAGGATTAGCAGATTAGAGTAAATGGGGGGCTATTTAGGGTTCTAATTCAGGTTGAATTATCGCAGCTATGCTGGTACTGATATTGCATAGGCAATTTTGAGTGCCAAATGCTTTACATGCATCAATGAGATTGGAGATGTTGGCTGGTTGTGTGAAAACTGAAGAGTGGCAAAAAGCAGCCGATCTTACACTAAACGCTCTGTCTGGGATTGCGATGCACTCAAGAAAACTCCGTTTAGTAAAACTCCGTTTAGCTAACCATTTCAGATATTTGGTCGTCTGTCTTGTCAGAAACATAACAATATTTGTTTTTTCTAGATTCAAATAGGGCACAAGTCTCCATTTGGCATTGCTGCGCTGTGCTCACGGTAAAAATAAAATGCTAGAAAGCAATTTGTTGATGATTTTGGTATAACAAATGGAGAATGGTTAGATTTGCCAAACAACCATCTTATGGAAAGTAGTTTGTTTAATCTGCTTATTTGGAACGCACCAGTCTCAAACTCACCCTGATAAGTAAGAAATGGCTATTTGAGGGGCTCTATATTGATGTTAGACAGTTATTGGTTAACTTGTAGGTCTCTCCCAAATGTGAATAAAATAGCTATTCAGCATTTTTCAAAGATTGGATGTGGTCCAGATTTGAAAATTGGTGAATGGCTTGCCATGCTGTGGGGGTGTGGTCATGATCATTTTTCATATATGTGATTTTACAATCTCTAACACCTATCTGTGGTTATTATATTGTATCTTGATTTTTGGTCATGAACAATAAGATTATTGGTCTTAGTGTTGTACTTTTTACTCATGTAGATTTGGTCAGGTTGTGAGGTGTCGTCAATTTTGAGCTATCTAGAAACACATGGCTTCTTCTGCACTCAAGGCATTGGCAGAGAATGCCAGACCCTCTGTTCGTAAGCAGGCCCTGACACTTACAGATGCTGCAGCATCTAGGGTACGGAATCTACTCAGCCTCCGGCAGAGACCTTACCTCCGGCTTGGGGTGAAGGCGCAGGGTTGCCATGGGTTGTCCTATACTCTGAATTATGCTGGTAATATCTTGTTGACTTGTATGGTATACTGATATTTATAAAAAAAAAAAAAAGCCGTTGTAACCAAGATTATGTTCATGATAAAGACATAGATGTGTTGTTATTGAAAACTTATGTAAGAAAACATGTAGAATAGCAATCCTGGAAGATTAGTGATGTCGAAATGCCAATGTAGTCTTACTGTCTGATTGCTAGCATATGAACACAGTAACTCCTACTTGCATACATCCTAAAACATCTTTTTTGAGTTGTGAGGTTTGTATGCTATGCCAAAAAAGTCATTTTTTTATAATTCATGTCGGATTTCGAATGAAAGTGATTACTGCAATCATCAAAGAAATATCATCTGAAGTGCACAAAAGTCAATCTTGGTGTGGTAGGATTTGTATACTGTAGTTCACAATCCCTGTCTGTACATCTTAGGTGGTGCTTCTATAATCACAGGCTTCTTAACTTCAACAAGATTCATTTTTCCACCATATACTATCGTTTTCGCACGAGTACACTATGTAATTGTTTAGAAATGTGTTTCATCAATTATATGGTTAAATTTTGTTTTAAATATACTATTAATTTATCTAATTGTTTACATATAGAACAGATGTGGCATATCGCTCTGGTTTAGTCTAATGTGCAAATTCATTGGATAATTATGCTCATATTGTGACATGTTGTATCAATTTCCAGAACACTTCTTGAAGCATGTATGATTTGTTGTTTTAGATGGTATTGATTTAGTGATGTAATCATTTTCTTTTCATGATGTTGCTGAGGAACCACTTTCTGACTTGCAGATGAAAAAGGAAAGTTCGACGAGCTTGTGGAAGATAAAGGGGTGAAGATACTCATCGACCCGAAAGCTCTTATGCATGTCATCGGAACCAAGATGGACTTTGTCGACAATCCTCTCAAGTATGCTCACCACTAAGAAAGTTTGTTACTCATTTGCACACACATATATATGGTCATTTACAATGCTTTGTCTTGCAGTTCCGAGTTTGTGTTCATCAATCCTAATTCCAAGGGAGAATGCGGCTGCGGTGAATCGTTCATGACAACAACCAGCAAACAATCTACATAATCAAGCAGATTGCAAAAGATTTTGATGTTTGGTTGTACATTTCTATACTCAGTGATTCATTGATCCACGGTAGAAGAGGCAATTACAGCTTTATTTTGCCTTTTGGTGCCCAGTAACTGTTGTTCTTATTGTTGTTGTTGTATGATCCACGCTTCAGAGTGACCTGATGCCATAATTCATTTCTAGCATCTTTTTTTTCCCCCGAGAAAAATGTCTAGCTTCTTTTTTTTTCCCTCAGAAAAATGTCTAGCTTCTTTTGCGAGGGAACAGGGATTCACCTGTTTATGCTAAATACAACATACAATCTTTTGTATCCTAGTTTCTCTACCATCCCTCGTACTGCATAGTTCTCATTTTAGACAACAAAATTTTATTCATAAATAATTGTTATTTTGCATTTCCTAAGTACATCTTTCCCATATTATTCGTATTTAATACTCTCAAAAAACATAGGTAGAAATTTTATTGACTATTTGTTAGTCCTTGATAAGATGAGTCTTTTGTAAATAGTTATTACTCAAAATTAATAGTCATTTTTTTATATAAAAATTATAGGCATGGCTATAATTTTTATATTTTTTACATAAAAAATTTTTTCTAAAAAATGTCATAAAAAAATGCGACAGATGCGAGAACCTAAAAAGATAACAACTTAAAAAAATATGATAACTGAAAATAAGAAAATGCAATAACTTAAAAAAATACAATATAAAACAAAAAAATGACAAATCTAAAAGAAATGCGATATCTCAAAAAAAAAAATACAACTTAAAATAAGAAAATGTGAATCTAAAAAAAATGCGACACCTTAAAATTTATTAGATCAAATTGTGACTATTAGATGTTGATATTAAAAGTGGAAGTTGATAAAAAATATTTTTTTTCTTACTCATTCCAAAAAATTATAATTGTCTTGGTTATTGGATTTTTTTCAAAAAAAAAAAAGAAAACCATTCAGGTAGTACTGCCTGGCTGTTGCTTGACTTTGTGAACACTAATACATTCATAACTATCTAAAAAGCCACAAAGAAATGGCATAAATAAATTTGTTATCAAAAATACTTTCATAATATAATATTTTTAATAACTAATAAAAAATTATGATCACAAAAAAAAAACAACTATTTGAGTACAAAAATAGTAATACAGTACTTTGTTACAGCCCTGAAAATCATACATACACTTCAGCTGGAACCTAGTTTTGCTGTTTTGCTGATACGTGCAATTAGACCCAACAATCAGCAAGAATACGAATTGTTTTATTTATTTGTTTTGTTTATAACTTTATATTATTAGATTCATAAGCTTGACAAACTAGTCCATGCCCACTTCCATCCCTACGAGGAAATGTTTGTAATACCAGAATATAGCAGCTGGCTTTTGTGAAATATGAAGAAAAGTTCGGTCCATGGGAAAGGGGGAGAGAACTTGGCTTAACTCGAATCTTGTCAAATCTATGCGCAACCTTGTCGCTGAAATGTTTCACAAAATCACAACTAAAAAACTTCAACTGCTTGCTTCAATTGCATATATTCCAAAAGTTTGAACATAACAGGCATTGGCAGCTTAACATCCAGGAACAATTTTCCATTACCATCGATGATGCACTACAAATAGATTTCGTCGAACAAAGCTGCGCATACCATGAGCATGAACAACTTTGTCTTCAAACTCCACAGCATGGCCATTTTGGTGTCACATTCCAGCATCGTGATGAAATCCAACAAAGAAACAAAGGTTCCAGGTGCACATACTGATCTTTATGGCGGCCTTTGCATTTCAAGAACAGCATATAGTCTACTAACTTCCAACACACTAGTTCGTCAAACACCCTAACTTTCAGACCTAGGCTTTTTATGATCCCTTTCACCCCGGTCATGTCTTCCAGCTAGCCGAGCGTCATCATGCCCCTCGTGGTGCTTTGGTGCATTATGATACCGTTGGGGCTTGTACTCAAGACCATCTTTCCTCTTGCGAGTGCCAAGCTCTGGCGAATAGTAATCTTGACTGTCCATTGACAACTCACCCTCTTCGGTATTTTCAGGCGCCTTCTGTTTGCCAAGGTACCCATTCTCTGTAATCCAATCAGCATTGTGGTCATCGTCTCGAGGCATGCCAGCATGGGACCAATTCTGCCTCCTGTCCTGCTTGACCTTCTCACCTTCAACAGCCAACTCAACACCATGTTCTAGCTCCCTCTCAATTAAGTCATCATCATCCATCACATCAACCTTTCTAGCAACATCACCTTTCAATTTTCTTTGCTTCTCCAAGGCTGCTTTCACCTTATCCTTGTCGATTTTCTTCATTGCATCCATCATGGAGGATGACACATTGGAACCTTCATTGCTATTGAGAGCACTATCTCTAGTTTCATTGGTACTACCAAGCATCGGAAGAGGTTTTTGTTCTTCCATCGAGTGATCAGACTCATAACTGGACCTGGAGTACTGATTTCCCGGCAATGGTTTTTGATCATGATGCCAACCATCCTTTGTTCCAGAATCAACTCTACTTTCACTCTGGCTGCTTCTTGCTTTGTTGCTCCCATGTTCACCATTGTCATTGTGAAGCATTTTCTGGCTCCCAGTTTGTTTGTCAGGATTTGAGTGCTCAAAGCCATGCTGGCTTGGAGCACCTGTCGAGGTAGAATGTTGCATGCTTGACTGTTTAGATACCTGATGATAACCATGAGAAGGAAGTTCCTCAGAAATGCTTTGAGCCTTTACAGAGACTCGTTGATTAGCCACACTAGCAGAGCTCCCCTCAGCTTCGTTTCCTTGGGAAGGTTGTGCAGCACGGTTTTGCTCATACAGCTCCAGCATTTGATTGCTAACCTCTAAAATAAAGTCTCACAAAAGCATTGTATTAGTATTAGATGTAACCTCAATAAATCAAAAAGGAATAAAAATGCGTTAGATGATCACAGTATGCCAGTAAAAATTAACTTATAACAAACAGTTACTGCAAAAAGAATCAGAAGGCATGACTTTAATAATTTACATCCTAAATCACTAGTAACAGCAGAGCTCAAAATGCATGCAGTGATGCAGAAGACAGAAACAAATAGGACAAGAGGCCAAAGTTGCACTACTGACTTTGCATCCAGGGACCAACCTTCTAGCTGTCGTGGTGTCACATCAAATTCCTGCCACCAAACCTTCTCACCGTCCGACGGAAGCTTCACTTTGAGAAACTTGGCAGCCAGGAAGATAGCACCAGCTGCAATATGATGTGGCTTGAATTGCAGGCAAAGCGAAGTGCGCAGCCTGTACATTGTACATCCCTTTTAATGTGTAGTAGACACACATAATTGAGGACTGATACTTCTAGAGAGGTCAAGGGTAGCATTAGCATACCCATCATTGACAAAATTCCACGCAACTTGAGCAAGAGCATTTTGAGCAACCTTGAATTTCTTTATTGCTTCAACCAAGGGCTTGTAAGGATGGTGCACATTCAAGTCAAAACCAAGGGTTGCAAGTACAAGGCGCTCTCCAACTAAAATAAGTTCTTTCTGTTGTTCATATACTTCCTGTACAAAACAATAGTAGGCCATTTCTCAAGCACTAGTCTCGAGAAATCAACTCGAAGGTAAAGATGAACTAGTGCAGAAAAAAAGCATTTATTTATATACCATGCATTACAAACTCTGAAAGCTGGATACCAACTGCAGAAAGGTATCATCTTATTCAGTTTATGTTGGGCACAAAGGAACCAATACATGGCCATGGGATTAAAATATAATAGGAGCAGAATTGAGAAAAAAAAATGATTTCAGTGGGAGTAAACCAGCCAGTTTATATGGCAGCCCAGCTGGTCCCACCAATTACCGGCAGAAAATGGAAGAATATATATAAGGGCATGTATTCATGGCCTCTTTCAGTTGGTCCGGTATGGCAAATTTTTAAGAAACACATCAAAATTCCAAATAATTAGACATCAATATTTGCAACATATGTGCCTCAGCTAAACAAGACAGAAACTATATCCCTATGATAAAGCATATAGATGTATAATTAAGTCCAGAGCAAGCGGCCAGTATGATGCATTTATTCACAAAAAAAAATCCTGGAATCTACACAATGAACATCTATAATAAGATCCTTTTTGACATGTAATTAATGCACTTAATCTAAGGAGAAACGCAACCACTAACACAGATAAAAAATTTATGAAGTGGAATAAAAATATGAGATCTTTATGTGCTTGCTGAAATTAAAGAATAAGCTGATCATAAAACAGATGCCCCCCAAAAAAGCAAATATTGGATTAAACATTCTGCAATGAAGTGAATATAATAGATGTTGTTCTTACAAACTTACAAATATCAAATTTCAACTTTAAATATGAAAAATGGATAAAATATTATATTTCAAAATCACTTGAAAAACGGGAAAGAATCAAACACATATTTGGGTATCAATCAAGAAGACTATAGCTAGTGAAACTTCATCAGGTAATCACGTAATTAAAATAAATCAAAAATCAAGGAGGAAATAGTGGAGAAAACCAGCACTGTAATAAGAAAGAAGAGCACAAAAAATAGCTACAACCATCCTTCCAATTATTCTGTTTCTCAAGTCATTGTCTGTTTCTGCTAAAACAAATACTCAAAAAATGAACTTTTTGGCCTCACTTTTGTTTTTGCAGCCATAAGCAGAAGCAGGAAAGCAGGCCACACTTAAGGAGACTGAAATATTTGTGGTTTCTATTTCATTATATATCCAAAACCATAAGTAGTAATTACATAGATACTAGCACTCATAGACATAGTAAAGGGATTACAGCATAACAAGCAGTAAGAAGTTTTGCAGGGGAAAACAATTAGTTCTCCAAATAACAACAATGTAGCACAAACTAGAAAAGTAAGAGATTATGAGTAACAATGATACATAATCATTCAATTTAATCCATTACCCTCTGCTTAATTCTCTGAGCAGCACCAGGATCTTTTTTATGAATGATCTCATAGGAAACCAGAATAACATCCTTCAAAGGTCTAGGTGTTTCTTCAACTTTTCCGGCCAAGAACATGCAAACTGTGGCAATTGTCTGTATGCATATTAGATTCAGAAGTCATGACTCATTTCTTAGAGAAGATAAGCATAGGATAACATCTAACTTGAGAGAATAATTTTGTTGGTCAAATGATGTGATCCATTACATTTAGATGCAGACATCATCAACTAAAGTATATGCTATTGGATACTCCTTTTTAACATCATTCCCCCTTCAATGTGGAAAAAACTGTGAGAAACCATATTTATTTCTGTTATTATTGTTTCGATATTATAGCTTGTTATAACTCTGATCCTATTGTTGTTTTTTAGATTTGGTCTGTTCCAACATCTAACTCAGCCATCCCCTCACCATAACACGCTTCCATGCTCCCACTAGAGATTGAAACATTCAGCAATGCATTATAATCGTGTGATTGACAAATTTCTTAGCTTTTCACCTTTTTATAGACCATAGCAATTTTGAAGTGTGGTCAAGAGAACAAATGCCAAGAATTTTTATCTGCATGTATGCATTTTATTCTCTTTGGTTGCTTGGTTGCAACCCAACAGAGCCAGCTGTCACGTCATATAGTTCCAAAGCTAAATGTTTTAGTCTTATATCTAAATGCATTACTTTGAACAATATGTTTCTCTTTGGTGGTGTGATTTTAATATATTTACTTCATGTCTTGTCTCATCTGCTCCAGATATGAGCCTGTTGGCCTCAGGCACTTCTTAACTGAAGTTGTCCATACCCTTTTTTTCTGAGTTGAAAACTAGCAACCTCCATGATAGTAGAGCTTGAAAACCCATTACTTGCTCTCTTTGATATATAGAGCTTGACATGCTTTTGTTGCTGAATTCTGGAGATTCTTACTTTGGTCAAGATTGCTTGAATCAAGTCTAAACAGCTAAAAATGAGTTTACAATTTGGAAAAAAAAATCAAATAATGATAAGGACTATTGTTGCTTCACACGAGAAGCTAGAGCACTAAATGTTATGCATAATGCAAGACAAATTAAAGAAAACCCCTACAAATGTCTTCATATCTTTAGAAGGTTTTGAGCTATGTTCTCTTAAAGTTTTTATTTATTTATTTTTTACACAGGACTACCCACATCAAGCAGATATTGGTGTTGATGAAGTCATTGAGCACTTCACTAACAATAAGGGAGGTGATGGCATTGCAAAGGAAGCAACCCCAAACCTCGGTGGGCAGCCCTTTTTTGTTTTTAAAATGCTTAAAATGAAATAATTTGTATTTGTTGATTGTTGGATTGTATTGGTAGATTGCTAACCCATTTGTTACTATGCCCATATCAGTAAGTGTAGTTTAAAAATTAGCTGGATAAGCTTCCAGATATGCCCGTGTAACATTTTTTTTTTATTTTTGTACCTTGAAATGATGATAGAAAAATTGTTTCCTGTTGTATCATATTTTTTTTTTCCATGTACTTACAATATGTACACTATGCTTCCTAACCAGAAAAGATATAATACATGAAAGAAAATACTATGATACCATCACAAACTATGCAAAATATTGCCTTCTGATCTCCACGTATTTAGATTTGCAGCATCAGTCTTACAAACCTAAACATGTAATTACCAATTACTGGAGGCATTCCTGATATGACAATTCTCATCACCACAAAATTTGAACCCTCATGTGAAGAGAACAATCAGCTATTGGACTCCCCATGGAGATAGAAACCCATTATCATTTATTCAGGAAAATTTAAACAGAAAAACTTTATATGTTGCAATAGAGTAGCCAAAGGTAATACAAAGCTTGAAAGATTTAAACAGTAAAAATGCAAATATGCTGCACCACTGCAGTATAACATCTAAAAGTAATGCAGAGCTAGAAGCTGAAGCACAAGTCTGACATCCATAAAAGATCATCGAAGTTCCAGAACCAAGTGTTGCTGAAAAGTAAGCATTGTGCAAGTTCCAACATTATGATAAAAGATTGTAAGAATCTGCATTACACTTACTCGTCGATCATTTTTTGCGTGGGATTGACGAAGGAAAAAACGGTGACAGAATACAATAGCTGTAGCAATTGTCACTTGAGGCCTATGAAGGAAGAAACATTGCTCATCATAAAAAACCAAATAAGAAAAGATAGATGCTGCAAATTTGGTGAGATTTTACTTCTAAAAATATCTCAATAGCAAATACACTTAATAAGCATCACATGGGCACCATTGTTTGATCAAAATGGTAACCACAAAGGAAGTGCCACACCTATCATGCAAGGGCAGAAATCACCCATTCATGCCAGAATGCAGTTGTGTAAAATACTTTAAATGTCAGGTAGCATCATGCATGCCAATTTTGAGTTGCCCCTTTACAAGGTTAATATTGCTGCTTTTGTCAACCACCACCATTACGCACACCCATAACAATCCTTGCTTGAGAATGGACCAGTGACAACAGAAAGCAGTTTATAAAGGTGTTCTTTTATCTTGCAATCATCTTTTAATCCCCATGTGAACCAACAAACATATGAAATTGCATCTAAAACTAAAAATTAGTCTAAGCATAAAATAAGTATTGCCGGCAGGGATGGGACTGAGAAGGGCAATGTGATTTACTAAAGCACCAGTCACACTACACAATAACTCATGAAACCAATTGCACCGTAAATAAACCAGTTATTATTAATCATTATGTCCCCTGAAACTATGACTACTACTTAACTGGTACTCTGCAAGAACTGATAATTGTTTCTCTAAGTTAATAATTGCTCGTGTTAGTTATAGAATAGTTGAACTCATCCACACCCATGTCACTCTATTAACTAGAATTGCTATATTCATCATAAAAGCATCCAACCGACCCCATAGTTTCAATGAAACATTCTCTCTTTCTCTCAGATATTGATTGTATATTTGTTGTCTCACATAGTATGTCTGCACAAAGGACCACTGAAAACAAATGAATATATTGTACAAATGCACATGTCTCACTACTGCACTCATAAACATCAGCGACTGGTCTACAACTGCAATAATGCACTGCAACAAGTAGGGTTCGGAGCCCAAATGGCCAATGTATAAATACAAATTTGCAACAACAGATGTCAAAGTTAAAACAGCAGTATATTAAGTCACTAGTGAGTGATAAAAGATAGAGGAGCAGAAGCCCAATAACATTAGTAATAAAGAAAGATAACAAAAAATAAATCGCCATAAAATCTTACACTTTAAGCCTCATGCCCAAATCTTGTAGAAAAGTGCAATACGACTTCCGAAGATAGGACTCTTTCTTTAAATCAATGCCATCCCTCCTGGATGGGGAATTCTCTTCTATTTCCTTTCTATTGAAATACCATGAAGCACCAAGTCGGCCAACTTCCCCGCACTTACCATGGGGAAATCTGTAGGGGCTATTTTCTACAATTCCATGATGCGATGATTCACTTGGCAGCATACAAGCCATGTGACACCCCCGATTATATTCAGCAAGAACTGATGAAGACAGAGATATGATATTTTTTGGCTCTGTTTAAAGCTGCCTAAGCAGTCTCCTCAATGGTAAAAGTAAAGCAGTCATTAACACAGTAACTGCGGAAGAAACAGACAAGATGATGTGATCCAAATATGATTAATCGCAAATTAACATGAAAAGCATAAATGAGCTAAAACTAAAAAATCATTCAGCATAACTAGGGTTCAGGTTCCCATTTTGCAACTGGTTCCCAAACCCAGCAGGGGCACCAGAAACTGACCGGTTTCCTGGTGATTCCGGCTCACTTCTATTTTTTTTTCTTTGAATATTTCTCAAGTTTTTGTATTGTCCCAACCTTGTATATTCACCAATTTATACATTGTTGCAATAGAGTGCCCCAGCACCCCCAATACCAGCTGGTTATATGCTTCCCGGTCCAGGATGGCCAGTCCCCAACAACAACTGGCAGGTTCCCACTGGGAACATGAACCCTGAGCATAACAGAGAAGGATAGCATGATATGGTTGCCATGACTAGTTACTATATCATTCCTGTATGGCATGTTACTAAACAGAGAAAATTTAATTAGCTTTCCTATGACAATATGATCAATTTCATTTGTTGCAGGAACAAAAACACATTTGTATATACTAGCCCACTAGGCAGTGGTGTTCCATTAGTGAACAGGATAGGGAGATTGAATTACTCTATGGTGGTCTATTCAGAAATTGCTAAAATCGTGAAGCACACCAAGGCTCCCACCAGCAATCAAGTTGCAGTTTCCGACTTGTTACCAGCAGGAAAAGATAAAAGACAGTGCAAATCGGATCTTTAAAAAGATTGCACGCTTTTGGATTATAGTTAGCATTTGAATTTAATCTATACTCCCTCCGTATATTTTTAAATGCAGTTCTAGGAAAATTTTCTTGTATCTAAATAAGTGTACTTCTATGATTTCAAGGTAAAATATGTGCTCACATCTTCCATAGATACCCTTCTTATTTAAAGGCTTAACACATACACCATTGTACAAGGCAATTAATCACTTGAACCCTTAGTTTAATAGTTAATTTGAACCATTCCTTAAAATGTGTGCACTAGACTAAAACTGCATTTAAAAAGATACAGAGGAAGTAGTTTTTAAAGAGAAAAAATGCAGTATGGCACTAGTAAACAAGATCATAGTGATCAATTTCATTTTTGCAAGACCAAATTCACATTGGTGTCCCCTCAAAACAAAATTCACATTTGTACCTACTAGGCAACGGTATTCCATTAGTTAACAACATAGCAGTGACGTGAATTAACCTATGGTCTATTCAGAAACTGTCAAAACCTTGCAAAGGCCACCAAGGTTTCAGCCAGGCCGTCCGGTAGTGGTTTCCATGCTATCTATGATCAGGAACCAGTAAGATACTTTGTGAATTGGTCTTCAAAAAGGTCATACACTTTTGAGTCAAAATTCCTATTTGAATTCAAATTATAACTAAGCCTACCAGTTTTTTACAAACCGGTCCGTTCCATTCCAGTATTAGCAGTAACCGACTTGTTACTGACGGTTTTTCGTTTTTGGTTTTTGAGCCACACAACCCACCCCCACCCCCAAATACACCAAAAACTCCTTTCTCTCCTCCATCCCCACCTCCCTATCGCACCCCCAGGCTGCAACCAATCTCTTCAACAAATTCCACTCACACCGCCGGTTCCTCTAGCGAAGCCCACAAACTGCGATGGAAACCTATGTCTTGCATCTAATAGAATGATGGCTTATCTCCGCACCACAACCCTCTCATCTTTCAACGCAACCAAACAACAGCATTCACCACATCCCACGGCAACTAAAACCTAAATTGCACAGTAAAGGATCGAAATTTCAACCAATCCCACGGCAACTAATACCTAAATTGCACAACAAATGATCAAAATTTGAACCAATCCCACAGCAACTAACATCTCAATCGCACAATAAAAGATCGAAATTTCAACCAATCCCACGGAAACTAACACCTAAATTCTAAATTGCACAGCAAAGGATCGAAATTTAAACCAATCTCATGGAAACTAACACCTCAATTGGACCCGAAAAATCACATAAACACTAACCGAAACCAAAAGGTATGGGTGCTTGAACTGACCTTATTTGCCGTCACCGCCGCCGCCGCGGCTGGAGGAGGGCGCCGTGGCTCACCCGCGATGCCGCAAAGCTCGGTATCTCCCTCGCCGGCACCTCGAGCTTCGTGTGGCCGCCGCCGCCTCTCTCTCTCTCTCTCTCCCCTCGTGTTGGAGGAGGGTTTAGATAAGAGAGGGTGAAGGCGGCGGGGTCTCCTTTCGGATGGAACAAAACCCTAGACTTCTCGGTTTTTTTTCTTTTTTTGGTAATAGAAAATTTTCATATTGGTCCCTATATGTACAGGTATTTACAGCCCTCTGCCTCCTGGCTCTGTTTTCTTATTTGTTGAAAAGGACTCCAACTTAGATGAGAAATGCGTTTTAACCCTCCAATTTTACGAAGGCTCACAATAAGTCCTGAATTTTGAGAGTGTAAAATTATTCATCTATTTTAATTTTGGAATGAAAAAGCTAATGTGATAGAGATCTTTACCCGAAATTAATGAGTTAGATCATAATTGTCGTGGTATTGCGAATATCCCGGTAGGTTTAGTGGAGGTTCCTAACTAAGCAAAGACGACGCGAGCTGATCGTGCTACCAGTCCTCTCCCATCGAGCAAACACAGCAAGTGACACGAAGATTTATACAGGTTCAGGTCTCAGTGGAGACCCTAGTCATGTCGACGTGCTCTCAATAAGGGTTGGCTAGGGGAGCTCTCTCGTGGGGAGAGTGCTCCTAAGCACGCTTATTCGTTTTTGTGTATTGATGCAAATGGATTGTTCTCAGTTACAACAGAGGGATACAAGGGCATATATAGGCCCAAAATATGCAAAAAGACTAGACTACCCTAGCAGCGACCGCTGGATCGAGGGGCATCAACGTCCTTCTTTCGGCCGAGGGGGCTGGATGCTTGACAAGTGTCCTCGCCGATTCCCGAGGTGCTCCTTGCGTGACCCTCACGTGACCTGCCGCCCGAGACAGGGGTCACCGGGGCCTTTGTCCCCGGGCAAAAGGCGGCGCTTGGGATAGAGGTCACCGGGGCCCTTGCCCTCGACTAAAAGGCGGCGCCCGGGACAGGGGTCACCGGGGCCTTTGTCCCTGGGCCAAAGGTGGGGCCCGGGACAAGGGTCACCGGGGCTGATCACTAGGTTAGATAGGGTGGAGATTTCTCCCAACAGCAGCCCCCCATGTCCTTCGGGGACGTTCCTTAAGTCCCCGGAGGGGATGGTCCACACTACCGGGAACATCTCCCCCGGAAAGGACTTTCGGCACCTCGCCGACGCCTCGGTCCTTGCGCCAAGCACTTATGATGGCACCGTAGATCATTATGATGTTGCTGGCCTCGGTTGTCGTGCGCCGTCGGCCATAATGGCCTCGCGCGGTTCGAACCGCCAGCGCGTCGTTTCCCGCGCGCGCCCCTTTGATTTGCACGCGTCATTTGAAATGGGTGGCTTGGATTTATCCTTAGGGCCCACGTGGCGCCCATCGGGGCTGCGATCGGGCTCATATATAGGGCCTTGAGGGGCCCAGAGAGGGCACATTTGAAACTTCAAATCTTCAAATTTCCCACCGGTGCTCTAATCCTCTCTCGGTAGCTAAGCCACCGGAAACTTAGCTCCCGGAAATTTAGGTCCCCGAAAACCTAGACACTAGGGCCACCAGAACTGAGATGGCTCCCAAGGGCCGCGCCAAAGCCGCCGACGTGCCTCCAGAGGAAGTCACCGCTGACTTCCTCTGGGCCTCCGAGTTCACTTCGGAGGACCTGGAGTCCCTCGTGTACCGGGGGGTTGTCACAAACGGGGACGTTCGGATCCCCTTGAGGAAGGAGACTACCCCCGCCCCCGGCCCGGAGAGGTGGTCGTCTTCGAAGCTGGCCTCTGGCTCCCGGTGCACCCGCTGCTCCAGGAGTTCCTCCGGGAGTATGGGGTGGCGATCAACCACCTAACACCCAACGCCCTCATTCGGATGGGTCTTTTCATCTGGCTGTGCGAGACAGCCACCGGTTGGGAGCCGACACTCCGATTGCGCCGGTACTTCTACGAGCCCGCGACGAGGAGCTCGTATATTGTCAATGGGGGCCCAAAGTCCGCCTTTGGGTCCATAATGATGCAGCTGCTGCTGTCCCGGGTGGAGGAGTACCTGGTGGTGGCCTCCCGCGATCACTGGGGGGACTGGCTCCGGAGGTGGTTCTACCTCCGGGTCTCGGACACCGGGGTGACCTACTCCTCGGAGCCCCCCTCCTATTGCCGATCATTAGCCCCCAAGCCCCCCGGTATGGACCGAAGAGGAGTTGAAGCTCCTCAACAAGATGGTGGGCGCCCAGGTTGTCCGGTCCATGAGGGACGCCGCGGAAGAGTTGGTGCTCCTCAAGCTCTCCCCATTCTCACACGGGAGGAGGGGGATCGGGATGTGCCCGGCGCAACGGCCCCCGCAAAAGCCGGTGACCCGACGTAAGTATTCGGTGACCTACTTCGGTTTTTGGGATTTTCGCTAACTCCTTTTATTTTTATAGTCTGGCAATACCCAGCCGCCCGGGTGAAGGCGGAGAACCTCCTCGGGAGGTACTACGCCGATGAGCACGAGCGCATCGTGCGCGTCATCGGGGAGGGTCCTCTCCGGAACTTGGTGGCCGAAGCTTTCGGGTTGAGGCTACCGGCGAGGACGCCTCTCCCGACCCTGGCTCCTACAAGCGGGGGAAGGAGACCACCGGGGGCACCAAGCCAAAGCGCGCTAAGGTGCAGAAGGCCCCCAGTCCGGTGGTGACATTGGACCCTACACCCGCGAAGGCCCCGAACGCAGCCCCCGGGCCGGGGCGCACACAAGCGCCCCCTAGGCACGGGGTGACGCCATCCCTCCTGGAGGAGTCCTCCGGGGGGGCGGTAGGGACTGGAGAGTTCATGCGCCTCCTCGAGGCCTCTAGCGAGGCCGGGGAGAAGGAGGAGGCCGACGATGAGGAGGCGTCTGACTCGGCGAACTACTCCCCTCGCCGCCCCCGACGGTGGCACCTCCGGTGGCCCCGGAGCTACCGGAACCGAAGCGCCCGGAGGTGCGCTTCGCAGAGGCTTCCCCCCGCGCGTTGAGTGGCCGATGGATGAGGGGGCGAGCCCCTCGGCTTGCGTGGTCCCCGTGGCTGCAGGCCCCTGGGGGGCTCCACGGTACGGGAAAGGGAAAGGGCTCCTGATCCGCCCCCAAGACGGCATTCCCTCGGGGAGCTTGTCCTCCACCTCTTCTTCGGAGACCGGGTCTTCGGCGGCGAGGACTATGGCCGGTGCCACACCGGTCCACATCACCCCCGTGACCCTCGTAAGGGGGCCCGCCGACGGGGACAGGTCCAGAGCTGTCGGGAGGGAGACCCCCTTGCTGTCCGCGGGTGAGGTTTTCCGGTTCGCCGAGGGGCTCCAGACCCGGAAGGTGCAGGAGTATGTCTCGCAAGGGACGCTCGGCGACCGGTGCAGCGAGCTGCAGTCGCTTCACATCCAGGTTCATTCCTAGAGCGTCCGACCGCTTTCTTTCAAAAATTTCACTAACTCTTTTTGGCTTCGAATAACCTTCGCGTTTATAGGGGGCGGCCCTCGCCCGGGGCATAGAGGCGCGCTTCGAGAAGGCGCTGAAAGAGGCGGAGGGGAAGGCCGCCGCCTTTTCTGGGAGCGGGACGAGGCGCTCCAGGAGTTGGCTTGGGTCCTGGCTCAACTCCACGCCTCGAAGGATGCCAACGACAGGCTCTGGAGGGAGGCGAAGGCGAAGGAGGACGCCCTTCGGGAGCTCGAGGGCTCCAGCACCCGGGCGGTGGCGGAGGCGGGTCGCTCCGTCCGTTCGGCCCTCGAGAGGCTCAGGGTGAGCCTTGGCCGGGGGGGCAGCTCCAGCGCGGTGCCGGCGACACTCGCGGAGGCTGTGCGTTTTCTCAACGCACAAGTCTCCGTAATCCCAGAGGCCGTCGATGCTCGGGCCCAGGGCCGGGCGATCCTGGTGGTGGCCGCCGCCGCGGGACTAGTGGAACTCCGGGGAACCGGCGCCCGAGTGATCCGAGGCCGGATCCCCCAAGGCTTCCCTGAGTTCTTCGAGCTGCTGCGGCGGGAGGTGGAGCAGCTCGCGGGGGGCTTCTACGACCGCATCGTGCGGGTGCAGTTCCCGGCTCCGGCACCCCCGAGGGCGGACACCGCGGCTCCGGCAAAGGAGACCTCCCGAGGGGAGGAGAACAATGATCAAGTATGAGCCTCCCCCTGGGCCTTTAGATAGGTCCTTTTTTGTTTTTTAGAATTTTTGTTCCCGGTAGCTTCTTAGAGGAGCCCCGGAGACTTGTACAAAACTTTTGCTTCGATGAAATGAAACGAATTTTTTTTTGCTAAGTCGACCTAAATTTGGTAAGTCTTGATTCGCTTCGAGCAGGTGTCCTGGGAGCTGACTCCTGGGATAGGGCTCCCGAGGGTTGAGTGCTTTTGCTCGGGGAGCTCCCCAGGAGCCCGGGGGTTCGCTCCCGGAAACCCAAGTTGCCCTGGTTTTGTTAAGCCTTGCCTCCGGAGGGCGCGGCGAGGGTGCCTCCAGGGAGCCGATCCGGTTGCGGTGGTTCCCGGAGTGGCATTTTGACAACTTCGACAACCATCGCGCCGAGTTGTCTCCTCCGCGACCGGGGTCCCGGAGGGTTCCACCGCTGCGGATACTCCCACCGGCGGGCTACAAGTATTGGCCCGAGGGCTTGCTTTGAGAGGCCCAGCGGCGCATAAGAAGCTTGTACTGAGACCTTGCCCGGGAGCTATCGGAGGGCCTCCGGGATTATTAGGTGTAGGCGCCCTCCGGGGGGGGGGGGGGGGGGCTGTCCCCCTTTGTATTTTCCCGCGGGGGTTTAACTCCCCGGGTTGTATCTTGCATTTGCCCGAGGCTTTCATCCCCGAGACGTCTTGGCCCACGGGGGGCGGGGGGGGGGGGGGGGGGGGGAATGTCCTCCGATAAATGTATCAATAAAGCTGAGTTTGCTTGTACCTTAAACTTTCTTGTTTTTGAAATTTTCCAAGGATAGTCCGGGCATGAGTTATCCCCCCCACAGCGGGTTGTAACTTGGCTCCACGCGCTGTGGGGAAGGAACAAAGTGGCCTGGACGTTAATGATTACCGGGGTCACGTCACTTCCGGTGCCCATTTCTGAGGCTTGAAAGCCTCATACGACAAGCCGAGTAAACGATTTTTGGGAGACCGAGAATTCCGTGTCTCGTTGGGGAGACAATTTGCTCCCAGAGGAGGGTAAGCCCGATGACGGGTCTGAGTGTTTGAGGGGGGACTAGTCTCTCAAATTGACTCGTTACCGCAGTCCTTGAGGATTGCGTTACCGCTTACCCCCTCAGTCCACGAGGGGTGATTGTAAGCCGCCCACTGGAGCGGGGCTCCCGTCGTAAGGACTTTTAGGATGCGATGGCCTACTTCCTCGTGGAGAGGGCATCCTCACTAGGAGGGCATCATCTTAGGAGACGGTGAAGCAAGAATCTGCAATAAGTTCCAAGTCAGAGAAAAAACCATTTGCATTGATAAAACTTGAAATACAACGCCTCCCCCGCAGAACCGCGGTGGGGGGAGGGAAAAGTGAATACAACGCCTCCCCTGGTGTAGTCGCAATGGGGGAGGGAGCAAGTCCGCAGGCTAGATATAGAACTTGCGAAGCAAGCCAATATTCCATGTATGCTTCAGCTCTTGATCTTGGAGGTTGGAGAGCTTATAAGCCCCCAAGCCCAGGATTGCGAGACCCTGTAGGGGCCTTCCCACTTGGGGGAGAGTTTGCCCTGGGCTTGGGAGTCGGTCACGCGCTTGAGGACAAGGTCCCCGAGGTGGAAAGCTCTCACGCGGATGCGCTGGTTGTACGCGCGCCATTTCACGCTCGTAGATGGCATGGCGGAGGAGCACTCGGTCGCGTTCTTCTTCGACGAGGTCGACTTCTAACCGCTGGTTTACTTTGTTGGCTTGGTACGCTGTGGTCATGCCTCCATCTAGGAGCTCGACCCGCAGCGACCAGAAGTCAATCTCCGAGGGGAGAACCGCCTCAGCCCCGTACACGAGTGAAAAAGCCGTGCGCCCCGTCGCCTGGCTCGGTGTCGTGCGCATGGAACAGAGGATGCTTGGAAGCTCCTCTGCCCACGCGCCCCGTCTGGAGGCAGCTTGCTCGAGTCATCGGCGTAACCCCTGTAGGATCACGTCGTTGACCCTTTCGACGGCTCCGTTGCTTTGGGGGTACTGAGCCACAGAGGCGAAGTGGAGGGTAGCCCCCAAGCCTTCTTAGAATTCCCGGAAATATGCGGAGTTGAATTGGGTCCTGTTATCGATGGTGATTTCCCGAGGGACCCCAAAATGACACACGATATTCTTCCAGAAAAACCGCTGTACTGCTCGGGAGGTGTTGCTGGCCAAGGGTTCAGCCTCCACCCACTTGGAGAAATAATCGACTGCGACCACCGCATACTTATAGCCCCAGGTGCTGGGGGGAAGGGACCTAGGAGGTCCATCCCCTAGCGCGCGAAAGGCCAAATGATGGGGATGGTCTGCAGCGCTGTGGAGGGCAAGTTGAAACCCTTGGCCATCTTCTGGTAGGCCTCGCACGCAGAGACAAGGACTCGCGTGTCGCGGACCACTGTGGGCCAATAGAAGCCCTGGTGAAGAACCTTTGCCGCGACGGCGCGTGGAGTCAGGGGAGACCCACAGCTCCCCGAGTGGATGTCCTCGAGGAGTTGAAGTCCTTCCTCCCGGGGGAGGTAGCGGAGCAGGGCTTTAGCACGAAGCCGCTTCGCCTTGGTCTTGTTGGGAGGGTCCCCTTCCCCCCTTATGAAGGAGACGAGGGGTTCCATCCAGGACGCCACGCGGGTGATCTCGGAGACCTCCGGGATATGGGACTTGGGGTCTGTGTCCTGGGAAGTCACCGAGGGCTTCGCGATGATCTCCAGGAAGGCACCTCCAGGGAGAGGTTCATGAGCACTGGCTGCCCGGCCCAGGGTGTCGGCCCGATCGTTATTACTCCAGGGGATATGCCGGGCCTCCAGGCCCTCGAAGTGTTTTTCCATTTTGTGGACCTCCCCCAAGTACAAGCTCAGGTTCGCGTCATGGCACAAGTAAGACTTGTCCATTTGGCAAACCACGAGCTGGGAATCTCCTTTGACAAGGAGGAGACGGATCCCCAGGGAGCACGCGAGGTGCAGTCCTAGGAGAAGTGCCTCGTATTCGGCGACGTTGTTCGTGGTAGGGAACTTGAGCCTTGCTGCGTACTCCAACGCCCTCCCCTCGGGGCTCCGGAGAACCACCCCCGCGTCAGCCCCAGCTAGACATAAGGAGCCAACGAACATGAGCGTCCAATGGTCATCACGCCAGGGCAGCTCGCGGAGGCTCTCCCCCTCCGTCTCGAGAGCGGGGGTCCATTCCGCCACGAAGTCAGCAAGGACTTGTGACTTGATGGCGGAACGCCCTATGAGGGAGAGGGAGAAGGGAGCGAGCTCGGCTCCCCACTTCCCTATTCGGCCAGTGGACTCCTTGTTCTGCAACATCTCCCCCAAAGGGAGAGATGACGGGACCGTGATCGGGTGTCCCAAGAAGTAGTGACGAAGCTTCCGGGACACCATGAGGAGGGCGTAGCAAATCTTCTCTATCTCCGTGTACCGAGTCTTAGCCCCCTGAAGGGCCTCGCTCACATAGTAGAAGAGGACAACTCTGGACAATGCTAAGTGTTAACCAACACATCTGACAACAAAATAAAAACAACATGTCTTGCCAACTTACCAGGGCTACCATCCCTATTAGCATCCTCCATCGTTTTGATCTCCCACGCGGGGTGATCCCTCTTTTTCAACGGACTGATCCGATTTTTTACAAAATCAAGGATCACGTCCTGAGCAGTCAAGCCCACATCTATGAGGCACCTCAGCACTTGGGCTTGCTTCTTCTGCTCTTCGTCAAGGGGAGGGGCAATATCCTTCTCCTTGCTCTTCTCTGGCCGCCAATCGGAGAACCAGAGATAACTCTCCTCAGGCGCGGTGCAGTAGAACCACCTCTGGTACCACTAATGCACCGAATCGCACAATGGAAAGGGGAGAAAGTCTTTCTTCTCTCGTAGGTGAAATTACATGCAACTCGGCACGACCGTGCCCTTTGACATCACCAAGAAGTAGTATTGGCGAAACAGTGCAACACTGGGAAAAACCCCCATGAACGCCTCGCACAAATGCTGGAAGGCAGCGAGGATCAACACAGAGTTGGCATTTAGATTCACCAACTCCAAATCAAAATGGGCGAGGACCGCCCATAAGAAATCACTTTCCAGCAAGCGGAAACCGCAGCTTAAGAAGTCCTCAAACATCACCAGTTCACCCTCCTGCACCTCAGGGCTCTCTTCGTTCTCCCCACCAGGCCGCCATGGAATCAGTAACCTAGAGAGAAGATAACCATCGGGCTCCAACGCCAACAAACTCCCCTCCGATCGGTGACTGGATTGTGTCCAACACGCCATCTGGATGGGTTTGTGATAGACAAAGGAGATGGCTGTGACCTACGGCTCAAGCGAGAAACTTTTAGTAAGCTTAGGAAATTTCAATGAGACTTCCGTGAGAAGCTAGGGCTCAGGACGAAGGGTTTAAAAACCCACTTCCCTCAGTTCCTTCACCACGGTTCACACCACGCAGCAAAAGGTGTTTTTTGCATTAAATGCACATGAAAACAAACCTGACACGTGCACTCCCAACAAACGCCAACGGGAAGTTGAACCAAAAAGACGTCTTTTCAGAAGCTAAAACGCCTTTTCTAGTGAAAAGAAAGCTTTTTCACTTCGACTTCGGGGGCTAGTAGACAAAGATTCCCGCTCTCTTGATCGCACGTGCCCACACTGCGACAATCATTCCAGGATTGCGATAGTCATTCGATGATCGCACACAGCACGCATACCTTTCTATGGTCTCCAAGAGCCAAGGAAAGAGATAAGACAGCAGTCTAAGAAATCACCAAACGTAATTCATCAACAGAAAGTGAAAAATTGACATGAGCAAAACTATTTTTTCGTTAATATTTTTTCCTTTCATTATTTACAAAAACAAAAAGTAAATATACAAAGAGCCATGCTAAGGATTGGCCTTAGCCCTAGCTGCGTCTAAAATAAAGTCAGCTTGACTTGCAGCCAGAATGCAGGACTCCTCCAGCACAAGTTGTCCTTCTTAGGGTCAACTACATACGCTTCGAGGAGCCCTGTGACCTCCCTCATTTTTGCAAGGATATCCTTCATGGTGAGACCATAGCCGGTGATGGTTACGTCCGCGGCGTGCTTCCCTTCACACACAAGCTGCTCTTTTTGTCGAGTCAGCCTCGCAGTCTCCCTGGCCCGGTCAAAACTTGCCTTAAGATGCTCGACGCGCTTGAAGAAGTCATCCAAGTCGAGCCTTCGCCGGGTGTACTTCTCCCCAAAGAGTTTGTGCTCCTCCTGAAGGGCCCACAACTTGGCCTTGACCCTGTCCAGCTCTTCCCTGGATTCGTGGCTCTATACAAGACTAGCAAATTACTCTGAGTTAAGAGTCAACTAACTAGGATGAGCCCACAAAATCAAAAGTTCTTACCAAGGAGGACAAGGTCGAAGCGGCTGCAGTGGGGTCTAGGGCTTCCTCATCCTCCGTCGAGAAGGGAGAATGAGGCAAAGCTTGTCCGGCCATGGGTTGCACCTGAGCCACAGTTCCAGGGGATGCTTGGGATGAAGCCTGGTATGCAGCTAGCTCATCAAGCTGCATCGGCCTCTTCCATGAAGATCTCCCAGATGATCCAAGATCATCACCACCATGTTTCCTTGAGACAGTCGAGCTGTCAAGCGGCTGCATAAAAGGCAAAAGGCCTTAGAAAAACTACATTTCAAGAAGAAGCAAGAAGCAATCTACCAAGAGAGGATTACCTCTTGAAATGAAGGCGCAACGCTAGTTCGTCACGCTCTCAAGGCCTCAACATTCTCTTCTCCAGTTTCCTCACTGATCCAATTCGGAGATGCCATTGGCACAGAGGGATAAAGAGATGAAAGGTTTGGTACTTAAAGAAATTTGTGAAGAAGTTAGAAATTCCACAGCGAAGGAACGGCTATTTATAGACTCACTCAAGCGACGCTTCAGCTTCCCAGCCTTGGGCACAGTGCGAAAACCTCGAGATCCTCCCTAGTGCCTGCAGCTCACTTCCTGAGATGTATCGAGGCTATCACCAATGTAACGCAACATGGGAATTCGAAGCGACGAAGCACTGTTAAGAATTCTAAGTGACATACCATTAAAGTGGGCCTTTGTCACTTCAAATTCGGGGGGCTAGCTGACGAGGATTGTTAGCTATTTTTAGGCCTCCATGGTCGCACAAGCGGCCCATGGTCGCACATGACTATGGCCGCTGTCCTACCTATGGTCGCCAAGAGCCAGAAGGAAGAATATCGGGTAATCGAAGGGAATTCTGGATATAACTCAAAAATATTACTCATTCCGTGCAAATTCAAGACATTCATTATCTTAAACCTATGTTTTATGTTGTATCCAAGGATAGTATGGTCGCTGAGGTAGTCCCTACGACCATCCTCTCTCGCAGATACAAGGACTGATCTCATCACCGTGGTCGCAGTGCTATGCGATCACCCCTAAGCATTACCTCACCATGATCCTTATGATTATTCCAGAGATAATCATAACACTACTACAGAATTAGTTTACACTATCGGTTCAAAATATTCTATACTAACGGTTCTCTTACCACTAGTGATCGGCACGATAGAAGAAATCTAGCACAACTCTAACGGTTACAAACCATTAGTACAATACCTATATTCCCATGGTCCATTACTCGCAAACATTAGTACTGGTACATTTCTTCTATCGGTTCAATATTCGAAACCGTTAGTATTATAAGCTTTCTTCTATCGGTTCAGTACTCACAACCGTTAGTATTATTAAATTTCTTCTATCGGTTCAGTACTCACAACCATTAGTATTGTTAAATTTCTTCTATTAGTTCAGTACTCGAAACCGTTAGTATTATAAACTTTCTTCTATCGGTTCAATACTCACAACCGTTGGTATTGTTAAATTTCTTCTATCAGTTCAGTACTCACAACTGTTAATATTGTTAAATTTCTTCTATCGGTTCAGTACTCACAACCGTTAGTATTATAAACTTTCTTCTATCGGTTGTAGGTTATGAACCGTTAGTACTAGCATAACTTCTTCTAACGGTTCTGAGTTAGAAACCGTTAGAATATGTTATAAGCAGCTATACAAATGAAAAAGGTGCATTCACAGATACAGCAATACAGAGATACACACATTGGACATATTGAATCTAATTATTCACAAATACACCATAGAGAACAGGGTTTTTTTATTTTTGTAAATAATCCAGATTAAAAAATTAATTTCAAAGTTGATCCACTCTACCGATCATGTTTGCTGGAGCTATTGTAGCCATGGGCATGGTTGTGAAGCAATTGTCGAGGAAATGTAGTCGATGGTTGTCGTGGAGGTGGTCGTAGGTCGAGGTAGAGGAGGTCATCACGACTGGAGTGGTTGAAGATGTGATTGATCGAGGTCGGAGGCCGAGGATGAATGCAGCCAACCCAAAACAACGAGGCTAACAAAACAACTTACAACAAAAGCATATTCAGCAAGAGTCTTGGCAAGAGTATGGATATAAACAAAATTTTGCCCATTGTTCTTGATACTCAGTTTTGTGATAATTAACACATTTGGTCTATGGAGATGCCGACAGATGCGAACTCGATTACAAATCTCAATGACCAACAGTACATATTATCATTAATGAACAACGACTGAAACATTATTAACTTTTTCAAAAATCAATTTAGCAAAGGAAAAGAGATAAAATGCCAGCGGCAAGAACAATTCTAATCGGGTTGGTCAAGAACACTTACAGTTCGTGGAGTGGCCTACGAAGCACGATGCAGTGGCCGGCGGCGGTGGAGAACCCAAATGCGAGCGGAAATGGTGGTGCAGGAGTGAAAAAGGGGACGTCGGGGAGGCTAGGGTTTTCCGCGCGCGAGTAGAGACTTATTTGGAAATGTGTTTGGTTGGACTGGAGAGAAAACTCCCGCGGGTTTAACCCAAAGTCTTGTATTATTTTACTACCGGTTCAAAAACACTACTGTTAGTGAACTTTCCTTTCTTCTAAAGGTCCCCACTGTCATAACCATTAGTATATATGACGTCCTTTTACTATCGGTTGAATAAACAAACCGATAGTAAAATTTTATCTCTTCTATCGGTTCGTGCACTAATAACCGATAGTATATATGACGTCCTTTTACTATCGGTTGAATAAACAAACCGATAGTAAAATTTTATCTCTTCTATTGGTTCGTACACTAATAACCGATAGTAAAAGTTACGTGCTTTCCTCTTTTCTAAAGGTCCCCACTGTCATAACCATTAGTATATATGACGTCCTTTTACTATCGGTTGAATAAACAAACCGATAGTAAAATTTTATCTCTTCTATCGGTTTGTACACTAATAACCGATAGTAAAAATGACGTAATTTTACTATCAGTTAAATAAACAAACCGATAGTAAAATTTTATCTCTTCTATCAGTTCGTACACTAATAACCGATAGTAAAAGTTACGTGTTATTCACTAATGGTTTCCCAGACCATAACTGTTAGTATAAAACCTCTTCTCCACTGCGGTCCTCGTACACTAACGGTTTTCTCCCAGACTGCATATAACCGTTAGAAGATAGGTGTTAGTGGACTGCATTTCTGTAGTAGTGTAAGTCCCTGACAAGGTAACTGTCGAAGGAGGTTAAGACGGTAAGGCGGTTCCACGACGACCGAGTCAAGACTGCCAAACCGCCGTGTACCCATGATCTATGGCAACTAGCATGTATCCACGACCTCACAGCTGCCACTCCGGGGCGGTTAAGAGAGATCGTGGGGGGTGCCTTCAGGAGAACAACCAACAACCTCTTCAGTAAGTATAAGAAGACCTTCAAGGGAAGGTTCTGGGAAGGACGGATCGACGACAAAGAGAAGACTAGGCATAGCAAAAATAGGATTAGCTAGCTACACACTGTAAACCTCTCTGTAACTCTTTTTCCCACATAGTCAAATACACAGGACATAGGGCTATTACCTAGCTAAAGGGGGACCTGAACCTGGATAACTCTTGCTCCCTGTGTCATAGATTCCTAGATACCTTGAACGTCTTGAGAATCTGTCTAATTGGCCTCATCCCTTCTCACTCCTTTCCTTGCATAAGATTGATAAAGGGACTCAGAGTTCCAATCGTCGACAGTGGATTTGTTAAATTGACGTGATCAATTTTACTTGAGTCCATATCTAATCCGATTGCTTCTATGAATCCTTACACAGGCCAATGGGAGGTGGTGTAAAGGCCAGCATGGTAGTGATAGGATCGGAGACTAGAATCTTTGTTAGATTGGATCTAAAAGATTTAGTATATCTTTAAAAGATATCATCACGGGGATAAATAGAAATCTTAATAATTAGATTGGTTTGGAAGTTGGGCTGATATAATTGTCAAAAATTTATACTTGACCGCCGAAAGTTGTTGTCACCCATTTTATTTCTTAAGGCCACTAAGGTGCATGACGGGATGGGATTCTTTTTCTGACTTGTTTTTGCCGGAATTTATATGAGAAGTATGGTCTTTATGCATGTTTATGTGATGTGATCATGTAATTGTCACAATCTATGAATCGTTTATTTCGACCATGGTTGATATGGGTGTCTCTTTTTGTATAATGGCCTGTGTGCCGACTTGTGTGATGATTGGCACTCTTATGTATATTCATATCTAGCTATTAGTATAGTAGTCTAGAACTCACTCTAGGATTTTTCAAGCATTGTGGACTGGACCCATGAAGATGGAGATGGAGATCACTATATTAAACGGCCATACTATCTCATAGATTGATTATATCATCTAACTTATGGTTATTTTCATGCATATGGATGATTTGCTATGTTTTCTGTGCATAAAGTTTATACTTGACAACCAAAAGTTGTTAACTGTGGTGTCTAAGGAAAGAACACATCATAACGTTTTTCTTAATAATCCCCACTGAGCAGAATGCTTTCCTTCATGTTGTGAGTGAAAATAGTCGCGGTCTTTCCTGGCCAAGGTTACTACCAATGGAAGTTAAATATAGTTGCAGTTGTTCTTGTTAGATCGTCTAGCTGATGTTTATTTTGATTGTTGCTTGAAAGTTTTGAACATTGTTAAGTCCCTAAAATTAAGTTGTTTTGATGCTCTTTTCAATTGCTACAACTGTCAAAGCCTTGATCGTTATTTGGTAGGCTTGACAAATCAAGGTGCCATTAACTATCTTGGTAAGGCAAGATAAGTGTTGGACACTTATACGCATAGAATTGGTTTCACTTAACAAGGCTATCAAAATGGTTTTGGGCCTTGGGGCATGGTGTTGGGAGCCGGGACATATTGATGTCACCCAACAAACAAGTGTCATATATGATATGATTAGCAAAAGTTGCTTACTTAAATAACTAGGTTTTAGCAGTGATGCCAAAGCTCACTAGGACTTAGTGAAATATGGATCTTGACCCACTATATGTCATTCTAGGGACTATATTTTTAAACATATAGTGGAAGATACTTTTATTAAATGTTAATAGAAGATTGTTCATAAACATGATGTCTTCTGCATGTTTTTCTGTTGTAGATAATGGCTGATAACTCCTCAACCGGCTTTAATTTGCGATCGGTACTCAATAAAGAAAAAATAAATGGAACAAACTTCATTGATTGGTTTCGTAACTTGAGAATCGTTCTCAAGCAAGAGAAAAAGGACTATGTTCTAGAGTCCCCAGTTCCAGATGAACCTTTGACTAGTGCTCCACGATCTCAATGTGATGCTTGCAAGAAGCATGTTGATGACGATCTCGATGTAAGTTGCCTCATGTTAGCAACAATGAGTTCTAAATTGCAAAAGCAATTCGAGAACGCCAATGCCTATGACATGAGTGTGGCTCTTCGAAACTTGTTCGAAGACCAGGCAAGGGTGGAAAGATATGAGACCACCAAGAAACTGCATTCCTGCAGATTGGTAGAAGGAAGCACAATTAGCCCTCATATAATCAAGATGATTGGTTACATTAAGAGCTTGGGTAAACTTGGTTACCCCCTTTTTTTGAGAGATACTGTAGGGTACCGCCGATTCAACCCTACAGGAATAAATGGTAGATGTGGGGAGTCAAACTCAAGATCTCTAGCTTGCCACCTAGTGACTTTACCACTACACTAGAGACCCACCTCTAACTTGGTTACCCCCTTAGCCGAGAGTTGGCTATTGATGTGATTCTCCAATCACTCCCTACGAGCTACGATCCTTTCATATTGAACTTCAATATGAATAATCTAGAAAAGGCTCTACCTGAATTGCATGGGATGTTAAAGACAGTAGAGCAGAACATCAAAAAGAATCCTGATCATGGGATGATGGTTTAAAAGGGAAAGAGTTTCAAGAAGTAGGGTAAGGGAAAGGCTAAGGGCAAAGGCAAGGCTCGAGATGAGAGCTCAAGCCGCCAGCATAAGCCCAAAGGAAAGTCTAAGCTTGGCCCTAAAGCTACTTCTGAGTGCTTCTATTGCGAGGAATCTGGCCATTGGAAGAGGAATTGCAAGAAGTATCTGGAAGATCTGAAAAAGAAGAAGGGAAGTGAAACTTCCGCTTCAGGTATTTATGTTATAGAAGTCAATATGGCTACTTCTCCTTCTGATTTTTGGGTATTTGATACTGGTTCAGGAGCTCATATTTGCACTTCGATGCAGGGGCTTAAAAGGAGCAGAAGTTTGACAAAGGGTGAAGTTCAGCTTCGCGTAGGCAACGGAGCAAGAGTTGCGGCTTTAGCCGTTGGGACTTTTATATTGGCTTTACGTTCAGGATTGATTTTGGAGCTTAATAATTGTTATTATGTTCCTTCCATAAGAAAAAACATTATTTCTATTTCATGTTTGGACAAGAAAGGTTTTGAATTCAGAATAAAGAATAATTGTTGTTCATTTTATTTGAATGATATGCTTGATGGATCAGCCCAATTGATGTATGGGCTTTATGTTTTAAATCTTGAAGTTCCTGTTTACAACATAAATACTAAAAGGCTCAAAACAATGATTTGAATTTAACATTTATATGGCATTGTCGTTTAGGTCATAGAAATGATAAACGTATCATGAAGCTCTATAAAGATGGACTTCTAGACTCATTTGATTTTGAATCATAGGACACATGCAAATCTTGTTTACTTGGCAAAATGACAAAGACACCTTTTACCGGTTTAGGTGAAAGAGCAAGTGATCTCTTGGCCCTTGTACATTCTGACGTATGTGGACCGTTAAGCAGTATGTCCAGAGGTGGATTCCAATACTTCATAACTTTCATTGATGATTTTAGTAGATATGGTTTGTTGGGGGAAATCTCCCCGGGATCAAGTCCAGGTAAGGGCCATTTGCCCGGGGACAAGGCCCCCGGTGACCCCCCTCCCGGGCGCCGCCATTTGCCCAGAGACAAGGCCCCCGGTGCCCCCGTCCCGGGCGCCGCCATTTGCCCTGGGACAAGGCCCCCGGTAACCCCCATCCCGGGCGCCGCCATCACGTGAGGATTATGCGGGAAGCACCTCGGGAACTGGCAAGGACACTTGTCAAGCATCCAACCCCCTTAGCCGGAAGAAGGACGTTAGTGCCCTCTGATCCAACGACTGCGGCCAGGGTAGTATAGTCTTTTTGCATCTTTTGGGCCTATATAAGCCCTTGTATCCCTCTATTGTAAACAGGAACAACTCATTTGCATCAATAGACAAAAAGGAATAGGCGTGCTCAGGAGCACTCTCCCCACGAGAGAACTCCACCAGCCAACTCCTGTTGGGAGCACGTCAACAGGACTAGGGTCTCCACTGAGACTTGAACCTGTATAAATCTTCGTGTCACTTGCTGCGTTTGCGCGATGAGGGAGGACCGGTCACTCGGTCACCCCGCGTTGTTTTTCCTTAGCTAGGAAACCTCCACAAAACCTGCCGGGGTATTCGCAATACCATGACAGTTGGCACCGTCCGTGGGGACTTCGCGACAAATCACCATGGCTCCCCCAAGAACGAGGGCTCGCGCCCTACCCAGTGATGTTGGTCCCAGTAACCCAGCGCCACCTCCCCGAAGCATGGCCGTCCCGGCACTTCCACCCGGACAAGGCCAGACTCAAGTATCACCTCCAACTTTCCAAGTAGCTTCCGGTGGGCAGTCCTCCGGGTCTACTCCGGTGACCGTGGGGGCCCCGGGGGGGGGGGGCACTAGCCTTCCCCCAGTGGCTCCCCCAGCCTCCCAGGACACCCTGCTCAAAGCTCTTCTGGAGGGCCAACTCCGCGCCCAGCTCTCTATGGATGAACTCCTTCGCGTTTTGGCGCACCCTCCAGCCCCCATCTATCTGCCGTAGTTCCCGTTGATGGGGGCAATGCCCCCGTTTATGGGACACCCGGCGGCCCCTCCGATCCTCGGAGGCCCGGCCGCTCTCAGGACCTACGATTCCACCGGGGATTACGCTTCCCCGGTGGGCCCATCGTTCGGTGCCTTTCTGGCGCCGGGAACCTTCCCGATGCCAAGGGCTTACCTCGTCCCTAGAGCCTTCCCTATACCGGGGGTTCACTCCGCATCGGGGGTCTTCCCGAGGCCGGGGGCCGGTTTTGCCCAACCAGTCGCGTCTGTCACGCCGGAGGCGGGCCGCCGGACGGCTCCCACACCATCGCTGGACCTCCCTCGTGAGGGCCCCCCTCTTCGGTTCTGGGCGTCGCTCCCGGGGACTGCCCGGTGGTGGGTTCCACCCACACCCTGGTAGTACCTTCCGAGCCCGTGACCGCTGCGCATGAGCTCCCTCCTCCCCCGGGACCGCCCCCGAGGGCTCCCCCGGTGGATCAGGTCCGCTTTACTCGGGAGGAGGTCGAGCAGATGCGTACCACCAAGTCTGGAGAGGCTTCCTAACGCTACCAGCCGGAGTCTCCCCCGGCTCGTAGACGCGATGCACCACATTCCCGTCCCAACCGAGGGAAGAGGCCCAGTGAGGAAGCAACCGCCGTTACTGAGGGGCGCCTGGACGTCTAGGAGGTTAGCTTGACTAACCCGGAAGAGAAGAGGTGCTACCGCCGTGTCAGTGGACCCCTTGGGTCCCTTCTCGACTCTGACAACGAACGCGCGTCCCCCGTCAAAGGGGACACTGACATGGACTCTCCCCCGGAGGTGGAGGGGGCTAACCAATCGTTGTGCCATCGACTCCGGTGCATTCCATGGCAGCGGCCTTACCGACCGCCGAACATCGAACCCTACAATGGTGAGGCTGATCCCTACGAGTTTGTGCAGGTGTATGCCACAGCCATCTCAGCGGCTGGGGGGGACGAGACAGTCTAGTGTAACGTCTTCCCCCTCTACCTTACCGGGATCGCTCACTCATGGTTCTACAACCTGAAGGCCGGTCCATCAAGTCGTTCGCGTAGCTCAAGCGCGAATTCTGTGCGAATTTCCAGGGGAACTATGTGCGTCCTCTGGATTCATCGCAGCTCTACACTGTCAGACAGAGGACAGGGGAGACCATCCGCAGCTTCTTCAAGCGCTTTGCTCAGGTCAAGAGCAAAGTAGCTCACGTCCCTGACTCCATAGTCATTGCGGCGTGCAAGAGCGGGATCCTCCCCGAGGAGCTTCATCGGAGACTCTTCCGAAGTTGACCTCCTCCGCTGACGAGCTCTTCACTGTACTCGACAAATACGCTCGGGTGGAGGAGGACATCCTTTGGAAGAAAAACCGGGGGCTCTTGCCCCCGTTGACCGGGAGACTAGAGACCCCCTCAAGCGCCCCAAGAGGGGCAATCGTAGCGAGCCACGGCCTCGGGACACCTTTGTCCTCGAGGGCTGAGGCGGCTCGCGCGATGCCCCCAAGGGCAACCGTCCCTTCCCCAAGCCAAAAGGCCGGGGGGGCAGTCGTCCCGCGGCCGTGAAGACCCCGCAGCGGGAGGCAAGGAAGGCCTGTGGTGCACTTTCCGCAAGTCCAGTACCCACGCTACCTGGGAATGCCACCAGCTTCTCCAACACTTCGCCGCATTCCTCGACCAGCATGGGCAGGGGGGGACTCCTGCCTCCTTGCCCTCTTAGCCGGCTTTATCAGCCCTTCCTGCCCCCTGGGGAGCAGCAAGGACAAGCGCAGGAAGGGGGTCCATCAGAAGCGCTCCCCTTCCAAACCTCCCAAAGGCGTGTCAACATCATCACAGGAGCGTCTGCCTCTGGGCGAGACTCCAAGTGCCAGCGTAAGGAGTATGTGCGTGAAGTAAAGGTTGTGGAGGCGCTGCATACGTCTCGACCACCAAAGTGGTCGGACGTCCCCCTCACTTTTACAGCGGAAGATGCGCGCGGGGTTCGCTTCCCCCATGACGACGCGCTCATCGTCTCCGCCACCGTCTACAACTGCCACCTGGCGCGCATCCTCGTCGATGGCGGAAGCTCCGCCGATGTCCTGTACCTGAAGGCGTTTAGGGAGATGCAGGTTGACGAGAAGCTACTGCAGCCCGCAGTAGGGCCCTTGCAGGGATTCGTCCCGGGGAAGACGATCCACCCGGTGGGGAAGGTGGATGTCCCCATGACCTTCGGTACCCCACACAACTACCGGACGAAGATGGTCCGGTTCGATGTGGTGGACCTCCCCTCTTCATACAACACAATCATGGGGAGGACCACGATCAACCGCTTGGGGGCGGCGATCCACCAAAGCTATCTCTGTGTGAAGATCCCAGGGCCTCAAGCGTGATCACCACCCGAGGCGACCAAGACGTGGCCCGCACTTTATATGAGCGTGCCGCCGCGATGATTAGGTGCGTCAACATGATCAGGACCCCGGGGGGAGAGACCCCTTCCCCGACGCCGGACGCCACAGCCGTCCCCTCCTGGAGGTCTCCCCCCAAGCCGCGTCCAGAAGGGGACCTCCGGAAGGTCCCGCTGTCCCCGGACGAGGCAAACAAGACCGTAAAGATCAGGGCGGATTTCTCCGAGGAGCACGCGGAGCAACTCGAGACTTTCTTGCGCAAGAACTCCGACGTCTTCGTATGGAAGCCCTTAGACATGCAAGGCGTCGCCCGGGAGGTCATCGAGCATAAGCTCGCTGTGACCCCCATTCACCCCCTGGTCAAACAGAAGCTGAGAACGCTCTCCCTTGAGTGCCAAGAGGCTATCAAGGTCGAGATTACCAAGCTGCAGGAGGCAGGATTCATTCGGGAGATCCTGCACCCCGAGTGGCTGGCGAATCCTGTCCTCGTGAAGAAATCGAACGGCAAATGGAGAATGTGCATAGACTTCACCGACCTCAACCACGCTTGCCCAAAAGACAACCTCCCACTCCCGTAGATCGACCAACTTGTCGACTCAACCACGGGGTGCGAGTTGATGAGCTTCTTGGACGCATACTCGGGCTATCACCAAGTCCGGATGGTGGAGGGGGACGAGGAAAAGACGAGTTTTGTAACTCCCCTCGGGATCTTCTGCTATGTCCACATGCCCTTCGGTCTGAAGAACGCGGGAGCAACCTTCCAACGACTCATGTCACTAGTCTTCAAAGACTAAATTGGCAGCAACGTCAAAGTCTATGTCGACGACGCGGTTGTCAAAAGTTCCCACTCGACCAGTCATGTTGATGACCTCGCAGAGACTTTTCACAGCCTCCGCGCGTACGGGTTAAAGCTCAACCCGAAAAAGTGCGCCTTCGGCGTACGAGGAGGGAAGCTGCTTGGCTTCCTTGTGTCTCAGCAAGGCATAGAGGCCAACCCCGAAAAAATTCGGTCCTTCTTAGACATGCCTTCCCCATGTTCCGTCAAAGAGGTACAGCGGCTCACCGGCCGCTTAGCCGCATTAAGCCACTTCGTCCCACAGTCGGGGGAACGCGGCCTCCAGTTTTTCAAACTCCTCCGGGGGCTCGAGGGGTTTCGATGGACCCTTGAGGCCCAGGAGGCCTTCGACGACCTGAAGAAGTACCTCATGAGCCCCCCAATGCTCGTGAGCCCGTCTCTGGAAGAGCCCTTGCTCCTTTACCTTGCCGCGACCACGGTCGCCGTAAGTGCAGTATTGGTAAAGGAGAAGGATGGGCAACAGCGTCCCGTGTACTACGTGAGTGAAACCCTCCAAGGGGCTAAAACTCAGTACACGGAGATGGAGAAGATCTGCTATGCCCTTCTAATGGCGTCCCGAAAGTTTCGTCACTACTTCCTGAGACACCCGATCACCGTCCCGTCGTCCCTGCCTTTGGGGGAGGTTCTCCGGAACAAAGAAGCCACCAGCCAGATCAGAAAGTGGGGGGCCAAACTCGCTCCCTTCTCCCTTTCTCTCACCGGGCGCTCCGCCATCAAGTCACAAATCCTCGCCAACTTTGTGGCAGAGTGGACCCCTGGCTCCGGGTCCGGGGACGAGAGTCTCCCCGAACCGCCCCGACGCAGTGAGCATTGGACGCTCATGTTTGATGGCTCCTTGTGTCTCGCCGGAGCCGACGCGGGGGTGGTCCTTCGGAGCCCTGAGGGGAAGGAGCTGGAGTATGCGGCGCGGCTCGAGTTCTCCGCCACAAACAACGTCGCTGAATACGAGGCTTTTCTCCTCGGGTTGCGCCTCACGCACTCCATGGGGATTCGTCGCCTCCTCGTGAAAGGAGACTCCCAGCTCGTAGTTTGCCAAATGGACAAGTCCTACTTGTGCCATGACGCAAACTTGAGCCTCTACTTGCAGGAAGTACACAAGATGGAGAAGCACTTCGATGGCCTGGAGGCCCGGCACATTCCCCAGAGAGACAACGATTGGGCCGATGCCCTAGCCCTGGTGGCCAGCTCCCGGGAACCTCTCCCTGGGGGAGCCTTCTTGGAGATCATCGCGAAGCCCTCGGTGACATCCCCGGACGTGGACAATGGGTCCTGTAGGATCAAGGATGCCGACTAGTGGGGGGGTGAATAGGAGGATTTAAAAACTTCAAATAAAAACAATTTTTGCAACGAGAAGAACCAAAAGCAGTTTAATATATTAAAGAGAGAAGATAGAGAGAACAGACACAGCGATTTTTACCGAGGTATCGGAGACTCACCCAGTCTCCACTAATCCTCGTTGAAGCACTCAAATCAATTGAGTTTTGCCTCAATACCCACAAAGGATATTATCCACTATAGGTTGCTCCTTATCTACTCCGGAAAGGCGAGCACTGATGCCTTGTACAACTTTGTCGAGCCTCTCCAACAATCTCCGAACTAGAGAGGTCAACGGCCATGCCACCAAATCGCCTAGGTGAGGGCGCTCACCAAGAGTAATAGGCAGCAGGGTCTTCTCTAGACCTCCAAACACTCACCGAGAAACTACAAGTATGCAAATGCAATGAACTGGAATGCTCGGTGGATCAGAAAACACTCGACTTGATCAACAGATCAAGATTTTGTGTAGAAAACTAAATCTCAAGAGTGTATAAGAATGCAAGGCTGCTTGTTATGTAAAATACGAGCTCAAAGCCTCTATTTATAGCCTCAAGAATCAAAAGAGACATTGGAGCTCGAGTTGAAAATCAGTAATTCAAACTGACTGTCAGTTCACCAAATTGACAGTTAGTTACATACACAACGGCCGACAAAATTTACGGATAAAAAATAGCTAGCCGTTTGTGGTCGTATATGGAAACTGAAACCCTAAACTGACAGTAAGTTCGACCAAAATATCGACCAGTTTTAAAAGAAACTCAGATAAAAACAGCTGTGGTCGAAACACAAACTGACAATCAGCATGGGCATACTGACAGTCAGTTTAGTACAAAAATTTTTGGCCCGAAAAATACTCTCTCTGGACAATTGTCAGTTAACACAAACTGACATTCAAATTGACAGTCAGCATAGCAAACTAACAGTCACCATGAACAAAAATAGTTATAACTTTAAATCCAGAAGTCCAAATGAAGTGTTTAATAGCTCGTTTGAAAGATAATTTAAAGGGACACATTTTTGTAAACAAAAGTAAAAGCCAGATCTGCTAGATCTTTCTAGAAAAAGCAAAAACTCTTCTGCTGTCAAAAATACAACTGAAAATCTAAATCTTTCAAACCAAATTCAAATCAAATCCATCCGAAATGAATGCAATGTAATGACTTAAGTTTCTCGGTTTATGTTGGAAATGTAGAGATGACTTGCAACCACTCTTTATAGTATGGTTAAAACTAAAAACAAATTTCTATAAACAGATCAAACTCCAAACACCGAGATCGGTAAAATAAATATGCATCTTACCTTAAGTCTTTTGCTTCTTCATTCTGGCGACTTTGCGCTTGTGACCATGGCTCGCGACCTTGTGCTTGTGACTTGCAGATCTGGACGGCTTTCTTCTTACCGACCTTGTGCTTACGACTTTGGCAATACTGTGACCTTAGGCGAAATAGCTCTTAGGTCTCTGCATACATATAACTCAAAGACATGATTAGATCAAAAACACTTAATGTCATCAATAATGAAAACCACAATAATAGGGGCCTAGATGCAAGGTCCTGCGTCCCGGAAGTCTCCGAGATCACCCGGGTCGCGTCTTGGATGGACCCCCTTGTCTTCTTCATAAAGGGGGAGGGGGACCCTCCCAACGAGACCGAGGCTAAGTGCCTCCGAGCCAAGGGCCGGGCATACCTCCTATTGGAGGGGAATCTTTACAAGCCGGGGGCCTCCGCCCTGCTCCGCTGCCTCCCGCGGCCGGAAGGGCTCCAACTCCTCAAGTACATCCACTCGGGGAGTTGCAGGTCTCACCTGGCTCCGCGCACCGTTGCGGCCAAGGCCCTTCACCATGGCTTTTATTGGCCCACAGTGGTCCGTGACACGTGAGACCTTGTCTCCGCTTGCGAGGCCTGATAGAAGATGGCCAAGGGTTCCAACTTCCCCTTCGTAGCACTGCAGACTATCGCCATCACTTGGCCCTTCGAGTGCTGGGGGATGGACCAGCTAGGTCCCTTCCTTCCAGCGCCCGGGGGCTACAACTATGGGGTGGTCGCAGTCGACTATTTCACAAAGTGGGTAGAGGCTGAACCTTTGGCCAGCATCACGTCCCGAGTGGTGCAGTAGTTTTTCTGGAAGAATATCGTGTGTCATTTTGGGGTCCCTCGAAAAATCACTATCGATAACGGGACCCAATTCAACTCAGCATATTTCCGGGAATTCTGCGAAGGCTTGGGGGTCACCCTCCACTTCGCTTATGTGGCTCACCCCCAGAGTAACGAGGCTGTCGAGAGGGTCAACGGCGTGATCCTACAGGGGTTACGCCGAAGGCTCGAGCAAGCTGCCTCCAGACGGGGCGCATGGGCGGAGGAGCTCTCGAGCATCCTTTGTTCCATGCGCACGACGCCGAGTCGAGTGACGGGGCGCACGCCTTTCTCACTCGTGTATGGGGCTGAAGCGGTTCTCCCCTCGGAGATCGGCTTCCGGTCACTGCGGGTCAAACTTCTGGAGGGAGCTACGACCGCGACGTACCAAGCCAACGAAGCCAATCAACAGTTGGAAGTCGACCTCGTCGAAGAAGAACGCAACCGGGCGCTTCTCCGCCATGCCATCTACGAGCGCGTGATCCGTTTGAGACCTAGTCTTGGTTTTCGCACTAGGCTCGCCCAGATTCTAATATGCGGAATAACGGGATCTTACTCGGAAATACCGAAACCCAAAGTAATTGCACAACTCTTTATTTCAAAGAGGGCTTTACACGTCGAACGTTAGACACACTTGTCTATGTCGAAGGAACTATAAGTGTCTAAAACTCAAATAAGTTCGATGACTCTTCGATTGAGTTCGATGATCTAAACTAGACCTATTACAAGGTATTTATAGTCCAATCGTATGAGTACGTATCTGACTTAGAGACCTAAACGTATTAGACTCATATAACTAATCCTAAAAACATAAGCTTAGTCATACACATTCAGATCGGATTACAATTCCGAACAGGGAACGAATTCCTTTTCCTGGTCGCGAACCAATCCATGGTCGCGGACTCATCCAGGTCGCGAATCCTTTCCGAACACGGTTAAGGTCGAGAAGCCGTATGCGATCAGGACTTGGTCGCGAAGCCGCATGCGATCAGGACTTGGAGATCCTCCCGGATCATGACTCCCTTGTTGAGAAGGAGCCAACCCCTGTTGTGACCTCTCGATCAAACGGAGATGTGGAAATTGGGCTTGTCCATCTTCTTTGGTGTACCACTTTGCCGCACGTACTCGTTGATCTTTCCGACCGATTCGAAAAGTCTCCTTTGTGCCACTGCGGGTGGTAGTCACCTTCCTCTCCAGAATCACATCTTCACGTAAAGATTCGCCTCGTTGATAGACCAAGTCTTCAACAGATGGTACTATGGTATCTGGCTCATCATCCAACATTCAAGGCTCAAAGAGTTTGAGGTGCTCAACATTGACAACCGAGTAAATATCCATGTATGGAGGTAACTCAAGCTGACAAGCATTATTACCCACTTTCCGCAAAATCCGAAAAGGACCATAACGAATGGGTTTGAGCTTCTTACCTTCACCTTTAAGTCTCTCCTTACTCAAATGTAACCATACCATATCACCTTCTTGAAATTGCGCATCAACTCGGCGCCGATCATGTTGCGCCTTGTACTTGAGTTGAGCTTTCAGCAAGTTCTGTTCAACCTCACGATGGAGTCGTTGAATACCTTCCAGGAACTTTTGTGCTCGATCCTGATCAGATGCTTCCTTGCTGTTCTGTGCTGAGGTAGGGATCACAAACTCCATGTCGAATGGACTCTGTGGTAGAAACCCTAAACAGACCTCAAACGGCGACTTTCCAGTCGAACCATGCACTGCTCGATTAAAAGCAAACTGTAGGTACGGTATGCTTTCATCCCAGGTCTTCGGGTGCTTCGAGTTATATCCTCTCAAGAGATGAACGACTGTGCGATTAACCACTTCGGTTTGACTATTAGTTTGCGGATGAAAAGCAGTACACCTCTTTAGCTTGGTGTCCATCATCGTCCAGAGCGATCGCCAAAAGTGACTAAGGAACCGGGTATCGCGATCAGACACAATAGAAGTTGGCAGTCCGAAGTGTGTCCAAACGTGTTGAAAGAATACCCGAGCTGCTTCTTCTCCCGTGATAGTCTTTCGACAAGGTATAAGAACAATCATTTTGGGGAACCGATCAACGACCACGAATAGATAGTCGTTGCCACGTCGGGTCTTAGGCAATCCTCCTAAGAAATCCATGGATATGCTCTCCCATGGTCGCGATGGAACTGGCAAAGGAGTGTACAAACCTAATTTCCGGTTTGCCGGTTTCGAGATGCTGCAGAGACCACAGCCTCGAACGAAACTAGCCACATCTTGCTGCATACGCGGCCAGAACACATGCCGGTGAAGATTTTGCAACGTGTTTGTAACCCCATAGTGACTAGCTACCTTCGATGTATGTGCTTCTCGCAACCATTGAATTCGAGGTGCTCCACGAGGTATGCAAAGTAAATTGCCCTTGTACAAGAGTCCTTCTCGATGAACGAACTCTGTAGGGTTCCCTGTTTCGACCTCAGTCAGTACTGTTTGAAAATCAGGGTCTTCACTGTACATAGTGACATAGTCATCATGACATGATGGCTCGATCTGCATGAACGCTGATAAACCGAGGGTTGTAACTAGTGGTCGCGACAACATATCCGCCAATTTGTTGTGTACGCCCTTCTTGTACTTAATCACCAGATTAAACTGCTGCAGATATGACATCCACTTCATGTGCCGAGCTTGCTGTAGCTTGGACTGAGTTTGCAAATATTGCAATGGTTGATGGTCGGTGTGGACAACCGTCTCTTTCCCCAAGAGATGACACCGCCAATGTTTCACGGCCTGATGCAGTGCGCATAACTCCTTATCATAAGTCGGGTAGTTCTTCTGAGCTCCCTGGAATAACTCGGAGTGATATGCCACTGGTCGACCTTCTTGCATGAGCACTGCGCCCATCGCATAACCTGAGGTATCGGTTTCCAGCTCGAACGGTTTCTGGAAATTCGGCAAAGCTAACACAGGCGCCTCGCTGATCTTCCTTTTCAACAAGAGAAACGTGTCCTCATGTTTCCCTGTCCACTCGAACTTCTGATCGATCCTGGTTAATGCATGCAATGGAGAAGCCACAATCGAGAAGTGTCGGATGAACTTCCGAAGGTACTGGCATGCTCCCACAAAACTACGCACATCCGTAACTGTTCGCGGTCGCGGCCATTCGCGAATCACTTTGACCTTGTCCGGGTCAATTTGCAACGTACCGTTGCCGATTATGCATCTGAGGTAAAGTAGAGTTTGCTGACCGAACTCGCACTTCTTACGGTTGAGGCGAAGTCGATGTTGCCAAAGCTGTTCGAACACCTTTTCGACATGAATGAGGTGCTCATCCCACGAACGACTATAAACCAATATGTCGTCAAGATACACGATCACAAAGTCGTCGATGAACGGTCTCAATACGTCATTCATAAGACGCATGAAAGTTGCCGGGGCGTTGCAGAGACCAAACGGCATGACCAGCCATTCGAACAGACCTTGCCGTGTTTTGAACGCGGTCTTCCATGTATCCTCCTCTCGGATGCTGACTTGATGATATCCTGACTTAAGATCCAATTTGGAGAAGACAACAGCATGCTTCAATTGGTCTAGCAGGTCATCAATACGAGGAAGGGGGTACCGGTTCTTGATGGTGATCTTGTTCAGTGCTCGATAGTCGATGCACATACGCCAAGTCCCATCTTTCTTTGGTACTAACACCACAGGAGATCCACAAGGTGAACTACTCAGTTGAATGACACCATTGTTCAGCAACTCACCAAGTTGTCTCTTGATCTCTTCATTCTCCAATACTGAGTTGCGATACATACTCAGATTGGGCAGTGTCGCATCGGACACAAGCTGAATTTCGTGCTCGACTGGACATTTCGACGGACGACCCTGGGTAGTCTCGAACAGATCACTGTATTTCTCCAGCAGTCCCGACAAACGACCAGAATCCTCTCGGCACGCCAGCGACAATGCTGGTCGAGTACCCTCACCTTGATCAATGGGTCGAATCATGACAAGCACATACTTGTGATATGCATTAACAATTCGTTTGGCTTGATTTGCGGTAATCAAGTTCGAAGTGTTGACGTGGATGTCTCTACTGATCACGAACTTAACTCCGTCTTTGGTGAGGTCGTACTCTTGCGCTCGCCGATGGAAGTGAGCGTCTCGATCATACAGATACGGACTCCCAAAGATCACCTGACAGATATCGATAGGGACAACATCGCATTGCACCTCATCGATATATCGTGTAGAGATCGCAAACTTCAACACACACTGACTTGTAATCTGTTGGTTCACGTCGGAGGTAAACCAACCCAGCGGATATGGTCGCGGGTGTGTGGTTGTCTTCAAACCAAGTCGCCGAACCAGTCCAGCGGAGACCAGATTCTTCTGACTTCCTGGATCGAATATCGCTGCGACCACTTCGTGCTTCACCTGGATGTTGATGGTGAACAAGTCCTCCGTTGGGTGATGGTTGTTCGGTGGATCGGAACCCTTCTCCTTCGGCATTGCCATCAGAGATAAGGTCGTATCCGCCTCATTAACCGAATTCACTCGGACAACTTCTTCGTCAGTTGAAGTCACAGTAGCCGTGGCTGTTCTTTTCCCTGGTCCGTTTTTCTTTGGTCGAAGTTCAGGATGAAGCTTGTAACATTTGTCCTTGGTATGTCCCGCGACTTGGCAATGTTCGCAAAAGGCACCCGTGCCCGATTTTGAAGCGTTCTTCTTCGGACTCGGCTTTTTCTTTGTCGAGGTCGCACTTTCCTTCGTGCTTTTGTCGCTGCGGGATTTGTTCTTCTTCTCGATCGCCATAGCAGTTGTGCTCGCGGTCGCAATGTCTTGGACACCGAACAGACTTAGCTCAGTACCGATCGATTTCTGAAGTCCAGATGTGTACTTCCGAAATACCTGAGGGTCGGATAGTGAGATGCCAATGACCATTGCTTGTCACCGAAACTCTGTCGTATAGTCTTGGACGGTCTGGTCGCGCCGTTGGTACAATCTGTGCCAACGCTCCCATCTCTCCTCAAGGTAACCCATCAGATAGAATTCTTGTCGCAGAAGTCGTTTGAATTGACCCCACGCAAGGTCGTCAGCTTCACCACTGGCGACAAGGGCCTTCCACCATGTCTTGGCGTGGTCCTTCATCTTCAAAGGTGCAAATTTGACCTTTTGAGCGCTACTGAACCCTTTAAGGTCAAAGTAGGTCTCAAGTTGGTCGATCCAAGAATCCAGCTTCTCAGCATCGATCACCCCATCATATATGGGTATATCAATCTTAGCGTCGACTTTAAAAGATCCGACAGCTAAGGAGGTGTTGGCGAGGTCGTCGGTCTTGTGGTCGCCTTCGTCTTCATCTTCGTCTGCCCTGCGCAAGTCTTCACCAGTCTTCTCACCCATAACCTTCCCTACTTCAGGAGGTACAATCATGGCCTGCTGCTTAATCGAAGCAAGCATGGTTTCCATATCGGTGGAGAGCTTAGCCACTTGTTCGGCTAGGTTAGCTTGAACGGAGGTATTGTCAGACATTGTCGGAGACGCGGCTGTAGGAACCGTCAACTGATCGCCTGGAGTTTCTCCGGAAGTTTTGTAACCCTGGCGAGTCTTCACCATCCACAGGATAGGAAAGTCGCTCTGATACCAACTTGATCCGTTTGAGACCTAGTCTTGGTTTTCGCACTAGGCTCGCCCAGATTCTAATATGCGGAATAACGGGATCTTACTCGGAAATACCGAAACCCAAAGTAATTGCACAACTCTTTATTTCAAAGAGGGCTTTACACGTCGAACGTTAGACACACTTGTCTACGTCGAAGGAACTATAAGTGTCTAAAACTCAAATAAGTTCTATGACTCTTCGATTGAGTTCGATGATCTAAACTAAACCTATTACAAGGTATTTATAGTCCAATCGTATGAGTACGTATCAGACTTAGAGACCTAAACGTATTAGACTCATATAACTAATCCTAAAAAGATAAGCTTAGTCATACACATTCGGATCGGATTACAATTCCGAACAGGGAACGAATTCCTTTTCCTGGTCGCGAACCAATCCATGGTCGCGAACTCATCCAGGTCGCGAATCCTTTCCGAACACGGTTAAGGTCGCGAAGCCGTATGCAATCAGGACTTGGTCGCGAAGCCGCATGCGATCAGGACTTGGTCGCGAAGCCGCATGCGATCAGGACTTGGAGATCCTCCCGGATCAGCGCGAAATGGCGCGTGCATACAATCGGCGCGTCCGCGTGAGATCTTTCCGTCTTGGGGATCTTGTCCTCAAGCGTGTGACCGATCCCCAAGCCCAGGGCAAACTCTCCCCCAAGTGGGAAGGCCCCTATAGGGTCTCTACAGTCCTGGGCTTAGGGGCCTACAAGCTCTCCAACCTCCAAGATCAAGAGTTGAAGCACACATGGAACGTAGGCTTGTTTTGCAAGTTCTATGTCTAGCCTCCGGGCCTTTTCCCTCCCCCGTCGCGACTTCGCAGGGGGAGGCACTGTTCCCTGTTGCGGATATGCGGGGGGACGTTGTATTCGCTTTCCCTCTCCCGCCGCGGCTCCGCGGGGGGAGGTGTTGTATTTCAAGTTTTATCAATACATTTGGGCTTTTTCTCCGACTCGAGTTCATTGCGGGTTCTTACATTACCGTCTCTTAGAAAATGCCCTCTCGTTGAGGATGCCCTCCCCGTGAGGACGTAGGCTATCGCAGCCTAAGAGTCCCTACAACGGGAGCTCCGCTCCCGTAGGGCGGCTTATAATCACCTCTCGTGGACTGAGGGGGTAAGCGGCAACCCAGTCCTGAAGGACTCAGGTAACGAGTCAATTTGAGAGACTAGTCCCCTCTCAAACACTCAGACCCATCATCGGGCCCACCCTCCTCCGGGAGCAAAATTGTCTCCCTAGCGAGACGGAACTTTCGAAAAATTTTCGTAGAGATTTTTACCCGGCTCCCCGTCCTCACGGCGACCGGAGGATTTCTCACCGGGACTTTCAAAAAATTTTCCCCGAGATTTTTACCCGGCTCCCTGTTCTCACGGCGACCGGAGGATTTCTCACCGGGAGTTTCAAAAAAATTTTCCGGAGGTTGTTACTTGGCTCCCTGTTCTCATAGCGACTGGAGGATTTCTCATCGGGACTTTCGAAAGATTTTCCCGGAGATTTTTTACCCAACTCCGCGTTCTCATGGCGATCGGGAGATTTCTTGGAAAATCTTCTTGGAGAATTTTTGCCCCGGTAATCATTAACATCCAGGCCCTTCACTCCTTCCCCACACACGTGAAGCTAAGCTACAACCCGCTTTGGGGGGGTAACTCGTGCCCGGATCATCCTCTCCCAGACCATCATTTAGACTCAGAAAATTTCAAAAACAAGTAAGGATTGAGCAAACCTAGCTTTATTGATATATTTAACCGAAGGACATTTCCCCCCCGGTGGGTATCGATACATCTAACCGGGGGACAACCCCCCCAGTGGGCAAATGCAAGATACAACTAGGGGAATTCAACTCCCCTGGGAAATACCAGGGGGGACAGTCCCCCTTCGGAGGCTCCTACACCTAATAACCCTAGAGGCCCTCCGATAGCTCCCGGGCCAGGTCTCGATACAGGCCTCATATGCGCCGCTGGGCCTCCGGAAGCTAGTTCTCGAGCCAATACTCGTAGCCCGCCGGTGGGAGTTGATCCGTTTGAGACCTAGCCTTGGTTTTCGCACTAGGCTGGCCCAGATTCTAATATGCGGAATTACGGAATCTTACTCGAAATTACCGAAACCCAAATGATGATCGAAAACACATCTCAAAGTAATTGCACAACTATTTATTTCAAAGAGGGCTTTACATGTCGAACGTTAGACACACTTGCCTACGTCGAAGAAACTATAAGTTGGATATATGATCCAAGGCTGTAATAATATTCGATGATCTAAACTAGACATATTACAAGATATTTATAGTCCAATCGTATGAGTACATATCAGACTCAATAACCTAAATATATTAGACTCATATAACTAACTAACTAATCCTAAACAGATAAGCTTAGTTATATATATTCGGATCGGATTACAATTCCGAACAGGGAATGAATTCCTTTTCATGGTCGCGAACCAATTCATGGTCGCGGACCCATCCATGGTCACGAAACCTTTCCGAACACGGTTAAGGTCATGAAGCCGTATGCGATCAGGACTTAAAGATCCTCCCAGATCATGATCCCCTTGTTGAGAAGGAGCCAACCCCTGTTGCGACCTCTCGATCAAACTAGAGATGTGGAAATTGGGCTCGTCCATGTTCTCTGGTGTACCACTTTGCCGCACGTGCTCATTGATCTTTCCGACCAATTTGAAAAGTCTCCTTTGTGCCACGACGGGTGGTAGTCACCTTCTTCTCCAGAATCACATCTTCACGTAGAGGTTCGTCTCGTTGATAGACCAAGTCTTCAACAGATGGTACTATAGTATCTGGCTCATCATCCAGAATTGAAGGCTTAAAGAGTTTGAGGTGCTCAACATTGACAACCGAGTAAATATCCATGTATGGAGGTAACTCGAGCTGACAAGCATTATTACCCACTTTCTGCAAAATCTGAAAAGGACCATAACGAATGGGTTTTAGTTTCTTACCTTCACCTTTAAGTCTCTCCTTACTCAGATGAAACCATACCATATCACCTTCTTGAAATTGCGCATGAACTCGGTGCCGATCATGTCGCGCCTTGTACTTGAGTTGAGCTTTCAGCAAGTTCTGTTCAACTTCACGATGGAGTCGTTGAATACCTTCCAGGAACTGTTGTGATCGATCCTGATCAGATGCTTCCTTGCTGTTCTGTGCTGAGTTAGGGATTACAAACTCCATGTCGAATGGACTCTGTGGTAGAAATCCTAAACAGACCTCAAATGGCGACTTTCCAGTCGAACCATGCACTGCTCGATTAAAAGCAAACTGCAGGTACGGTATGCTTTCATCCCAGATCTTCGGGTGCTTTGAGTTATATCCTTTCAAAAGATGAATGACTGTGCGATTTACCACCTCGGTTTGACCATCAGTTTGTGGATGAAAGGCAGTACTCCTCTTTAGCTTGGTGTCCATCATCGTCCAGAGCGATCGCCAAAAGTGACTAAGGAACCTGGTATCGCGATCAGACACAATAGAAGTTGGCAGTCCGAAGTGTGTCCAAACGTTTTGAAAGAATACCCGAGCTGCTTTTTCTCCTGTGATAGCTTTTCAACAAGGTATAAGAATAATCATTTTGGAGAACCGATCAACGACCACGAATAGATAGTCGTTTCCACGTCGGGTCTTAGGAAATCCTCCCAAGAAATCCATGGATATGCTCTCCCATGGTCGCGATGGAACTGGCAAAGGAGTGTACAAACCTAATTTTTGGTTTGCCGGTTTCGAGATGCTGCAGAGACCACAATCTCGAACAAAACTAGCCACATCTTGCTGCATACGCGGCCAGAACACATGTCGGTGAAGATTTTGCAACGTCTTTGTAACCCCAAAGTAACCAGCTACCTTCGATGTGTGCGCTTCTCGCATCCATTGAATTCGAGGTGCTCCACGAGGTATACAAAGTAAATTGCCCTTGTACAAGAGTCCTTCTCGACGAACGAACTCTGTAGGTTTCCCTGTTTCGAGCTCAGTCAGTGCTGTTTGAAAATCAGGGTCTTCACTGTACATATTGGCATAGTCATCATGACATGAGGGCTCGATCTGCATGAACGCTGATAAACAGAGGGTCGTAACTGGTGGTTGCGACAACATGTCCGCCAATTTGTTGTGTACGCCCTTCTTGTACTTAATCACTAGATTAAACTGCTGCAGATACGACTTCCACTTCATGTGCCGAGCTTGCTGTAGCTTGGACTGAGTTTGCTGATATTGCAACGGTTGATGGTCAGTGTGGACAACAGTCTCTTTACCCAAGAGATAACACCACTAATGTTTCACGGCCTGATGCAGTGCACACAACTCTTTGTCATAAGTTGGGTAGTTCTTCTGAACTCCCTGGAATAACTCAGAGTGATATGCCACTGGTCGACCTTCTTGCATGAGCACTACACCCATCGCATAACCCGAGGCATCGGTTTCTAGCTCGAACGGTTTCTGGAGATTCGGCAAAGCTAACACAGGCGCCTCGCTGATCTTCCTTTTCAGCAAGAGAAACGTGTCCTCATGTTTTCCTGTCCACTCAAACTTCTGATCGATCGTGGTTAATGCATGCAATGGAGAAGCCATAATCGAGAAGTGTCGGATGAACTTCCAAAGATATTGGCATGCTCTCACAAAACTACGCACGTCCGTAACTGTTCACGGTCGCAGCCATTCGTGAATCACTTTTACCTTATCCGGGTCGATTTGCAACGTACCGTTGCCGACTATGAATCCTAGGTAAAGTAGAGTTTGCTGGCCGAACTCGCAGTTCTTACGGTTGAGGCAAAGTCGATGTTGCCGAATCTATTCAAAAACCTTTTCGACATGAATGAGGTGCTCATCCCACGAACGACTATAAACCAATATGTCATCGAGGTAAATGATCACAAAGTCATCGATGAACTGTCTCAATACGTCATTCATAAGACGCATGAAGGTTGCCGGGGCATTGCAGAGACCAAATGGCATGACCAGCCATTCTAACAGACCTTGTTGTGTTTTGAACGTGGTCTTCCACGTATCCTCCTCTCGGATGCTGACTTGATGATAACCTGACTTAAGATCCAACTTGGAGAAGACAATGGCATGCTTCAATTGGTCTAGCAGGTCGTCAATACAAGGGAGGGGGTACCGGTTCTTGATGGTGATCTTATTCAGTGCTTGGTAGTCGATGCACATATGCCAAGTCCCATTTTTCTTGGCACTAACACCACCGGAGATCCACAAGGTGAACTACTCGGTTGAATGACACCATTGTTCAACAACTCACCAAGTTGTCTCTTGATCTCTTCATTCTCCAATACTGAGTTGCGATACATACTCAGATTGGGCAGTGTCGTATCGGACACAAGTTGAATTTCGTGCTCGATTGGACGTTTCGGCGGACGACCCTGGGTAGTCTCGAACAGATCACTGTATTTCTCCAGCAATCCCGACAAATGACCAGAATCCTCTCGGCACGCCAATGACAATGCTGGTCGAGTACCCCCACCTTGACCAACGGGTCGAATCATGACAAGCACATACTTGTGACATGCATTAACAATTCGTTTGGCTTGATTTGCGGTAATCAAGTTCAAAGTGTTGATGTGGATGTCTCTATTGATCACGAACTTAACTCCGTCTTTGGTGAGGTCGTACTTTTGCGCTCGCCGATGGAAGTGAGCGTCTCGATCGTACAGATACAGACTCCCAAAGATCACCTGATAGATATCGATAGGGACAACATCGCATTGCACCTCATCGATATATCGTGCAGAGATCGCAAACTTTAACACACATTGACTCGTAATTTGTTGGTTCACGTCGAATGTAAACCAACCCAGTGGATATGGTCGCGGGTGTGTGGTTGTCTTCAAACCAATTCGCCGAACCAGTCCAGTGTAGACCAGATTCTTCTGACTTCCGGGATCGAATATCGCTGTGACCACTTCGTGCTTCACTTGGATGTTGATGGTGAACAAGTCCTCCGTTGGGTGTTGGTTGTTCGGTGGATCCGAACCCTTCTCCTTCGGCATTGCCATCAAAGACAAGGTCGTATCCGCCTCATTAACCAAATTCACTCAGACAACTTCTTCGTCGGATGAAGTCGTAGTAGCCGTGGCTGTTCTTTTTCCTGGTCTGTTTTTCTTTGGTCGAAGTTCAGGATGAAGCTTGTAGCATTTGTCCTTGGTATGTCCTGTGACTTGACAATGTTCACAAAAGGCAGCCGTGCCCGATTTTGAAACGTTCTTCTTCGGACTCGGCTTTTTCTTTGTCGAGGTCGCACTTTCCTTCGTGCTTTTGTCGCTGCGGGATTTGTTCTTCTTCTCACTTGCCATAGTGGTTGTGCTTGCGGTCACGATGTCTTGGACGCCGAACAGACTTAGCTCAGTACTAATCGATTTTTGAAGTTCAGATGTGTATTTCCGAAAGACCTGAGGATCGGATAGTGAGATGCCGATGACCATTGCTTGTCTCCGGAATTCCGTAGTATAGTCTTGGACGGTCTGGTCGCGCTGTTGGTACAATCTGTGCCAATGCTCCCATCTCTCCTCAAGGTAATCCATCGGATAGAATTCTTGTCACATAAGTCGTTTGAATTGACCCCACGCAAGGCCGTTAGCTTCACCACTGGCGACAAGGGCCTTCCACCAAGTCTTGGCATGGTCCTTCATCTTCAAAGGTGCGAACTTCACCTTTTGAGCGCTGCTGAACCCTTTCAGGTCAAAGTAGGTCTCAAGCTGGTTGATCCAAGAATCCAGTTTCTTGGCATCGATCACCCCATCATATATGGGTATATCAATCTTAGCGTCGACCTTAAAAGATCCGACAGCTAAGGAGGTGTTGGCGAGGTCGTCGGTCTTATGGTCGCCTTCGTCTTCATCTTCGTCTGCCCTGCGTAAGTCTTCACTAGTCTTCACACCTATAACCTTCCTTGCTTCAGGAGGTACAATAATGGCCTGCTGCTTAATCCAAGTAAGCACAGTTTCCATGTCGGTGGAGAGCTTAGCCACTTGTTCGACTAGGTTAGCTTGAAGGGAGGTATCGTCAGACATTGTCGGAGACGCGGTTGTAGGAACTGTCAATTGATCGCCTGGAGTTTTCGCCGGAGGTTTTGTAACGCTGGCGAGTCTTCACTATCCACAGGATAGGAAAGTTACTCTGATACCAACTTGATCCGATTGAGACCTAGCCTTGGTTTTCGCACTAGGCTGTCCCAGATTCTAATATGTGGAATTACGGGATCATTCTCGGAATTACCGAAACCCAAAGGATGATTGAAAACACAGCTCAAAGTAATTGCACAACTCTTTATTTCAAAGAGGGCTTTACACGTCGAGCGTTAGATACACTTGCCTACGTCGAAGAAACTATAAGCTGGATATATGATCCAAGGCTGTAATAATATTCGATGATCTAAACTAGACCTATTACAAGGTATTTATAGTCCAATCGTATGAGTACGTATTAGACTCAATAACCTAAACATATTAGACTCATATAACTAACTAACTAATCCTAAACAGATAAGCTTAGTTATATATATTCGGATCGGATTATAATTCCGAAAAGGGAATGAATTCCTTTTTATGGTCGCGAACCAATTCATGGTTGCGGACCCATCCATGGTCGTGAAACCTTTCCGAACACGGTTAAGGTCGCGAAGCCCTATGTGATCAGGACTTAAAGATCCTCCCAGATCAGGAGTATTAGAAGCGGTAGAACCCTCCGGGACCCCGGTCGTGGAGGGGACAATTCGGCGCGGTGGTTGTCGAAGTTATCGAGGTGCCACTCTGGGAGCCACCGCAACCGGATCGGCTCCCAGGAGACACCCCTATCACGCCCTCCGGAGATGAGACTTAGCAAAATTAAGATAGCTTGGGCATCCCCCGGGTGATCCCCTTCGGAGTCCGGAGGCCTTATCTTCGGAGAGGCTCCTCGCACCACTGGGGCGCCTCTAAGGTTTCACTCAACTCTCGGGAGCCTTCCCCCGGGAGTAACCTCCCGGGGCGCTTGATGAATTGGATTCATGACTTAGCAAAAAATTCTTTTCATTTCATTACAATGTCTTTTGTACAAATCTCCGGGACTTCTTCTAAGAAGCTACCGGGAGCAAAAATCCTAAAACAAAAAAGAGGACCTATCTAAAGGCCCGGGGGGAGGCTCATACTTGTTCATTGTTGTCCTTCCCCCGGGAGGTCTCCGCCGGAGCCGTGGTGTCCGCCCTCGGGGGCGCCGACGCCTGGAATCACACCCGCACGATCCGTTCGTAGAAGCCCCTGGCAAGCTGCTCCACCTCTCGCCGGAGCGGCTCGAAGAACTCGGGAAAACCTCGGGGGATCCGACCCCCGATCACCCAGTTGCCAATCCCCCGGAGTTCCACAAGCCCCGCGGCGGCGGCCACCCCTGGGATCGCTCGGCCCCGTGCCCGAGCGTCGGCGGCCTCCGGCATCACAGAGACTTGTGCATTAAGAAAACGCACGGCCTCCGCGAGCGTCGCCGGCGCCACGTCAAAGCTGCCCCCCGGGCCGAGGCTCACCCCAGGCCCCTCGAGGGCCGAGCGGATGGAGCGACCTGCTGCCGCCACCGCCCGGGCACTAGAGCCCTCGAGCTGCCGGAGGGCATCCTCCTTTGCCCTCGCCTCCCTCCGGAGCTGGTTGTTGGCGCTCTCTGAGGCGTGGAGTTGAGCCCGGACTCGAGCCAACTCCCGGAGCACATCGTCCCGCTCCTTGAAACAGGCGACGGCCTTCCCTTCCACCTCCTTCAGCGCCTTGTCGAAGCGCGCCTCGATGCCCCAGGCGAGGGCCGCCCCCTGTAAATACGAAGGTTGTTCAAAGTCCAAGAGTTAATAAAATCTTAGAAAGAAACGACCTGGTGATCCGGGAGCTAACCTGGATATGGAGCGACTGCAGCTCCCCGCATCGGTCGCGGAGCGTCCCTTGCGAAACGTACTCCTGCACCTTCCGGGTCTGGAGCCCCTCCGCGAACTGGAAAACCTCCCTCGCGGACAGCAGGGGGGTCTCCCTCCCGACGGCTCCGGACCCGTCCGCGCTGGCGGGCCCCTTCATGAAGGTTGCGGTGGTGATGTGGACCGGAGTGGTAGCGGCCGGGGTCCTCGCTGCTGAGGAGGTGGCCGAAGAGGAGGTAGACGAGCTCTCCGAGGGGGTGCCACCCCGGGGGTGGGGATGAGGAGCCCTTTCCCCTTTCCGGGCCGTGGGGCCCCCGGAACCTTTGTCACCGCGGGGACCACGTAGACCGAGGAGCTCCCCCCTCATCTATTGGCCATTCGACGCGAAACGAACCTTCGGCCGCTCCGCCTCCAGTAGTCTCGATGCCACCGGAGGAGTGATCGCCGGCGGTGGCGAAGGGGCGTAATTTGCCAAGTCAGACGTCCCCTCGTCACCGGCCGGCTCCTTCCCCCGGGCCTCTCCGGGGGCCTCGAGAAGGCACGCGAACTCTTGTGCCTCCGCCGCCCCCCCGGAGTGCTCTTCCCGGGGGGGGGGGGGGGGGGCGGCGTCACCTCACACCTAGAAGGCGCTCGCGCGCGTCCTGACCCGGGGGTGGCGTCTCGGGCCTTAACGGGCGTAGAGCCCGGTGTCGTCGCCGGACCGGGGGCCTTCTGAGCCTTGGTACACTTCGGCTCAGAACCCCCGGCGGCCTCCTTCCCCCGCTTGTGAGAGCCGGGGGTCGGGAGAGGCGTCCTCTCCAGTAGCCTTAGCCCAAAAGCCTCGGCCACCAAGTTCTGGGGGGGACCCTCCCCGATGATGCGCATGATACGTTCGTGCTCGTCGGCGTGGTACCTCCCGAGGAGGTTCTCCGCCTTCTCCCGAGCGGCCGGGTATGGCCGGACTGCAAAAATGGAGTTAGCGAAATTAACAAAAAATCAAAGGAAAGTCATCGGGGGCTTACGTCGGGTCACCGGCTTTTGCGGGGACCATTGTGCCGGGCACATTCCAATCCCCATCCACCCGTGTGAGAAGGGGGAGACCTTCAGTAGCGTCAGCTCCTCCGCGGCGTCCCTCATGGAATGGACGCCCCGAGAGCCAACCACCTTGATGAGGAGCTTCAGCTCCTACTCGTTCCATACCGGAGGCTTGGGGGGGGACGACCGGCTATAGGTGGGGGGCTCCGGGGAGTAGGTCACCTCCGGACCTACTCCCCCCAGTGGTCTTGTAAGGCCGCCACCGGATACTCCTGCACCCTCGACTACAGGAGCTGTATCATGACGGAGCCCAACGGAGACTTCGGCCCTCCCTTCACCAAATGGGAGCTCCTCGCTGCCGGCTCGTAAAAGTACCAGAACAACAGGAGCGTCGGCTCCCGTCCGGTGGCTGTCTCGAACAGCCAGATGAAGAGCCCCATCGGAACGAAGGCGTTCGGTGTCAGGTGGTTGAGCGCCACCCCGTATTCCAGGAGAAACTCTAGGAGCAACGGATGCACCGGGAGCCGGAGCCCGGCCTCGAGGGGGGCGCCATCCTTCTTGGAGGGGATCCGGATGTCCCCATCCAGGACGACCCCCTGATCCACGAGGGACTCTAAGTACCCCGAAGTGAACTCGGAGGCCCAGAGGAAGTCCGCGGTGACTTCCTCCGGAGGCACCTCGGCGGCCTTGGCGCGACCCTTGGGACCCATTTGTGTTTCCGGTGGGTTGAGCTCTCAAGGAACTATCTGAGGGGCTTAGGTTTCCGGGGACTAGGCTTCTGGGAGAAGGCTACCGGGAGAGCTTAGGGCGCCGGTGGCGTTTGAGGATTGATTGTTCGAGTGACTTCTCCAGACCCCTCAAAGCCCTATTTATAGGGCTCGAACGTGGCCCCGATGAGCGCCACGTGGCCCCTCATGATGAATCCGCGCCACTCAATTCAAACGGCGCGTGCGAATTGAAGGGGAGGGCACGGGAAACGACGCATCATCGGTTCGAACCGCACGAGGCATTATGGCCAAACGGCGCACTCCAATCGAGACTAGGGTGAACTGATGACCGATGGCGCCGCCGTAAGTATCTAGCGCAAAATTCGAAGCGTCAACAACGCACCGAAAATCCATCCCAGAGGAGATGTTCCTGGTAATGTGAGCCATCCCCTCCGGGGACTCGAGTAGCGTCCCCAGAGGACATGGGGGGCTGCTGTTGGGGGAAATCTCTGTGGGATCAAGTCTAGGTAAGGGGCAAGGCCCCCGGTGACCCCCGTCCCGGGCGCCGCCATTTGCACGGGGACTAGGCCCCCAGTACCCCCATCCCGAGCGCTGCCAATTGCCCGGGGACAAGGCTCCCGGTAACCCCCATCCCGAGTGCCGCCATTTGCCCGTGGGCTAGGCCCCCTGTGCCTCCCATCTCGGGCGCCGCCATTTGCCCGGGGACTAGGGCCCCAGTGACCCCCGTCCCGGGCGCCGCCATTTGCTCGTGGACTAGGCCCTCGGTGCCCCCAGTCTCGGGCAAACAAGGGCGCCGCCATTCGCCCGGAGACAAGGTCCCCAGTGCCCCCGTCCCGGGCGCCGCCATTTGCCCGGGGACAAGGGTCCCGGTGACCCCCGTCCTGGGAGCCGCCATTTGCCCGGGGACTAGGCCCCCGGTGCCCTCGTCCCGGGTGCCGCCGTTTGCCCAGGGACAAGGCTCCCAGTGACCCCCGTCCCGGGCACCGCCATTTGCCCAGGGGACAAGGCCCCCGGTGCCCCTGTCTCGGGAGCCGCCATTGGCCCGGGGACAAGGCTCTCGATGACCGGGTCACGTGAGGATCACGCGGGAAGCACCTCGGGAACTGGCAAAGATACTTGTGAAGCATCCAGCCCCCTCAGCCGGAAGAAGGACGTTAGTGCCCTCTGATCCAACGACTGCGGCCGGGGTAGTATAGTCCTTTTGCATCTTTTGGGTCTATATAAGCCCTTGTATCCCTCTATTGTAAACATGAACAATTCATTTGCATCAATAGACAAAAAGGAATAGGCGTGCTCAGGAGCACTCTCCCAACGAGAGAACTCCCCCAGCCAACTCCTGTTGGGAGCACGTCAACAGGACTAGGGTCTCCACTGAGACCTGAACCTGTATAAATCTTCGTGTCACTTGCTGCGTTTGCGCGACGGGGGAGGACTGATCACTCGGTCACACCGCGTCATCTTTCTTAGCTAGGAAACCTCCACAAAGCCTGGCGGGGTATTCGCAATACCACGACATGGTTATATCTACTTAATGAGGCATAAGTATGAATCTTTTGAAAAGTTCAAAATATATCAGAATGAACTACAAAATCATCTTGGCAAGAAAATTAAATTCCTACGATTAGATCGTGGAGGAGAATATTTGAGCCAAGAATGTGGAATTGTTCCACAGCTAACATCTCTAGGGACCTCAATGGAATGGTGTGTCTGAATGACGGAATTGAACCTTGTTGGAGATGGTTCGATCAATGGTGAGCCAAGTCAATCTTCCATTATCTTTTTGGGGATATGCTCTAGAAACTACTGCGTTCAACTAAAATAGGGCTCCGTCAAAAGCGGTAGAGAAGACACCATATGAGATATAGACTGGGAAGTGACCTAGTTTGTCTTTTCTCAAGATTTGGGGCTGTGAGGCATACGTGAAACGTTTGATGTCTGACAAACTCACACCCAAATCCAACAAGTATTTCTTCATGGGGTATCCCAAGGAAATGAAGGGATATTACTTCTGTAAGAAGGACAAGGTATCATCAACCGCTACTTTTAACCGAGTAGTTATAAAGGTGACATACATATATGCTATGAACCATGTGGTTGAAAATAAATGGTCAAGAGGGAATTTTCCCCTCTCATATCTTGAGAGAGATATCTCTGGGCCGCTTGATGTAATTGGACTAATAAAGTGTATGGCCGTACCGAATATAGTTGAGAGTCAACTATGGAAAGGTTAGTCCATTACAAGATCAAGAAACTACCGAGCTATTCAAGGATGACACGTTTCTCACCTTGAGTTCGATCTGATATCGTGACGCAAAGAGATAATCCATGATAAGTTGTATAGATTCGTCGGATATGATCTTCATATATATGCGGGTAGTCATAATGTCTTGTTAGGGACCGCTTATGACTTGTGATTTCGGAAGTTGTTTCCGGTCGCGTCCAAATATACACGAACCTACATGGTCACACACTTAATGGGTTGGAGTATTAATTCGGATAGGATCCAAAATGGGTCCCCTATTAGTAATGGGTTTACCATTAGAATTACTGTTCGCATTTAAGTAGGACTTATCTGCAAGGCCCTATAAAAAGAGGTGCGGTGGGCATGCATCCATCATCTGATCTATTATGGCTGCCACCACCATCCACAAAATAGATCTCATAAAACCCTAGCCGCATGCGCTGATGTTAGCACATGAACACGTGGTGCTCCTTCCCCAGACGTGTGGACTTCCGTAGAGGTGTAGTTGTTATTGCTGCACTGCTTGTCACAATCCGGTTACGACATCGACTCTTCTTCCACTACTACATTATCGCATCTGCGCGTCTAGTGGTAAATCTCTTCATCTATGATCTATTGCTTGTAAGCTTCTTGGGATTTCGGGTAAAATTTTTCAAATTGCACTAGAGTAGCGAGCCCGTTCTCCAACAGTAAGATTGTCAGCTTCACCACTGGCGACATGGGCCTTCCACCATGTCTTGGCGTGGTCCTTTATCTTCAAAGGTGCAAATTTCACCTTTTGAGTGCCACTAAACCCTTGTAGGTCAAAGTAGGTCCCAAGCTAGTCGATCCAAGAATCCAGCTTCTCAGCATCGATCACCCCATCGTTTACGGGTATATCAACCTTAGCTTTAACTTTAAAAGATCCGACAGCTAAAAAGGTGTCATCGAGGTCGTCGGCCTTATGGTCGCCTTCGTCTTCATCTTCGTCTATCCTACACAAGTCTTCACCAATCTTCACACCCTTAATCTTGCCTTTTGAAGCATCAACTTCAGAAGGTACAGTCATGGCCTACTGTTTAATCCAAGCAAGCACGGTATCCATGTCGGTAGAGAGTTTAGCCACTTGCTCGAGTAGGTTAGTTTGAACAGAGTTATCTTCAGACATCTTCAGAGATGTGACTGTAGGAACCGTTGAATTATCACCTAGAGTTTCGCCGGTGATTTTATAACCTTGGCTAGTCTTCACCATCCACATGACAGGATAGTTGCTTTGATACCAACTTGATCTGATTACAGGCTAACCAGGTTTCAATCTAGCCTTGACTAGATGCTGCTTTGCTCTAATTGAAGTATAGACGGGCTTCGACTATATTCGATCAGATGCTAATATGCAAAATAATGGGATCTTATTCGGAATTACTGAAACCCAAGTAGATCGAAAACACAGTTCAAAAGATAGCACGCTTTTTATTTCAAAGAGGGATCTTGTACACGTCGAACTTAGGACGCACTCGCCTACGTCGATGAACTATTGTAGATACTTAGGTAGATAATCTATCTATCCTATTACAAAGTATTTATAGTCCAATCGTATGAATACATATCAGACTTAATAACCTAAATGTATTAGACTCGGACAAATACACCTAACAGATAGCACTCAGTTATATGTATATGGATCAGAATACAATCCGACCAGAGATCGAATCGAGGTCGCGAAACCTTTTTTGAGGTCGTGAACCTTTTCCGAGGTCACAAACCTTTCCGATCTCGTCCTGAAAGACCCAAAGATCCTCCCAAATCACATGCCCTTCTCACTTACCTCCCACGTATAATTAGGGGTTGATTCGGTCAGTTTTACAAAATTTTGTAACCGAATTATTAATTTTGGTTTTGAGGTTTCTAGAATTGAATTATAAAATGGTTAATTCTATCGGTTCATATGGTTTTGATTTTTTATAAGAAATAATATTTTTAATGATATTAATCAATAAATACATCATTTAGTAACACATAAATCAAAGAATATTGATCTGTTTGAGACCTAACCTTGGTTTTTGCACTAGGCTCGCCTAGATGCTAATATGTGAAATAACGAGATCTTACTTAGAAATACCGAAACCCAAAGGTTGATCGAAAACATAGTTCAAAGTAATTGCACAACTCTTTATTTCAAAGAGGACTTTACATGTTGAACGTTAGGACGCACTTGCCTACGTCGAGGAACTATGTGTCTAAGACTTCAATCTAGACTCAATGATCTAAACTAGAACTATTACAAAGTATTTATAGTCCAATCATATGAATACGTATCAGACTCAATAACCTAAACATATTAGACTTACTAACTAAACCTAATAGATATGACTTAGTTATATATATTTGGATCGGACTACAATTCCGATTAGAGATCAAATCCTTCCCAAGGTCGCAAACCTTTCCAAAGTCGCAAACCTTTTCGTGGTCGCAAATCTGTTTCGAACACAACCTGAGATCCTCCCGGAATATGACTCCCCTATTAAGGAGCCAACTGCCATTGGTGACCAACTGTGAAGACGTAGAGAACGACTGGAAGCCTTGGAACGAACACACGATGAGCAATGCTACAATCGTCTTATCGAATGTACGGATAGGCACTCATGGAGCTTGGCACCTCCGCCATGGATTGTGGCTTTGGCCACTCGCGGATAGCCTTCCCCTTGTCTAGGTTGATACCATCACCGATCCAAAAGCTAGGATTGCGAAGTTTGAACAGTGGCGTCGTAGAGACAAGTTGCATGTCGTTTTCGACTAGTCGTTGAGGTGATCGACAATGTACCTCTGCGAATAGCTCACCAAACAACCACCACTTTCCATACTTGATGCAGCACAATCCTCCTGTTTAACTGGACGCATCACACTCAGCACACACTTTGAGCATGCATTGACAATCCATTTTGCCTGATTTGTTGTCAACAAGTTCTTGGTGTCAATGTAGTCATTTTTGCTGATGATGAACTTCGTCCCATCCTTTGTGAGGTCGTACTCTTGAGCTCTTCAGTGGTAATGGGCATCACGATCATACAAGAACGGACTTCCAAAAGTCACTTGCCAAATATCGAGGGGATGACATCACATTGAACCTCGTCGATGTAATGAGCAGATATTGCAAACTTTAGAGTACACTAACTCTTGATTTATTGATTCACATCAGAAGTGAACCATCCCGGAGGATATGGTCGAGGATGATGAGTCATCTGCAAACCAAGTTGTCGAACCAACCCGGCGGAGACCAAATTCTTTTGACTTCCGAGGTCGAAGATGGATGTGAACACCTCGTGCTTCACCTGTATGTTAACAGTGAACAATTCCTCTGTCGAGTTGTGGTCAATTGATGAACCCAAACCTTTCTCCTTCGGCATTGCCATTAGAGACAAGGTCGTGTACGCCTTTTCAACCGAATCCAACTGGATGATTTCCTCTGTGAGCAGAATAGAAGTAACCATAGTTGTTTGTGTGTTTGGTTCATCCCTCCTTGTTCTTTCTGGTCGCAATTCAAGATGAAGTTTATAACACTTCTCCTTTGTGTGCCCATCAACATGACAATGCTCACAAGTGTTACCCGCATTATGGGTACCCTCTCCGGAGCTCGTCGTGGTTGAAATCTCTCTCACATTCTTGTCATTGCGGGTCTTATTCTTCTTCTCAATCGCCAAAGCAGTCGTGCTCACGGTCGAGATGTCTTGAACTCTGAATAGGCTTAGCTCAGCACTGATTATCTGTTGAAGTCCAGATGTGTATTTTCTGAATGTATTGGTGTCAGAAAGTGAGATGCTAAGGACCATTACTTGTCTCCGAAATTCTGTCGTGTAGTCTTAGATAGATTGGTTGCGGCGCTGATATAGCTTGTGCTACCGATCCCATCTCTCCTCAAGATAACCCATCGGGTAGAATTCTTGTCATAGGAGTCGCTAGAATTGACCCCACGCAAAGTCGTCAGCTTCACCACTGGCGACAAGGGCCTTCCACCAAGTCTTGGCATGGTCCTTCATCTTCAAAGGTACAAATTTCACCTTTTGAGCGCTACTGAACCCTTTCAGATCGAAGTAGGTCTCAAGCTGGTTGATCCAAAAATCCAGTTTCTCACCGTCGATCACCCCATCATACATGGGTATATCAATATTAGCGTCGACCTTGAAAGATCCGACAGCTAAGGAGGTGGTTGCGAGGTCGTCGGCCTTCTGGTCGTCTTCGTGTTCATCTTCATCTGGCCTATGCAAGTTTTCACCAGTCTTCACACCCTTAACCTTGCCTTTTGAAGTATCAACTTCAGGAGGTACAACCATAGCCTGCTGCTTAATCCAAGCAAGCACAATATTCATGTCGATGGAGAGTTTAGCCACTTGTTCGACTAGGTTAGCTTGAACGGAGGTATTGTCAGACATTGTCGGAGACGCAGCTGTAGGAATCGTCGATTGATCACCTGGATAACCCTAGCGAGTCTTCACCATCCACAGGACAGAAAAGTCGCTTTGATACCAACTTGATCTGTTTGAGATCTAGTCTTAGTTTTCACACTGGGCTCACCCAGATGCTAATATGCGGCATAACAAGATCTTACTCAGAAATACCGAAACCCAAAGGTTGATCGAAAATATAGCTCAAAGTAATTGCACAACTCTTTATTTCAAAGAGGGTTTTACACGTTGAACGTTAGGACGCACTCGCCTACGTCAAGGAACTATGTGTCTAAGATTTAGACTCGATGATCTAAACTAGAAGTATTACAAAGTATTTATAGTCCAATTGTATGAATACGTATCAGATTCAATAACCTAAACATATTAGACTTGGAAACTAACTAAACTTAATAGATAAGACTTAGTTATATATATTTGGATCGGACTACAATTCTGACCAGAGATCGAATCGTTCCCAAAGTCGCAAACTTTTTCAATGTCGCAAACCTTTTCGTGGTCGCGAATCCGTTTCGAACTTGACGTAAGATCCTCCCGGATCAAATATACACATATTATGTTATTAGTACACTATATTATTTAAGGTTAAAACTTAATAAAATTTCAATAATTATAATTAATGATTTTTACTAACATGATTGTTATAAGTTCTTCAAATATACTAAATCTTAAATAAAATATCAAATATCTATATATTATTCTGGTTATTTAGGCTACCTCGGTTGTTAAAATAAAAAACCAAACAAACCGAATTAATATTTAGATTCAAGATCGATTATTCCAATTTGGTTTTTTTTTCTCACCCCTAGGCGCAATCACAGAGGAGAGATGGGAATTGGATTGGAAGAAGCATTCACATAGAGGAGAGATCGGAATTGGTTTGGATGAAGCATGAAGGGAATATAAAAAGAAAATAGAAAGTTTTTGAGGAGTGCATATCCATTTTTTAAACGTATTTTTATTTTATACTTTCTAAAAAAACATATTTCTCAAACTATTCATCTTTTAAACTCAATTTTTTTGCCAAACATCATATGGACTTATAGAGATAAAGCCAATAAACACATAAACTGATTTATTTAAGAATTGCAACTCGACCAAACACAAGCTTAATCATCATCTCAAGCTCAAACATTGGTAAGATTGGTTTTTCCTATTCCCTAACACAGAACATTAATCGATGCCAGAAAACTCTATATCCTTGACATGCTAACAGTTGATCATATGGGTCTAGTGTCTTACTGCAACCCATATTTCACTATCACCAAGACTAAATGATAATATTGATCTGACCGGCAATTTACCAGTCATAAAACAAGTAGAACAAAACAAGTACATCAAAGAGTTGCTTATCAGAATGTCTTTTAACTCTTAGGTAAGTAGAGATCAAAAATCATTGCCATGTCTGACAAGGAGAAATTAGGTCAAAATAAAAGCACAAACAACTTAACAAACATGCATCAAATGCTCATAAGTTCAGCCTTTCACAATCATCACAAGCAGCTAAAAGAAAGGTGCAGATCACCTGCCATTCTTTTGGTCATACTTCTACCACCTCACTTTTTGTCTGAACTGTTGAATCAACCAGGTAAGCAGCACACGCCCGTGCTCCACTGCAGGTGAACTATTTTAGGTTTTCCGGAGATACAAGTCATAGTAGCATATTTGACAACTAATTCAATTAGTTATTTAGAAGAGCAGTAATAATAGGAAAATAACCTGTCAATTGGATTAACAAGAAAGTGGCACAGTGCAGATTGTTTAGTTCTTTGAAATTCAGAATATGTCACTACTACAGAATACAACATCACAATCGGTTCAAAACAGTCATCACAGACGGTTTTGAACCGTCAGTGATATTCGAGTCAGTGATTGTCCGAGACTATCACTGACGGTTTTGAACCATCTGTGATAATGATTATCACAGACAGTTCTGAGCTCAGAACCGTCACTGATAATCATTATCACAGACGGATAATCATTATCACAAACGGTTTTGAGCTCAGAACCGTCACTGATAATCATTATCACAGATGGTTCTGAGTTGAAAACCGTCTTTGATAATCATTATCATAGACGGTTCTGAGCTCAAAACCGTCTGTGATATATCACAGACGGTTTTGAGCTCAGAACCGTCACTAATAATGATTATCACAGACGGTTCTGAGCTCAGAACCGTCTATGATAATTGCGTCCAATTAATTCTAATTTGTCGCTGTCTAGTTCATTATTTTCATCATATATTCTTCATATGAACTCGAATTTTCACATTCTTGTACTTGCTGGAAACATCAGATCGTGTTCTACAACTTTTCTGTTGAGGTCAAGGTCAGATTCGGCATCCATCTATAAGATATTGGGCTGTTAATGTCGATGGCGTACAGTTTGAATCTAATAGATCTATTTCGGTATTTTCATCATAATTCTTTCATCCGAACTCGGATTGGGATAAATTTATACTTTATGGAATCGTTGCGAGAAATCCCACAAAAAGTTTGTTGGGGTAATCTTCAAATTCGGCCATTTTCATCACGCTAAAATTTGGACAAAGTTAGTTGTGTAATTTTCAAACTCTAGTTCAATTCGGATTTAAATTACTCAATCTGAGACAGTTTCGGTAAAATTGTCATATCTTTTGATTTTCAATACCGTTTTTGAGGTTCTTATAGTTTTTGGAAAGATAAAAAAATCCTCTACAACTTTGGTGTTGACCAGATCCTATAATTCGGAGTTCTTGGAGCCCGAAATTGATAATCATTATCACATACAGTTTTTAGCTCAAATATAAATCACTGAATCATCACATAAACACTGAATTTAGAGTTCATAAGTCTGTTCACAGTTAATAGTCAAAACACAGATTTTAGATACCAAAGACAACACAGAGTTTTAAATTTGCAATCAAATTCACTAAGAGCTTCAATTAAACATAAAAAATTATCAACTAAGAATTGGCAGCATTCAAACAGAGAATGGGTCAAACAGATTCAATATAAACAATTATCAACTAAGATTCAGTTCACACCAGATTTTAATTTTCACTATTCAGCTGTTCATCACACAACTACAAACTAGTCACTTTACAACATCTAGGAAACAAGGAGCACGGGGAGGGAGTGTTTAAGAGAGGGAATTGTCACCGAGGCTTGAATGAGAGATGATGCCATGGTGCTGAAGAACGCAGCCGCAGAAGAACTTGAGGAAGCTGCTGGAGGAGGCCGTCGTAGCTCGACCACAACCGAAGAGGTGCTGAAACCGTCGGCTGTCTCGTGGCCGAGGAAGAAGAAGTGGTCATCGGATGGTCGTTGTTGAGGGAGCTGCTTGTAGTCATCATCGGCCCATGAGACGTGGCCGACGAGATGATGGTGGGCAATGGAGTGGTGGTGGCGTAGTCGAGCTCGGATCGGTGTGGATCTAGGGTTATAGTGGCGTCGCGGTGTAGAACAGTGGAAATGAAGTGAAGTGTCGCAAAGTGTACCGCTTTGAGTTAGGGCAAGTGAAGTGAAAAGTCGCAAATTGTGGAAATGAGCGGGACAAAGGCCGCCTTAAATTTTATAGTCGCAAAGTCGCAAAGTCTGATAATGATTATCACAGACGGTTCTGAGCTCAAAACTGTCTCTCATAATGATTAGAAATTTTGGGCTCCAAGAACTCCAAATTAGAGGATCTGGTCAACACCAAAGTTGTAGAGGATTTTTTTATCTTTCCAAAAAGTATAAGAACGTCATAAACGGTCTTGGAAATCAAAAGATATGGTAATTTTACTGAAGCCATCTCAAACTGTACGCCATCAACATTAATGGCCCAATATCTCATAGATGGATACCGAATCTGACTTCGACCTCAACAGAAAAGTTGTAGAGCACGATCTGATGTTTCCAAAAAGTACAAGAATGTGAAAATCCGAGTTCGTATGAAAATGATATGATGAAAACAATGAACTAGACAATGACAGATTAACGCGATTATCACAGACGGTTCTGAGCTCAGAACCGTCTGTGATAATCATTATCAGTGACGGTTCTGAGCTCAGAACCGTCTATGATATCACAGACGGTTCTGAGGTCAGAACCGTCTGTGATAATGATTATCAGTGATGGTTCTGAAGTCAAAACCGACTGTGATAGTCCAGCACTATCACAGACCGTTTTGAGCTCATAACCGTCTATGATAATTAGAATATCACAGACGGTTCTAAGGTCAAAACCGTCTATCGGATTATCACAGTCGGTTCTGATCTCAAAACCGTCTGTGATAACTTAACATTTTCTCCCGACAGGCCTTCATAGACGGTTTTCTATTGAAAAGTTCATAACCGTCTGTGATGTGCCGTTCTGGATGTTTGTTTCTATGGTAGTGTGTCATCTAGAGAACGAATGCAAAATTTAAATAAAGATGTGAACGCCCATAATTTAAATAAGATGTGACCATGCAGATTGTTTCATAAGGTTAAAAGAAGTTTGGCTAAGAACACACAAACATCCTTTTACTTACCTCAATTTGCATGATTGGATATCAAATTATATTTGATCAGAAAAAGATGTCAGTGAACACAACTGTTGCATCCTTCAGGTGTGAGCTCATTTCATCACAAAAAGAACCCAACCATACACATTCTCCTTATAGGCATAGTCAGGTTCTGATTTCTGAGGCATCCATTCTCGTGAAAATCAATTCATCATTTACTGCCAAAGCGAGTTCTTGAGGTAGGAAACCCAAAGAGCCTGTGATGTGTAGCACCATTGTCATACATAGTCTGCATGCATAAATACAAGAGTCTGGCTTCGAATTTGAAACAGTGGTTGTTTTTTCTTTTTTTTTTTTTTGAGCCAGAAACACCTGAACCAATTCAAAAGCTAACCAAAATGCTACACTGCTCAGCAAGAAAGTTGGGATATATGCTTATGGTTTGAGCTGTACTTTCTAGTATAAGGAACTCTACATTTTAACAAACAGCTGCGGTATTAGCTTAGCTCAGTCAGCTCGTGTTCAGGCTTTCAGCTATTTGATCAGGAACCAAATCTTCTAAAATAGAGGTATTACTGCACAAGTAATACCACCTACATTAGAAGCTCCCATTCCGTTTGATCATACATAAGAAGGTAAGTACATGGAACTAAATGAACTAACACAATTGCTGTTAGGCTGCAATAATTTGTATGCATGCAACTACAAATCATTGTAGTGAAAAAACATAAAGAAGATATCATTCGGATATCTTATACAAATTGGAGCTTACAAAACAATTTCTAGTCTTAATAAAGCCCAATCAATCACACTTTCAACATCAACAAAGCTAGCAATTTGGCAAATCAATGATGAATGGGAAGGAGTAAGCAACAATTACATAGTTGTGTCACCTGGAATAGCAGCTGAGATGTACCTGATGGAACTTCTCTGATGGAGCCCTTGATCGTAGGGCAACCTAGAAGAATAGGCTGCAAATAGATCATTTTGGCAAATGTCAATCAGGTATAATGTGCTTTGGCACTCTCATTGATCACAAATTGTGCACACCTATATGGCTATACCAAGCAATAAGAATTGAACAAATAGGTTTTTCACCCCACATGTTTGTTTTTCTGACTTTATAAATTGTTGGAGATCCATGCATGTTGAATTTTCTATTTCACAAATGGCTCTTCTCAGCTTAAGGGCGTGTTTGATCGAGTTTCAGTTTTTGGTTTTTGGCCCATATAAGCTATAGCCTTGGATGAACACATAGTTTCTCAAAATAGTTTTCCACCTAGCTTCAACTTATTTTGGCCCATAAGCCGCAACTGCTCGTGCCTTCAGATATTTCTCAAACTATTGAGGTTTTAAGCTCAAGTTTTTGCTAACTAGTTTCTGGGCTTATGAAAATAAGTCACCCTCCCATCCTGTGCTTGTAAACCAATAAACCCATAAGCCGGTTTATTTAAAAAACTCCAACTTGGTCAAACACGCTCTAAATTACAAGAGGGGGAAAGAAAAAAAAACTACTTCCGACCTCCTAAACCCAGCTGAAAGAATCTATCTATACTTTATCAGTATATGAAAAAAAGAAAGGGGCTACTTTATTCATGATATACAGATGTTACAATATAATCAAAGTTGATATACTTAGCAATTTTGTTGCTTACACTTCCAAGCATACATACTTTAAAAATGTCTCAGACTCATAGTATTCATTCATCAGACATTTGTATGCATTCAAGTGACAGTCAATTTTGTGATTTGCTTGCAAAATTGGATTCAAGCACTAGTTGTTGCTTTGAGATGAAAAAATGGTTAAAGTTTAATATTTACAGTGGTACAGAGGGCTACCTGTGATGCACCCCAGTAACCTCAATATCATTATAAATTGCTTAATTTGCATGTAGGAGTAATAGTAAGGTTGATTTCATCAAACATAGTATGATAGAGAACACAACTTTACAAAGGAAATAGTCATGACATATGTTTACTTCGGAGACAAATTATGCTTTGAATTCACTACCAAAATTTAGAAGTGATAGAAACTAAAGCAGTCAAAAATATTGTTAAGCACAATATTTGTTACTTCACAGACAAACAAAAATACAAAAGGCATATGTACCGTTTTGGTCCTCAAACTTTGGTGTCAGATCCATTTTGGGACTAGAACCTTCAAGTGGAAGTTCTTAACATTTAAGTATTCAAATTTAGCATTTTCAAAAAAAGTATACAAATTTAAGATAAAATACAAAAAATGGAACCTAGCAAAATTGAAGGAATGAAAGTTGAAGAGCTAACTCTATTTGAAAATTCAAGGTTTAAATTGGACCTGATCCTAAAGTTCAAGGACCAAAAAAGGTGCTTATCCCAATGCAAAAAAAAATTGTTGATCATCTTTCAGCAAATGGGATCTGCACGATAAATATAGAAATACTGTCACAACTTTGGAATGCTATCTGTAAATCAGATATTTAGAACAGCAATGCATCTAGAGAAGTTCAATGCCTTAGCTACAGAATTTCCCTCCATTCATCCAGCATCCCAAAAGCAACGCAAAAGGTGTCTTGAAAGTTGTCAAATTTACAAATAATTGTTTTTTAGTCATTCCTTTAAAATTATAACAAAATTATGTACATGGCACTAAGCCACCAAGGGTCCAAAACTAAAAGAAAAAAAGGGAGAAAGGTTAGAAGGGCAATAGAAATGTGTGCATCACCTTTGCATTGTTTTGGAGTAGAAGTTTCAGCCGCGTCTTGTTGTCGATGATAGTAGCCCATACCTCTGAGTACCAGCATCACTTCATGATTCTACATCAGTATTTGGTGATAGACCATTGCAAAAGAGAGAAATGTGAAACGCCCTTTCTACCGATGCCTAGCTGCTAGGAATAGGTCAGGAAGGGTTTTGCATGGTGCCTGCCATGGCACAAGGTGGAGAAGAAGCATTCCATGGGTTGGACAGCAGAGAGTCAGTGAGTAAATAGCTTCTGCAGTAAGTGGAATGGGGAGACTGATATATAATCTAATAGAGACCTCAAGACGATCCAACAAACACAGATGAATGCTCTGGCTGGATTACCATGTGCTCGAAGATTGTATGGGTTGAATTGCCCAATTATGTGGCCTCGTGAGGAGGCGAGATGGTATCTTGAAAACTGTGTTTTATAGATCCTCAAATTTTTCTTACTAGCCAAGGGAAACCACATGAAGGGGATTTCCAAAAGATTGTTCAAGTGCAGTTTAGAAAGAATATGAGGCAGGAAATGGATAAGTAAATTCTACACAGGCAAAACTGATACTTAAATTTGAACATAGAAATGACTCACAAACTGATATTCATAATTAAAAATGGAAACCATCCATCATTTTTGTCACATGCAGTTTAATGTTCCTCCTAATGAACCTATCCAATCTATTACTTTGCATGCACATCAGGAATGAAGAAAATCTGCATAGGTAGGCACATAAACAAGAAACCTTGGCCTTGTTTCTGGGTCCAATTTGCAAACCTCACTGACGAGGATTGACACCCGGGTCACTTCTAATAAACTTTTGGTTCAAGACAGGTTCGAACCAGACATGTATCTGGCGATGCGAACTCAAGCTATTCTGAGGGGCATCACCATGAGGTCGCAAGCTTTACGCGATCAGGTCGCGGGTTTCGTACGATCAGACCGACAGCCTTGTGCGGTCAGAAGTTCGTATGCTATACGCGGACTGGATATCCGGGATGTTGTGCGGTCAGCTCACATTCCGCGGTCAGAACATTCTCGACCAGGGCGCTTGGAGTTTATTCGGTTATCCTTATGTCAGGATATTCCAAGCATCCCGAGGATTCCTCCACGTTGAAGACCAACCGTCAGAGGTTATTATATACGGTTATTCATGATTAACACGTGATAATAACCTCCGTGAAAGTTAACAGCGGTTCTCCAGAAACCGCATCCAACCGTTTGATGCAGTTTTCTTCATTTGGCACCCTTTCAACCAGTATAAAAAGGTGGCAAAGTACATCAAACGGAGGATCCAAGACATTTGGAAGAACAAGACCCCTGATATAAGTGAGATACAAGATATCTCGACCACTCAAACAGCCAAGTCTACAGCTTAGATTAGACAATACTTACAAGTTTCTTATAGCTCCTTTTTGTACACTTATATAGGGAAAACTTTCGCCTGTGAAGGTTTTTCCCCGCTAGTTTGTAAAGCTTTATCACATATAGTGAAATCCTAACAGGACGTAGGGCTTTTACTCCCACTATCGAGGGCCCGAACCTGTATAAATCTCTCTGTGCTCCTGTTCACCATTGTTCTGCATACCTTCCCGGAGGGTCATCTTGAAAGGTCTCACAATTACAAATTTTGCATAAGTTCGGCTGAGGACCCCGAGTCCGAATCGTCGATAGCTGGCGCCCATCGTGGGGCCTTTCTCAAGGCGTCCTAATTGAAATCCGGAGGTTCGCCGAAACATGGCTGGAGCATATGATTCCGAGAACGATTTCGATCTCGAGGATTATGCCCATATACCAATCCCTTCTCCAAGCGATCCTATTCCGATGGAAGAGGTCGAAGGCCAGAATCTTCCACAGGTTGAATCATCTCTCCAAGTCATGTCAATCGACCAGGAAGCAACTGGTGCAAGGTCAGAACCCACAGAGGTTCTTAATGTGCTAGGTGATGAATCCGGCCCGTCATACGACCCCGCTGAGGGAAAATATGATGATGACCCAGAAATTAGCCCAGGAAGGTTCGACCCTGATAACCTTCACCGTCTCTTTGATTTCAAGTCCGACTCGGAACAAACCGAGATGTTTTCCCCATCGACAACCTCTCTCCCTAGGCAGTTTGCTGCGCTGTCGGAAGAAACTCCCGATCAACAGGCTACCAGGGAAGAACAAGATCGCAAACAGAAGGAGGATCAAGATCTCGAGCAACAGAACAACGAACTACGTAGAACTGCCCTAGAGGCTCTTCAAGATGCGCAGGCTCGTTACGATGCTGCCCCGAGTTCTTCTCGACGGTCGCGTGGTCGTAGACGTGACCAGACTCCTTTGCCACCGGAGCGTTTCCCAGTGGACGAAGAAACGATAACACCTGGTGCCCCTAGGAGAAGTACCCATGGACGACTGCGATCTATCGTGGAAGTCATGCGCAATTTTCCTCCTACGGTCACGGATGCGCAGAAACCGGCCTTTTTCAGGATCCTGGCGGAAAGACTGGACGAGGTCGCATCCGAGGCGACCCCAACAGCCTCTTCCCGGTCGGTAACACATTCCCGCGAACGGAATGGTCCTCATTCTGGCTCTGGCCGGCGGAGTTACCTGCCGCCCGTACCGTCCCGACAGGACAAATACCGGCGAATGCAGGATTCTCGTAGTAGGGATCGAGTTCCTGTTCACTCTCGTTTGGGACCACGAGTAACCTCGCCATTGCGTGAGGTTGCTCGAGACCCAACCGAGAGTCACAGGGCGGTTCACGGTCCTTACGTTGGTTGCAAAGCTTTTTTGCCTGGCCTACGAGCAGTCGTTTGGTCCGATAAGTTTCGACCAGGGGCCATTGAGAGGTTTGATGGAACTCAGAACCCATCCGAGTTCCTTCAGATCTATATTACTGCCATCCAAGCAGCGGGAGGCGATGACAAGGTCATGGCCAACTACATGCCAACAGTCCTCGCAGACCGGCTAGAACCTGGTTGTTTAATCAGCCTGAGGGTTCCATCTACAATTGGGAAATGCTATGCGATGCCATCCTCAGCAATTTCCAAAATTGTTACCAAAAGCCGGGTAAGGAGGACGACTTGCATAGGCTGCGGCAAACTTCGACCGAAACACTTCGGCAGTTTGTCAAGAGGTTCGTCGGGGTGAGGAATACCATCCCGAACATATCTGATGGCTCCGTAATCAGGGCATTTAAGCATGTCGTTCGATACCGGAGATTCACCGAAGACTTGCTTATCCACCCTCCTCGATCAGTGGCCGATCTGTTTGACATGGCTGATCGATACTCCGATGCAGCCGAAGCGGTCGAATGGAACCGAATGGTCGATAAGGGGGACCTACCACCCCAACCAGGATTCAAGGACGCCAGGAAAGAAGATTCAAGCAAAAAGCCGGAGTCTTCACCGGGTGGGAAGTCAAAGAAGTCGAAGAGGAACCGCTCTGGACAGTACCGCGAGGTTGCAGTCGCAGAGAAGCCACCTTCGACCAAAGGTAATAAGTCTTCATTTAAAAGTAAAACTGCCTCTGGTGGTCGGGATTCCGACCAGCCAGAAAAATCAACTAATCCGCAGGAGGGCAAAAAGTGGTGTCCACTCCACAACTCCGCAGGCCACGACCTCAAAAACTGTAGGAGTTGGTTGAAACAACTGGACGATTTCTACCAAGGAGCTAGGCCAATGCCAACCTTACCGCCTAAAGAGCAGGGGTGCGGGATTAGAGACGTCGACGGAGACGAAGAAATGGCCTACCAGGTACCTCAAAATCATGTTAATGTCATTTTCGGAGGTTCTTCCTCTTTCGTTTCCAAAAGGCAGTTTAAAACCTTCTGCCGAGAGGTTAACCAAACGGAGACATCCCTTGGTGAACCTCAATACCCCCGTTGGTCGGATATGCCTTTGACGTTCGATCGCGCTGACTGTCCTGTGGGGCTAACCCGACCATTGAGGCTACCTCTGGTCATCACCCCAATCATCAGTAACGCGAGAGTCGAAAGAGTCCTGATCGACGGGGAAGTTCCCTTGATCTTTTATTGGTCAAGGCACTCGACGAGATGCAAATTCCTCGTTCGAAGATCAAGCCCATAATCCATCCTTTTTATGGGATAATCCCAGGCCCCTCCATGATGCCATTGGGACAAGTCGTCCTCCCGGTCACTCTGGGAGAACCAGACAACTTCCGGACAGAATTGGTTACTTTCGATGTAATCAATTGTGATTCAGCTTATAATGCAATCTTTGGCAGGCTGACTCTTGCTAAGTTCATGATGGCAACGCACTATGCTTATCAGTGCGGGAAATTGCCTGGCCCTAAAGGTGTCATCTCGGTCCGAGGCAGTCGCAACGTGGCATTCACGTGCGACGGGCTATCTTTGGAGATGGTCGATCAGCTTCCCCTCCGGGACGCTCAGGTCGCCACCGTCGCCGCCGATGCGATCAAGGCTGCTCCTCGACCAGATGAAAAACTCAAACAAGTTCCTTTATACCCAGATGACCCATCTAAGATAATTCGGGTTGGATCAGCCCTGGACGACAAATAGGAACTCGACCTCGTTGCTTTCCTCCGGGCTAACGCAGACGTGTTTGCGTGGAAACCGTCCGACATGCCCGGTGTCCCAAGGGAAGTAATTGAGCACAGGTTAGCAATTTGACCTGGACAACGACCAATAAAGCAAAAGCTCAGGCGTTTTGCCACTGACCGACAGGAAGCCATCCAAGAAGAGTTGGACAAACTCTTACAAGCCGGGTTTATCCGCGAAGTGGATCACCCGGAATGGCTCGCCAATCCGGTCATGGTCCGCAAGTCAAATGGCAAGTGGCGCATGTGTGTCGATTACACTAGCCTCAACGCTGCCTGTCCGAAGGATGACTTTCCCCTTCCCCGCATCGACCAGCTGGTCGACTCTACTGTGGGTTGCGAACTGATGAGTTTTCTGGACGCTTACTCAGGATATCATCAAATTAGCATGGCAGAAGACGATGAAGAGAAGACTGCCTTCATCACCCCGTTCGGCACATACTGCTACGTCAGAATGCCGTTTGGTCTCAAGAACGCAGGTTCCACGTACCAGCGCTTGATGCAAAAGACCTTTCTTTCCCAGATAGGGTGTAATCTCGAAGCATATGTAGACGATTTGGTTGTAAAAAGTACCAAGAGATTGTCTCATTTGGACGATCTCGCTGAAACCTTCTGTAATTTGAATCGCTTTGGAATAAAATTAAACCCGGAGAAATGCTCTTTCGGGGTTTTTTCAGGAAAACTCCTTGGTTTCCTTGTGTGTTCCAGGGGCATTGAAGTTAATCCTGAGAAAATCAGGGCTATTGAACAAATGAGGTCGCCCTCGACCATGAAGGATGTTCAACGCCTGGCTGGTCGCATGGCGGCTTTAAGTCGCTTCATATCGCGATTAGGCGAAAGGGGATTGCCTTTCTTCAAAGCCTTGCGGAAGCATCATAACTTTACATGGTCGGATGAGGCCGAAAAAAGCATTCCAGGAGGTAAAAACATATCTATCCAGTCCGCCAGTATTGGTGTCTCCCGACAAAGGAGAACCGTTGCTTCTTTACCTGGCGGCCACACCACACGCGGTCAGCGCCGTTCTAATCGCGGATAGGGAAGGAATACATAGACCCGTCTACTATGTGAGCGAAGTACTTCATGGTCCTAAGGAGCGCTACCTTGAGGTCCAGAAGATACTTTACGCGCTACTGATGTTTTCCCGTAAGCTACGACATTACTTTCAAGCACACAAGATCACAGTACCCTCCTCTTTTCCTTTGGGGGATATTGTCCGAAATCCAGAGAAATCTGGTCGAATCGCCAAATGGGCGGTCGAACTCGGTGCCTTCGAGATCCATTTCACCCCCCGCACGGCGGTTAAGTCTCAGGTTTTGGTCGACTTTGTGGTCGAATGGACCAACCCTGAGCCACCAGTGCAGTTGGCAGAGGAACTGGAGTGCCCCGATTATTGGACAATGTACTTTGACGGCTCCCGTAGTTTTCAACACTCGGGGGCTGGAGTGGTCTTAGTTACGCCCCAGGGCGAACAGCTTAAGTATGTCATTCAACTACACTTTGTTGCAACCAACAATGCAGCAGAGTATGAAGGTCTTCTTGCAGGGCTCCGGGCAGCAAAATCCCTCGGAGTCCGTCGATTAGTGGTGAGGGGAGACTCACAGCTGGTCATAAACCAGGTAAACAAGGAGTACAGCACCTCCGATGAGACAATGGCTCATTACCTGGGGGAAGTGAGGAGATTGGAAAAACACTTCAGTCATTTCGAAGTCCAATACATCCCGCGAAAGGACAACATTCTCGCAGACCAATTATCCAAAATTGGGTCCTCACGCTCGTCCGCTCCGGCAGGAGTGTTCATTGAACACTTGGGCCATCCTTCGATCATGACTTCGGTCGAGGATGATCCGGTAATAGCCTTCGTTACCAACCTCGGTCAGGAACAAGATTGGACTCATCCATTGAGGGTTTATCTTGAACATGGGACCCTACCCGAGGACGAAACCGAAAGTGATCGGTTAATTCGAAAAGCGCGTCTGTACAAACTCATAGATGGGATTTTGTACAGAAAGGGTACTCAAGGAGTATTCATGCGTTGTATATCTCAGGAGGAAGGAAAGTCCCTCTTGAGAGAAATACATGACGGTGTATGCGGTGTGCACTCGTCATATCGGACACTGGTCGGAAAGGCTTTTCGATAAGGATTCTACTGGCCTTCGGCACTTGATGACGCCAAGCACATGGTCAAGACGTGTCCCCAGTGTCAGTTCCACGCAAGGCAAGTTCATCAACCTGCCTATGCGTTGCAAACCATTCCTCTCGCATGGCCATTCGCGGTCTGGGGGATGGATATTGTCGGTCCTATGCCACAAGCTGTCAATGGGTACAAGTTTCTGTTCGTAGCCATTGACACATTTACAAAGTGGATTGAGGCCGAACCAGTACGAAATATTACCGCATCAGCCGCACAAAAGTTCTTCCATAAGAACATTGTGGCACGATTTGGTGTTCCGAACTGTCTCATCACAGACAATGGCTCTCAGTTCGCCAGCGGTCTTTTCCTAGACTACTGCGATCAGGTTGGGACCAAGGTGTGCTTTGCTTTTGTGGCCCATCCACAAAGCAATGGTGCCGTAGAACGGGTCAACGGGCAAATACTGCAAGGCATTAAGAAGCGCGTTTTTGATCGCCTTAAGACCCGCTCGGGGGCTTGGGCAGATGAGCTCTATACCGTTCTATGGGCATTACGAACTACTTCTAGTCACGCCACCGGTGAGACGAACTTCCATTTGGTCTATGGGGCCGAGGCGGTATTGCCTATGGAAGTAAGTATTGGTTCTGTTCGGACAGATCAGTTCGAACAGATTAATCAGTCCGAACAACGGGCACAAGATCTCATCCTCTTAGAAGAACGGCGTGATCGCACCCTGGTTAAATCCGCGGCATACTTGCAAGCTTTACGCAGGTATCACAGTAAAAAGGTGCGACCACGTGATCTCAACGTGGGCGACTTGGTTTTACAAAAAATTCAAGACCAGTCTAATCGTAACAAATTCTCCCCAAAATGGGAAGGTCCTTATACTGTTGTCTCAGTGCCGCGGACAGGATCGGCGCGATTAGCTATGGAGGATGGTCGGATTTTGTCCAATACTTGGAACATCAATCAACTTCGCAAGTTTTACGTGTAAGTATTCCAATCACTTTTTTCCTGTTCAATTAGCATCTTTTGCCAAAACAAAATATGTTTTGCTTTCATATAATGAGTTTTTCTCTTTAAGCTTGTATCATATGCATTCGACCTGGGGGCTGACCGCCGACGGTCAAATCATTACAACAATCTAATCGGATTCGCTGGTGTAGCTTCTAGGCCCCTATAGAGTGTTTTAATAATTAATGACAACTACAAATGCTATACTAACGTTACCTGTCTAGTTGTGTCAAAGAAGGTACTTAAAAGACAGGTCAATGAAAGGCAAAGAAAGAGCATCATGATGAAGAAAGTGCATTGATCAAAAGGGCAAAGGTACGAAATAGGATCTTTTCCATTTTTACCGGTCTAAGGTGATTAGAGAAGAATTTTGACCGGATTTTAGGATAGTTGCCGTACTATTAAGAGGAGCATGTGGTGTATCACAAAATACTTCATCTATGTGCCACAAATCATAAAATCAACTTGCATTGCATGCTAGAAGGTTACATCCTTTGAGAATGCTTATTTCAGCTCATGTCTGTCTCAGTCGGTCTGACCGTGTGTTAGACCGGTCTGACCGAATTATCGGACTAACCGTTTAAGATCTCGGACTGACCGATGTTGTGTCTATGCATAGTGTATTCCTTTTTAAAGGTCGGTCTGTCCGTAGTTAAATTCTCGGTCAGACTCCTGGAACCTCTTGTTTTATCCTTCTGGCATTTTGAGCTATTACGGTCTGACCTTTTGTTATACCGGTCTGACCGTGAAATCGGTTTGACCGTGTTTTTGTACTGCGGTCTGACCGTTTGGCCGGTCTGTCCGTATATATCGGCCTGACCGTATAAGGTGTCCAGAAACTATGTCGTCTCTGGACAGTTTCACGGTCTGACCGAAATAGGCTCCGGTCTGACCGTATGTGTGCCTGACAAGGGCAGTTGAGCATTTATTGCGCCTGTTTAATGCCGTTGCAATTGCGGCGGTCTGACCGAGATTGTGCATGCGGTCTGACCGCCAGGTGATCTTTTTCTCCCAACGGCCTGTAACGGCTATATTAATTGTGGGGGGTATATATACTCCCATGCAAGGCCCTGTTCAGAACTTTTGGCATAATCTTGAGCATTGTCATCATCCTTGAGAGCCTAAGCTTGTTTCATACACTCTAGGTTTCAAATTCTCAAATTTGTGAGAGTGTGCATTTGAGATCTTCTAGTGCATTGCATTTAGATCATTGAATCAATCGTGTGGCACTAGGAGAAGGCAAAGTGATCATCACCGGCTTGTTACTCTTGGAGTTTGCCGGCTCCTAGACGGCTAGGAGAAAGGTTTTGAAGAGCTCTTCAAGGAAGATTATGAAGAAGCTTCAAAACGTCTTGTGAAAGGTTGAGCACGCCTTGCCGGAGCGGTAAAGTGCATCCTTAGTGAAATCGAGGTTTGGATAACTCATCACACTAGTCCGGCTCAAGATCTAGGTCACTTCTCGAGAGAAGGTTGACTAGATAGAGGAGCGGTTAGAGATTTGAGTTTGCCTCAACGTGGATTAGGGGTGATCGGCAAATCACCGAGACCACGGGATATATCCTTGCGTTGAAATTGTTCATTGTTCATCTTGTGTTACTTAAATTGCTCTCATTTATTACAAATTGTTTGATTTATTGTAATTTGCTATAATCGCCTATTCACCCCCCTCTAGTCGATATCCTAGATCCTTTTCAATTGGTATCAGAGCAAGGACTCCTTTTTAGAGGATTTAACCATCCCGGAGTAGGATAAAGATGGCTAGTGAGGGTCGGATCAATATTGGTAAACCACCACTCTTTGATGGATCTAACTATACTTATTGGAAAACTAGAATGATGGTCTATCTTAAAGCCATGGGTGGAAAGATTTGGAAAGTGGTGGATGAGGGGTTTGCAATTCTTGATGATGATGACATGACCAACTTAGATAGAGATAATGCCTTAGCAAATGCTCAAGCCATGAATGTTCTTTATAGTGCTCTAAATCTAGGTGAATTTAATAGAATTTGTAAACTTGAAACGGCCCATGATTTTTGGAGAAATCTTATGGATATTCATGAAGGAACCTCGATGGTCAAGGATGCTAAACTATTTATCCATAAGGGCCAATTTGAAAAGTTTGCCATCTGGCCCAATGAAGATGTATCGGAGATGTTTAACCGATTAAATAACATCGTAAATGAGTTAAAAGGGCTTGGTATGGATGTCACAAACGTGGAGTTTTGTCATAAGTTTCTTAGAGCTTTACCTTCTAAATATGATACAATTGTAACCTTACTTGTGCGTTCGAACTTGAAGAGTGTGACTCCGTTGGAAGTCTTGAGTGAGATTCTCACTCATGATATATTCAAGAAGTCTCAAGAAGAAGTGAAAGATGAGGCTTCTGACTCCAAGAAGAAGAACATTGCACTCAAAGCTCAAGTCTCCAAAAGGGAAGACAATGAAGAGGAAAGCGATGAGAGAGACACCGATGAGGAAATGGCTCTCTTCGTGAGAAAATTCAAGCGGTTCATGAAGAAAAGATATCAAGGGAAATCCTTCAAGAAAGGACAAACATCCAAGAGAAACCCATTTGAAGAAAGAAGATGTTTTGAGTGCGGTGAAAAGGGTCACATCTCCACACAATGCAAAAATAAGGAAGAAGAAAAATCAATGAAGAAGAAGAAATACGAGAAGGAAGGAGAAAGCAAGAAAAAGGTTTTCAAGAAATATTATAAGAAGAAGGATGGGCAAGCTTGCTTCATTGAGTGGGATTCGGATGCTTCAAGTTCCGATTTCGATGATGAGGATGAAGCGTCACCCAAAGGACTTGCCGGAGTAGCTATCAAGGAAGCTCCATCTCTATTCTCCACTCCTCATTGTCTCATGGCTAAAGGAGAATCAAAGGTATCTTGTGATGAAAATGAATATACTTATGATGACCTAGTTGAGATGATCACTGATTTTGATGACTATATGAGTAAGGAAAAAGAAAAATTCAAGGAATTGAAGAAGAGATACAAAGCTCTTCAAAATTCCTATGAGGAGCTAAACACATCTCATGAGAGTCTCAAAGAAACTCATGAGATGCTCAAGGAAGCTCATGACTCTCTAATTACTCATAAAGCCAACAAATCGAGTAATGACATAGGCATCACTTGCAATATGTTGAATGATTTGCCCATGATGTCTACTTCTAGCATATCTACTTCTTGTGAAGACTTAAATGAATTCCCTACTAGACCTAAAATTGAAGATAATGTGCTTAGTCTTGAAAACAACGAACTTAAAGAAGAAATTGAAAAACTAACCAATGACCTAGCAAAATGCTATGTAGGAGAATCAAAATTAAGACATCTTCTAGATAGTCAAAGATTTTCCTTAAGAAAAGAAGGACTAGGTTTCATTCCCAAAAAGGGTAAACATGCTTTTGTTCCAACTAAAACCGTTTTTGTAAAAGAAAAGGGATATTGTAACAAATGTAAAAGTTTAGGTCATATTGAAAAGAATTGCCATGCTAACAAAAGCATTTCATCTCCTACATTCAATTCTTGCTATGTATTGAAGAAAATGACAAATGGCGATGTTAAAGCCAAATTTGTTGGAACCCCGATCATTGGTGCCAAAAAGAAAGCCATTTGGGTCCCAAAATCCTTGGTGACTAACCTCCAAGGACCCAAAAAGGTTTGGGTACCTAAAAGGACCTAACTTTGTTTTGTAGGTAAATTACAAGGCGGGAGGACAACATTGGGTGCTCGATAGTGGATGCACTCAACATATGACCGGTAATCACAACATGTTCTCCTCACTAAATAACAAAGGTGCGGAATATGACAAGATCACGTTTGGAGACAATAGTAAAGGAAAGGTAAAAGGTTTAGGTAAAATTGCCATCTCAAACGACCTCTCCATATCTAATGTATTGCTTGTTGAATCTCTAAACTTCAACCTCTTATCCGTAACTCAACTTTGTGATCTTGGATTCATATGTGCATTTTATCCAAAAGAAGTAATTATCACTAGCATTGATGATAATAAGTTGATTTTCAAAGGTTTTAGACATGGCAACCTCTATTTAGTTGATTTCAATTCAAATGATACTAATCTTGGTACATGCTTGTTTACAAAATCTTCCAAAGGTTGGCTATGAATAGAAGGCTTGGGCATGTTGGAATGAAACAACTAAATAGACTAGTTAAACATGATTTGGTTGTTGGACTAAAAGATGTAAAGTTTGAAAAAGACAAATTATGTAGTGCTTGCCAAGCCGGAAAACAAGTTGCAAACTCACATCCAACTAAAAGCACAATGTCAACTTCGAGTCCACTTGAATTATTGCATATGGATTTATTTGGACCAACTTCTTTTGTGAGCATTGGTGGCAATAGTTATTGTCTTGTCGTTGTAGATGATTTTTCTAGATATACATGGATATTCTTTTTGCATGATAAGTCAATTGTGTTTAACACTTTCAAAAGCTTCGCTCAAAGGGCCGAAAATGAATTCAGCTTCAAGATCAAGAAAGTGAGAAGTGACAACGGCTCCGAATTCAAGAACACCAAGGTTGAAAATTGGTGTGATGATAAAGGCATCAAACATGAGTTTTCGGCCAAGTATACACCGGAGCAAAATGGAGTAGTCGAACGAAAGAACCGGACATTGATAGATATGGCAAGGTCTATGCTTTCGGAGTACAATGTTTCGGACACTTTTTGGGCCGAAGCAATCAACACCGCGTGCCATGCATCAAATCGTCTTTATTGTCATCGACTACTAAAGAAAACTCCTTATGAGCTTCTCATTGGAAGGAAGCCAAACATTTCCTACTTCCGTGTGTTTGGGTGTAAGTGCTATATCTTGCGGAAAGGTACACGCTTATCTAAATTTCAAAGTAAATGTGATGTAGGATTTTTGTTAGGATACTCATCGAATAGCAAAGCATATCGTGTCTACAACCAAAACTCCGGTTTGGTTGAGGAGACACATGATGTTGAATTTGATGAGACTAATGGCTGTCAAGAGGAGCAAGAAAATTTGGATGATGTAGGTGATGAAGGGTTGAGAGTGGCAATGAAGAACATGACCATTGGGGATGTCAAGCCTAAAGAAGATAGTGATCAAGATGAAGATCCATCCACTCATGCTATCCCCTCTTCATCAACTCCTCAACACGAAGATCGAATAGTTGAAGTGGTCAATGTGGAAGACTCCTCTCAACAACAACCAGAAGTACCTTCTACCTCTACTTCACAAATCCCGGTTGACCATCCAAGAATTCATCACTCAATTTCCAAAGATCACCCTGTCGATCAAATTGTTGGTGACTTGTGTAAGGGTATTCAAACTCGTTCTCGTCTTGCTTCGTTTTGTGAAAATTACTCTTTTGTTTCCTCCTTTGAGCCCACAGTTGTAGATGAAGCTTTAAAAGATTCGGATTGGGTGAATGCTATGCATGAAGAATTAAACAACTTCACCCGCAACAATGTTTGGGAATTGGTAGAAGAACCAAACTCGGATGAGCATAATGTCATTGGAACCAAATGGATTTTCAAGAACAAACAAGATGCAAACGGAGTGGTAGTAAGAAACAAGGCAAGATTGGTGGCTCAAGGATACACTCAAGTTGAAGGTTTGGACTTCGGTGAAACCTTTGCTCCTGTAGCTAGACTTGAGGCTATTAGAATCTTACTTGCTTTTGCTTCATCTCATAACATTAAACTATATCAAATGGATGTCAAAAGTGCATTTTTAAATGGAAAAATTAATGAGTTAGTATTTGTTAAACAACCTCCCGGATTTGAAGATCCTACAAAGCCAAATCATGTGTATAAACTCTCCAAGGCTCTTTATGGTCTTAAACAAGCACCTCGTGCTTGGTATGAAAGACTTAGAGACTTTTTAATTTCAAAAGGCTTTAAAATTGGGAAAGTTGATACTACATTGTTTACTAAGAAAATTGGAAATGATTTCTTTGTATGTCAAATTTATGTTGATGACATCATATTTGGATCTACTAACCAAGATTTTTGCGAGGAATTTGGTGATATGATGTCCAGGGAATTTGAGATGTCTTTGATAGGTGAATTAAGTTTCTTTCTCGGATTACAAGTTAAACAACTCAAGGAAGGAACTTTCATCAGTCAAAACAAATATGTGAAGGATCTACTCAAGAAGTTCGGACTTGAAGAAGCAAAACCAATCAAGACACCAATGGCCACAAATGGTCACCTTGTCTCTGACGAAGGAGGTAAACCGGTAGACTCAAAGCTTTATAGATCCATGATTGGTAGTTTATTATATCTAACTGCTTCTAGGCCCGATATTATGTTTAGTGTTTGTATGTGTGCAAGATTTCAAGCCTCTCCTAAAGAAAGTCATTTAATGGCCGTTAAGCGCATTTTGAGGTATCTAAAATATTCATCTAGCATAGGGTTGTGGTATCTTAAAGGTGCAAAATTTGAATTAATTGGATATTCTGATTCCGATTATGCGGGATGTAAAGTGGATAGAAAAAGCACCTCTGGAAGTTGTCAACTATTAGGAAGATCTTTAGTATCTTGGTCCTCTAAGAAACAAAACTCTGTAGCTTTATCAACCGCCGAAGCGGAATATGTTTCCGCGGGTAGTTGTTGTGCACAATTGCTTTGGATGAGGCAAACATTGTTGGATTATGGAATAAAATTTGATAAAGTGCCTCTTTTGTGTGATAATGAGAGTGCGGTGAAAATAGCCACAAATCCAGTTCAACACTCTCGGACCAAGCATATAGATATCCGACACCACTTCCTTAGAGATCATGTTAGCAAAGGTGATGTGGTGGTGGATAATGTGAGAACCGAAGATGAATTAGCGGATATATTCACTAAGCCCTTAGATGAAAGCCGTTTTTGCAAACTTCGAAATGAGCTTAACGTCATTGATATATCAAATGTGGCTTGAATTGTTGGACTCATATTGAATGTGCTTATATTATCACTTAGTTGCTTAAACTTCCTCTTTTAGAGCTTTTTAGGCTCCTTTATCGGCAATTGAGTGAAATGAACCAAAAACATGTTAAATTGTAAGAAAAATTCTTCCCCTTTGGTGATATTGCCTATATCTTACCTATAATTATCTTATAGTTATATATGTCTATCTCAAAATCTCTTGAGCTTCAAATCAATCAAAATCTTCCAAGAAGTTCAGTCCTTCCAGAGGTCTGACCGTACCATATACGGTCTGACCGAATGCATCTCCAGAGAGCATCTTAGATTTCTGCTTCCAGCGGTCTGACCGGTATCTCTCATACGGTCTGACCGAATTTTCATGACCAGAGACCTTTTTAACCCGAATCTCTTGTCCTTTTTTGCCTTTCTTCCCCACTTCTGTCTTTTTCACGTGCGCCTCAAATTCTTAGATTCTTCCTCTCCGGTCAAACCCTCATCAAGCTCGGACAAACCGTGGTTCAAGATCATCATCAAATCATGTCTTCTAGGTACATTGCTCAGATTCCTCTCTATTTTCCTTTTTCTCTTCTGTTCATCTAGAAGTTTAGGGCAAATGTGTTAAACCTGGTCCAAATGTGGTTGTCTCTTGAAATTGATTCATCCTATTGATGCAATGTGTAGTCTCTCACGTATATCTATCTGCATTGCTCCCTAGAATCAACAAAATCCCAGAAATCATGCCAAACCCTAACTCTACGGTTGCGCCGGTCTGACCGCCCCTGTTTCGGTATGACCGACTGTAACATCAGAGCCAGGATGTGCAGTTCTGTTATCGTCTCAATTATCGTCATGCTTTCCTGTTTCATGTATCTTACTTGCTGTATATCTTCCAAATCGTATAGTGGTCGAGGTACTCAAGGCGCTGGCTCCATTCGGACCAACAAGAAGAAATTGGCTAAGCGGCCGAAAAGGGTTGTACCCTCGAGTAGTAGCGACAGTCACGATGACGACTGGGTACCCTCGGCCGGTGACTCAAAGACAGAGCAGTCGTCTCATCGGGGTGGATGTTCTCATGTGGGCATGGACATCGAAAGTGAGGACGATGAAATAAACGTCCACGCTTATCAAGGCCCAAAGAAGAACTGGACGTCGAGTGACTACACGAAGGCAAGGACCACCTATGCCTACGATCATGCAAATGATGCCACGACGCCTCACTTCTACACGATGACGCAGCAGGATGCCTTCTACGGTCATTTGGTCCATAAAAACATTTTTGAACACAAATGGATCGAATGGGCCTATGTTGTGAATCAGCCCATCATGGCTCCCTTGGTGCAGATCTTCAAGGATATAGGGCTGTATGACTTCGTGGAGCACAAGTGCCCATGGAACGCCACCGCTATCAGACAGTTCTATGCTACAGTTGAGATCAAATGGGCGGACCAGCAGATTATATGGATGACAGGGTCTAGGCGCTATCAGGCCACTTTTGAGGAGTTTGCTGCGGCAAACAAGCTGAACTATGAGGAGCTGAAGGAAGGGATCGACATGGAGGAAGAGGATTACCTTCATGAGGACGATTGGCTCCAGTTCTATGAGCAGCCGGGAGGTGGACAGCGGATTGTACCCGGTACTGTTACTGGTCTCAAAGTCCTCCCCGCTGTAGTCAACAAAATTGTACGAGCCACGATCCATCCAAAGAGTGGAAACCGAGAAGCGGTCCGGGATTACTACTGGAACTTCATCGATCACATCCTCCAGAGTCATCGGATCAACATTGTCTCCTTCATTTTGAAGACTATTGAGGATGTCTCGGCGGCCACTCTGCCAAATCTCTACTATGCTCCATATATCATGTCTCTGCTGCTCCAGAAGACAAAGTTTCCTTGCGGGTCTTGCGACATCAGGCATCTCGGCTATAAGCCGTTCAGTGTCAACCCGCGCGTCTTAGCTCGAGGCCAAGGAGCACAGCATCAGCAGCATCAGCAGCAGCCGGCTCAGCCTATGCCTCCTCCTCCTCCACCTCAGGCTCAGCAGGCACCTCAGTCGAGCCAAGCCCCCGCCTGGTTTTCTTAGTTCCAGCAGCAGTTCGATCAGCCCATGATGGATCAGTTTGCTACTCTTCTCCAGGGGCTTGAGCTCGCTCGCTCGGACTTGGCGGCTCTGCACGATCAGTTCCAGACCTTCTCTTCGCGCCAGGATCAGTTCGAGCAGCGCTTCGACACCTTCTCCACTCACTTCTACACTCGTTTCCCACAGACTCCTCCTCACCATCCTCCCGATGATGATGCTCCAGCTGATACTTAGCTTTTTATGGCAATTGATGCCAAAGGGGGAGAGAGAGGAGAGTAGAAGAGTAGGAGAGAGATAATGAACCTTAAATGTAAATGAAACTTGGATGAAAAATCTTTTGGTGTATAGAAGTTTTAATTTAACTTGCTTAGTTGGATATCTCTTTTATGATCTATGTGGATGTTATGTGGTTGTTATTTATGTTGGATGACTCTTGTATGAGAAATGGTACTTCATGATATATGTGATATGATTATAATAGTTACATATGACCTTGTGATCATGATATATGTGATATGCTTCCTATACACATGCTTGAACTCCACTAAAATGCCAAAATTCTCTTATTCATACATTTAGGGGGAGTGTCTTATTCTTCGATGCTTATTGTAAAAATACTCCTTATGCTTAAAACTCTTTCATCTACTCTTTATGTTGTCATCAATTACCAAAAAGGGGGAGATTGTAGCTTCTAGGCCCCTATAGAGTGTTTTAATAATTAATGACAACTACAAATGCTATACTAACGTTACCTGTCTAGTTGTGTCAAAGAAGGTACTTAAAAGACAGGTCAATGAAAGGCAAAGAAAGAGCATCATGATGAAGAAAGGGCATTGATCAAAAGGGCAAAGGTACGAAATATGATCTTTTCCATTTTTACCGGTCTAAGGTGATTAGAGAAGAATTTTGACCGGATTTTAGGATAGTTGCCGTACTATTAAGAGGAGCATGTGGTGTATCACAAAATACTTCATCTATGTGCCACAAATCATAAAATCAACTTGCATTGCATGCTAGAAGGTCACATCCTTTGAGAATGCTTATTTCAGCTCATGTCTGTCTCAGTCGGTCTGACCGTGTGTTAGACCGGTCTGACCGAATTATCGGACTAACCGTTTAAGATCTCGGACTGACCGATGTTGTGTCTATGCATAGTGTATTCCTTTTTAAAGGTCGGTCTGTCCGTAGTTAAATTCTCGGTCAGACTCCTGGAACCTCTTGTTTTATCCTTCTGGCATTTTGAGCTATTACGGTCTGACCTTTTGTTATACCGGTCTGACCGTGAAATCGGTCTGACCGTGTTTTTGTACTGCGGTCTGACCGTTTGGCCGGTCTGTCCGTATATATCGGCCTGACCGTATAAGGTGTCCAGAAACTATGTCGTCTCTGGACAGTTTCACGGTCTGACCGAAATAGGCTCCGGTCTGACCGTATGTGTGCCTGACAAGGACAGTTGAGCATTTATTGCGCCTGTTTAATGCCGTTGCAATTGCGGCGGTCTGACCGAGATTGTGCCTGCGGTCTGACCGAGATTGTGCCTGCGGTCTGACCGCCAGGTGATCTTTTTCTCCCAACGGCCTGTAACGGCTATATTAATTGTGGGGGGTATATATACTCCCATGCACGGCCCTGTTCAGAACTTTTGGCATAATCTTGAGCATTGTCATCATCCTTGAGAGCCTAAGCTTGTTTCATACACTCTAGGTTTCAAATTCTCAAATTTGTGAGAGTGTGCATTTGAGATCTTCTAGTGCATTGCATTTAGATCATTGAATCAATCGTGTGGCACTAGGAGAAGGCAAAGTGATCATCACCGGCTTGTTACTCTTGGAGTTTGCTGGCTCCTAGACGGCTAGGAGAAAGGTTTTGAAGAGCTCTTCAAGGAAGATTGTGAAGAAGCTTCAAAACGTCTTGTGAAAGGTTGAGCACGCCTTGCCGGAGCGGTAAAGTGCATCCTTAGTGAAATCGAGGTTTGGATAACTCATCACACTAGTCCGGCTCAAGATCTAGGTCACTTCTCGAGAGAAGGTTGACTAGATAGAGGAGCGGTTAGAGATTTGAGTTTGCCTCAACGTGGATTAGGGGTGATCGGCAAATCACCGAGACCACGGGATATATCCTTGCGTTGAAATTGTTCATTGTTCATCTTGTGTTACTTAAATTGCTCTCATTTATTACAAATTGTTTGATTTATTGTAATTTGCTATAATCGCCTATTCACCCCCCTCTAGTCGATATCCTAGATCCTTTTCAGCTGGTCGATCTCATGACCACTTACAGATGAGTCACTCCTAAATAAGCCGTTTCTCAACACATACGGGGCTATCTGGTAAGTCCTTGGTCATCTGAGTGGCTACCAGTTCGCAATAAGATTAGACGTTACATTGATTCTGATCGTTGGTTTAAAACGCACACCCCTGGTCGTTACGCTTATGTTTTCTCCTCTGCTTATAACACTAAGGCTTTAGTATTCATAAGCAGAGGCGGGGGCTAGGGGGGATGTGCTTATAGTATGGAATTCATGTTATAAAATTGCAAAATATGTACTTCCTGTCAAAAATGATTTTTTACATACATTGCATTATACACAATTGTCTAGATACAAAAATAAATATCATTCGATCCCCAGCTCAGTCAGGAGCCTATCTACTAAGGGCTTGACCTCCTCTATGACTGCATCGAGCAGCTCTTCACTCTCGACCTCAACCGGACCCACCAGTGCGCTTAGATCTGCATCTGGGCCATGGTGAAGTCGAACCCGGCTGAGTACGGCTACTGCGGCTGATCGAACCCTAGTTCTGATCACCTCTTCGCGTCGCCGTGTATCTCCAGGGAGATACTCAAGCAATGAATCCGCCTGGGCAGTGAGCAGCGATGTCCAGTCACTTACGCTGAGGTTGTCTTTCTTCGGTTCTACCACGTCGGTCTTCAAGAGATCAGCCACGGCCTTCAGTTTTTCGAAGATCAGGAGGCTCAGCTCTTTGATCGCCCGATCGGTGTGGCGAATCGAGGATTCAAGAAACCCCTTGTCCCGACTAAGCTGCGTAATTCGACCTGCTTGCGCTGTACAGAGAGAGGAGATTATTTGCATATTATGGATTCAAGTCTTCTTGATCAAGAATTGGCTTACCAGCATTCTCTGATCGAAGTTTGTTGAGTTCAGTTTCTTGTTTCTTAAACATTGAGACTGAACTGGCCACCTCTTTCTTCAAAAATGTAACCTCTCTGCAGTAAAATCAAGGCAGTCACAACCAAAATGCACCCATACTAACCAAAGGGTAATGGTACTCACCTGCGCAAGCTGTCGCGTTCTTTTTGAATGGCTTCTGTACTGGCCATCACAACATGCGAATGGCTTATTAGCCAGGATAATCCCTGTGGTGCCAAGGAAGAAGATCAAAGGTGTCCTAAGTACAATTCAGGCACGAGAGTGGAGGTTTATTATACCTTCATAAACTTTTGTAAGACAGCATCATTCATTCCAGCGGGGATCCTCGCTAGAGCCCCGGATGCACTTACTACAGGGACAGTTGGTGGGAGTGCCGGCTGGGCGCTACCCCCAGTAGTCATCGGTTGTGACTGGGTCCCTGCATTTATTCCTTCCCTTGCGGTCTGGACGACTTCCTGGACCACAGGGGTAGAGCATTCTTCGTTGGAAACTCCTGTACCAGCTGCGGCTTCAACCCCTCCGGGGGCGGTTGAAGAGCTGGGCGCCGTCTTTCTTTGCCTGACAAGAAAGACAATTTGAGCAGTTGTTGTTTAATATTATTGCCAGTTTAAGGTTCTCACCTTATTTGAAATCCCTTTCGCTCCTGGGATTTCTGGGAAGGTTCCCCTTGGGAAGGAGAACTATCATCGGTTCTTACCTTCCTCATGGCAAACAAGGTAGCTCCCTCCTGGATGTGTTCAGCTATGAGCATATTTTTAAGAAAAAGATAGAGACAAAAAGCAAGGTCTTTACCTGGGCTACCGTACTGGCTGGTGGGCCTACATCTGAAGGCCTTGACAACTCCTGGGTCGCTGGAGCCGCCGTAACCGGCCTTTGCTCAACCACCTCCTCCTCTGTCCGCGGAGGAGGAGGATTTTCCTCCCTAGGATCGCGGTAGTCGCAGGGAGAAGCTCTCCTCCCTGTATAAACATTGACTCGTCAAAATATACAGAAGGAACTGAAGAAAGTATGACCGTAAGGAATCCTTACCGAGGTCGTCCTTTCGACCAGGGAAGCAGAGACAATTGACCCTGAAGCCTCGGGGGCTTCAGGAACTTGGAGGTCATCCGCGACCCCAAGATTTTCCGCGGTGGCAGGATCTGCCGCGACCACCTCTTCAGTAACAATGGCCTCTGCGGGACAGCTTGGGGCATCGCCGGATGGAAGATCCGCGATCTTCCTCCTCCGAAGGATCAGAGGAACGTCATCCTCTTCCTCCTCGCTCCCCTCTCCCTGTACGACGAAGAAGTGATTCCAATCTGCGCCTGGTAAAACAGAAGGGATGCGATATCTTACCGCCGTCTTTCTTGCGATAGGAACGCTCCGTGAAGACCCTTCCCCGGGATTTGGCCTGGCCTTCTTGGAGGCAGGACCCTTTGTCCTGGGTCTTTGAGAGACCTTCTTCACGTTCTTTACCGTTGGCTTCCCATGAGAACCTACGTTCTCACTCGGGAAAGTCGTCTCGGCAAACCTTCCTAGGAGCTAATTCACATTTTCGATGAAAATGTTTAACGCTGGACATGCATAAGATCTAAAAAATGGAGGCCAGATAGAGAATGTACCTTTCGGCGTTCCTGTTTAAGATCGTCGCCGGCGTGAATTAGACTCTGTGGACGAGGCGATCCCTTAGGGCCCTCTACATCGGCATTATAGGCCTTAAGGAGGGAATTGGTCCGCCTTTCAATTTCGGATGAAGGCAGGACTATTCCCAAATTCAAGTCAGAATTTGCACAATTCAAGAATGGGAAAGCTCAGCGCCAAAGAAATAAATACCTTGACTGTAGTCCAGGGTGCTATCCGCCATGGACCTAATCTCCCACGCCGGATGAGCCCTTTCACGCAGAGGACTCACCCGGTTCTTCACGAAGTCTCGAATAATGTCTCGAGCCGTCAATCCTTGATTGACCAAGTGAAGAATCACCTCGGCATGCTTCGAAAGCTCCGAGTTCATCTTCGGGGGAACATCTAACTCGCTCGACTTCTCCGGTCGCGAGTTTTCAAACCATAGACTGCTTTCGGATGGTGGAGAGCAGTAAAACCACCTTTGGTGCCACCCGTGCACAGAATCTCGCAGGGGTGGGGAGGGATACTCCTTTTTTTCCCTCAGCCGGAAGTAGATGCATCCGGCGGCGTTGGTGCTCTTCGACCATGCCGAAAAGTAGAATTGCCAGAAAAGATCCACGCTGGGATATATTCCGACGAACGCTTCACAAAGATGCTGGAATACCGCAAGGATCAGCATCGCGTTGGGGTGGAGGTTGATCAGTTCCCACCCATAGTGCTCACGGACATCCTTGAGGAACCGACTCTCGGGGAATCGGAACCCGCAGCGCAGGTACTCCTCAAAAACCACCAACTCGCCCTCTTGGACAGTTGGGGTTTCTTGGTCCTTCTCCGCAGGCCGCCAGTTAATGAGCAGCCGCGGAGGAAGGATCTCCTCCTTCTCTAACGCCACTAGGTTCTCCTCGGCATGATGGATGGATCGGCTCCAGGACGCCATCTGTGGTGGAGAATCGAAGGAAAAGTTGGCAATTTTAGGAGGACGAAGGCTGAAGAAAATGAGGGTTTTGTGCGGCGGGAATGATGAGGGTTTTTGGCTGTGTGGCTTCTTTGAAAAGACATCTGCTCTTTTTATAGACCCAAGGCGGCGCATTAATGAGTAAACGGCTCATTTCAAACGTTCCATTGAATGCTTTATTCATTTCCCATAATGGATACTGTCTCTGATGGACCCGATAAAGTATTCAGGCGTCGGATCTGAAACAAAAAGATTTCTTTGTTTTGGAAACTGAAAGTGCAAAAGGACTGAAAAATTTTTAGTACTTTTCAGAAGACGTTTTTCCTTTTTATACTTTGAACATTTTTTCGAAAAAATCATGTAACTCAATTTTTGACATACTGGAATGTTTCTAATTGGGTTATGGTTTTATCGAAATCGTGTTTTAGACTAAAACTTCGATTCTAATCGGAGTGACAGCCTGACCGAGTTCCAACTCTGGTCGCACTTTAGTTTTGACCGCGGCTCTGAAACTGATCGCGGAATTAGGGCAGGTCGCGGTGCTTTTTTCTTAAATGCGATTCTGATCGCAGAACTAAAGTTTCCTGTGTATGAATGGTCGCGAACATAAAGTTTATGGCTATATTTTCGCACAGAAGATGTGAAGAATATTCATGAGAAATAAGAAACTTTTATTTCTTACATTCTTTACATACAAAAGGGATACAATCGATTAAAACGTCGACTTGCTCCGAAAGAAGTTTACAAAGTTCCCCAAGGGACATGTTGTTGTCAGTAGGATTTACACTGGCAACCCCCAGGGAACTAGCAACTACCCTAAGTCTATCTACATCGTCCCTAACAACAGACGCGCCATTGTCCCTAATCAAGTCAGAGAGTTCCCGCTGTTGCTGAGCGAAGTCCCTCTCTCGACGGAAATGGTGCGCCTCTTCTCGGGATCGATCAAGACATTCTGCTAGACGCAGAATCTTCGAGGCCATCTCCTCGGTCTTCTTCTCCAGGGCATTCTTCTCTTCCAGAAGAGTCTGTCCGGAAGGAAGAGATGGAGCAGCAGAAGGCTGATCGCTGGAGCCTCCAACCTCCTTCATTTTGCAAAAATTAGTCACACTAACTATAATTATCAGCAAAAGGGGAGAAGAATTGTTACCTGTCCCAGTGCATAACCCGTTAATACACCCATCTTGGGAGGAAGATCATCAGATGGTGGAAGAGCAACCTTCCCATCAGAAGATTGCTTCACCAACCCAATATGGCAATCATCTGATCGAGGGATAGTCACCGCTTGCCGACCAGGATGTTGATCACCCAAAAGGATGGGAGAATTGGATGTGATGGGATCTTTCTCTAAGGATAAAGGCCTAACTTGCCGAGAGGCATGAACGGGGAGGGTCAAAGGAACTGAAGGAAGAAAGAAACTTGCTACATTCTTCACCTTTGTTCCACTGAAAGATCCTTCGTCAACCTTGGGTTTCTTCCTTAAGGGAGACAGGACTTCAATAGTTTGAGGTCCTTGTTCGACTATTTCCTCTTCATCACTCTCAATCTCGATGATATCGTGATCTGCCATTGGGAGGAGTATGTGAAAAGGAAGAAGGCAGGATAACAAGAAAAGGACTTAGGCGTGGAGGGAAATTGTGAAATTTTACAAATCCAGGAGCCTGGTATTTATAGCCGCCTGGGTGACGGTTTGCATTCCAGACGCCTCGGGTTTCGTCAAAGCATTTACAATTTTACCTCGAGATAAAAATAGTTCAACGGCGCTATCATTGCCCGTCACATAATGTCAGAACCCGTCTTGGGAAACCAACCGTTTTCACTTAGTGCGCCACTAAGTGAAAAAATTGAAGAGTCGGGTTAAAAATCCAATGCATGGTTTTAAAAATCAAAATAAACACGTCTCTTCGTTTTCTTCGAATTTGGGGGCTAGCTGACGAGGATTGACACCCGGGTCACTTCTAATAAACTTTTGGTTCAAGACAGGTTCGAACCAGACATGTATCTGGCGATGTGAACTCAAGCTATTCTGAGGGGCATCACCATGAGGTCGCAAGCTTTACGCGATCAGGTCGCGGGTTTCGTACGATCAGACCGACAGCCTTGTGCGGTCAGAAGTTTGTATGCTATACGCGGACTGGATATCCGGGATGTTGTGCGGTCAGCTCACATTCCGCGGTCAGAACATTCTCGACCAGGGCGCTTGGAGTTTATTCGGTTATCCTTATGTCAGGATATTCCAAGCATCCCGAGGATTCCTCCACGTTGAAGACCAACCGTCAGAGGTTATTATATACGGTTATTCATGATTAACACGTGATAATAACCTCCATGGAAGTTAACAGCGGTTCTCCAGAAACCGCATCCAACCGTTTGATGCAGTTTTCTTCATTTGGCACCCTTTCAACCAGTATAAAAAGGTGGCAAAGTACATCAAACGGAGGATCCAAGACATTTGGAAGAACAAGACCCTGATATAAGTGAGATACAAGATATCTCGACCACTCAAACAGCCAAGTCTACGGCTTAGATTAGACAATACTTACAAGTTTCTTATAGCTCCTTTTTGTACACTTATATAGGGAAAACTTTCGCCTGTGAAGGTTTCTCCCCGCTAGTTTGTAAAGCTTTATCACATATAGTGAAATCCTAACAGGACGTAGGGCTTTTACTCCCACCATCGAGGGCCCGAACCTGTATAAATCTCTCTGTGCTCCTGTTCACCATTGTTCTGCATACCTTCCCGGAGGGTCATCTTGAAAGGTCTCACAATTACAAATTTTGCATAAGTTCGGCTGAGGACCCCGAGTCCGAATCGTCGACACTCACTTATGTCGGAATTGATCAAGTTGTAGGATAGCAGCTTATTCCCTTCCACAGGCAGGAAAACAACATCCCTCTCTGGATGAAACACAACAACATAGAAGATTTCTGAGCAAAATTCATCACCCGCATAGTAAAAAAGCAACCTGGTTTGCGGTGCCACTTCAATCTTGAACCGTTGCTTCAGTATCCACTCTTCTTTCTCCAAATCTTCCAGAACCCAAATCTGCATAGTGGTGCCGCTACAGCCTTGTTGCACAGCATAATGCAGGCGCCCCTGAGACTGCCTGAGGCATCCGACCAGCCTAAACCAGCTGGATCCCGGCAAGGTAATCAGCCGGCAAGCCGGCCCCTCTTGCTCGACAGCAAGAACCTTCTCATAGGTCAGCAAATGCACACGCCCATCGACAAACACACTGCCCATTCTGTCTATCAGGCTGACACCGGATTCCCACCGGACATTGCTCGCCGCCCACTTGCCGGTCTCCGACGAGAAGACCTCCAGGCCTTCGACTAGCGACCTGCCTTCCTCGTACCAATTAGATAATTCAACAGCACCATTGATGAGGACATCACCAACACAGATACGAACATCGCTCTTTCCACTCCTTCCACACCGTCGCCCGAAGACCATGGAGAACATCAAGTTGGCATGAACCCACACGTCAAGCCTTTCAACCCATCTACACTAAAAGTCTAGTGTACCACGACGCTCCAAGACGAGCCTAAGAAGAAACCCAAGTCATCCACGCTCCAAGACAAGCCCAAGATGAATCCCAAATTATCCGCGAGCCCGATTTGTCCATCCAGGAGCACGCCAACTTCAAATGAACATCCAAGCCACATAAGGAGTTCGTTTGGGGTGAAGGAGCACTTTACGGAGAAGCCCACAACGCCACCTTTCCAACAGATCTGGCCCCACTGTCAAATTCCATCCGGATCATCCGCAATTGATGAAATAATTCGCGGACAGATTCTGCCGGGTGCCATACCATCTCTATTTTGGGCCCAAGGTCTGTGTATCCTAGGGTTACGTGGGGGTGGGTTCTCTGGCCGGTGGCCTACCTCTGGCCGCCATACTCCTGCTACATATGGCCGCCACCCCCTATCATTTTTGTTGGTTTTTCTTAGATTATACTGCTTAGATAGTTTTTGCCATTCATCAGTTTGTGGAACCCCAACTCGTACTCTTCATTGGTAATTGGAAATATTCAGATTGCGTCCATCGTGTTCTTGCTTGTGTTCTCGATTCGCATGTAGGGATAAGCCTTATTGGCGAGGTCAACCGTGTCTTGGCGTGGTTAATAACCAACCGAGCCGTAGTGTAGCGATTGCAGGGGTTCGAATCAGTTCCAATTGGAAGCCAGATCATCAACGTCGAGTTCTCCATCAATCGATTTACCTCTACCTATCGGAAGATCTAGACACCGTTCACATCAAGGAGTATTAGAGCGAAGGTTTCCCGATAGGTAACATTGTATCCCCTTCTTGTTTAGATTAATTATGTTCTTCGTCCTAGAGTCCAGAAAATTTGCCCTACAAAAAAAATTATTTACCTTGTCCAAACCCTAGCCATTAGTCTTGCATCGTTCTTGTCAGGTTGCATATTTGAATTTTTGTTCATCGTTGTCGAGTGCTAGTTTTAATTCTAGTCTTGGTCTGGTTTCCATTTTGGCATCTAGTAGTCGACTCAAAATCCATCTTGTTTTCCTCGTCGTCGCGTCAAAATTCCAATCTGCTGCTGTCCAGTTTATTGTTTTCATCATATCTTTCTCATACGAACTCGGATTCTCATGTTCTTGTACTTTCTGGAATTGTAGCGAGAAATCCCACAAAAAGTTAGTTGTGGACATCTTCAAATTCGACATCTTAGGGACGCTCAATTTTGGGCAAACTCGAGTCCAATTCGGATTTGAATTGTTCAATCTGAGACAGGTTCGGTAAAACTATCATATCATTTGATTCCCAACTCCGTTTTTGACTTTCTTGTACTTGTTGGAAAGATAAAAAGATCCTCTACAACTTTTCTATTGGGTATATCTTCAAATTCGGAGCTTTTGGAGTGCGAAGTTGCCGAACAACATTTCTATTTCGTTGTACAGTTGCAAAAGAAAGAGGCAAGTGCAAAAACAAAAGCCGCACTGTTCATAAAAAAAAGCCACACAAGAAAAAAGACGAACAAAATTAGAGAAGAAAAAAATGTGTAGCAAAGAGAAAATTTTTAGTGGTGCATCTTGGGTTCTAGTTTTTTGTAATTCTAGTTGTTTGCTTAAGTTAGATCTGAGTCTAGGTTAGTTTCAGCACTTTGACTATTAGTTTGGACTAATTTTCAACTTTGCATTACTGATATTGAATTGTTTCTACACATATATTAGCCTTCCGAGCTCCACTTTCTTCTAACTCAGTTACAGGTTTACCTTGCAATCGCCTCGCTCACACTCGTCACGGTATCACGAACCAGCCACCGGTTGCACCCCTACTGCCTTGGTAAGAGCACTTATAAGAGCGTGGTAAGACGCTTGAGAGTGTGTGATTTCCCCCTCCACGACCTAGTAGTTGATAAGGATAATACTCTGGTGTTGTCTTCTGTTTTCTACTAACAATGACAGGTGATACATCTGATGGAGACGAGTGTATTACAAAAGGAGAGCTCATGAAAATTTTGGGTGAACAACACAATGCTATTAATAAGCACCTTAATAGAAAGCTTGAAGATACTACAGCTACTATGAACAACATGCGATGAGACATGGTAACACTCACGGATAGCTTGGCCACGCTCACTACACGCATTGAAAGAATGGCAAGAAATTAGTCACCTAACAATAGTGCCAGACGGGGGGAAGAGCGCAATGCAGCACAAGATAATGAGGAGTCCATCGCGGGAGATGATGATGATGTTCGGCGAGACCGCGATGCCGACGCTGAACTCACCATTGCCCAACATGCACGTCAACAACACCGCCTGAATCACAACCGTCAAGGTATGAGAGGTAATAATTTTAATCACCGCAATGGTCGTGAAAATGATGATCTTTTTGCTAAAGTTAAATTTACCATACCTTCTTTTTCCGGTGTATATGATGCTGAAGTTTATTTAGATTGGGAAATGACAGTTGAACAAAAATTTAACTCCCATTTAGTCCCCGAGGTACATAGAGTCAGACAAGCTACTAGTGAGTTCAAAGATTTTGCTATCATTTGGTGGAACAAAGTAGTTAATTCTGGCTTAGAACATGATACGTGGGATAGGTTAAAGTGAGCTATGCGTAGTAGATTTGTTTCCCCTTCTTATAAACATCATTTGCGTAAGAAATTGCAGTACTTGAATCAAGGTAACAAGTTTGTAGAGGAGTATTATCAAGAGCTTCAAATAGGCATGTTGCATTGTGGGGTAGTTGAGGATGATGAGGATAAGATGGCTCATTTTTATGGGGGTTTACAATGTGAAATTAAGGGCCTAATTGATTACAAAGAATATGATACTGTCAATAGATTGTTCCATCTTGCTATGTTGGCAGAAAAAGAATTACAGGGAAGACCGCAAAGGACAAGGAGCAGCTTTGGTAGTACATCTACACTGCGCTCGACGCCGAGGCAAGCCAAATTAAATCCGCCTCTTGCTGTTCGGTTTGCTGCCCCCTCCACGAGTAGGGAGCGTTCAGCAGCACCGCCACCGCCGTCACGTGCGCCTGAGGTGAGTAAATCTTCTAGTGTGCAGGTACCAACGAAGAGTTCTTCATCGGTCACTTCCATGGGTCGAACAACTGGAATTGTGTGCCACCGTTGCAAGGGAATGGGCCATGTCATGAAGGATTGCCCAAGTCAGCGAGTGTACATTGCAACGGAAAATGGTGGGTACATTAGTGCTAGTGATGTTTGTAAGATCGAGGATGCCGACTAGAGAGGGGTTGAATAGGAAGCTTTAAAACTTTTCGACTAACAACAGTTTTTGCAAGGAAAAGACAAAGAGAAAATAAACTGAAACAATTTAATAATATTTTGCACTAAGAAAGAGTAAGAAAAACAAACACAATGATTTATTCCGAGGTCTCGAAGACTCGCCCGGTCTCCCCTACTCCTCGTTGAAGCACTCAAATGAATGAGTCTTGCTTCAATATCCACAAAGGATATTTTTCACTAAAGTTGCTCCTTCTCCACTCTGAATAGGCGAGCACCGATGCCTTTCACAAAAATATGCCGAGCCTCTCTGACAACCTCTGTTAATGGAGAGGTCAACGGCCACGCCTCCAAACCGTCTAGGTGAGGGCGTTCATTAAGAGTAATAAGTTGTAAGATCTTCTCTTGACCCCCAACAAATACCGAGAAACTTCTAAGGATGCAAATGATGCAAATGAATGCTCTCAGAAGATCTCTCTCAATCACAATGAATGATACTTGATCAAAAGATCAAGATTTTAGCACTTGGGTTCAAGTGTATATAAAAAAAAATATCTCTTGGTTCTTTAGAAAAATAGCTCAAAAATGGTTTATAAACACTGATAAAAAATCTGCCCAAAAGTATTTATAAAAATGATAAAAATGTGAACAAAAACTTCTCAAAAATCTGCTCAAAGATCTACTCAAAAGTGTTTGTAGAACTGATAAAAAATAGTAGAGAAATCTGCTCAAAAACTGTTTAAAAACTGCTTGAAAATGTGAACATAAACTGCTCAAAAATATGATCAAAACTGTTCAAAAGTGTTTGTAAAACTGATCAAAAATCATTTCCAAAATTGTTTATAAAACTGCTCGAAAATATGAACAGAAACTTCTCAAAAATCTAATAAAAAACTGTTCAAAAATGTTTTAAAACAACTCAAAAACAGTAAAGAAAATCTGCTCAAAAGTGTTTTAAAAAAACTGCTCAAAAGTATTTTAAAACATCTCAAAAACAGTAGAGAAAATCTGCTCGAAATGGTTTTAAAAAACAGCTCAAAATGTATAGAAAAGATGCTCAAAGGTGTGTACAGAGACTGCTCAAAAATGTGTATGAGAATGTAGCTTGAGATGTGTTTTTGAATGTGTGAGAATACTGCTCAAAGTACCTCTATTTATAGCCCAACCTCTCAGCTAGCCGTTGTGGTCGATAAGAAAAGAAATCAGACCAGTTAACAGCCGGTTTCGACCTCTAACGGCTAGTAAATAGCCGCTAGAACCTCTGATCGAATGAACAATATTACTGGTCAAGTGAACAGTGTTATTGGTCATATGAACATTAACTGATCAAATGAACAGTGCATGAATAGTGTCTGGTCAAATGAACAGTACTCGTGTGACCACTGATCGAATGAACAGTAACTGGTCAAATAAACAGCACTCGGATGACCAGTTTCAGTTCCTCTTTAAGATTCTTGACCAAGATTGTGAATGAATGCGAATGCCACATATGACCTACGAGTTTCTCAGTTTTTGCCGAAAAGAGATTTTGCAACCCCTCTTAATAGTATGGTTAAACTAAAAAATAATTTCTTATAAAACCAGGTCAAACTTCAAACTCTGAGACCGGTACAATAAACAAGCACTTACCTTAGGTCTTTGCAGCTTTCTTCTTGGTGACATTGCACTTGCGGCTTTGGCTCGCGTCCTCAGACTGCGACCTCAGGCGACACTGCGACCTTGTGCTATCTTGTGCTTGCGACTTGCAGATCTTCCCGGATCACTTGCAAACTTTACAGAAATAACAGTGCATACAAATAGCTCAAAGATATGATTAGTCCAAGACACTTAATGTCATCAATAATCAAATTCAACCCAAAAAGGGCCTAGACGCAAAAATGTTGAGGACGAATATGCTCTTGCAGCTAACCTTATAGGTAATGATGATGATCATGAGACGGACAGCGATGGTGAGGAGATTTTAGGCATCGCTGCCACGGAGAGTTATAAGACCCTAATTGTGCAGCGAGTGTTGAGCACTCAAATGGAGCAAGCGGAGAAGCTACAACGTCATAATTTGTTTCAAATGTTACTCATTGTCAAGGATCGATGTGTTCGTGTCATAATTGATGGGGGAAGCTGCAACAACTTGGTGAGTTCAGATTTGGTCAAGAAGCTTGGCTTGACCACACATGCGCATCCTCATCCATACCATATCAGATGGTTCAACAATAGTGGTAAGGAGAAGGTGACACAAACTGCGAGTGCGCATTTTTCCATTGGAACGTACCATCATTTTGCTGATTTTGACATAGTGCCTATGCAAGCATGTTCACTTTTATTAGGCCATCCATGGGAATTTAATACTGTTGCAACTCATCATGGTAGAAGTAATAAATACACTCTTATGCACAAAGGAAAGAAAATTACTTTACTTTCTATGACACCTGCTGAAATTATGCAATGTGATAAATAAAGAGCTAAAAGAGATAAAAATGAATGTGATAAAAGTGTGAATCAAATTGTAGCTGAAGAACTGAACCCACTTAACAAGAAAGAACCTAGTTCTATGAAATCTGAAATTAAATTGAAGGGTGCTGTTTTACTAGCTACTATGTCTGGTTTGCACGATATGTCTCCTGTTTTGCCGCCTGTTGCTACTAATCTTTTGCAGGAGAATATACTTGAGTCGAGGACGACTCTAATTCAAGAAGGGGAGGATCATGAGGACATCACCAACATGGATATGAATGCCACTCCTTCCACTCCTTCCACTTCGTCGCCTGAAGACCATGGAGAACATCAAGTCGGCATAAACCCACATGTCAAGCCTTTCAATTCATCTACACTGAAGGTCCAACATACCACGACGCTCCAAGACGAGCCCAAGTCATCCACTCTCCAAGACAAGCCCAAGATGAAGCCCAATTCATGCGCAAGCCCGATTCAGTCATCCAGGAGCACGCCAATTTCAAACGAACGTCCAAGCCATGTACGGAGTTTGTTTGGGGTGAATGAGCACTTTACAGAGAAGCCCACGATGCCACCTTTCGAACAGATCTGGCCCCACTGCCAAATTTCATTTGGATCATCCGCAATCGATGAAACAATTCGTGGACAGATTTTGCCGGGTGCTGTGCCACCTCTACTTTGGGCCAAGGTCTGTGTATCCCTAAAGTTACGTGGGGGTGGGTTCTCTGGCCGGTGGCCTACCTCTGGCCGCCATACTCCTACTACATATGGCCGCCACCCTCTATCCTTTTCATGGGTTTTTCTTAGATTATACTGCTTAGACAGTTTTCACCGTTCATCGGTTTGTGGAACCCCAACTTGTACTCTTCATTGGTAATTGGCAATATTCAGATTGCGTCTACCCTGTTCTTGCTTGTGTTCTCGATTCGCATGCAGGGATAAGCCTTATTGGTGAGGTCAACCGTGTCTTGGTGTGGTTGATAACTAACGGAGCCATGGTGTAGCAATTGTAGGGGTTGAAATCAGTTCTAATTCGAAGCCGGATCGTCAACGTCGAGTTCTCCATCAATCGATTTACCTTTACCTATCAGAAGATCGGGACACCGTTCACATCAAACATCATCCAACTCCTCGTCGTCGTTGTCGTCCAAGAACACCTTGTACACGGCCTCCGTTCTTGCAGAGCTGAGCACATGGAAGGGCGGCGACCCGTGGCAGGGGGAGTAGGCGAGCACGAGGGCCTGGAAGCCGAAGCTGGGCTCCGGGAGGGCAGTCCACTTGCCAGTGGCCGGGTTACAGATGTAGTAGCTGCAGTGAGTCCCCTAGTCGGTGGCATGGCAGAGGAGGAGGCCGTTGCAGCAGTCGAGGGGGAGGGCGCGGCTGGCGCAGGGAAGGAAACCGAGGTCGGCGAAGGCGGACGAGCCAGCCAGGGGAAAGTGAACGGGGGAGTCGCCATGGTGGTTGGTGTAGAGGAGGCCGGCAAGGTCTTGGCGCAGTTTGTGGCGGCTATATTGGGGGTGGGATGTGAGGGCGAGCCAGGACTTGGAGACGCAGCGAAAGTGGCAGAGGGACTTGTGGGGGAGGCGGCAGAGGACCTCCACCACGAGCTCCTCCGGAAGGTTGCAAGCGGCTCCTCTTGGACTCTGGTTTGAGTCCATGTTTTGATTTTTGGCCACTGTAGACAGCAATCCCAAACCGATGGCAGATGCCTACATAGGGAAGGGCCTCGTGGAGGAGAGAAAAACATGAGGGGAAATAGTAAGTGTCGACGATTTAGACTCGGGGTCCTTAGTCGATCTTATGCAAATTTGTGAGTCGCGAGGCCTTTCAGGCGCTCCTCCGGGAAGGTAGTATGAGTAATGTCTGTATGGGCACGAGAGAATTTATACAGGTTCGGGCCCTCGATGGTGGGAGTAATAGCGTTACGTCCTATTATGATTTCACTATATGGGAAAAAGTGTTTACAAGAGGGAGGAAGAGATGATCACAGGAGAAGATCTCTCCTATGTTAATATCTATCTAACTATGTCTAAGTCTTCAGGTTATTGAAACTCCTGGTAATGATTGTATGCTTAACCCCCCTAGATCGTGCATTGACCACCTTTTTATACTGAATAAAAGGGCGCCAATGCGAAGCGGTTCTGGACGGTTGCTAGGATGCAGTTTTGATAACCGCACTAAACTTTCACGCAGGCTTAACATGTGCAATCAAGGGATAACTGCATATGTTAACCTCCTGGCAGTTGTCTTCATACGTGGAGAAATCCCCATGATCCTCCGGATATGCCTATTCAAAGGGTTAGACATTCTCGAGTTATTCTGGTCGCAGATAGTCAACGACCCTCGGACCGCGCACTGTCTGCAGTCTTCTGACCGCGCACTATCTGCGGCCTCATGATCACACAAAGGCTGCGATTATAAGTTACCTTTGTGTTCGTACGCACCAGGTCGTCTGAAACCATAGCGACGGACTTATACATATGTCTAATTCGATTCTATCTTGAATCAGATGTGTATTATTCTGAACTAGCTCGGGTGATAATCCTCCTCAGCTAGCCCCCAAATTTGAAGAAGATGAATAGACATATTTGCTTCAAATTCTTATCCTACATCGAATTATGAGCCCAACGCTTCAACTTCAACTGAAACTGTTCCGTCGTGTGACGGTTTATTTCTTGAGAAAAACCCTGAGTTTTTCTTGACAGGTAATAATGACATTACTGACCTTTGAAGCCAGTAGTGCATTTAAAAACTTGAGACGTGTGTGGAAATGAATCGACACCTTCTGGCTCTATAAATAGAAGAGCTTTTTGGTTCTTTGAACTCACAAGCTTTACATCTCGACTAAGTCTTTTAGAGACACTTCTCCTCTCTGATTACACCCTCTCATCTTCTGTTCTTATCCTGATGGCAGATCAAGATCCCCAAAACATTATTGAGATTGAGAGTGATGAAGAAGAAAAAGAAGTGATACCCGAATTCGACCATGACTTCCAGAAGGTAAGACTTTTCTGGAACTCTAGTTCAAGTCGTCGTTTTTCATCCTGATCATTTCCAAATGCATTTTGGGAACTTACAGATGACTGAGGAACTGATTCCTCCAAAGAAGAAGTCGAAGGTTGATGAAGGATCCTCCAGTGGAGATTCGTTCACGAGTGCCAAGGTTGGGAACGCATCATTGTGCTCTCTTTCCTTGTCCCATGTAGTTCTCCCTGTCCATGCAACTTGGCAGGTTGAACCCTCATCTCCACCTTTGGAGATCCATAACAATCCTTCAAACTTTTCCACTTCTAGAGGAAGTCTCACACCTCTGCGATCACACGATCCCCAGCTTTTGTTGGATTATCAATTTTCTGATGGGAAGATTGCACTTCCGCGACCAGATGGTCCTCGACTTTTGTTGGGTGATTTACTTCCCAGGGGAAGTACCGCGTCCTCCCATTCAACTTTACTACGAGGATTGGTAATTATCTTCATTCTCTCTGCTGGTCGTTTTATCTTTAAAACTAACACATGCATGTGCAGGAGATGAAAATCTCTGGAGCCCCCAGCGACCAGCCTGCTAAAGTCCAGGCTCTTTTTGGTGAGAGTGTAGCCTTCGAGCGAAATATCCAAAAAGAAAAAGAGGCTCTGGAGAAGAAGACCGATGAAATCTCTTCGGCAATTCTGCATCTGACAGAATATTATGACAGTTCCCGCGAAGAGGCGCGCCAATTCCGCTTGGAGAGGGTCTATGCTCGGCAGCAGCGAGAACTCTCTAATATGATAAGGAACAATAGCGCTTCTTTGCTTCGGGATGATGTAGATAGGCTTAGAGCCATAGCCAGTTCCCTTGGGGTGGTCAGTGTTGATCCCACTGATGTACAATGTCCCTGGGAGAACTTTGTAAATGGCTATCAGACCAGGTCGATGCTTTGGTCGCCTGTGTCCCTTTTGTATGTAAAGATTGCCAGAAATAAAGAATTTCTTTTCCTTACATACTTGATCTCTTAAAAAGATTATGTAAAACTTATAATCCGAATTAAGGTTCTTTATATTATGTGTGAAGAAATGGTTACACAAGAATGCCTTTGCGACCAAAAATACACAGGTAGGTTTTTGTCCGAAACTGGCTCAGGTCAGTTCTTCAGTCTCAGAATAGCATTGAGATCGTAGAGTGCGATCAGAACTAGAGTAACGATCACAGAACAGTATCTTGACCATGCGGCGACCACAGCTGTTGTGATCACATATATTGCAGCAATCACAGAATTGCATTGCGATCAGTATACAGGACATAAGTTTATTCAAAGTCATAAGGGTTTATTTCCTTAATAAACTTTTAAGAATTTCTCATATTTTTAGCTGTACCATAGCCCCCAAATGTGAAATACAATGATAAAGATACATTTGATTCCGGATTCATCACTGGGTATGGATAACGGGTTCCAAGAGGAAAGGCACCCATTATGGGAAATTAATAAAATATCTGCCGAAGGGTTGTCTCGGGCATATAAAAGGAAAAGGTACTTTACTAGAGAAGCTTCAAGACCAAAACCCTTCGTTTCGTTGGACATTTTCGCCGCACAAAACCCTCTTTTGCACACCTCGTCTTCGTCGTCTCCAAAGCCATCACCTTTTTTCACAATCCTCTGAAGTAATGGCGTCCTGGAGCCGATCTATCCACCACACAGAGGAGAGCTTGGTGGCACTAGAGAAAGAAGAAATTCTCCCCCCACGGCTGCTGATCAACTGGCGGCCAGCGGAGAAAGATCAAGAAACCCCAGTCGTCCAAGGGGGCGAACCGGTGATCTTCGAGGAGTACTTGCGCTGCGGGTTCCGATTCCCGGAAAGCGAGTTCCTGCGGGGAATCTTGGACCACTATGAGTTGGAGTTGGTGAATCTCGACCCAAACACAGTTCTTATCTTGGCAATTTTCAGCATCTGTGTGAAGCCTTCATCGGAGTGCTTCTAAGCATGGAGCTTTTCTGACACTTCTACTTCTCAGCATGGTCAAAGAGTGCCAATGCCGCTGGGTGCATCTACTTCCGCATAAGGGAGAAGAAAGAGTACCCATCCCCGCCTCTTCGGGATTCTGTGCACGGGTGGCATCACAAATGGTTCTACTGCACCCCCCCCCCCCGTCGGAGAGCGGACTATGGTTCACGAACACCTGACTGGAGAAAAACAGTGAGTTAGACTTCATTCCTTTTTTGAGTGCAGAACTGAAGAAGCAAGCTCAAGCCATTCTTCACTTAGTCCAGCAGGGCTTGACCGCGCATGACATCATCCGCGACTTTGTGAAGAATAGGATGAGCCCCTTGCGTGAGAGGGCTCATCCGACTTGGGAGGTGGAGTCCATGGCAGACAACACCTTAGATTATAACACTAGTATGTCCTCTGGTCAATGAAATACGCATTTTTACTGATGAAAGATGTCGTATCAAGTAATATGCTTGTTTGTGACGCAGTGCTGTCATTGTCCAAAATCGAAAAAGGAAAAATTACCTCCTATGGGCGTATAATGCCGCGGCGGAGGGAACTAAAGGGTCGCCTCGCCCCCAGAGCTTAATTAATGCCAGCGATGATCTTAAACAAGAGTGCCGAAAGGTATGATCTTTTTCAACAAGCTCTGTTATATATCATCAAGAGTTACCAAAGCATTTTAAATAATACAGCTGCTGGGAAAATTCTCTGGGTCGAAGCATAAAAGTGAAGACGCTAGTCCTTCGGGGGGATTAGCCGTGAAGAAGACAAAGAGGACCCCCTCGAAGCGCAAAATGAAGGAGCCTGCTCCCAAAAAATCTAAGAAGATCCTGGGAGGGGCTTCTTCATGAAAGAAAACTATAACCGCTAAAAAGATTGCGGTAAGATTTTCCGTAACCCCTGTATTCCCAGATACGAGTGGAAATTACTTCTTCGTACAGGGTGAAGGGAGTGAGGACGAGGAAGACGACCTTCCTTGAATTCGTCGCAAGAGGAAGGCGACTGACCTTTTGGAGACAAGCATCCCAGAGAAGTCACCCTCCCCCCGAACCGACGAAGTCCTGTCCCTAACTGCAGGGACGAGGAAGGCTACACTGGGCCCATGACCGCTGATAATCCGGTGGTTATGGGCGAAACCCCCGCGCCTGAGACTTGTGAAGCCCCAGGACTGACAACTCCTCCCTTACTGATCGAGGACCGACCGCGGTAAGAATCCTCACAGTCTTGTATTTTTTCATTCCTCTGCATATACCCATAGGATTGTGTACATACAAGGAGAAGAGGTCACTGTCCTGTTTAAGAAAAGGAAAACAAGGACAAAGGACGATTCTTTCCCAGGAGCACCCAGCAGGCTTTTTTCTCCCGGGAGCTCATCATTGAAACCCAAACCATGGGTAGGGTTTCGAATAAAGTAAGAATTCCTCTATTGCCATCTCGAGATGATCGACAGGAGGCATTCTACCTCACAATCTGTTTGTTTGCTTTTAGGCGCAGGGCTGCTGCGCCCAGTACTCTGGCGACCTCGATAAGCCTTGGCACAACACCCATAGTAGAGGTCGCGGGAGAGCCAAGTTCTACTCCCCTGGTCGAAGAAGTTCTTCAGGCCATCGTGGAGGGAATGGCAGCGGAGATCCAATCCCAAAGGATGGAAACCGCAGTCCCGGCCACAGAGGGGGATCAGCAAGAAAGTGTAGTGCTCGACCTCACGTTGACATTGAGAGCAGCTCATTCAGTGATTACATAGAGGTACGCAAAAACTCTTTTTATTATTTTCATGCTCACAGAAACTTAGGAATATCCAAGTTTAAGAGCAATTCCTTATCTTGTTTCAGGACTTGACCCGGGTGGTTACCAGATTGATAGCTATAGCAAAACACATTGAGGTCGCGCAACGGGAGATCAGCCGGCTGCAACAGTAAGTGTAGTGCTTCTTATTCGTACTAACTTGAATCCGCATTTAAGCGTAGCTGATTGTCTTTCTTGTTATAGAGAAAATGCCTTTCTGAACAAGAGCATGGTTGATCGGCAAAATCAAGAAGAAGCTGCAGCCGCGAGATGTTCTTCTTTAGAGAAGGAACTTCGCGAGGCGCAGTCAAAGCTTTCTTGTAAGTCTGCTTCTAACCAGAAAACATTATTTCGTTACATGAACTGCTGTAAGAATTGACTGTCATGTTCATGCAGCACAAGGGGATCAAATAAGCCTTCTTTCAAAAGAAAAGAATGGCCTTTAGGCGACCATCGAGCTCCAAAGCTCAAAGATTGATGTTGTCTGCACAGAGAATGAGAATTTGAAAGCAAGCATTGCATCCGGCAGCAATGCTCCATCGACCGTCTTTGAAATGCTGAAGACGGTGGCAACTCTGCTCAAAGCTGATGTGGTCGAATCTCAAAAGATCAATCCTAGCTTCGGTTAATTAGCCACATTGGTTGCTGCTCAGGTTGAGTTACTTCTTGAATATCTTCCTGAAGATATAAGGCAACAGAAAGAGGCGATGAGGACAAACGTGCAATCTGTAGCCTCCGCCATCCTCAGCAGACTCCGTTTTCACCACGGCCCTGATCTTGATTTGAAGCCAGTGGTCAAAGATGCAGAGATCGAGAGTGAAGATCAGCTTGAGGCCATAATGGAGGAGGTCCGGCCCTTGATTGAAAATCTCTTGAAAGAACTTGGCTTATTTTAATTGTTGACGTAACAATTTTTGTACCTGCAAACATGTGATTATACAATGCAAATGCATGCCTTAAATTTTGAAAAAGACAGTACTTTTCTTCGTTTCATGTTATGACCATATTCCCTTAGCCCCCTCCTGAGATCATAAGTACTGAAGACTTGGTATTATAATCTCAGGAAAAAATATGGGTGTTCTAAGAAATGTTTCAACTTAGATATGATCACTCCGATACTAACCTTAATACGACACCTGGACTTATTATGAATTGGCAGCCATTCGAATGATCAGAAACATGCCAGTAAGTCCCGTATGCGTTGAGAAACGGCTTACTGAGGGATGTCTTATCTGGATACGACCATGAGATCGGCCAGCGAATCCGGTCAGGATATTATAGTAAGATGATTATCGGCGATCAGCCCCCGAGCAAGGCTCGTTATAGGTATGGCAAATAAAGAAATGAACGTAACATGAGCCGAATAAAAGTACTCATGATTTTTTTTTAAACCATGCTAATTGAACAGAAAAAAGATTAGAGAACTTACATGTAAAACTTGCGTAGCTGATCGATGTTCCAAGTATTGGACAAGATTCTGCCATCCTCCATTGCTAACCGAGTTGATCCTGGTCGCGGCACTAAAACAACAGTGTAAGTGCCTTCCCTCTGAGGAGAGAACTTATTGCAGTTAGACTAGTTTTGTATTTTTCGTAAAACCAGATCACCCACATGAAGACTACGCGGCCACACCCTCTTGCTGTGATATTTTCGCAAAGCTTGCAAATATACTGCCGACTTTATGCTGAGTACGTTGTCCGACTTGATCAATCTGATCGAATTGATCTGTTTGGACAGAACCAATACGAATTTCCATAGGTATTACAGCCTCAATGCCATACACCAATTGGAAAGGCGTCTCACCGGTGGCTCAACTACAAGTAGTACGTAGTGCCCACAGAACGGAGTAGAGTTCGTCTACCCAAGCCCCCGAGCGCATCTTAAGGCGATCGAAAACGCTTTTTTTGATGCCCTGTAATATCTGCCCGTTGGCACATTCAACGGCACCATTGCTCTGTGGATGAGCTATAGAAGCAAAGCACACCTTAGTTCTGATATTATCGCAGTAGTCCAGAAAGAGACCGCTAGTGAATTGGGAACCATTATCAGTGATGAGACGACTTGGAACACCAAATCGAGTGACGATGTTCTTATGAAAGAACTTCTGTGCCGTAGCAGCGGTGATATTGCAAATTGGTTTAGCTTCGATTCACTTTGTAAACATGTCAATAGCTGCGAATAAGAACTTGTAACCATTAACCGCCTGTGGCATAGGTCCCACAATGTCTATCCCCCAGACCGCTAAGGGCCACATTAAAGAGATAGTTTGCAAAGCATATGTGGGCTGATGAACCTGTCTTCCATGAAATTGACACTGAGGGCATGTCTTGACCAAGTATTTGGCATCATCGAGTGCCGAAGGCCAGTAAAATCCCTGTTGGAAAGCTTTCCCGACCAGTGTGCGGAATGACGCATGCGCACCATATACACAGTCATGGATTTCTTTCAAGAGGGACTTACCTTCCTCTTGAGAAACACAACGCATGAATACTCCTTGAGTACCCTTTCTATACAAAACTCCTTCCATAAGTTTGTATAGGCGCGCTTTTTGAATCAACCGATCACTTTCGGTTTCATCCTTGGGCAAGGTCCCATGTTCGAGATTGACCCTCAACTGATGGGTCCAATCTTCTTCATGTCCAAGGTTGGTAACGCAGACTGTTACCGGGTCATCTTCGACTATAGTCATGATCGAATGATGTTCTAAGTGTTCGACGAACACTCCTGCCGGAGCGGATGTGCGTGAGGATCAAATTTTAGATAATTGGTCTGCGAGAGTATTGTCCTTTCGCGGGATGTATTGGACTTCGAAATGACTGAAGTGTTTTTCCAATCTCCTCACTTCCCCAGGTAATGAGCCATTGTCTCATCGGAGGTGTTGTACTCCTTGTGTACCTGGTTTACGACTAGCTGTGAGTCTCCCTCACCACTAATCGACGGACTCCAAGGAATTTTGCTGCCCGGAGCCCTGCAATAAGACCCTCATATTCTACTGCGTTGTTAGTCGCAACAAAATGTAATTGAATGACATACTTGAGTTGGTCGCCCTGAGGCGTGACTAAGACCACTCTAGCCCCCGAGTGTTGAAAACTGCGAGAGCCGTCAAAATACATCGTCCAGTGGTCGGTGCATGATAAGTCTTTAGATTCTTGCATAGGTGGGTCAGGGTTAGTCCATTCGACCACAAAGTCTGAAGGATCTGAGACTTGACCACTGTGCGAGAGGTGAAATGGATGTCGAATGCTCTAAGTTCCACAGTCCTTTTCGCGATTCGACCAGATTTCTCCGAGTTTCGAATAATATCTCCCAAAGGAAAGGACGAGGGCACTGTAATTTTATGTGCTTGAAAGTAATATCATAGCTTGCGGGAAGCCATCAGTAGCACGTAAAGTATCTTCTGGACCTCAGAGTAGCGCTCCTTAGGACCATGAAGTACCTCGCTTACGTAATAGACGGGTTGTTGCACACCTTCTCTTTCTGCGATCAGAACCGCGCTGACTGCATGAGGTGTGGCCGCCAAGTAAAGAAGTAGTGGTTTCCCTGTGATCGGAGAAACCAATACTGGCGGACTGGATAAGTATACTTTAACCTCCTAGAACGCTTTCTCGGCTTCATCCGACAAGGTAAAACCATGGTGTTTTCGAAGAGCTTTGAAAAAAGGTAATCCTCTCTCACCTAATCACGATATAAATTGACTTAAAGCCGCCATGCGACCTACCAGGCACTAGACATCCTTTATGGTCGAAGGATACCTCATTTGCTCAATAGCCCTGATTTTCTCGGGATTAACCTCGATTCCTCTAGAACAGATGAGAAAGCCTAAAAGTTTACCAAATGAAACCCCGAAAGAACACTTTTCTGGGTTTAATTTTATCCCAAATTAGTTTAAATTATAGAAGGTTTCAGCAAGATCATCTAAATGAGTCAAGCTTTTTAAGTTTTTTACAACCAAATCATCTACGTAAGCTTCCAGATTACACCCCATCTGGGAAAGAAAGGTCTTTTGCATCAAGCGTTGGTACGTGGAACCGGCGTTCTTGAGACCAAATGGCATTCTGACGTAGTAGTAGGTGCCAAATGGTGTGATGAAGGCAGTCTTCTCTTCATCTTCTTCTACCATGTTAATTTGATGATACCGTGAGTAGGCATCTAGGAAGCTCATCAGTTCGCAACCCGCAGTAGAGTCGAACAACAGATCGATGCGGGGAAGGGGAAAGTCATCCTTCGGGCAAGCACTGTTGAGGCTGGTGTAATCAACGCATATGCGCCACTTACCATTTGACTTACAGACCATGATCGGATTTGCAAGCCATTCCGGATGATCGACTTCGCGAATAAATCCGGCCATTTGGAGTTTATCTAACTCCACGCGGATAGCTTCTTGCCGATCAACAGCAAAGCGTCTGAGCTTCTACTTTATTGGTCGCTGTCCAGGTCAAATTGCTAACCTGTGCTCAATTACCTCCCTTGGGACACCGGGCATGTCGGGTGGTTTCCAAGCAAACACATCTGCATTAGCTCAGAGGAAAGTAATGAGTTCGAGTTCATATTTGTCATCCAAGCCTGATCCAACCCGAATTGTTCTAGATGGATCATCTGGGCATAATGGAACTAGTTTCAGCTTTTCTCTGGCTGAGGGGCGACCTTGATCGTATCCGCAGCTGTGGTGGTGATCTTGACATGCCGAAGGGAAAGTTGATCTACGAGCTCCAGGGATAACCGATCACAAGTCAATGCCACGTTGTGGCTGCCTCGGACCGAGATAATGCCTTTGGGGCCAGGTAACTTGCCGCACTAATAAGCATAGTGCGTCGCCATCATAAATTTAGGGAGAGTTGGCTTGCCAAAAAATCGCGTTATAAGCCGAATCACAATCAATTACATCAAAAGTAACTAATTTTGTTCAGAAATTGTCCGGTTCACCCAATGTCACTGGGAGCACCACCTGTCCCATCGGCATCATCGAGGGACCAGGAATTATCCCATAAAACGGATGAATTACGGGTTTGATTTTCGAACGAGGGATTTGTATCTCGTCCAATGCCTTGACCAAAAAAATGTCCAAGGAACTACCTCCGTCGACCAGGACCCTTTCGACCCTCGCATTATTGATAATTAGGGTAATGACCAGAGGTAGTCTCAATGGTCGAGTAAGGCCAACGGGACAATCAAAAGGATCAAATGTCAAAGGAGTGTCTGACCAACGTGGGTATTGAGGTTCGCTAAGGGGAACTTCCGCTTGGTTTACTTCTCGATAAAATGCTTTAAACTGGCGTTTAGAAACAAAAGAGGAGGAACCTCCAAAAGTGACATTAACATAATTACGAGGTACATGGTAGGGCATTTCTTCGTCCCCGTCGGCGTCTCTAAGCCCGCAAGTCTGCTCCTTTGGTGGCAAAGTTGGCATCGGCTCAATTCCCTGGTAGAAGTCATCTAGTTGCTTCAACCAGCTCCGGTAGTTCTTGAGGTCGTGTCCTGGAGAGTTGTGGATCGGACACCACTTCTTGCCTTCCTGCGAGTTAGTCGGTTTTTCTGGCTGGTTGGCGTTACGGCCACCAGAAGCAGTTTTATTTTTAAATGAAAACTTATTACCTTTCGCCGGTGGAGTCTTTTCCGCGACTGCGACCTCCCGATACTGACTAGTCCGATTCTTTTTAGACTTCTTTGATTTTCCGCCTGATGAAGACTCCGGCTTCTTGCCCGTATCTTCTTTTTTCACATCCTTGAGACCTGGTTGGGGCGGCAAATTCCCTTTATCCACCATCCTATTCAACTCAACGGCCTCGGCCGCATCACAGTAGAGGTCAGCCATATCAAAGAGATCGGCTACTGATTGAGGAGGGTGGATAAGTAGATCTTCCGTGAACCTCTGATACCAAACGGCGTGCTTAAGCTTCCTAATAACGGAGTTATCGGATATGTTTGGGATGGTATTTCTCACCCCGACAAACCTTTTAACAAACTGGCGAAGTGTCTCAGTGGAGGTTTGTCGTAGACGATGAAGATCGTCTTTTTTCCCTGGTTTCTAATAACAATTCTGGAAATTATTGAGGATGGCGTTGCACAACATTTCCCAGTTATATATCAAACCCTCGGGCTAATTGAATAGCCAGGTCCTTGCCGGTCCCTCAAGGACCGTCAGCAAGTAATTGGACATGACGCGATCATCCCCACCCGCCACTTGGATAGCGGTGATGTAAATTTGAAGGAACTCCGACGGATTCTGGGTCCCATCAAACCTCTCGATAGCCCCTGGCTTGAACTTATCCGGCCAAACGACCTCATGGAGGCCTGGCGAGAAAGCTTTACAGCCAACATTGAGGCTGTGAAGAGTTCCGTGGTTCCTAGCCTGACCACGAGAGATTTCACGCGATGGGGACGCGCCACGTGGTCCTAGATGAGAATGCACAGGGATTCGATCCCGATCACGAGAACTTCCCACGCGTCTGGATTTGTCATGCCGAAGTGATCCGGATGGTAATCGATTACGCCTACCATGATAGAGTGAGAATACTCTTTTTCATGGGAACGTATCGTAGACCGGGAGGAAGCTGTAGGGGTCACATCGGATACGACCTCGTCCAACTTCTCCACCAGGATTCTAGCAAAAGCCCGGTTTGTCCACGTCTGTGAGGGTAGGAGGAAAATTATGCAAGACCTTCGCGATAGATTGAAGTCGGCCATGCGTACTTCTCTTTGGTGCACCAGGTGTCATTGTTTCTTCATCCACCGGTGAATATTCTGGGGGCAAAGAAGGCGTATGGTCGTGCTTGCGACTATGTGGGTGACAGGAGGAACTAGGGGCGGCATCATAACGAGACTGTGCATTTTACAGAGCCTCTAGGGCTGTTCTGCGGAGTTCGTTATCTCGTCGCTTACGGTCTTGATCCTCCTTTTGTTTGTGTTCATGTTCCTCCTTTTGTATGCGCTCCTGTTCTTCCCTAGCAATCCGCTGATAGGGAGTTTCCTCCGACAAAGCAGCGAATTCTCTGGGGAGCGAAGCCGCAGAAGGAGAGAACATCTCTGTTTGTTCCGATTCAGACTCGAAATCAAAGAGGGAGTGGAGGTTGTCAGGATCAAACCTCCCCGGACTGAGTTCTCGGTCACTGCCATCCTGGTCCCCGATGGGGACGCATGGTGACCGAGACTTGATTTTCCATACAGTGGAACCAACATCAAGTTCCAGACGTGCCTCTTCCATCCCCTGGTCGATGGACATGACTTGGGTAGGGGAAGACGTGTCCTCCTGACGTTCCTTCAGAATGTCTTCGCAATCGATCTCTTCCATTGGAACGGGATCGCTAGGTGAAGGCATTCATATATTAGCATAATCGTCGAGATCAAAGTCATTCTTGGAGTTATATGCCCTAGACATGGCTCACCAAACCTCCGGATGAAGGGAAAGCACCTTGAGAAAAGGCCCCACGGTGGACACCAACTGTCAACGATTTGGACTCGGGGTCCTCAGTCGATCTTATGCAAATTTGTGGGTTACAAGCCCTTTCAGGGTGCTCCTCCGGGAAGGTAGGATGAGTACTGTCTGTGTGGGTACGAGAGAATTTATACAGGTTCGAGCCCTCGATGGTGGGAGTAATAGCCCTACGTCCTGTTATGATTTCACTATATGAGAAAAAGTGTTTACAAGAGGGAGCAAGAGATGATCACAGACGAAGATCTCTCCTATGTTAATATCTATCTAACTATGTCTAAGTCTTCAGGTTACTGAAACTCCTGGTAATGATTTTATGCTTAACCCCCCCTAGATCGTGCATTGACCACCTTTTTATACTGAATAAAAGGGCGCCAACACGAAGCGGTTCTGGACAGTTGCTAGGATGTAGTTTTGATAACCGCACTTAACTTCCACGCAGGCTTAACACGTGCAATCAAGAGATAACCGCACATGTTAACTTCCTGGCAGTTGTTTTCATATGTGGAGAAATCCCCATGATCCTTGGGATATGCCTGTTCAAAAGGTTAGACATTCTCGAGTTATTCTGGTCGCAAATAGTCAATGACTCTCTGACTGTGCACTGTCTGCAGTCTTCTGACCGCGCACTGTCTGCGGCCTCATGATCATGCAAAGGCTGCGATCATAAGTTACCTTTGTGTCCGTACTCACCAGGTCATCTGAAACCATAGCGACGGACTTATACACATGTCTAATTCGATTATGTCTTGAACCAGATGTGTATTATTCTGAACTAGCTCGGGTGATAATCCTCGTCAGTAAGCATGAGTGGGATGGGGCTGGGTTTCACTGTACTTGTGATAGTATACGTGCGTGTCCTGATTATACTTGTAAATTGGGTGGTGCCGCGCGGGTTGTTTGGCCTTTGTCATGCCGATCCAATACGATACATTGTCGTGTCGTGTTGGGCTGGTCCAATAACTCGTCGGAGAGGTCTGGCACGGCACGATAGTCCATGGACTACATATATTTCATGTCGGGTTGGCACGGGCACGATCCATTTTGAATTTTTAAATTAGTTTTAATGCATTAAAATTATTTATAAATTAAATAAATAATTAAATATTTTAAAACCAATGAAAAAATGAAAAAATATTTATAAAATTGAGAAAAATATTTGGTGTATAACAATAATTTATAAAATACAAAAAACAAAGATTGAAATGTTGTAGAAAATTCAAAAAAATTCATAGAAATTTAAAAAATATCATAAATGAGAATAAATGAAAATCATAAATGAGAATAAAAACTTAGTAATAAATATGAGAATAATTTTATTACTTATACAAAAATGTTACTGTCTCATTAAAAATCTTATTAAGTAAAATCCAATAGGATAAAACCTAAGTAAGGAAAAAAAGAGTACAGTAACGGATTACAAATTATTTTGAATTAATATTAAGCCATTCTAACTCGCTAGTGAACTCTTTGTCCGCTAAATTATGTTGTTCCCTAGTGGCAGTGCTTTCCCAATCTTTAAGGCACGTGCTTGCCTCCACCATCTCGAGTGCTAAGCATGATCTTCTTGTCTTCGACTATTCTTCCGACTATACTGAAAGTGGATTCAAAAGAAACTGTTGATACCAGAACAACAAAGACATCCTGCGCCAACTGAGACAACACAGGATATCGTCATTGGTTGTTCTTCCACTACAAGAGAACATTGTTGGATTTCAGTAATAATTTTTTTTCATTTCCCTCTTTCAGAAAGAGAATTCTTTTCAGTACCAACAATTGCTTTCAATGCAACTGGACCACCTGGGTAATTCTTCCACTGATGACTGTTGGCATATGATCGCTCGTAACTCACTGTCTTTTCAAACAAGTTTTGTTTATAAGAGATTGATGGGAAACTGTCATATTCATCCAATTTTCAAAGGTGGTTGGAAAAGTAGTTGTATGATTAAACTCAAAGTCTTCTTTTGGATTTTACTCTGGAATCGGTTAAACACTAGAGAAAGGCTTGCTAGAAAAAATTTTTAGATCTCTTCACTGGATTGTGAACTCTGTGTTGGAGGGAACTTGGAAACTCAAACTCATTTGTTCTTTGAATGTTACTTTGCTAAACACTGCTGGAGTTTAATTGGATTGATCTGGTCCCTTAATCCTTCCTGGATAGATGATATTTGGAATTCTAAATCTGTCAATGCAATTATAAAAGACTTCTACATGGAGGTGATCATTGTTGCTTTATGGAATATTTGGAAATGTCGTAACATGCAAATCTTTCAAGAAGTAGTTCCTTCCCTTGCATATTAGAAAAAAGCCTTCATTCTGGACATGAAGCTGGTAGCTAAAAGAACTAATCAAAGGATTCACTTTCAAATTACTAGTTGGACTGATCATTTGTAATCTTCTTTTTCATTTTTGTCTTTTTGTAATTTGCTACCTCTTATTATTTTAATATATTATTAGCAGTAGACTCCTTGCCTACTGCATTTCGTCAAAAAAAAAGAGAACATTGTTGGAGTTGTCAGGATCCATTAAATGATCAATGTCGAGGTAGTGGTTGAGCTCCGCTTGTGAACTCATAGGTGATGGTGTTGGGAGCGCTTGGGCTTTGCTAGAACTTTGCGAAGATGATCTGGTTCCGCGTAGCGTCTTCCATAGCACACCGCCTACCTTCCTCCGCATCTCTGATTCTTGCGGCGCCAATGCCATTGGACTTCGGTGTACACTGACAAACTTAAATTCATACAAACGAAAAACTCAAAAAATTTCATTAGCAACATATGAATAACTTTCAGAATAGTCAATCTTTTAAGGCTAAACCTAATTGCTCCAAAGAAGATTGCAAACCAATTAATTTTCGTCTCGGATCTAAAATAAAAGTAAAACAATAAACATGTGAAATGCTTGTAGAATATTTAAAAAAAATTTCCTTTTTTTGTACAACAACAAAAAAAAATTAGAGTCTGTTCTATACGATTCAAATAATTTTGCAATATCAATAAGATGATGCAAAATTAAGAAAAATGCATGTAGGATATTAAATACCAGACAATATTTTAGTGGAATCATAAAATAACTCCAAAAATTTGTAAAATCTCTCAGCAAAACACCAAATAAACTCAAAAAGAAACTCACTATTCAATTGAACATTAATAAATAAAGTTAAAATATTTTTGTATGGGAGTACTTCCTTTATCATGAGATATGTGGAATTCCACCTTATCTTCATGTCGGTGGAAAATTTTCGAGGCCTAATGTTGTTGGCCTTCCAGTAACTTTTGAACTTGGTGACACATACATTTAATGAAATAATGTAAATAATGGCCGAATGAATACTATCTAAAGGTTCGGCCATTTCCTTCATACCTGCTTGAACGATGAGGTTGATGATGTGGCAGATTATTACCTTTGATGGAGAACATACCCTCCAACATATGACTCAAGTGCTGGAGTCAATATATTTATAGCCTTCGTATTGGTTGAAGCATTGCCAAGAGTAATAGAAACAATACGATTTTTTAACTTATATTCGCTAACTACATTTAATATATGATCGGCGATAGCCTCTGCAGTATGTGCAACATCTATTAATTTAAAACCTATAACTCTTTTATTTAAAGTGTAATTATCATCTAAATAATGTACAACTATGCTAAGATAATCCATTTTTTGAAGGTTGGCGGACCAAATATCAAATGTAAGTGCAAAAGAAAGTGCTACTTTTGAAAAATTTTGTTTTATTATTTCTACTTCTTTTTCATAATATACTAAAATATCACTTCTAGTAGTGGTTCTACTCACTTTTTTAAACTGAGGACAAAATTCTCTTTGAATCATATTTTCAAAAGCTGACCTTTCACTTATCCTAATTGGTAAATCTTTAGAAACAATAAATTTAACGAGTTCTTCTCTATCTACTGACATTCGTCATATTTATACATATTTTCCATATATTTTCCCCTTCGTTCATGCAGATTTTAGTCATATAAGGCAGCATTTGCATTAATCATACATATCTTTATCGTCAAATCGATCGTATTATTCGTGTTGTGATTTTATTGCAGGTCAATGTGATTTGGGTGAAATTTGGCTGATGGAATGTGTCTCATCGAATAAACTTGACCCTCGATCAATTCCAAATAGAAGCACGTGTTTCTGTGGAGGTGTAGGAACTGACCGCGCTAAAATCGAAGTCTCTGGGGGCTCAGGATCTCAAAACCTAAAAGCCTAGGATTCAACTGTAAAATCTCTAAAACCCAAGCACCCATTTGCAAAATAGCCAAGATTCATAAATTTAAACCCTAACTCGGGAAGGACCTTTTTGTGATTTCTAAAACCCTGAGGGCCTTTTTGCAAAATCACCTTTCTCCTCAAAACTAGCCGTCACTGTTTTTGGAAATCTTTTCTAAATGAGAATTGTTGCTCACTAAGAAGAAGATCAAGAGATGCTTTTCCCTTGTAACAATTTTCTAAAACTTTACTAAGTCTCTTTATCACTAGAGCTAGATGCAAATGGTGTATCAATTAAACCATTGCAACTAGTTGACATATCAATTTTTGAGACTATATTTGGTGTATCATCAACTAAGTCACAAGATATAGCAACATCCCTTTTAGTTGGTGAGTTAGTAAGATCATTGATGGGTAGACCTTCACATGAGTCTTTTAAATCAGAGTAAAGAGCAAATAAAGAAGAGTGCTCTTCTTTAAGTGCTCTATACTTCTTCTTTGTGATTCCAAGAGCATCATTTAATTCACTAAATATTTCAACTAGATCATCATATGAAGGGTCAAAAGTGTGTACCTTCTCATCACCTTTAGCCATAAGGCAAAAATATGAACTTGTCGATGTGTTGTTTTTCCCAAGAGCTAATCCAGCTAGCTTCTTGGAACAACATCCCTCGTCATCGGAGTCTGAATCGGAGCTCTCTCCTCCGGAGATCCATTCTCCAAAGCATGCTTCGTTGTTTTCGCCATTGATTTTCTTGAAGAATTTATTCTTAGGATCTTTCTTTTTCTTATCCCAAGGGTTGTTCTTATTTGGACATCTTGATGCTATATGTCTCTTTTCATGACATGCATAGCATATAATGTCCTTGAAATTTGCTTGCTTTGACCCCTTTGGTCTTGTGTCGATGTTGACTTTCTTCTTTTGCAACTTACAAAGAAGTTTTTTGGTGTTCTTTACAAGAACGGGCTAGATCCTCATCGAAGGAGTCATCGTTTGCATCACCTTTGGAGTCGGCTTTGAATGCCAAGTTCTTCTTTTTCGTCTCTGATGGTTTGGCCGCCTCCTTCTTCTCCTTCCAATGCATCTCATGGGTGATGAGGTTCCATAAAGATTGTAACATCCCAAAAATAGGGTAAAAAAAATTCTGTTTTACAAAAACCTGATCCTAAAAATTTCAGTTTTGTTTTAATTGCACAACTACTTTTAAGAGTACTCTCTAAGAAGTTTTAACCAAGAGTAATTAATTTTCAACTACTTTAAAGGTATTTTTCTTAAATGTACTTGTGCATATGTGCACAAGCATGTGTATGTATGCATGCATACCTATTTCACTTAAAACACTATTTTATCGCGAATTAGTCTCTTTTTCGATTCAAAAGCCAAAAATGGCAAAAATCTACAAATCACCTCCAAGTTCCAATTCTACTGATTGACTATATTCTTTCTGTTATTTTATACAAGTTTTTAGCCATTTTCAGTAAAAGTACTATTCACTTTACCGTAATTCTATTTTCGTTTTCGTCTTAGATTCAATCTCATTTTTACTCTAGACTTCTTTAAACTGCCACTCATGTGAACTATTTTTATTGGCCTAAATTCAAACTTATTTCCAGATTACGAATGTTTGCAATTTAGTCCAATATACTTCCATATTTACAATTAAATCCTCTTTGTAGATTCTTTATTCAGTTCAGTTTCAAATTCAGACTTCTGAATCCATTTCTCCTTCAAGCCTTGCACTAGACACCTACAATACATAGATGTGTACATACACAGAACCATATATATATATATATATATATGTATATATATATATATATATATGTATATATATATATATATATATATGTATATATATATATATATATGTATATATATATACACACACACATAGTTCAATACACACATATACAAATGCATATGCAAACACATGCACATATCTTCTTAGGTCCATGATAAGTGTTAACTTGGTAGCACTTTTACCCTAGGTTTAGTATTGAAAACATGCAAAATTATGCTTAAAACTCCTCTGATGCGACATTTATGTGCAAAATTTTATTATTTTCACAACTTGCTTTCATGGTTGTGTTCATCATGTTTCAGGGATCAAACCCTCCAAATTTGAAACAATTCGACCACATTTGAGCCTTCAATAACCAAGAAACCAAACTGGAGAAGCAAGAGAGTCCTGGTTGAGGTCGAATTGGTGGGTAAAGGATCTAATCCGTACAAAACCGGCCGCAGCGGCCTTTTACTCAAAAAGGACTCCTGCTCGAAAAGAAGACCTGGTCAAATATAATACAGTCGAAGAAGATTCCTGCTCGGTTTCGGCTACGCCACGTGTCTAGCCGTAAAAATGCCACATGTCTCGATCGTGATCGAGTCAGTTTCGGCCACGACGCATGCGCGGCTGTGATTGCACCACGTGTCCCAGTCGTGTTCGAATTGGACTCATCGGCTCAATTTTGATCGGTTTTAATCCAAACCGATCGTTGTGAGGCGGATTTGACCAGGATTGGTCGTGGATGGGCCGATTTGAAGCGGGTTTGATCTACACTGGTCATTTGTGGGCCGTTTTTATCCGGTTTTGACTCAAACTAGTTGAACTTGGTTGGTTTTAGCTAGAATTGGTCGGTTTGAGTCATATTTGATCAGAACTGGTCGAATCTGGTCGGTTTTGACTCATATTTTTTGTTCTGGCACCGTTTGAAAGCAGACTTCGTCTCTTGCACTTCAAGGAGTTATTTTTGGACATGTTTTCCTATGCACTATAAATAGAGAAGCTTTTGGGTCAATTAAACTTGCTCTCTTATGCTTTTTAGATGCCTTTTTTTTACATACTAGCCATTAGGGCTTTGTTTAGTTTTAGTTTAGAAGAGCCCCCTTCTCTATTTTATTGCTTTCGTAAGCCGGCAAGCATGGCAACTTCAATTTTCAAGTAATCAAGTAAGTTTTCCTTTATTTCTTATTGTTATTTCTGCATTATTCTGGCTTTTAGCTAGTAGATCCCTTCTAGAGTTAGGGATGACCTAATCTTGATGGCATGATTCTTCCTCGGTCTTTTTTTCAAGTTGTGGAGTAATTTCATAAAGTTTTCTTCCTCCAAACCCTAAATCCTCATTTCGGCAATAGACGTAATAGTTGAGCCTTAACAAGAATTTAGGGGAGTTCTTGATTTCTTAGCGCCTTGATGCGGAACCCTAGCAGGAGAGAGGCTCTCATAAAATGTGACAGTGGAAGCGATCCTCTGACTGTTGACCCAGTGCCCCGAACTTGAAACTTAATTTGTCTTGGAAAACAATTGAAATTAACTTACAATAATCGAACCTTGGATAGAATTATGCCGGATGGTTATGGAATTCCCGAAGCCCTACATTTTTATTCCAGCTTGCAAACCCTAAATTGATAGACTTAGTGTAAAAAAAACCCCCAAAATTCATTTAGACTTAATCAGTGATCCATTAAACTAGAAAGATGAAAACGCTTGTTCCTCGTGGAATTCGACCCTCAAGTGCTTAACGTTCAACTGTTCACTTGCGGTTATTATAACACAAATCGCCCTCGACCTCTTCGAGCGCGATGAAGTTTTTGGCTCCGTTGCCGGGGAACAACGTTAATTCATCTTTTTTTTAGATTAATTTTCGCTGATATAAGTCAATCTCACTTCTCAATCTTGCTTCTATTTTCTTTTCCTTCTTTTCTTTGCACCACTAACCTTTCAGGGAAGTAGTGTAAAACTAGATAGCTCGGACACACCTGTCAAAACCACACGCCAACTTCGGTACGAGGCAAGATAGGTAAGATTGGAGGAAAACTCACAAACTTTTGAAGACATCGAAGAAAAACCAATAATGGAGGACCAAAAGAGACTCAAGGATTATGCAACCCCGCTCAACATGGGATTGCAATAAGGTATTCTTAGACCACTGATTGAATCAAATAATTTTGAGATAAAGCCTACGCTTTTGAATTTGGTTCAACAAAATCAATTTAGCAGTCTTCCCTCTGAAGATCCATCACTACATTTACATATGTTTCTTGAGCATTATGATACTGTCAAGATTCATGGAGTAACATAGGATGCACTTCGTTTGCGCCTCTTTCCTTTCTCGCTTCGCGAGAAAGCGAGGGCATGGCTATACACTCTTCCTCCTGTGTCAATTACTACTTGGGACGAACTCTCATGAGCTTTTCTAGGTAAGTTTTCCCCTCTTACTAAAATTGTTCAAATTCGTAATCAAATTGCATCTTTTTCTCAGCAAGTAGGTGAATCACTTTACGACGCTTGGGAACGATACAAGGACTTGCTGATCAAATGTCCGCATCACAAATTAGAGAAGTGGTTTGTAGTTCAAACGTTCTATAGTGGATTGAACTACAATGCACAGATAGCCATAGACGCCGCAGCTGGTGGCGCATTGCTGAACAAAAGTGTAGCCAAAGCATACGACCTCATCGAAGGTATAACTTAGAACTACACACAATGGGGAACCGAATGAGCTGCTCAACAAGCTCCGACCAATAGCATGGATGTAAGTGTAATGTCACAATTAGCCGAACAGGTATCACTTTTTAAAAAATAAACTTGCTATTCTTGGATCAAATGCTACTTCATTTGTTAATGCAATTACACCTATATGTGAACTGTGCGACATACAAGGCCACTATGGCCATGAATGCCAATTTAACACATCTATGGAGCAGGCAAATGCTTTTCAGGGTATGCAACAACGGCAAGATAATACTTTTCCTAACCTGTATAACTCTGGATGGCGCAACTATCAAAATTTCGCATAGTTTGGACAAAATCAGCAACCTCAACGCCAACGACAAAACTTTGGACAGCAGCAACTACAACAACAAAACCCCCAATATCAAACTCAAAGGCCGCCATTCCAACCACAAAATCAGCAAGCTTATCGACCACCAAATCAACGACAACCTGAGCAGTTGAACATGGAGTGCATGCTAGAGAACTTTCTAGCAAACCAAGAGAAAGAGAAGACGTCCATGAGTCAAAAGATAGACTCCATATCGACTCACGTCCGCATGCTCGAGACTCAAATTGCGCAATTGGTGAATCCTGCACTGAAAAACGATAACCCTCTTCCTTCTCAACTGATCAATCCTTAATTTTGAGCAAATCAATTCTATAGATTGTTCTAAACCTCTGGTTCCTAATGAAGTGATCCTTAGGAGTGGAACAAAACTACCAGAATGAACACCACTAACCGAAGCTGCGCCATCAAGCGATGCCGAAGAAACACCATCACAACCGGCAAAGGATGACGACAAGGATGCCGAACCACAAGAAAAGGAAAGTGGAGAAAATCAAGTAACACGTATTTATAATCCAACTCTACCTTTTCCGGAAAGGTACGTGAAAGAAAAACTCAATATGCAATTTGAAAAATTTGTTGAAATCTTGAAAAAGCTTAATGTGACTATACCTTTTGTCGACGATTGGAACTCTCGGTTAGAAGGTATGAGGCCAATTAGATAGATTCTCAAGATGTTCAAGTATCAATGAATCTAAAGGCACAGGGAGTAAGAATTATCCAGGTTTGGGCCCCCTTTAAGCTGGGTAATAGCCCTATGTCCTGTGTAATTGACTATGTGGAAAAAAGAGTTACAAAGAGGTGGTTACAAAGTGTAGCTAGCTAATTCTATCTTTACTAAGTCTAGTCTTCTCTCTGTTGCTGATCCGTCCCTTGATCCCTCCCTTGAAGGCCTTCTTATACTTGTCGAAGAGGTTGTCGGTTGTTCTCTTGAGTGAACGCCCCACAATCTATCCTAACTGCCCCAGAGTAGTGGCTGTGAGGTCGTGGGTGTGGTAGTTGTCGTAGATCATGGGTATGTGGCGGTTTGACAGTCTTGACTCAGTTGTCATGGAACCGCTTGACCATCTTAACCTTCTTCGACGGTTACCTTGTTAGGGACTTATGATTATCTCGGGAATAACCATAAGGATCAGGATGAGGTAAAATTCAGGGCTGATCACGTAGTACTGCGATCACAGTGCTAAGATTGGTTCTTGTATCTGTGAGAGAGGATGGTCGTAGGGACTATCTTTGCAATCACACTATCCTCGGATACAACATAAAGCATAGGTTTTAAGATAATGAATGTCTTGATTTTGTGTGAAATAAATATGATCTTTGAGTTATATCCAGAATGTTCTTGGATTACCCAACGTTCTTCCTTCTAGCCTTTAGCGACCATAGGGAGGGCCGCGGCCAAAGTCACATGCGACCATGGAGGCCTAAAAAATAGCTAACAATCCTCGTGAGCTAGCCCCTGAATTTGAAGTGACAAAGGCCCATTTTAATGGTGTGTCGCTTGAAATTCTTAACAGTGCTTCATTGCTTCGAATTCCCACGTTGTGTTGCTCTGGTGATAGCTTCGATATGTCTCGGGGAATGAGCCGCAAGCACTAGGGAGGATCTCGAGGTTCGTGCAATGAGCCCAAGGTCGGGAAGTTGAAACATCGCCTGAGTGAGTCTATATATAGTCATTCCCCTGCTATGGAATCTTCAACTTCTCCACAAATTTCTCTAAGTCTCAAAATCTCTCGTCTTCAAACACTCTGAGCCAATGGCATCTCCAAACCGGGTTGACAAAGAAGTTGGAGAGGAGAATGTTGAAGCTTTGGGAGTGCGAGGAACCATCGTTGCACCTTCGTCTCAAGAGGTAATCCTCTCTTGGTAGATTGCCGAAAGCTTTATGGAAATATAATTTTTCTAACGCCTTTTGCCTTATGTAGCTGCTTGACAAATTGAGTGTCTCAAGGAAATGTGGCGGTGATGATCTTGGATCATCTGGGGGATCTTCATCAAAGAGGTTGATGCAGCTTGATGAGATCGCTGCATACCAGGCTTTATCCCGAGCATCCCCTAGAGCTGCGGCTCAGGCGTAGCCCATGGCCAGACAAGCTTCGCCTCATCCTCCCTTCTCGACGGAGGATGAGGAAGCCTTTGGCTCCGCCGCCAATGCTTCGCCCTTGTCCTCCTCGGTAAGAACTCTTGACTTTTGGGCTTATCCTAGTTAGTTGATTCTTACCTTGGAGTAGGATTGATCATTTTGTGCAGAGCCGTGAATCTCAGGAAGAGCTGGACAGGGTCAACACCGAGCTGCGGGCCCACCAGGAGGAGCACAAACTCCTTGGGGAGAAGTACACCCGGCGGGGGCTCGACTTGGATGACTTCTTCAAGCGCGTTGAGCGTTTGAAGGCAAGTTTTGACAGGGCCAGGGAGACTGCAACGCTTGCTCGACAAAAAGAGCAGCTTGTGTGTGAGAGAAGCACGCCGCAGATGTAACCATCGCCGGCTGTGGTCTCACCATCAAGGATACCCTTGCAAGACTGAGGGAGGTCACGGGGCTCCTTGAAGCATATGTGGTTGACCCTAAAAGGATAACTTGTCGCTGGAGGAGTCATGCGTCCTGACTGCAAGTCAAACTGACTTCATCTTAGATGTAGTTAGGGATAAGACCAATCCTTAGTATGGCCCTTTGTATTTTTTGTTTTTGTAAATAACAGAAAAATTTAATGAAGAATTAATTTTTCTCATGTTAATTTTTCACCTTTTGTTTATAAATGACGTATACTATTTTCTTAGACCGTTGTATTGGCTCTTTCCTTAGTTTTTGGCTACCATAGAAAGGTATAAGCATATCGTGTGATCACAGAATGACTCGTGATCATGAGATGATTGTCGCAGCATGGTCACGCGCGACCATGAGAGCGGCAATCGTTTATCTGCTAGCCTCTAAAGTCGAAGTGAAAAGGCTGTCTTTTTTACTGTAAAAGGCATTTTCCTTTTTAAAAAGGTGTTTCAGCTTCTGAAAAGGCATCTTGTCAGTTCGACTTCCTGTTGAACGCTAGCAGGACTGTGAGTGCGCGTGTCAAGTTTGTTTTGATATGCATTTAATGCAAAAAACATCTCTTGCCGTGCGGCGTGAACTGTGGTGAAGGAACCAAGGGAAGTGGGTTTTTAAACCCTTCTTCTTAAGCCTTAGCTTCTTACAAAAGTCTCATTGATATATCCAAGATTTTCCAAAAGTCCTGTTGAGCCGTAGGTCGCAGCTGTCGTTGTTTCTCCACCGAAACCCATCCTTATGGCGTGCTAGACAAGATCCAATCATCGATCGAAGGAGAGTATGCTAGCATTTGAAGCTGATGGTTATCTTCCTTCCAGGTCGCTGATACCATGGCAACCTGCTGGGGAGGATGAAGAGAGCCCTGTAGTGCGGGCAGGCGAACTGGTGATGTTTGAGGACCTTTTATGCTGTGGCTTTCGTCTGTCGGAGAGTGATTTTTTGCGGCGCGTCAGAGGAAAGTCATCTCTGGTTTGTCGATCGGCGGCCAGAGAAGAGCAAGGTGAAGGATATTGCCCTTGCCCTTGGCGAAGAGCAGAAGAAGCAAGCCCCGGTGCTAAGGTGCCGCATAGATGTGGGCTTGACTGCTCGGGACATGATCGTTGATTTTGTAAAAAATCAAATCAGCCCTTTAAAGAAGAGGGATCACCCCACGTGGGAGATCAAGGCCAAGGAGGACGCTACAAGGGATGGTAGCCCTGGTACGTTGACAGGTCACTTGTTCGTTGATATGTTGTTTTGGATGTATTGGTGAACATGTAGCGTTGTCTGGAGTTTTCCTCTTCCAATGTCGCGGTTAGGGCCAGCTATCTGTTGAAGGCTTTTAACCCTATTGAGGAAGGCGATTCAAGTACGTCGAGGCCAGAGAGCCTTGTCAGGAGCACCGACGAAGTGTTACAGGCGCACCGAAAGGTATGCTTTGTGTAGGATTGAGGATGCCGACTAGAGGGGGGGTGAATAGGAGGCTTTAAAACTTTTCAACTGAAAACAATTTTTGAAAAGAAAAGACTAAGAGCAAATAAACTGAAACAATTTAATAATATTTTGTACTAAGAAAGAGTAAGAAAAACAAACACAGTGATTTATCCCGTGGTCTCGGAGACTCGCCTGGTCTCCCGTCCTCCTCGTTGAAGCATTCAAATGAATGAGTCTTGCTTCAATATCCACGAAGGATATTTTTCACTAAGGTTGCTCCTTCTCCACTCTGGATAAGTGAGCACCGATGCCTTTCACAAAATATGCCGAGCCTCTCCGACAATCTCCGTTAATGGAGAGGTCAACAGCCACGCTTCCAAACCATCAAGGTGAGGGCGTTCACCAAGAGTAACAAGTTGCAAGATCTTGTCTTGACCCCAACAAATACCGAGAAACTTCTAAGGATGCAAATGATGCAAATGAATGCTCTCAGAAGAGCTCTCTCAATCACAATGAATGATACTTGATCAAAGGATCAAGATTTTGGCACTTGGGCTCAAGTATATATCAAAAAATATATCTCTTGGTTCTTTAGAAAAACTTCTCAAAACAATGTTTATAAACACTGATCAAAATCTGCTCAAAAAGTGTATAAAACTATTCAAAAATGTGAACAGAAGCTTCTCAAAAATCTGCTCAAACACTGCTCAAAGATCTGCTCAAAAGTGTTTGTAAAACTGATCAAAAAACAGTAGAGAAATCTGCTCAAAAACTGTTTAAAAACTGCTCGAAAATGTGAACAGAAAATACTAAAAAATTTGATCAAAACTGTTAAAAAGTGTTTTAAAACAGCTCAAAAACAGTAGAGAAAATCTGCCCAAAAGTGTTTTAAAAAAAACTGCTCAAAAGTGTTCTAAAACTGCTCAAAAACAGTAGAGAAAATATGCTCAAAACTTCTTCTAAAAACTGCTCAAAATGTATATAAAAGATGCCCAAAGGTGTCTACAGAGACTGCTCAAAAATGTGTATGAGATTGTAGCTTGAGATGTGTGAAAATACTGCACAAAACACCTGTATTTATAGCCCAACATCTCAGCTAGCCGTTGTGGTCCAAAAAGAAAGAAATTAGGCCAACTAACAGTCAACTTCGACCTCTAACGGCTAGTAAATAGCCGTTGGAACCTCTTGTCGAATGAACAGTATTACTGGTCGAATGAACAGTGTTACTGGTCGAATGAACAGTGTTACTGGTCGTATGAATAGTACTGATCATATGAATAGTATTCGAGTGACCACTAGTCATATGAACAGTATTGGTCAAAATGAACAGTACCTGGTCGTATGAACAGTATCTGGTCAAATGAACAGTACTAAAAAAATAGTTTCAGCCCCTCTTTGAAATCTATATATTTCTCAGATTTTGACCAAGAATATGAATAAATGCGAATGCAACAAATGACCTAAGAGTTTCTCAGTTTTTGCCGGAACTAAAAGAGATTTTGCAACCCCTCTTAATAGTATAGTTAAACTAAAAAAGAATTTCTTATAAAACCAGGTCAAACTCCAAACTTTGAGACCAGTACAATAAACAAGCACTTACCTTAGGTCTTTGCAGTTTCCTTCTTAGCGACATTGCACTTGCAGCTTTGGCTCGCGTCCTCAGACTGCAACCTCGGGCGACACTGTGACCTTGCGCTTGACCTTGTGCTTGCGGCTTGCAGACCTTCCCGGATCACTTGCAAACTTTACAGAAATAACACTGCATACAAATAGCTCAAAGGCACCATTAGTCCAAGACACTTAATGCCATCAATAATCAAAATCAACCCAAAAAGGGCCTAGATGCAACAATCTCCCCCTTTTTGATGATTGATAACAACAAGTGTTGAAAACGAATAAAAATTAATGACTCCCCCTAAGTGTATGCATGGGCATTAGATATACAAGAACTCCCCCTGAATGCATGCATATATAAATGCACATATGAGTCATTTGAGAGTCCACAATGAATAAACAATGAGCATATAAACTATCAATAATTTCATACAAGAATCTCTTCCCAATCTCTCCCTAATCTCTCCCCCTTTGACATCAAGCACAAAAAGGCGGGAGGACAGCAAAGCAGACATTTAACTTGCATTTGATATATCAATAATATTCAATTCACTTCTAAGAAAACAAAATCTAGTCTCATCTAAAGGTTTGGTGAAGATGTCTGCTAGCTGCAAGTCAGTTCTTATATAATTCACATCTATGTCCCCTTTTGCCACATGATCTCTTATAAAATGGTGCCTAATATCAATATGCTTTGTTCTAGAATGTTGAACCGGATTATTTGCAATCTTTATGGCACTTTCATTATCACACAAGAGTGGCACTTTTTCAAAGGAAATTCCATAATCCAAAAGGGTTTGCTTCATCCATAAAATTTGAGCACAACAACTACCCGCTGAAACATATTCCACTTCGGCGGTGGAGAGAGCTACAGAATTTTGTTTCTTAGATAACCAAGAGACTAGTCATCTCCCCAAAAGTTGCAACTACCAGATGTGCTTTTTTATCAATTTTGCACCCCGCATATCTGAATCTAAGTAACCAATTAATTCAAAGTTTGCATCTTGAGGGTACCAAAGTCCTATATTGGGATAGCATTTCAAGTACCTAAGATTCTTTTAATAGCAATCAAATGACATTCCTTAGGAGACGATTGAAATCTAGCACATAAGCAAACACTAAACATGATGTCGGGCTTAGATGCAGTAAGATAGAGTAAGCTACCAATCATAAATCGATAAAGTTTAGAATCAACCGTTTTTCCGTCATTGTCCATATCAAGATGTCCATTAGTGGCCATGGGAGTTTTGATGGCTTTAGCATCTTCCATCCTAAAGCGTTTGAGCAAGTTCTTCACATACTTGGTTTGACTTACGAACGTTCCGTTCTTGAGTTGCTTGATTTGAAGTCCAAGGAAGAAGCTTAGCTCTCCAATCATCGACATCTCAAATTCCCTAGACATCATTTCTCCAAACTCATGAAAAAAGGTTTCATTAGTAGACCCAAATATGATATCATCAACGTGTATTTGACATATAAAAAGATCTTTCTCAACTACTTTTGTAAATAAGGTTGTGTCTACCTTCTCAATTTTATAACCTTTTGAAATGAGAAAGTCTCTAAGGCGTTCATACCAAGCTCGAGGTGCTTTTTTAAGTCCATAAAGAGCCTTAGAGAGCTTGTATACATGATTTGGAAAATTTGAATCTTCAAAACCAGGAGGTTGTTCCACAAACACTAATTCAGATATTTCTCCATTTAAAAATGCAGTTTTCACATCCATCTGAAATAACTTGATGTTAAAATTTGATGTAAATGCAAGAAGAATGCGAATAGCTTCTAATCTTGCTATGGGTGCAAAAGTTTCACCAAAATATAAACCTTCAACTTGAGAATATCCTTGTGCAACGAGACGAGCTTTGTTTCGTACTATTACTCCATTCTCATCTTGTTTATTTCTAAAAACTCATTTTGTTCTAATCACATTATGACCGTTAGGTCATTCTACTAATGTCCAAACTTTGTTTCTAGTAAAATTATTTAGTTCTTCATGCATGACATTTACCCAATCCAGATCACTAAGTGCTTCATCTATAAGTTTAGGTTCTAAGGAAGAAACAAAAGAATAATGTTCACAAAAAGAAGCAATACGAGATCGATTTTGAACACCCTTACTAACATCACCCAAGATTTGATTCAGGGGGTGATCTTTGGTGAACATTTGATGCAGTCGCAGGTTCTGTGATGCTTGATCATCATTTTCTTCAATCTCTAGTTCAAGGTCTTCTCGACCAGCATTGTTGTGGGTGGTCGCAGGTTGAGCAGCATTAGTATTTATGGTCGTAGGTCCATGTTCGACATTAGCTTGAGTGGTCGCGAGTGATTTATCCTTTCGACGAAGTGACTTTTGTTCTTCATTTTTGGGTTTGATATCAACAATGGTCATCTCCTTCATAGCTTCCCTCAAGTCATTGTTGCCTACATCATCAAAATCCTCATGCTCTCCTTGAGAGCTGTTAGATTCATTAAATTCTACATTGCATGATTCTTCAATGCATTTTGTTGTAGTGTTGAAAACCCGATAAGCTTTACTAATGGATGAATAGCCAACTAGAAAACCCTCGTCAACACGTCTTTGAAATTTTTCAAGATGCATACGCTTTTTAAGAATATAACATTTGCAACCAAAGACTCGAAAATATGAAATGTTTGGTTTTCTCTCTATAATCAGCTTATAAGGAGTTTTGTTCAAAAGCTGATGGGTATAAAGACGATTGATGGCATAACATGTTGTCTAAACTGCCTCTGCCCAAAACCGGGTAGGCCTCTTGTACTCATCAAGCATTGTTCTAGCCATTTCAATCAATGTCCGATTCTTTTGTTCTACAACACCTTTATGTTGAGGTGAGTAGGGCACAGAGAATTCATGTTTGATTCCGGACTCATCACAAAAATCAATAAAATCAGAATTTTGAAATTCTCCACCATGATCACTACGGATTTTCTTGATGGAGAGTTCAAATTCATTTTCAGCTCTTTTTGCATATCTTTTAAAACAAGAGGAAGTTTCAGATTTGTGAGCTAAGAAAAACACCCAAGTAAATATGGAGAAATCATCAACAATAACATAGCAAAAACTATTTCCTCAAATACTTTGATGTTCAGCAGGGCCGAACAAATCCATATGCAAAAGTTCCAATGGTTTGCAAGTTGAAAGAATGTGCTTGGTTGGATGTGAAGTAGCTACTTGCTTTCCCGCTTGACAAGCGCTACAAGGTTTGTCCTTTTCAAAATTCACATCCTTCAAGCCAACTACCAAATCACATTTTAAAAGCTTTTTAAGTTGATGCATTCCAACATGTGCAAGTCTCCTATGCCAAAGCCAACCCTTCGAAGTTTGAGAAACGAGACATGTTGAAAGAAATGCATCTTTTGAGTTGAAATCAACAAGATATAGATTTCCAAAATGAAAACCTTTGAAGATCAAAGAGTTGTCTTTTAAACTTTCAACTAAAACATTCTTAGGAGAAAATATGCAACGAAAACCAAGATCACAAATTTGTGCAACAGATAACAAATTAAAATTCAATGATTCAACAAGTAAAACATTTGAAATTGAAAGATCATGAGATATAGCAATTTTACCCAATGCTACCACATTTCCTTGACGATTGTCGCCAAAGGTGATATTTTGGTTTTCACTTGAGTTATCTTTCAATGAGGTGAACAACTTTTTGTTATCGGTCATGTGTTCGGATCATCCACTATCTAGCACCCAATGTTTTCCACCTGTCTTGTAGTTCACCTTCTCATCACCTTTAGCCATAAGGCAAAAGGATGAACTTGTCGATGTGTTGTTGTTGCCAAGAGCTAATCCGGCTAGCTTCTTGGAACAACCCTCTTCATTATCGGAGTTGGAATCAGAGCTCTCTTCTCCAGACATCCATTCTCCAAAGCATGCTTCTTGGTTTCTGTCAACGATTTGGACTCGGGGTCTTTAGTTGATCTTATGCAAATTTGTGAGTTGCGGGACCTTTCAGGGCGCTCCTCCGGGAAGGTAGGATGAGTACTGTCTGTACGGGCACAAAGGATTTTATACAGGTTCGAGCCCTCGATGGTGGGAGTAACAGCCCTACGTCCTATTGTGATTTCACTATATGAAATAAGGTGTTTACAAGAGGGAAGAAGAGATGATCACAGGAGAAGATCTCTTCAATGTTAGTGTCTATCTAATTATATCTAAGTCTTCAGGTTTGTTGGACGCCTGGAAGTACTTGTATGCTTCACTCAATAACTATCCTTCGAACGTGCATTGACTACCTTTTTATACTGGACAAAAGGGCACCAATGCGAAACGGCCTTGGACAATTGCTAGGATGCAGTTTTGTTAACCGCTCTTAACTTCCACACAGGCTTAACATGTGCAATCAAGGGATAACTGCACATGTTAACCTCCTGGCAGTTGTCTTCATACGTGGAAAGATCCCTTTGATTCTCGGGATATGCCTATTCAAAGGGTTAGGCCTTCCCGAATTATTTTGGTCGCACATAAACCGTGACCCTCTGACCGTGCACTTCTGCGGTCTTTTGACCGTGCACTATCTGCGGTCTCATGATCGTGCAAGGGCTGCGATCATGATTTTCTTTGTGTCCGCGCCCCTTAGGCCGTCTGAGACCAAAATGACGGACTTATGGACGTACGTCTAATCTAATTCTGTCTTAAACCAGATTTGTATTACTTTGAACTAGCTCTGGTGATAATCCTCGTCAGCTAGCCCACAAATTTTGAAGAAAATGAAAGGACATATTTACTTCAAATTGTTATCCTGCATCGAATTATGAACCTGACGTTTTAACTTCAGCTGATACTGTTCCGCCGTGTGACGGTTCATATCCCGAGAAAAGCCCTGAGTTTTTCTTGGCAAGTAATGATGACTTAGGCGACTCATCGTGATGGCAACCGTAAGTGCGGTTTAAGAACCAGAGACGTGTGTGGAAATGAACCGACGCCTTCTGGCTCTATAAATTGAAGAGCCTTTTGGTTCTTTGAACTTAAGAATTTCTCACCACAACTAAATCATTTTCAAAGCTACTTCTACTCTCCAGTTATTCCGTCTAAACTTCAGTTCTTGTTCCGATGGCAGATCAAGATCCCAAGAACATTATAGAGATTGAGAGTGATGTGGAAGAAACATAAGTGCTGTTAGAAATTGATCAAGACTCACAGGAAGTAAGTCTTTTTCTGAAAGTCCTGGTTCAACCTTTTTCCTGCATTCTGGTCTGTTCCAAAGTAATGCTTTTTGAAACTTACAGGTGTGTGAAGAACTAATTCCTCCAAAGAAGAGATCGAAGAATGACGAAGGATCCTCCAGTGGAACTGCATCAAAATCGGTAAAGGGAGCTGAGACCTGGGCTGTCACATTACCCTATTCTTCATCCCCAGCAACTCCTCCAGTTGCATCCTCATCTCCACCTTTGGAGATCCATAACAATCCTTCCAACCTTTCTTCTTCTGATCAGCTTTCCCTATCGCGACCAACCGATCCCCAGCTTTTGTTGGGTGATCAATTTTCTGGTGGGAAAGTTGCACTCCCACGACCAGACGGTCCTCGACTTTTGTCGGGTGATCTACTTCCTGAGGGAAACCCTACATCCTCCCGACCAAGTTCACTGCGAGGATTGGCAATTATCTTCATTCTCTCTGCTGGTCATTTTATCTTGTTTAAAACTAACCCATGTGCGTACAGGAGATGAAAATCTCTAGAGCCCCCCGCGACCAGCCTACTGAAGTCCAGCCTCTTTTTGGTGAGAGTGTATCCCTCGAGTGAACTCTCCAAAAAGAAAAAGAGGCCCTGGAGAAGAAGACCGATGAGATGTCTTGGCCATTTTGTATCTGGCAGAATGTTATGAGAACTCCCGCGAAGAGGCGCGCCAATTCCGCTTGGAGAGGGATTATGCTCGGCAGCAGCGAGAACTCTCCGATACAATAAGAAATAATAGCGCTTCTTTGATTCGGGATGATGTAGATAGTCTTAGAGCCATTGCCAATTCTCTAGGGGCAGCCAGTGTTGATCCCACTGATGTTAACATGTCCCTAGGAGAACTTTGTAAAAGGCTATCGGACCAGGTTGACGCTTTGGTCGCCTGTGTCCCTTTTGTATGTAAAGACTGTCAGAAATAAAGAATTTCTTTTACTTACATACTTGATCTCTTAAAAAGGATCATGTAAAACTTATAATCCGAATTAAGGTTCTTTATATTCAGTGAAAAATAGTTACATGAAAATGCTTCTGTGACCAAAAATACACATGTAGGCTTCTGTCCGAAGCTGGCTCAGGACAGTTCTTCGGTCTTAGAATAACATTAAGACCATAGACTGCGATCAGAACTTGAATAACGATCACAGAACAATATCTTGACCATACGGCGACCACAGCTGTTATGATCACACATATCCACAGCGATCACAGGATTTCGTTGCGATCAGTATAGAGGTCAGAAATTTGTTCCAAAGCCATAAGGGATTAATTACTTCCTTAATAAACTTTTAGGAATTTTCAATATTTTTATCTGTACCATTGCCCCCGAATGCGAAATAAAATGATAAAAACACATTTCATTTCGGATTCATTACTGGGTATGGATAACGGGTTCCAAGAGGAAAGACACCCATTATGGGAAATTAATAAAATATTCAACAAAGGGTTGTCTCGGACATATAAAAGGAAGAGGTAGCTTACTGGAGAAGCCAAAAACCCTTCATTGCCTTAGACCCTCCTGCCGCACAAAACCCTCTTTTGCATTCCTCGGCTTCGTCGTCTCCAAAGTCACTACTTTTCTTCGCAATTTAGATTTTCTCAAATCAGGGAACCTCTCTTTGCGCAAATGTAACCAAACAAGATCACCAGGCTCAAAGGTCAATTGTTTTCTACCATGGCTTCGAGCAATCCTATACTTCTCATTCATGCGTTCAATGTTCTCCTTTGTAGTGGCATGCAACTTGAGAATAAAATCAGCACGTTTCTCAGCATCTAAATTGACCCTTTCTAAAGAGGGAAGAGGCAACACATCTATGTTAGCATGAGGGTTGAAACCATACACTACCTGAAATGGGCTTACCTTTGTAGTCGAATGTAGTGCACGGTTGTCGGCAAACTCCACATGAGGAAGGCACTCCTCCCACTCTTTCAAGTTCTTTTTCGAAATAGCCTGCAACATGGTGGACAATGTGCAGTTGACAACTTCAGTTTGACCATCGGTTTGAGGATGACAAGTGGTAGAAAACAGCAACTTTGTCCCCAACTTGTTCCATAGTGTTCTCCAAAAATGGCTCAAGAATTTGGCATCACGATCTAAAACAATAGTGGAAGGCATACCATGCAAGCGAACAACCTCTTTGAAAAATAAATCAGCAATATGAGTGGCATCATCGCTCTTGTGACATGGGATGAAATGTGCCATTTTTGAATACCTATCCACTACAACGAAAATTCTATCCCTCCCCCTCTTTGTCCTAGGTAAACCTAGAACAAAATCCATTGAAATATCTTGCCATGGTGCACTAGGAGCGGGTAGAGGCATATACAAACTGTGGGGGTTCAACCTTGACTTAGCCTTTTGGCACGTGGTGCAACGTACCACGTAGTGCTCGACATCACGCCTCATCTTTGGCCAATAGAAGTGTGCGGCCAAAACGTCCTCCGTCTTATTTGCACCAAAGTGTCCCATCAATCCACCTCCTTGCGCTTCCTGCAACAGCAAGAGACGAACGGACCCAACTGGAATGCATAATCGGTTAGCTCTAAACAAGAAACCATCATTGTACATAAATTTATTCTAGACCTTTCCCTCTCTACAATGCAGCAAGGCATCTTTAAAATCATCATCCAAAGCATAGAGATCCTTTATTGTTTCTAAGCCAAAAACACGACAATCAAGTTGAGACATCATGGCATATCTCCTAGACAATGCATTAGCAATTACATTAGCCTTTCCCTTCTTGTGTTTGATGACATAAGGAAAGGACTCAATAAATTCAACCCATTTAGCATGTCTACGATTCAGCTTGTTTTGGCTTCTAATGTGCTTAAGGGATTCATGATCAGAATGTATGACAAATTCCTTAGGCCATAAGTAATACTGTCACGTCTCTAAAGAACGAACAAGAGCATACAATTCTTTATCATACGTGGAATAATTAAAGACAGGCCCACTCAATTTCTCGTTGAAGTAAGCAATAGGTTTACCTTCCTAAATCAATACACCACCAAGACCAATACCACTAGCATCACACTCAAGTTCAAAATCTAGAAGATGTAGTAGTGGTGCATTGGTAAACTTCTCTTTCAAGTGGTTGAAGGCATCTTCTTGTGCTTGCCCCTAATAGAATACCACGCCTTTCTTTGTCAATTCATTCATTGCGGCAGCAATGGTGCTGCAATCTTTCACAAAGCGGCGATAGAATCCCACAAGCCCAAGGAAACTCCGCACTTGGGTGACCGTGTTAGGAGTCGGCGAACTCTTGATGGCTTCGATCTTGGCTTCATCTACCTCAATTACCTGTGGTATGACAACATAGCCAAGAAACGAGACTCTATCGGTGCAAAGGTGCACTTATCAAGGTTACCAAACAAACGTGCATCTCGTAGAGCATTAAAAACAGCACGTAAATGATCAAGATGTTCGGAAAGTGACTTGCTGTAATCAAGATATCATCAAAGTATACCACCACAAATCTACTAATGAAAGGGTGCAAAACTTCATTCATCAATCGCATGAAGGTACTAGGGGCATTGGTCAAACCGAAAGGAATAACTAACCACTCGTACAAGCCAAACTTTGTTTTAAATGCTGTCTTCCATTCATCTCCAAGTTTCATCCTTATTTGGTGGTAGCCACTACGCAAGTCAACTTTAGAGAACATGGTAGAGCCACTTAATTCTTCTAGCATATCATCCAACCTAGGAATAGGGTGACGATATCTAACAGTGATATTATTGATGGCTCTACAATCCATACACATATGCCAAGATCCATCTTTCTTAGGAACCAAAAGCACAGGGACAACACATGGACTAAGGCTCTTGCGTACATACCCTTTCTCAAGCAAGTCGACCAGTGGCATATCACTCTGAGTTATTTCAAGGAGCTCAGAAGAACTACCGACTTATGACAAGGAGTTGTGTGCACTACATCAAGTTGTAAAACATTAGCTGTGTTATCTATTGGGTAAAGAGACTGTTGTCCACACTGACCACTAGCCTTTGCAATATTTGCAAACGCAATCGAAGCTATAGCAAGCTCGACATATGAAGTGGATGTCGTATATGCAGCAGTTTAATCTGGTGATTAAGTACAAAAAAGGCATACACAATAAACTGTCTAACATGTTGTCGCGACCACCAATTACGACCCTCTGCTTATCAGCATTCATGCAGATCGAGCCCTCATGTCATGATAACTATGCCACAATGTATAGCGAAGATCCTGATTTTTTATCAACACTGGCTGAGCTCGAAACAGGGAAACTTACGAAGTTCGTTCATCGAGAAGGACTCTTGTACAAAGGCAATTTGCTTTGTATACCTCATGGAGCACCTCGAATTCAATGGCTGCGAGAAGCGCATACATCGAAGGTTGCTGGACACTTTGGGGTTATGAAGACTTTGCAAAATCTTCATCGATAGGTGTTCTGGCCACGAATGTAGTAAGATGTAGCTATTTTTATTCGAGGTTGTGGTCTCTACAGCATCTCAAAACCGGCCAAAAATTACGTTTGTACACTCATTTGCCAGTACCATCGCGACCATGGGAAAGCATATCTATGGATTTCTTCTGAGGATTGCCTAAGACCCGACGTGGCAACGACTATCTCTTTGCGGTCGTTGATCGGTTCTCCAAAATGATTATTTTTCATACCTTGTTGAAAGACTATCACGGGAGAAGAAGCAGTTTGGGTATTCTTTCAGCACGTTTGGACACATTTCGGACTGCCAACTTCTATTGTGTCTGATCGTGATACCCGGTTCCTTAGTCACTTTTGGCGATTGCTCTGGACGATGATGGACACAAAACTACAAAGGAGTACTGCTTTTCATCCTCAAACTGATGGTCAAACTAAGGTGGTAAATCAAACAGTCGTTCATCTCTTGAGGGGTTATGTCAGACCCCCATTTGGGGATCACCTTGGTAACCGCCCAGGTAGGTTACACACAGCAGGATGACACATGAGCTCCAAACCAGACAAGCATAATAATAACATTAAACAGGTAGCAGGCCAACTTGGCCAATATTACATACCAAAGCACCGAAAATGGCGCTAAGTAGAGTTGCTAAGAAAATAACAAGTTTATCAGAACCAGAGTCGGTATCTAAGTACCGAACACACAGCATAAAGCACAAAGCAACGACAAAAAGCTTGATTTCCATCCGCAGCGGGGTTGAAGTGGCTCCTCCCACATCTGACTTGACTTGGTGCGCAATCCTTCTAGAACGTGGGCTCGTCTGGGGCGCTTCCATCTTCTGCCGGGAACTCATAACTGAAGGACTCGGGATCCTCGAATCCCTCTTCTACAGTTGGATGCAAATTGCAAGGGTGAGCACTTGGTGCTCAGCAATACTCATTCCGGGAATTAATGTGATTGTACTTACATGAGGGTGAAATATATGATACTGGGGTTTTGGTTTCATATGGATAGAGATATATAGATTTCCAAGTCATTTGTTCAGTAAAACAGTACTTTGTCATGAGAATAATACTTTGAACGTTAAACAAGTTTTCAATAAAACCTTAGATGTAGTGGTCTCCCATGAGTCACTACTTTGTTAACCGCATTATGAAAATATTCCGAAACATTACTTGTGCTATAACCCATGGATAACATCCACTACGAAAAGACTCCTGGACCTGGGAGTACAGAGTATCCGATACTTCATTTACACTTTGCAAAGGTGTACCTCTTTTTAAATCCACTGGTTCACTCGGCTTTCAAGTCGGATCAGCTTCATGTGACTTATACACATGTGACAAGGCCGAGATCACACAACGCTTTACAGTTCAGTATTAACAGTATCCCTGCCCGGTAAATAGACAATTAAGTCTCAAGTACCGTTGTGGGTCTTCCCCACTGCCTTACTTCCTAGCCTCTCTGGTCTATGTTCCCTCAGGACACATAGCCTTGGTCTATGTCCACGCGAGACATACGACCATTTAAGATTACAGCCGCTCGCGGCTTAATCAGGTCTAGGGCGCCTTCCTTCATTAACGCCTTTTTCTCTCATCATTTTTCTGACTCACATCACTCATGGCCGAACCTTGGCCTTCCAGTTTCCACGCGAGAAACCAGATCGTCAAACCATGCAGGGAACTGTTAATACCAAAAAGCTACTGAGTTGTGCCTGTCCCATACCAGGCTAGTGGTTGGTACGTTTACAATTCGTATAGAGACACAGCACAAGGTTCTTGTCCTTATGAACCAATAGTGAGGAACATTCACATACCCTGGTGCGCACCGCACCCTCTCCATACAATCCAATCCTCACTACCGATCCCTTTTATCAGTTTTCTTGTCAAAACGGTTTTCATTATAACTTCTCATGCATTTGACCATTTTAAGTTTAATGTGGATATTCAGTATATGAGTCCTAGGGTGACAAAAGCATACATAAGAAGGTTCAATAACAAAAAGGGTTTCATGATTCATTAGGGAATATCTACTCATGTCATTCAAACATAACTTGTATTTCAACTAAACATGCATAGTAAGAAACAGTGAATATACTTCATATGAAAATATTGGGTGAGACATGATCAAAGGAATGAGGCTTGCCTTGCAATGTGGGGTCTAAAAACTCAGACGGATCTTCAAGGACTTCTTCCGCTCCTTCAGCTTCTGACTCTGCGGCAATCAGACAACACACAAACACATACCACATAAGCATACTGAAAATAGTTTCTATAGAAAGTATTAAGTAAATAAGCCATGTATGCAGGGGAAAAGGTTAGGGTAAGGTCACGAGGGCTCTGGTCGAAGAAACGGCTAAAAAGGATTGAACGTCGAAGGGTCGACATTCAGTTCATGGCTTTGACATAACTGGAAACTAGTCTTAGGATGGTTTTCTGGAGAAGTGACAGTAGAGAAAGTTGTAGATCTCAACTCCCGGAATCTAAAGGACAAGGTGGCATTTCAATTGCTCAACCAGAAGGGGTCAAACAAGGCTAATGCCAGTGGCTGACATGCACTGACATGGTGCTGGACATGGCCAGAAACTAGGGCATGGCTTAACTTTTGATCCAGGGCTCCAAATGATGCACCACTTTGTCTGGGAGGTAGCACTAGTACAGAAATGCAGTCTTCTATCGGTAAAAAAAACCCTTCTACTATCGGTTTTTGTACCGATAGAGATAGACACGATAGAACAAGAATGGACATTTTCTATCGGTAAATAACCGACAGAAGAAGTTCACTATTCTATCGGCATATTATGAATCTACCGATAGAAAACCCATCGTATTCTTACGTCCAGCAGTTCGAAAAGTACCACTATTCTAACGGTTAACTACAAGATTACCGACAGAAAAAAAGCTTAGTACTCTATCGGCATATTAGGAGTGTACCGATAGAAAACTCGTCGCTAGCGGATTGAAAAGTACCACTATTCTAACGGCTAATTATAAGTTTACCGACAGGAAAACTCACACTATTCTATCGGCATATTACAAGTTTACCGATAGAAAACTCGTCAATAGCGATTGAAAAGTACCACTATTCTAACGGTTAACTACAAGATTACCGACAGAAAAAAGCTTAGTACTCTATCGGATATGTATGAGTTCACCAGCAGGAAAGGTCAAACTCTTCTAACGGTTAATTTTGATTGTACCGATAGAAAAAAGGACAGTAGTCTCTCGGTTGTTGATGAATTTACCGATAGAGCAATCACATATACAGTACTTTATTTGCATCACAATACAGTACATTCACATATACAGTACAGATGCAATACAGTATAGATTGGATACACAATACAGTACAGATGCAAGGTAAATTCACAGAACAAATTCACACATTAGGCAGTTATTCACATTTATTCACATATGTATGGACAAATACAGATTGCAATCCAATGTGGACATTTATTCACATATATATATTTATTCACATGTATATGAACAGTCTATGCAGAGTACACCAAAAGGAGAAAATTGTCATGCTGGATGGTTGGGTGCTACTTCCTCCATGACATATTGTGCCCAGATTTGTCGAAGATATATAATCTTTGCATTTTCATATTGGTCTTTCGACATGGCGATCTGCAAGCATGTGTGCATACTGAGTAACTAACTTCGATCCTAATTTAGAACGTGACACCCATTTTTGAAATTTGAGTTAGCTATCGATGCTTACCTGGGGGAATCGGGAAAAGTTTGTCTGCACTAGGTCGTACATGTAGCGCAGCACATAAAACCCGCATTCCCACGATTGCGGCTGCTGATGGCACTGAGATAATTGCATATGCGAATACATGTTAGCTATATATTGTTTCCATAAACTAATTAAGCATAAACAAAAAGTCTCGTGAGTACCTCATATTCTTTCCAAGCTAGTAGGGAGCCCTGCGGTGCGGCATGCCTCCCTCCAGCGGACACATATTTATCAAAAGCCCTGCATTTCAGTTAGTATTGCCGGTTAATGTATTATCATTAGCTAGTGAGGTCAAAATTTAAATCAAACATATAAGTTACTTACGCCCCCATATTCCCCTTGAGCACATATTCCATCGATAATCTGTCACGCATCGAATCGAGGTAGTACACCTCGTTCCTCGGCGGACAGATCACGATGAGGATCCAGTGGCCCCTGCATTGTACGTAAAAGAGGACCGCTAGCTCAAAGTACATCTCAGGTGTAACATACAAGATTGAGTTAAATTAGTACGAAATGCACTAACCTTTGGTGGTACGGCACCAGAATGAAGTCCCTGTCCTGCTGCGCCATCAGCGCGCTGGATATGTACTGCTCAGCGTGCGCGGCGTCCTGCTCTAGCATCGTGAGGCTTATTTTCTCTGGGTCGAGGAAACCCACCTTGTCACACGCAGCCTCCGATGCTAGCCTGTACATGCACCTGCATGCGAAGGACGAGATTAATATTAATTTCACAGAAAGTTACTCAGTATTCAAATGAACTGCAACATTAATGCAGAGTTAGCAAACAGAGTTAGAAAACAGCAATACATAGCATCAGCAAACTCACAGGACTCCAGTCCGTATGATGGACATATCGAGCTCCCGCCAGTTGTAGAGGTCGAACAGATCCTCGTGTGCCACGGATATAGTCCCGGGCTCACGGTGGAACTGCCCAGGCCTGTAGGGAACTAAGAAGTTCAGGCTGCGCCGAGCTCGATGTAGGTACCAGTCGTGGAGGTCTCTGGTTGATCGATCCAATTTCCGCAAAGATGCCTCCGACAGGAGTGGGAGCGTGTTCGTGAACGTCCGCGGCAGTCCCTGTCGCCCTTTGCCCTTGCCTTTGCCGCCCTTGCCTTTTGCCGGGGACTGAGCGCGTACCTTCGAAGGCAAGGGCGAGGTGATGGCGGCTTTCTTCTGAGGTGGAGGCGTGGATGCGCTGGGTGGGGTCGAGGCCGTCTTTGATGTGTCCAGGTTCGCACGAGATCGGCCCTCATGCCCTGAGCTGGGGGCGCAGTCCCCTGGTAGCCCCGCGGCAGGCCACTTCAATTAATGAGCACGTATGTTAGATTATGCAAGTTGAGTGTACTGAGTAGGATGTAATCTAAAATGTGTAGGATTTACCGGTTGTATTACAAGACACTTCTTGGGCCACTGTACGTAGGAGCCCACTGCCTCGGCAAGTGTCTGCAGTTCCTCTGTTGGGACTGGCAACGGAGAATCGTTGTAGCCCGGCATGGCCATGTCCACCTGTACCTTTGCGAAACCCAACCGCAGAGGTACACAGTGGACCCGGACATCCGGCCCAGACGGATATACGAAGCCGTGTCCAACCACTTCCTGCCCGGCGCCTACGTGATTCTGTAGGATGCAGCCCTCCGGCCCCTGCAAATTTGTAACAATTAAAATAGGTTAGCGAAACAACTCTAACAGAATGGGAGTGGCATCAACTTAAGTGCACAGATGAAGGCTTGCAGTACCTCAAGTAGATCCACTGGATCCGCGAGTACCTTCGAAGCGCAACTGCTTATCCGACCCCGCGGGGTACCGTCGTCCTGGGGATCCGCATCTAAACTCTTGGCCAGCAATGTTTCTCTCAACCGTGCAAACTCTTCCCTCATTTGTGCGACCTCGGTCTGCACCTCAGACTGTACCTCAGCCCGTATCTCAGCCCGCATCTCCGCCCGTATCTCCTCCCGTACCTCAGCCCGTATCTTATCGGAGAGGTCAGCTTCCTTTTCCTTCCAGGTGCGGGCCTTCTTCCTCGGTGGAGCCGGATCTACGAAACCGGCCTTCCACGACACAATGGCTCCCACGGCCCGTGTCCGCCCGGGATGCTCCTTATTTCCTAGAGCTCGGGTGAGGATGTCGTTCTCCCTCTGCGGGGTAAACAATCCCTCCGCTGCGTCCTTCTCAAAAGAGATCTGTTACATTTGAAGGTACCTTGTGAGACAAATTGCCTTATATACACTTGTGCGCACATAGTTTACGAGGTTAGCCAACTTACCATTCGCCTCACAACATCGGCGTCCCCAGGGGTTGCGAACTGCACAGACCCCGTGGACGACACGGACCCCCTCCCCCTCCACCATTGCTTGCACCTCTCATCCCTGATCTCGGAGAGCGGCAACTCAGGGGTGTCCATGACAGGATTTTGTTCGTCTTCCTTCTTCCACTGTTCCTCCTTCCCCGCATAGCCCCGGGATCCGAGCCGATGCGGGTGGTCGTTCCTCTTCTGGATCGCCCTATTCTTCTCGCTAAGGGCCTTGAACTCCTCAGTCCCCTTCTGCTTGGTGAATTCCTCCCATACCTCCTCCGATATGAAGGGGTACTTCTCGCAAGGAGATTTCCCCGCAGCTAGGAAGTTACTGACGAGCCAGCTCTTAAAGGTTTTCCATGTTCCGTTCATGTCCTTCAAGCAGGCAGTCCTAGGTGTATCGTCGGGGATGTTCCACTTAGCCTGTTTCCGAAAAATGCATACAATTAATCACGAGTTAGTTAAACTTTAGTATAAGCCAAGAGAACGTGATTACGAAAGAGTTCAGCGATTTCAGTTCATTTAACCTTCACTTCCGCCCACAACCTATCCCTCTCGTCCGCCGTCACGTCCTTCCAGCTCTGGACGGTGATCTTCACCCTTTCTTTCGCCAACAGCCCAACGTAGGCCGCGTACCTCCCAGCATTCTTTCCAATCGGCCTCCCAAATTGGTTGAACTCACAAGAAAGATCAGTGCGTTTGGCCAAACGCCCCAACGTCGTCGCGCCTTGCCCCACCCTCTTGCGCTGGGATGTAACAGCCCCATCTTCAGTAGTTACGATGGGGTTGGCCCTAGTCGAACCACTAGTACCATCCGATGAAGACGACGACATGTCTTCCCCTACAAAACCTTCAACAAACCATATATATGGCAATTAATTCGCCTTGGACTTCCATAACTCAGCCCAGGACTGGAGACTAACTAGGGCGGCAAAAGGGAAAATAATACAAAAAGAAAGACATGCATAAATTACTTACTGAACTCTTCAGAAATATTTTCTATCGGTAAACACATGAGCTGCCGATAGACCATAACAATTACCTCCACACAAGACAATTTTTCTATCGGCAAACACGTGAGATACCGATAGAACATAACAATGTTCTCTACATATGGAATTTTGTTGACAAGCCACCATTCACTGTCATCACATAACATTCTCGATGATTTGCTACACTAATTAATATTCATGGGCCAGCATTATTATTTCACACGTAAATATGCACACAAGCATCTAAGTGCTACTGTGCATAATCTTTAGCCTAGCCTGTATGTGAGTCATCAGGACTTCACAGCTATTAGGTTGGGAAAAGTCATGTATATAGGCATTTGAAACATATATATCGAAGACCCATCCACATTGCCATATATTCATACGAAGTGAGTAAAAATTCCCAACCAAACTAGTACATTGCATGGCTCATGTCCTTCCAGATCCAAATTAAGTTTTACTACTTGTGCAGAAAATTTTCTATCGGTAAACACATGAGCTGCCGATAGAATATGTGTAAGAACACCTCCAACATATAATCTGCATTACATGGCAGTTGGATACAATTGATCACACATACAGCAGTATAGAGAAGTTAAAATCTCAAAACAGGTTCATTACAGCACTGGAACATATTATGTAAACCCTAATTAAAATCAACATTGCCTGCGGAATGTACATAAGCCAACACAATAGGGAACCCTAGTGTAATTGCAAAACTCCAAGAATTAGTACGTGCAAAACACTAGGATCAAATAAAGAAGATGCTGGAAATAGAACGACGAATTAGGGTATTTACGGCGGCGATCAGTTCTGGTGATGCAGAGGCGGTGTAGAACGCAGCAGCAGCGGGCGAAGGACGAAAATAAGAACCGGTGGCAGTGACGAACCAGTGTCCAGCCAGCGATCGTCGTGTGGGAGAGAGGAAGTGAGTGCTCACGGCGGAGGTTGGGGTTTTCTTCGCTCTCAAAGAGACGCAGTGCTCTAAGGTGGAACTGTTCGAGTGGAGGGAAACTAAAGGGCCGTGTACGAGAAATAAAGTAGCGGAGGAACTTTTCTATCGGTATAACAAAATGATACCGATAGACTTATGTAATTTTCTATCGAAACAACAAAATAATACCGATAGAAAAAGTAAATTTCCCTGAAAAATATTCGAATTAGTGATTGCATTTTTCTATCGGTATAAACAATAAAATCCCGTGAGACCAATTTTCCACAGAAAATTTTTTTAAAGTGCTTGAGATTGGGTGCCATTTTTCTATCGGTAAAAACAACAAAATACCGTGAGAGTAATGAAAAGGTGCCCTTTTCTATTGGTATAAACAAAAAAATCCCGTGAGCCCAATTTTCCCCAGAAAATTTTTTTGATTAAGTGCTTGAGATTTGTGTGCCCTTTTTCTATCGGTAAAAACAACAAAATACCGTCAGAGTTATGAAAAGGTACACAATTTAACATCAAACAGACCGTGGTTGAAAGCTGCAGAATGTTAAAGAAAGAGGGAAGATAGCCGGAAAATTGGAAAATTGACATAAAAAGAAATTGTTCATTCATTGTTGTTTTATCACTTACATAAAAAATAAAACCCAAAATGCTAGGTCAAGGGGTGGTCTTAGCCCTGGCTGCATGTAGAATAGAGTCAGTTAGACTTGCAGCCAGGACGCAGGACTCCTCTAGCGACAAGTTGTCCCTAGGATCAACTACTACCGCGTCAAGAAGGCCTGCGACCTCCGTCAGTTTCGCTATGGTATCCTTCATAGTCAAACCGCAGCCAGCGATGGTCATATCCGCGGCTTTCTTCTCCTCGCGAAGACGCCTCGTCCTCGCCCTAGCATTGTCACCATCCGTCTTCATGCGCTTAATGCGCTGGAAGAGATCGTCAAGGTCAAGCCGTAGCTGAGTGTGCTTGTCTGTAAGGAGCTTGTGCTCCTCCTGGAGGGCCCTCAGGTCAGCCTTCACTTTGGCAGTGTCTTCCACGGCTACCATTCCCTGTGCAAATCAACAGGTCAAGAATGAACTGAACATGGATTAACAATACAGGGGTAAACCGAGGAGATTTAGAGTTCTTACCGGGGAGGCCGTGGATGACGATCCCATGGAGGTTGCCATTGTGAAAGAGAAGATGAGGAGTCCAACCGTTCGAGAATTAGAAAAACAACAAAATACCGCGACGCATGGCGAGGTACTTATAGAGTTTCCAAGGCGACGCATGGCGACACGGTTGAGAATTCGAAGCGGTAGAGTATTCTTCTATCGGTAAAAACAGGAAAAAACCGTCAGACAACAAATACCGTGAGACAAATGAATTTATTCTAACGGTAAAATAGAACAATACCGATAGAAAACGTTTTGAAGTGCCTGAGAGAAGATGTCCTTCTCTATCGGTATAAATAACAAAATACCGTCAGAAAAAAGGGATTTTTGAAGAGGCTGCGATGAGATTTTTGCAAGTGCTATTTGAAGGGAAGAATTAAATATTTACAGGATAAAGGTACTGTACATGTTAGAACTCATGCTGTGGAGTAAAATTGAGATGTATTAATGCTGTGAACTAGCTTATCATTAAATTCTAAAGAAAAATGTACTGCCTGATGTATTAATGATAAGTTCCTCACCTTGCTGCAGAACTTGTGGGCTGTTTGCTTGGCATTTATCCCTGAAATAGAAATTAATCATCAATGGTTCTCAACCCATAATCCTTCTTCGTGGTCATCTCGCAGATACGTTGTTTCGTCGATATCTTCAGTACGGATAGATTGAATGTCCTCTAAAAATGGAGGTATTTCATCGAATTGGTTATACTCCTCTTCGTCGACAACATCTTCGACCCCAACAATACGTCTCTTGCTGTGGAGGACAACATGCAAGTTTGGATTGGCCGGGTCAACGATGTAGAATACCTGTGTGGCTTGCTTTGCAAGTATGAATGGATCGTCTTGGTGTCCGACTCTACCAAGATTGACGAGAGTAAACCCGTAACTGTCAACTTGAACACCTCGAGGGATTTCGACCCATTGGCATCGAAACAGGGGAATCTTAAGTAATCCGTAATCGAGCTCCCATATTTCGTCAATAACACCGTAATATGAGTTCAGCGCCCTTACTGACCTGGCATCCTCGGAAATAGCAAACAGTGTCACTCCGCTACATTGCGTGCTACTCTTGGCGTCTTGAGCTCTTGTGTAAAATGAATACCCATTGATGTCGTACCCCTGCCAAGTCCCTACAGTGAATCTTGGGCCTCTAGCCAACCATGTCACAGTTTCACTTACGGAGCCCTCGGCAGCTCGCGTGACTCTTTCTTGGATCCACTCAGCAAATTTCCTGTTATGTTCTCTGCTTACCCAAACGTCTGACTTCGAAGGATTCTGTGACCGTAACATTACCTTGTGCTCGTGTATGTATGGCTCGACCTCCGTCATGTGTTGTAAGACCCAAAAATGTGATTTTGCGTACACATCACGAGCGGGGACGATAGCTTTGAATCCAATCGTTCCAATTCCCTCAAGCCTACCCTCGTGTCGGGACCTAGGAACACCAATTGGGTCAACCCCGGCCATATAATCTGTGCAAAATTCAATCACCTCCTCGGCGGCATAACCTTCCATGATACTCCCCTCGGGTCGACGACGAGTCCTTACGTATCCCTTCAATACACCCATAAATCTCTCAAATGGATACATGTAGCGCAGGCACACAGGTCCACAAAACTTAATTTCTCTGATAAGGTGAACAATCAGATGGACCATAACATCAAAAAAGGATGGAGGGAAATACATCTCGAGCTGACAAAGAGTTGTAACCACGTCGCGTTGCAAAGCGTCCAATCCATCGGGATCAATTACCTACGAGGACACAGTTGCGCCAAATATTCATATCAGAAAAATCTTCTCATTAAGCTCCACAAATGGAGGTAGTGAACTTATAGTACGAGTGCACGTACTTACCTTGGAAGATATTGCGTTGAAGAAATAACATAGGTTTGTGATTGTCTCTCTGACTTTAACTGGGAGAATGCCTCTGATAGCAATGGGAAGCATCTGTGACATCAAGACATGACAGTCGTGGGACTTCATGCCAACCAGTCTTAGGTCCTTCATAGACACAAGTTTTTTCAAGTTCGCGGAGTACCCACATGGAACTTTAACACCGTGCAGGCACCGACAGAGTTCTGTTTTTTCGCTCTTGGACAACGTGTAGCAGGCCGGGGGGAGGTATGTACGCTTTCCATTCTCTAAAGGTGCAAGCTCAGTCCTTATCCCCATTTCCACCATGTCACGACGAGCTTTCACACCATCCTTTGTCTTTCCCGGAATGTTCAACAACAAACCAATCAAACTGTCACAGACATTTTTCTCTACATGCATGACGTCAATGCAATGTCGAACTTGTAAGTGCTCCCAGTACGGTAGATCCCAGAGAATCGATCTCTTCTTCCAAACATTTTTTTCTCGAGGTTTAGAATGCTTACCGAACTCAACTTTGATGTCGTTCACGCGTGAGTAAATCTCCTTACCGGTCAGAAACACTGGAGCTGATCCCTTCTCAGGCTTCCCGTTAAATGATTTCCTCTTCTTACGGTACGTGTGATGCACCGGAAGAAACCTGCGGTGACCCATGTACACTGTTTTCCGGCAGTTTCGCAGCCAGATGCTCTCAGTTTCATCTAGGCAAATAGGGCAAGCCTTGGCTCCTTTCGTACTATACCCCGACAAATTGCCGTAGGCAGGAAAATCATTTATGGTGCAAAATATCAGGGCCCGCAAGATGAAATTCTCTTTCTTGTATGCATCCCACACCTGCACACCCTCGCTCCACAATTTCTGTAAGTCCTCGATTAAAGGTGCTAGAAACACGTCAATATCATTTCCGGGTTGTCTGGGTCCTGAGATTAGTAACGCCATCATGATGTACTTGCGCTTCATGCATAACCAAGGAGGAAGATTGTAGATGCATAAAAGAACCGGCCAAGTGCTGTGCCGGCTGCTCATATTACCATGTGGGTTCATACCATCTGTACTCAGCCCGAACCTTACATTCCTAAGTTCACCGCCGAACTCAGCAAATGTTCTGTTGATGTTTCTCCATTGAATAGAATCAGCTGGGTGTCTCAGTTTTCCGTCTTGTTTCCGGGCTTCAGCATGCCAACGCAAGTGCTTCGCGACTTTCGGATTTGCAAACAGCCGCTTCAATCTAGGTATCACAGGCAAGTACCACACAGTTTTTGCCGGGGGCCCTTTCCTTACCTCGTGACGTTCACTGTCAATCCGGTCCCTACGCGTATACCTCGATGCGCCGCATCTTGGACAAACATGCAAACTGGAGTACTCGTTACGGTACAACACACAATCATTTGGGCATGCGTGTATTCTTTCGATTTCCATTCCCAACGGACACAACAGTTTTTTGGCTTGGTAAGTAGATCTTGGCAACTCATTTCCCTCTGGAAGCATGTCCGCTAGAAGATCTAATAGTGCCGTGAAACTCTTATCACTCCAACCGTTTCCTGCCTTCAAGTTATATAATCTCAGCACAGAAGACAGTTTTGTAAATGTTGCACATCCAGGGAACAGAGGCTTCTCAGAGTCAGCAATCAGTTTCTCAAATTCACAGAAGTCATTTTCGTTGTAATCTTCCTCTACATCACGTAACATCTCATCTAGATTGTCATCATCATCATCTACGTGCACATCGGAATTAACATTACCAAAATTGGGATGATCATCGATATTATTGCAATCCACATCCGAGTCGTGCTGATTGGTAGTAGTGGTGCTTGTTTCCTCAAGATCTTCGCCATGCCATATCCAACGGGTGTATCGCGCGTTAAAACCACGACGAATCAAATGACTCTTAATTTGATCAGAGTTGCTAAACCTCTTCAAGTTCATACAATCTGTACAAGGACAGAGCATATTTTTCTCTCCCTTCCTCTCCTTTTGTTGCTCAGCAAATTTAATAAACTCATTCACACCATCCAAATATTCAAGAGTAGTACGTTTTATTCCATACATCCAATATTTCCTGTCCATCTACAATTAACAAAATTTAACGAGTAAGCCATGCATGAAACCTGCCCGATTAAGTTATGTATATGTACATGTACAGCCTCTTACAACAGATACATGTGTTGAACCCTAGCCTGACGAAATTAACACTAATTAACCTAGCTAACTACACAATACAAGCTAGTTAGCTCCTAAAACATGACGCATTTCCAGCTACCAAGCTCCCAAGCTTAGAGCTACAAACTTGGAACTACACAATACAGCTAGCTTGCAAGTAGAGAGGAAGGGAGATCTAGAGGGAGAGAGAGATAGGTGTCGACGATTAAGCATACCTTAAAGAGAGGGGCGCAATCAACTTCCCTCCAGCCTGCGCTGATCACCCTAGCAGTGTAGCTGGAACTTTCGTCACAAACAGAGGGACACAGAGTGCAACAGAACAAAATAAAGAGCAGCTCCGCAATGGTCGACTGGGGTTTTCCTTATAATGGACATTTTTCTAACGGTAAATACATGAAATAACCGTCAGACTAACTTAGGTAATTTGCCGCTCACATATTCTATCGGTAAAAACACACACATACCGTTAGAGAATATACATTACTAAGCAAATATATGTATTTTTCTATCGGTAAATATGTGCATTTACCGTTAGAATATGCATGACTAAACAAATATATGTGCTTCCTATCGGTAAATATGTGTATTTACCGTTAGAATATGCATGACTGAACAAATATATGTATTTTTCTATCGGTAAATATGTACATTTACCGTTAGAATATGCATGACTAAACAAATATATGTGTTTCCTATCGGTAAATATGTGTATTTACCGTTAGAATATGCATGACTGAACAAATATATGTATTTTTCTATCGGTAAATATGTGCATTTCCGTTAGAATATGCGTGACTGAACAAATATATGTGCTTCCTATCGGTAAATATGTGTATTTACCGTTAGAATATGCATGACTGAACAAATATATATGTTTTCCTATCGGTAAATATGTGTACTTACCGTTAGAGGAGGTACTGTCACCAAACTGGGACAAACATGCACATGCCATTTCTCACATTCAAGGAATCATATCAATGTAACATCAAACAGATCTTACATCAAACGGATCTTAACTAGAAGATAAAGCAATATATTTCAAGAAATGCTAATTTGTGGATTAACTAGGAGACACAAAAATACTTTTCGTAGGTAGTTGGGACTTCATCTTGCCAAAGAAATTACACATGCCAGTTCACAAATTCAGGTACAAACATACACATGCCAGTTCACCAATACAAATTCAGGTACAAACATACACATGCCAGTTCACAAATTGAAGTGCATGTCTGAAACAGCAGTACAAATACACACCTACCTACCAATACAATTAAATACACAAATGCTCCCTGCACATTCAAGTTCATGTCCCAATTAGCAATACATGATACACAAATATACAACAATATACAAATACAACAATTCACACATTCGATGTATATTACAAAAGCCACGTCTGAAATTAACAACAGATCACGACGAGGACCCAGTGGCCCATACATGCATTTTACATAAAAGGGAACCTTTGCAGGTTGCCACAATGCAACTACCGACTACAAGTTAGACCTGATACATCACAAATCCATTCATCCAAAACAGCAAATGTCTGAACCACATTGGACTTAACCATAGGAGTTCAGTTCGAAGACGCCCGAGGAGCTGGAACTGCCGTCGACATACATTTGTACGTAATGGTGATTTCCTCGGACTCAAACTCGATCAACTCAACTCAACTCAACTCAACTCCATTAACAAAAAGAACCTACCTTCCAAGATGTTGTTCTGTGTAGTGATGGTGTAGAATGGCTGTGCAAATAACAACAATTCTTCTTCTCCAAGCAGGTAAGCATCTGGCCACAAGCTGGTGCATGCAAAAACATGTAAGATGCTTTCTATAGGTCCTGATTTGAGAAACACGCCGGGCTTAAGCATCTTCTCGACCGAGCCAACCAAGATCTCGCCCTTCACGTCCTTCCAGCTCTCGACGGTGATCTTCACCTTTTCTTTCGCCAACAAGCCAACATAGGCAGCGTACTGCGATGAAGAACCGTGAAATACGTTGCCCCCCACGAGCATCATCCAAAGACCTGAACAGATCATAATCATATTGAAAAGAAGACACATCAAAATGAAGGATACAAAAAAAGCAGAATTATTGCCATAATCGGATTAGAATAATCTAACAATATTGCAGAAATTTTACGTACCTTCCTTGGGATGCCGACGTCTAGAGGGCGTCGATGGAGGTGCGGAGGTGCAGCGGTCCCCTGTAGAGGTGCGCCGGCCGTCCATGGAGCTTACGGGTTAGGACTACGAGCCCAGATGAACTGTGAGAATGAAAGAGACATACCCGTGTATTTATACAATTATATATTTTCTATCGGTAAGAAAACAGAATACCGTTAGTAATAAAAACATCTGTAGAAGCCGAATGGTTCTATCGGCAAAACAAATATTACCGATAGGAATTTTTGTACATACTCTATCGGTCTGTACGTACATTGCCGATAGAATATTACTAGTTGTAGAAGGCCAACAGTTCTAAGATATTTTGTGCAATATTCTACCGGTATAAACATGCATTACCGATAGAATAAAACTATTAGAAGACGAACAGTTCTAAGCAATTTTCTATATATTCTAACGGTAAAAGAATCCATTACCGATAGAATAAAAATATTTGTAGAAGGTCAACTATTCTATCGGCGAACTACATATTGCCGATAGGAACTTTTAATATATTCTGTCGGTATATTCATATAGTAGCGATAGAATAAGTCTAGTTGTTGAAGTCGACCAGTCCTATCGGCGCACAACATTCTTCCGTCAGTACTTATGCATCTCTTCTAACGGCAAATATGTTCATCACCGCTAGAGTAAATCATACTATTTATTCTATCGGTAAGTTTCTTAGAAACCGATAGGGAAAATACATCCGTCGGGCTTTTTTGCCCACGAGGCACATTTTCTATCGGTTTTGTGCTGTTTCGCTAATAACCGATAGAAGATAGGGGTTAGTAGACTGCATTTCTGTACTAGTGTAGGCATTACTAACAGGAACAATATACTCAACAGGCACAAGGGCTGAAAGTGGCCGGAGGGTGGCCAAATCCGGCGATGAACCACGGTGGCCTGGACATGAACTGAGTTACTAGACAGTGATCTTGGCATAGGCATAACTCACAATCTAGGCAGATCCAGGTGTCGAGCTAGTGGACAATATTGCTCAGGGTACTGGAATCTATCTAAGGGACAAGGTTTCAGGCGCTGGATCGGCCGGGAACAAATTCCGGCGACCGGCGCTGGAGAAGACGACACTGGAGCTTGGGTATTTTCGATACAGGGCGAAAGAGCTCAATTCCAAGCTTGGCGATGGTCTCTAGGGCACAACAAAGCTACTGGGGAGGTTAATTTCATTGGATATCGGCCGGAGAAGCTTGGCGCCGAAGTCCGGCGAACGGCTGAGGTTCAAATTTGGGATTTCTTCGATTTGAGCTTAATTGGGGATTCTGGTTCTACAGGCTTGCTCTACTAGGCTTACTGATCAACTTCTTCTACAGGATTGAGGGTTAATTTGGGCTGAATCGAGTGGCATTGGGGGAACAGGGCAAATCGGGAATCCGGCGATCACCGGCGATGGGGATCGATCTAGTGCAATTGGTTGCTATGACACAGAGAGGGGAACGAGGGGAACTCACTGGTGAACCTGGATTGAAGAGAGGGGCTGTGGAAAGGGCTGGCACCGTGAGCTCTCTCACTGGCTCGCCGGAGAAGAAAGCGAAAACGGCGAGAAGCTGGAATTTTGGCTAAGTCCTGAGCTTGTGCTTCTTCACAGCGTCGAGGGGGTTTAAATAGGCACGGGGACGGAGTTTGCGAGGGAAACGCGACAACGGTTGCTTGCGCTGGGGAGAAAATTGTCGGGCGCAGGCGCAACGACGGCGACGGCGACGTGATCGCGCTTCAGGCGGTGCTGCAGCTTTGCCAGTTGCCTTGGGACCTCACCAGTGATGGCGCAGATGCGGAGGCGACAATGTAGCTCCGGCAATGACACGTAACGCCATGCAACTGCCACGGCAACGGGAGCGCGCGCGAAAACGAGGCTCGGGAGCGCGGCCGTTTAACCGCTGGGCAAGGCGATGCCACGGCGCTGGCACGTGCGCGGGAGGTGGCTCAGTTGCTCACAATGCAGGCGACAAGAGACGGTGGCCGGCGGCGAGCAAATGCGGCGAGAACGCGGCGCGGCAACGGTGGCTCGGGCACTGGTCGTGGCAACGACCAGGCGCTGGTCGAAAGGACTCGAAAATAACATTTGGGCTGTTCTGCAATTTCTGAAACTTATTCCAGGGGCTGTTCTGTGAGGATAATTTGAATAGGACTTGGGCCTGTTTGCAAATTTGGAGATCTGAGGGTCCGATCTGAAATCTGATTTCGCAGCTAAGTTGTAAAAGATTAGTGGAACTTATCTGGCCAAAGTTTGGTAAGATCGGGCAAGATCTGAAGGGTTTCGACAAAATTGGGGAAAACAGTTTAGGGTAAAACAGGGTAATTAGGGTTTTAAAATGGCGAGGCTTGAAACTCGGCTTTAGGGTGAGATTTTGGAGATGGTCCCGAAGGGAAAAATGTTCTGAACAGCATTTAGAAGGGAATGGCTGAAGCAGATTAGGTTTTGGGGTCCAGATGTGGATTTTGGCTATTTTAGGGTTTAGCAAAACAGGGGTGTTACAAATCTACCCACCTTAGAAACAATCTCGTCCTCGAGATTAGGGCAGGTCAGAGAATAGGAAGGGAAATTCTCGTCGGAGATCTTCTTCTTTTTCCCAAGTTGACTCCTCCTCTGAGTGATTGTTCCACTGGACTCTGCAGAATCGGAGGGTTCTTGACTTCAGCACCTTCTCTCTGGTTTCCAGAACTCTGATAGGGTATTCTTGACAAGATAAGTCTGGTTGAATCTCATTCTCTGTAGGAGATATCTGTTCTGTTGGTTTTCTCAAGCATTTCTTCAGCTGAGATACATGAAACACGTCATGAATTCCGCTCAGTTCTGGTGGCAATTCCAACTTGTATGCCATTTCACCTCGCTTTTCCAGAATTCGATATGGTCCCACATATCTAGGTTTTAACTTTCCCTTCATCTGGAATCTTCGAACTCCTTTGTATGGCATAACCTTGAGATACACATAATCGCCCTCTTCAAAAGATAGCTCTCTTCTACGATTATCCGCATAGCTTTTCTGTCTAGATTGAGCTGTTTTCAGTTTTTCTTGTATGATCCTGACGTGGGCTGTGGCTTCTTCTACCAATTGGGGTCCTAGATGTTGTTTTTGACCAATTTCTGTCCAATACAGAGGCGTGCGGCATCTTCTTCCATATAGGGCTTCATATGGTGCCATTTGCAGGCTTGCTTGGAAACTGTTGTTGTAGGTGAATTCTGCATAAGGTAGAAATAACTCCCAAGAGTCTCCATAGTCCAAAACACAAGCCCTCAACATATCTTCCAAAATTTGGTTTACTCTTTCCGTCTGACCTCCAGTTTGAGGGTGGTAAGCAGTACTGAACTTTAATTTTGTGCCTAGGGCTTTCTGCAACTCTTGCCAAAATCTTGAAACAAACTGGGCTCCTCTATCGGAAACGATAGCCTTCGGCACTCCGTGTAGGACAACTATTCTGTTGAGATACAGCTCTGCTAAATCCTTAGCTGTATATAGGGTCTTCACTGGGAGAAAATGTGCTACCTTTGTTAATCTATCTACTATGACCCATATAGAATCAAATCCTTTTTTCGTCCTTGGTAGTCCCACAATGAAATCCATTCCGATTTCATCCCATTTCCACTCTGGGATTTGTAGAGGTTGTAGCGGTCCCGCAGGCTTTTGATGTTCTGCCTTCACTCTTTGGCATGTGTCACAAGCCGCGACAAACTTGGCAATTTCTCTCTTCATTCCTTTCCACCAAAAATTTTTCTTCAAGTCCTGGTACATTTTGGTGCTGCCTGGGTGTATGGAACATGGGGTTTGATGAGCTTCTTGCATGATTAGGTCTTTGATCTCGTGGTCATTTGGAATGCAGATACGGTCATCGTACCATAGAATTCCCTGTTCATCTTCTCGAAGGTTGGTTGTATCTTTGCTCTTCATGTCCTCCTTCATCTCTTGAAGGTCTGGGTCCATTGCTTGAGCTTGTCGGATCTTATCCTTCAACTCACATTCCATCTTTAGCGTAGCGATGGTTCCTTGGTCCACTAATTCTAATTGTAGCCTTTCGAAATCCTTGATCAGTTGTGTCGGCACTTCTAGCTGTGTTATCTGGTTATAACGAGACATTCCTGCTCAAAGCATCAGCTACTACATTGGCTTTTCCTGGGTGATAGTGGATCTCTAGATCATAATCTTTGATCAGTTCTAACCATCTTCTCTGCCTCATATTCAACTCCTGTTGCGTGAATATGTACTTCAGGCTCTTATGATCCGTATAAATTTCGCACTTACTGCCTAGTAGGTAGTGTCTCCATATCTTTAGTGCATGTAGGACAGCAGCTAACTCCAGATCATGTGTTGGATAATTCTCCTCATGAGGTCGTAGCTGTCTAGAAGCATAAGCTATCACTTTCCTTTCTTGCATCAATACACATCCTAATCCTTGTTTGGAGGCGTCACAGAAGACTTGAAAATCCTTCTTGACGTCCGGCAGTATCAGGATTGGTGCTGTTGTCAGTCTTTTCTTCAATTCCTCAAAACTTCTTTCGCACTCCTCGGTCCAATTAAAAGGGGCATTCTTCTTCAGTAGCTGGGTCAGCGGTTTGGTGATCTTCGAGAATCCTTCTACGAATCTTCGATAATATCCCGCTAATCCCAAGAAACTTCTAACTTCTGTTGCGGTTTCAGGTTGTTTCCAATCGGTAACCGCTTGTATCTTCAACGGGTCCATAAATATTCCTTCTCCTGAGATGATGTGTCCCAAGAAAGAAATTTTCTTCAACCAAAAAGCACATTTGCTAAACTTGGCATATAGCTGGTGGTCTGCCAGTTTCTGTAGCACAATCCTCAGGTGATGTGCGTGCTCCTCCTCCGTCTTAGAGTAGACAAGGATATCATCCACAAATACAATGATGTATTTATCCAGGAATTCCATGAGGATCTTATTCATTAGATTCATGAATACCGCGGGTGCATTAGTTAATCCAAAGGGCATCACTGTGAACTCATGCAACCCATATCTGGTTACGAAAGAAGTTTTAGGAATGTCCTGCTCTCGGATCCTTAACTGGTGGTATCCCGATCTCAGGTCTATTCTTGAGAACACTTTTGCTTCTCTGAGCTGGTCAAAAAGGTCATCTATCCTTGGTAAGGGGTATTTGTTCTTGATGGTCATGTCGTTTAGCTTGCGGTAGTCTATGCAAAGTCGCATACTACCATCTTTCTTCTTAACAAAGAGCACTGGGGCTCCCCAAGGTGATGAGCTGGATCTGATGAATCCTTTTTCTTCCAATTCAGCTATCTGCTTCTTCAATTCCTCTTGCTCATGGCCTGTCATCCGAAACAACTTTCTAGCATACGGCGCAGATCCGGGTTTCAGTTCAATAGTGAACTCTATATCTCTATTTGGTGGCAATCCGGGAAGTTCTTCTGGAAAGACTTCCGGGTACTCATTGACAATCGGTACCTCTTCGAGCTTCACTTCTTCGATGCAGTTCAATCTCTGCAGGTGGTCGCAGATTGGAGTTCTGTCCGCATGGAATGTAATTTGCTTTCCACTGGCATTTGTCAGGGTGATTGTTTTCTTCTCACAATCCATCAATCCCTTATGCTTGGCCAGCCAATCCATTCCGAGAATGACATCCAATCCTTGAAGGTTTAGAACTAGCATGTCTGCCAGGAATTCTAGATTGCCGATACAGAAGGCAACGTTTCTACAGATAGAATTAACAATCATTCTAGCACCAGGTGACTGAATGATGATAGGATGCTCTAAAGCAACCACAGGCAAGTTATTACTCAACAAGCAATCTTTCGACATGAATGAATGAGTTGCACCGGGATCAAATAGAACAACTGAAATCTGAGAGGAGATCAAGAGTCTACCGATCACGACGTCAGTTGCCTCTCCTGCTTCTGTAGCAGTCACGAAGTTGAGTCTTCCTCCGGTGGTTGGTGTTCCTCTTCCTCTGTTGGTTTGGAATCTTCCTCCTCTGGCTTGTGGTGCTCCTCTGGCAATAGTTCGTGCAGGTGCAGGGGATTTGGCTGCCTGAGCTTTGGCAACGTTGGGAGGTAAATGCCGAAATGGACAAGTCTCTCTGTGATGTCCTCTTCTGCCACAATGGAAGCATTCTGCATTCTTCAGTGTACAGTCTCTATAGAGGTGACTCCCTTTGCATCCGGGGCATGTTAGAGTTGTTGGCGATGAAGTCCTCTGGGGTCTTGGTGGTGCGGGTGGTCTGAAAGCGGCTCTGGCATATGGCGCTGGTCTTCCTCGGCTAGAATTTCCTTGAAAAGGGTATGCTATGCTTTTCCTCTTGCGGTCCTCTTCTACTACGCCTCTTTTCTCCTCCATTTTGAGTACTCGATTTACAAGGACTTGGAAATCCGTGAACTCGTGTGTTGACAGGTGATACTGATATGAGTTTTGTAGGCCTTCGCAGAATCTGTCGATCTTCCGCTCTTCTGTCATGATATCTTCCGGTGCATACCTGGCCAATTTGATGAACTCATGCAAATACTGCTTCACCGTCCTTCCTCCTTGCCTTAGATTCAAGAATTCTCTGCGTTTGGCTTGGATAGCTCCTTTGGGGACATGGTATCTACGGAACTGTTCCTTGAATTCATTCCAGGTAATTGAATTCTGATTAGGGTGTACCGTCTTGTAATTCTCCCACCACGCTGCAGCCGATCCTGTGAGCTGATGGGGTCCATATAGCAGCTTCTCTTCATCACTACACCTGACAGTGTCCAATTTCCTTTCAATTTCTCTTAACCAATCGTCTGCCACAATTGGGTCTTCAGTGCAGGAGAAAGTTGGAGGACGTGTCTTCTGGAAGTCTGTCAGTCTTGTTCCAATGTTCGAACCTTCCTCGCGTCGTGTTGCGGAGTTTTGCATCAACTGTTCCAGAATTTGACTCTGTACCTCTGCAGATCTTTGTCTGTTTTGCTCCATCCATATTAATATTTCCGTCAGATTTCCTCCTTGCGGTACTGAGGCTGATGAATTTGGCTGATCTGAGTCATCTCTAGTCCTTCTTGCTGATGTGTTCCTTGGGACTTCTTTTGAACCTTGGATTCTACCTCTGGTGTTCACCATTCTGTTCTGCCAAGATAATTGAGACAAGACTACTAATTCAAGAGAGCACAGATTGAACATAAGCTGAAAGAAAAGATCAATCCAAGAGATTGGATTGGAACATGCAATTGCCATTTTCAAAGATTTTCTAAAGATACAAGGTTTTCACCTTTACAGCTTTGGAGTTACCAACAAACAATACAAACAAAGCAGCTACTACAACAAGAGCTAAAGACTAACGGTTACAAGGGCTAGAGCAGAAGGGTCAAGCTGAAGAGAAAACTAGGATCTCCTATCGGTCTTGGAAGAACTGCAAGGTTCCACTTCTTCAGGGTCTTCCTCCTCTTGATCTTCGTCGGCATCCATAGGGTCCCATTGCATGTCATTGTCCTCTTCTTCCTCAGATGAATCGTTGGTGTTGCAGGTAGCAATCTCTTTTCCTTTGCCTTCAGGAACTTCCTTCCCTTTCGCGAGAGTAGGATATTCTGGTGCAGGGGTGTTGATCACAATGCCACGCGAAGCAGGCGTGAAATAACCCAGGTAATCCCTAGGTCTTCCCACACTCTTGCGGGCTGTGAGTCTTATCTTCAAGCGGTTCCTCTTGTTCACCGATCCTTCGTCTTCGACTTCTCGAGCTCTGCTAGGTTCAGCCAACTCCTGAATCTGTTTCTCCTTCTCTTGGAGTTCTGAGCGAACCTTTGCAAGCGCTCCTTCCAGATAGTGACGGTCATCCCGAGCATTCTCATGCTCACGCAGCAACCGAGTGTAGCTTGACTCCAAGACTTGGACTACATCTCTGGTTTTGGTCAGGATGGCGTCTCTCTGGTTGTTGGAGGGATGAACAGTTCGACGATCCGATCCGGGAATTTGGTAGGGGACAAAGCAGAAAGGAGAACCTATAAGAAAATCATCGTACAGCTGGCGTATGGTACCTATGGCACGACGAGCAGCGTCTTGGATAGCATCTTCTTCTTCCTGTCTACGAGCTTCCTTTCTTGTTGATCCTCTCCCGATCTCTGGGATCTCGTACACAATCACCGAGGCACGGAAGCCAAAAGGTCTACCATCGACTTCCTCTCGACGAACGTAGTATACGGGTCGCTGATTGTCTCTTGCTCCCAGAAATTGTAACATCATCCAAAGCATCAATGCCCATGATCCCAACTCGTCTCCGTGAATCAACTTCTTACCAGGGGCCATCTGCGATGATGAGACACGGAACACTTAAAAGTAGGAAAATGGTTTTGAAAGTTTTCAAATAATACTCATTATGCTTTTCTTAAACAAATTAGGTTTTTCACAATTAGATTTTTACCAAATAATCTAGCGATTCTCTACTTTAGGGACGCCCATTCTAGTAAGGGTCACGACCAACAGTCAAGCTTCATGCTCTGATACCATTCGCTGTCAGACCCCCATTTGGGGATCACCTTGGTAACCGCCCAGGTAGGTTACACACAGCAGGATGACACATGAGCTCCAAACCAGACAAGCATAATAATAACATTAAACAGGTAGCAGGCCAACTTGGCCAATATTACATACCCAAAGCACCGAAAATGGCGCTAAGTAGAGTTGCTAAGAAAATAACAAGTTTATCAGAACCAGAGTCGGTATCTAAGTACCGAACACACAGCATAAAGCACAAAGCAACGACAAAAAGCTTGATTTCCATCCGCAGCGGGGTTGAAGTGGCTCCTCCCACATCTGACTTGACTTGGTGCGCAATCCTTCTAGAACGTGGGCTCGTCCGGGGCGCTTCCATCTTCTGCCGGGAACTCATAACTGAAGGACTCGGGATCCTCGAATCCCTCTTCTACAGTTGGATGCAAATTGCAAGGGTGAGCACTTGGTGCTCAGCAATACTCATTCCGGGAATTAATGTGATTGTACTTACATGAGGGTGAAATATATGATACTGGGGTTTTGGTTTCATATGGATAGAGATATATAGATTTCCAAGTCATTTGTTCAGTAAAACAGTACTTTGTCATGAGAATAATACTTTGAACGTTAAACAAGTTTTCAATAAAACCTTAGATGTAGTGGTCTCCCATGAGTCACTACTTTGTTAACCGCATTATGAAAATATTCCGAAACATTACTTGTGCTATAACCCATGGATAACATCCACTACGAAAAGACTCCTGGACCTGGGAGTACAGAGTATCCGATACTTCATTTACATTTTGCAAAGGTGTACCTCTTTTTAAATCCACTGGTTCACTCGGCTTTCAAGTCGGATCAGCTTCATGTGACTTATACACATGTGACAAGGCCGAGATCACACAACGCTTTACAGTTCAGTATTAACAGTATCCCTGCCCGGTAAATAGACAATTAAGTCTCAAGTACCGTTGTGGGTCTTCCCCACTGCCTTACTTCCTAGCCTCTCTGGTCTATGTTCCCTCAGGACACATAGCCTTGGTCTATGTCCACGCGAGACATACGACCATTTAAGATTACAGCCGCTCGCGGCTTAATCAGGTCTAGGGCGCCTTCCTTCATTAACGCCTTTTTCTCTCATCATTTTTCTGACTCACATCACTCATGGCCGAACCTTGGCCTTCCAGTTTCCACGCGAGAAACCAGATCGTCAAACCATGCAGGGAACTGTTAATACCAAAAAGCTACTGAGTTGTGCCTGTCCCATACCAGGCTAGTGGTTGGTACGTTTACAATTCGTATAGAGACACAGCACAAGGTTCTTGTCCTTATGAACCAATAGTGAGGAACATTCACATACCCTGGTGCGCACCGCACCCTCTCCATACAATCCAATCCTCACTACCGATCCCTTTTATCAGTTTTCTTGTCAAAACGGTTTTCATTATAACTTCTCATGCATTTGACCATTTTAAGTTTAATGTGGATATTCAGTATATGAGTCCTAGGGTGACAAAAGCATACATAAGAAGGTTCAATAACAAAAAGGGTTTCATGATTCATTAGGGAATATCTACTCATGTCATTCAAACATAACTTGTATTTCAACTAAACATGCATAGTAAGAAACAGTGAATATACTTCATATGAAAATATTGGGTGAGACATGATCAAAGGAATGAGGCTTGCCTTGCAATGTGGGGTCTAAAAACTCAGACGGATCTTCAAGGACTTCTTCCGCTCCTTCAGCTTCTGACTCTGCGGCAATCAGACAACACACAAACACATACCACATAAGCATACTGAAAATAGTTTCTATAGAAAGTATTAAGTAAATAAGCCATGTATGCAGGGGAAAAGGTTAGGGTAAGGTCACGAGGGCTCTGGTTGAAGAAACGGCTAAAAAGGATTGAACGTCGAAGGGTCGACATTCAGTTCATGGCTTTGACATAACTGGAAACTAGTCTTAGGATGGTTTTCTGGAGAAGTGACAGTAGAGAAAGTTGTAGATCTCAACTCCCGAAATCTAAAGGATAAGGTGGCATTTCAATTGCTCAACCAGAAGGGGTCAAACAAGGCTAATGCCAGTGGCTGACATGCACTGACATGGTGCTGGACATGGCCAGAAACTAGGGCATGGCTTAACTTTTGATCCAGGGCTCCAAATGATGCACCACTTTGTCTGGGAGGTAGGCATTACTAACAGGAACAATATACTCAACAGGCACAAGGGCTGAAAGTGGCCGGAGGGTGGCCAAATCCGGCGATGAACCACGGTGGCCTGGACATGAACTGAGTTACTAGACAGTGATCTTGGCATAGGCATAACTCACAATCTAGGCAGATCCAGGTGTCGAGCTAGTGGACAATATTGCTCAGGGTACTGGAATCTATCTAAGGGACAAGGTTTCAGGCGCTGGATCGGCCGAGAACAAATTCCGGCGACCGGCGCTGGAGAAGACGACACTGGAGCTTGGGTATTTTCGATACAGGGCGAAAGAGCTCAATTCCAAGCTTGGCGATGGTCTCTAGGGCACAACAAAGCTACTGGGGAGGTTAATTTCATTGGATATCGGCCGGAGAAGCTTGGCGCCGAAGTCCGGCGAACGGCCAAGGTTCAAATTTGGGATTTCTTCGATTTGAGCTTAATTGGGGATTCTGGTTCTACAGGCTTGCTCTACTAGGCTTACTGATCAACTTCTTCTACAGGATTGAGGGTTAATTTGGGCTGAATCGAGTGGCATTGGGGGAACAGGGCAAATCGGGAATCCGGCGATCACCGGCGATGGGGATCGATCTAGTGCAATTGGTTGCTATGACACAGAGAGGGGAACGAGGGGAACTCACTGGTGAACCTGAATTGAAGAGAGGGGCTGTGGAAAGGGCTGGCACCGTGAGCTCTCTCACTGGCTCGCCGGAGAAGAAAGCGAAAACGGCGAGAAGCTGGAATTTTGGCTAAGTCCTGAGCTTGTGCTTCTTCACAGCGTCGAGGGGGTTTAAATAGGCACGGGGACGGAGTTTGCGAGGGAAACGCGACAACGGTTGCTTGCGCCGGGGAGAAAATTGTCGGGCGCAGGCGCAACGACGGCGACGGCGACGTGATCGCGCTTCAGGCGGTGCTGCAGCTTTGCCAGTTGCCTTGGGACCTCACCAGTGATGGCGCAGATGCGGAGGCGACAATGTAGCTCCGGCAATGACACGTAACGCCATGCAACTGCCACGGCAACGGGAGCGCGCGCGAAAACGAGGCTCGGGAGCGCGGCCGTTTAACCGCTGGGCAAGGCGATGCCACGGCACTGGCACGTGCGCGGGAGGTGGCTCAGTTGCTCACAATGCAGGCGACAAGAGACGGTGGCCGGCGGCGAGCAAATGCGGCGAGAACGCGGCGCGGCAACGGTGGCTCGGGCACTGGTCGTGGCAACGACCAGGCGCTGGTCGAAAGGACTCGAAAATAACATTTGGGCTGTTCTGCAATTTCTGAAACTTATTCCAGGGCCTGTTCTGTGAGGATAATTTGAATAGGACTTGGGCCTGTTTGCAAATTTGGAGATCTGAGGGTCCGATCTGAAATCTGATTTCGCAGCTAAGTTGTAAAAGATTAGTGGAACTTATCTGGCCAAAGTTTGGTAAGATCGGGCAAGATCTGAAGGGTTTCGACAAAATTGGGGAAAACAGTTTAGGGTAAAACAGGGTAATTAGGGTTTTAAAATGGCGAGGCTTGAAACTCGGCTTTAGGGTGAGATTTTGGAGATGGTCCCGAAGGGAAAAATGTTCTGAACAGCATTTAGAAGGGAATGGCTGAAGCAGATTAGGTTTTGGGGTCCAGATGTGGATTTTGGCTATTTTAGGGTTTAGCAAAACAGGGGTGTTACAGGTTATAACTCTAAGCATCCAAAGACCTGGGATGAAAGTATATTGTACCTGCAGTTTACTTTTAATCGAGTAGTGCATGGTTCGATTGGAAAGTCACCTTTTGAGGTCTATTTGGGATTTCTACCACAGAGTCCATTCGGCATGGAGTTTGTGATCCCTACCTCAACGCATAACAGCAAGGAAGCATCTGATCAGGATCGAGCACAAAAGTTTCTAGAAGGTATTCGACGGCTCCATGGTGAGGTTGAACAAAAGTTGCTGAAAACTCAACTCAAGTACAAGGTGCGACATGATCGACACCGAGTTGATGCTCAATTTCATGAAGGTGATATAGTTTGGCTACATTTGAGTAAGGAGAGACTTAAAAGTGAAGGTAAAAAGCTCAAACCCATCCATTATGGTCCTTTTTAGATTTTACGGAAAGTTGGTAATAATGCTTGTCAGCTCGAGTTACCTCCATACTTGGATATTTACTCAGTTATCAATGTTGAGTACCTCAAACTCTTCAGCCTTCAATACTGGATGATGAGCCAGATACTATAGTACCATCTGTTGAAGACTTGGTCTATCAACAAGATGAACCTCTACACGAAGATGTGATCCTAAAGAAGAAGGTGACTACCACCCGCAGTGGCACAAAAGAGACTTTTCGAATCGGTCGGAAAGGTCAACGGGTACGTGTGGCAAAGTGGTACACCAGAGATGATGGTCAATCTCAATTTCCACATCTTCAATTTGATCAAAAGGTCACAACAGGAGTTGGCTCCTTCTCAACAGGGGAGTCATGATACGGGAGGATCTTCGGGCCTCAGCGCCGCCATGGTCGCAGTGCTACCCGATGTGGCCATCCGAGGTCATAGCCGCGAGGTCAAGTACGTAATGGATTCGATCTTTGGTCGGAAGTTGTAGTCCGATCCTAATATATATAACTAAGTCCTATCTGTTTAGGTTTAGTTAGTTGTCTGAGTCTAATACATTTAGGTTATTGAGTCTGATACGTGTAAGGACCCCGAAGCTGGTCAACTGGTCAGCGGGTCAAAGGCCACATGGCTGGCTATTAGAGTGGTCGCGCTGCTGACCTCTAAACTTATGTGCGAGTTTAGTTTTTAAAGGAATGCTGTCAGACTGTGCAGTATCTATCTGGGGTTCTTCGCAGCCACCTCTCAGCTTGAGCGAATGCCGCTGCTCACCCCTGTGTATGCTTGTCATCATCCAGTTTTCGATCACGGGCCATTATCGAGTCATCGCAGGTCGTTCACAGGACAATCTGAGACTAAATGGGCATGAAAACAAAACCAACAAAGAAACAGCAAAGAAAAGGAGAAAAAAAAAAGAAAAGAAAAGAGGGGAAAATATCCAACAGCAGCAAGGCCCAAGGCCCAACAGCCATTTATCAGTTTAGCCCCTGAATTTTGCCAAAATTCTCAGCTATTGTGAAACTTTGCACAAAACCCCTCCAATTTCTTTGATTTTGCAAATCAGTCCAATTTAAACTAATACAACTTAGGCACCAGCCACCTGTTCGCCAGAACAGTGAAACCAGCCACATCAACCCCACCTAAGTCGGTTGCATGCAAAAGGTTACCGGATAAGTAAGTTTTTCCTCCCCCAAAATTCACAGCAGTAGCACCATTTCACACAGAGCAGCAGAAAGTAGGGCAAAGCTCTAGGTTCAGGTATCTCAGTAGTGCTTTAGAGCAGAGAAGAGAATGGTAGCTAAATCGAGCATGCATATTTATCCTTTCCTGTACCTTGTGATTCACAGGTGAAGCATCAGGAGCACTCCAGGAGCAGGGAGAAGAGACTCAGGATCAACATCAAGGTTAGAGCTGAAAGTAATTCTAGATTTTAGCATGTTTAACCATGGATTATATTAAGGTGTATCATTTAGATGCTTGGCTAGAGAGTAGCTCGCTAGAATTACTTAAAGTAGCAATTGAAACCCCAAACCAGTGATTCAATTTAGTTAGGCCTGATTGTTTAGTCAGGAGTTAAGTTTAGTTGGGAGTTAGCAGGAAACAACAACAATTGCCCCAGAACCACCTGGAATCTATAGACCATTGCCTTCACATGATGCCTGCACCTTCAGCATAAATTTTATACATAGCCACAGTAGGTTATTTCCCAAATCAGCACCTCCAGCCATCACCAAACCCACATGCCTCCATTATCATCCAGCATCACCAGCCAGCACAAGATCACACACATATGCATAAACACAAACATCACAGTACTCAGCACCACCTCAAACCAAGGCACACCAATTCCACAGAACAGGGCAGAGCATGGCACCAGATTAAGCAAGCATCATAGCACAAAACAGTAAGCCATTAATTTAGAACAACAGCCAATCCACAAAACCCTAGCCTAGCAACTGGGATAAACCAAAGAGGAGTACCTGAGGCGCAGCGCCGGGGCCCAGGCAGCCGGCGAGCTGGCCGGCGGCGCACCCACGCGCGCAGCACCACTACCGCGTGGCCACGCCGTCGAGGCGCGGCCAAGCGCGGCCGCGAGCCGCGGACGAGGGAGCGAGGCGGCGCGGCCCGGGCTACGGCCGGCCGCGACGCGTGCGCCGGCGAGGGTTCACGGCGGCCGAGCTAGGGATAGGGTTAAGGTGATAGGATCCATCGGGTGCAAGAGAGAGAGAGAGGGCCACGGAGGAGCTGCGGCGGCGGCGGCGGCGGCGGCGTCGGAGCTGGGGACGGCGGTCCCGGCGGCTGGAGATAGACGGCCGTGCGCGGCCGTGTGTGTGCGTGTGTTGCGTGTGTGTGTGTGGGTGAGTGGGCCGAGAAGGGGGAATTGGGCCCTGGGCCGGCCCAATCGAAATCCTTTTATTTCTTTTTCCAATTTAGTCTTTTGTTTTAAATTCTGATTTAAGTTTAACTAAACACTGTTTGATATCTAATTAATAATTTATTTAATGCAGACATTTATATAATTTAATAATAAGACCAATTACCAATCTCAATTTCTAAAAGTTTACCTAGTTCAATTAGAGTTTAATCAAATTAGATTTTGTATAGGCACACAAATACATCTTTACTATTCTAATAAATAAATTTAAAGTAATTTCATTATTTCTATTGTGTTCAATCTAGGCAAAAGAATTTTTAAATTTATAAACTATTTCTATTTCCAAATGACTAATCAATTAGCTTATCAACTTAAGTAACCTAGTATTAAATCAACATCTTGACTTAATGATTTTAAAGGTCATAAAACAAATATTATTTCCTTTTGAAAACTACCCAACTCAAAGTAGTTATGTAATTCCATCATGCAGTTCAATTAAATAAAATATGTTTTCTTATTTTGCCTGGGAGAGTGACCCGTATGATAGAGCGAGAGCGATTAGCACCTAAGCTCTGCATCGCTGCATAGCATTTATCAGCATTTTCCTTAGGAATTTATATACGCGATCATTTTACTTTTAGGAGCGGAGCTGAACGAGGATTTTCAAGGCAACGCTCATATTTTGGATCCTGATCTTGCTACTTCAGGCAAGTTTTGTTCTTGACCATATTGATCGTGTTTTATTGCTTTTATTTGGCTATCCTATATCTGATAATCTATGTAGCTTTACCATCTTGCATTAAAAAGGTATTTTATAAAAGTTGGTCATAATGAAAGAGTCGGTGTCTTGATGGATGAAGTGTAACTGGAGGAGAGCCGAAGGAGGGCTCAAATCTGGTATTAAAGTATGTTTATAAAGTAAGGATATAACCAGCTGTCATTTCTACCCAGCGCCGTAATACCCGTATCAACCACAGACCTGGTATGGGACGGGCCTAGTCAAGTATCTTATCCGGAAACTGGTATACCTCCACAATGGGAACGTATATGTATAGGTATGTGGTGGCATGAAGGGAGTTTGCCCTGTTGAGGGTTCTGGAGCTATAGGCTCAACCGGCGGGTGTAGTGGATGCGTCCGACTACACAGGTATAGTGGTACCATACCAGTGGAGGGAACTAGTGGAAGGATTTGAAAAAGGCTTTGTTCTCTTGACGATGTCACGCATTATCAGAAATGCGGAGCACTGTTGACGAACACCGACATGGTAGTCAAGAGATTCTGTGGGAAAAGTGATACCCCTCTGCAGAGTAAAACGTGGATATTCACTCCTTGTTCTCAGATCGAGAACTGCGTCGCGGCAGGAAAGGAGACCTACAGGTGGTCTCACCCTTTGGTGCAAATGTTCAGTAGCGTTTTACTTAATAACCGGAGTCTAATCACAAATGAATTTTTGAGTCAAAACCGTCTTTGCTAATATACTCTAATAACTCTTTGACTAGTTAAGGTTGGCATGATGCATTATACCTCTCAATTGCTTGCTGAGTGCCTCGGCACTCACCCTTGCTATTATAATTCCTTGTTAGACTTTGAATACTCCTTGGGTGATACCACGCCCACCGGACGATCAGATTAAGAAGCCTATCCCGGAGAATCCTACGGTGAGCTTGATGGGATCTACTTCAACATCGAAGACGAAGAATGACCGCCATAAAAACACTCTAACTGCTGTATTTTGTTTTCAATAAGTATGCTTATGCTTTTGTATGTAACTAGACTCTGTAGGATCAAGGATGCCGACTAGAGGGGGAGAGTGATTAGGAGGCTTTTAAATTTTCTTCCCCCCTAAGATATTTCAACAAGATAATTGTTTGAGTTAGATTATACAATAAGGCTTAAAACAATTCAATCAACTAGTTGCATTCAACCATATGAAATATTTAACAATACATGCAACAATAGTGGTATAAGCAATTGTGTCAAGATGAATATAAAGCAATTAAGAATTACGCAATTGACACAATATTTTTACCGAGGTCTCAGAGACTCGCCCGGTCTCCCCTACTCCTCGTTGAAGCGCTCGCTCGGAGCTTCGCTTCTATATCCACGAAGGATATCTCACTAGGGTTCCTCCTTCCCACACCGGATAGGCGAGCACCACACCTTTCACAATCTTTTGCCGGCCTCTCCGACAAACTTCAATTGGAGAGATCTCGGCTCTCCTCCGGCACCGTCTAGGCGAAGGCGATCGCCAAGAGTAACAAGTCGGATGCACTTTCACTTAATCAACCACGTGCTAGAAGCTCAATGATGCAAATGAGATGCTCAACACTCTAGCACTAGCAATCTAATGGAGATGAAGTGCACTAAACACTCACACAATCTCCCTCAAGCTCTCTCTCAAATCTACTCAAGATTTGGGCTCAATTCTAGCCTCTAAATGCAATAACACATATGCAACTCAATTGGCTAGGTTTTCAGCTGAAGAATGAAGTCTTTGAGCACCCAAAAATGAAGCCAAACACGAAGTATTTATAGCCTCAACGAAAAACTAGCCGTTTGCAAGAAACCGGGCCAAAAGTTGTACAGGCCGGACATTGTCCGGTCACTTCAGACACTGTCCGGCCAGTACAAAAATTTCAGCCGTTGCAAACGTGTCAGTGACTGTTGGGCGAAATTTGTGAAGGCCGGACGGATACTATTTGTCCGAACAAAAAGTCCGGACAAATAGATATATGTCTCTGTTAACTCTCAGCTCAAAAAAACTTGTACAGGCCGGACAATGTCCGGTCATTTCGGACAAAGTCCGGCCACTTCGGACAGATAGCCTCGGACGGATGCATTTATCCGTTTCGTTTTTCGGCTCAAAAAATTTGTACAGGCTGGACAATGTCCGGTCATTTCGGACGAAGTCCGGCCACTTCGGACAGATGGCCCCGGACGGATGCATTTGTCCGGCCACTGCACACTGACAGTAAAACAAGCATAACTTTTGATCCAGAGATCCAATTGAGATGATTTTTGGCTTGTTAGAAAGATAACTCAGAGCTCTACAATTTTGTCAACAGGAGCAAGACCTAGAAAGGTCTAGAAACTTCAGAAAAGTCAGAAACTTTCCTGCTATCAAAATGTCCAATCCAAAAATCATCTCAAATGCAATTTTAGAGTATTTGCACATACGAATTTGCCGTTTTCTCACGGATGTGATTTGTGTCACTTAGCAACGACCACGACCACACAGGTCTTGACATCCGATCGAAAACAGGTGGTCGATAGGGTTTGGTCGAGCGTACGAAAGCGAGCCGAAAACTGGTACGACCAGTCCGAGCTCCTACGACCATGCCCAAACCCTAAACATAAAGCCGCCAAACAAGCGACATGAGCACGACCACGTATCAACACTGATACGATCAGAATATGCAAATACGACCATGACCAGCTCTAGATAAATAAACCAATTTAAACAGCTGGCGATGACGACTAAGTGCAGTTTTCAAAACATTTAATCTAATGCATATAAACTACACTTAGACTCACTAGCAATGCAAGATACTAGTACAAGATGATATGAATGCATCTGAGCTTCCGCACTAGATAGATTCAAGCTACTAGTTTCCTACCCCTCTTAATAGTACGGTCAAACTAGTAAAAAGAAACCTATCAACCCGGTCTGTCTCCAAACACCGAGACCGATAAAACCGTAAGAAAACAATCCTTAACCTTGGATTTTACCTTAGGTGGAGTTTGACCTCGCGAAGCTCGATCGCTCGATGCTCGTTATCGCAAAGCTCGATATCGTTAAGCTTGACCACGCGAAGCTCGACATCTCGACGCCTGTCTTCGCAAAGCTTGTCCTCACTAAGCTTGACCTTGCTCGGGATGTCTCATAGCGTCTTCATCCTCTTCATGCCCTTGCTTGTTTTCATCCTGCAACCATTCTGAGACTAGAACATATACACTCAATGAGCAAATGTTAGTCTCATTTGCAGTCGTCATTAATCACCACCAGATAAATCACTCCACACATGAGTTCACTCAACAATTTCTTTCTTCGGTGAAATGACAAAACCAATTTCAATGAACAACAAATGAGTAATGGATGAATCTCACAATCATATAGATCCATATATGATACAAGAAATGCGCACACGATCCATACTACTCAAGTTATGATATCAATCAATATGGATGACTAATATCATGAGCACTCTCTCAATCATACGCATCGATATTAAATCCACAACTGAAGTCATCAACCTCAAGATTTAACATATAACATCTTGATCAATCAATTAGCACAAGCCTGATGCAACCACCGAGCTCATCATCTACATATGCATCAATATCAAACCCGCAATCGAGAAAAACATCCAATTTAGGGTTTACCGATAATCAATTCAATTTACTTGTGCTAAATCAGGATTTATCTAAATTGTCATTTAATCATCAAATCTGATATCTTCAGATTAACTTTAATCATCATGGATTTATCCAAAACGTCATTAATCATCAAAACCTAGATACTAAGATCTACCTAGATCCAACAGACTCGTCGTTATATTGGACCATGTTTAATTACGTAATGTTTCTGCTCGCTACTCTGTAACGAACATTCTCGGATAAGATGGTTTTATTCGGAAATGTTCAAAGACTGGACGTGCTGCCACGTGGGCGGTATGTCAGGTCACCGCAATACGTACTCATATGATTGGACTATAAATACTTTATAATAGTTCTAGTTTAGATCATCAAGTCTAGGTTGAACTTATTTAAGTCTTAGACACATAGTTCATCAATGTAGGCGAGTGCGTCCTAACGTTCGACGTGTAAAGATCTCTCTTTGAAATAAAGAGCATGCTATCTTTTGAATTGTGTTTTTGATCATCTTGGGTTTCGGTAATTCCGAGTAAGATCCCGTTATTCTACATATTAGAATCTGGGCAAGCCTAGTGCGAAAATCAAGGCTAAGTCTCAAACAGATCAAGTTGGTATCAGAGCGGATCTAGTCCAAAACTTGGTCTAGGTCTCAATCTGATCATGGATGGTCAACCTCGCAAATGAAGCCAACCTTCTGGAGTTTATCTAACTCCAAACGAATGGCTTCTTGTCGATCAGGGCAAAGCGTCTGAGCTTTTGCTTGACTGGTCACAGCCCAGGGACCCACCGGGACCTTCTCCGCACGAAGGGCCGAGGCGCTCAGGAAGTCTCCTGGGACACGGGGCCCGGAGGTCCCGGGACCTAGAGCCCGGAGGCCCCGGGACCCATCGGGACCTTCTCCGCACAAAGGGCCGAGGCGCTCCGGAGACCCCGTGGGATCCGGGGCCCAGAGGCCCAGGGACCCGCTGGGACCTTCTCGGCACGAAGGGCCGAGGCGCTCCGGAAGTTCCCCGGGACCCAGGGCCCGGAAGCCCCGCGACCCGCCGGGGACCTTCTCCTCACGAAGGCCCGAGGCGCTCCGGAAGTTTCCAGAACCCGGGGCTCGGAGGCCCCGGGACCCACTGGGGACCTTGGCCGAGGCGCTCCGGAGACCCGCGGGAACCTGGGCCTGGAGGCCAGGGACCCGGCAGGACCTCTGCACGAAGGCCCGAGGTGCTCCGGAAGTCCCCCGGGACCCGGGGCCCAGAGGCCCAAGGACCCACTAGGGACCTTCTCCGCACGGAGGGCCAAGGCGCTCCGGAGACCCCATGGGACTCGATGCCCAGTGGCCCAGGGACCCACCGGGACCTTTTCCGCACGGAGGCTGAGTCGCTCCGGAAGTTCCCTGGGACTCGGGCCTGAAGGCCCTGGGACCCACCAGGGACCTTCTCCGCACAAAGGCCCAAGGCGCTCTGGAAGTTTCCTAGGACCTTGGTCGAGGCGCTCCGGAGACCGCATGGGACCCGGGGCCCGGAGGCCCAGGGACCCGCCGGGGATCTTGCGCTTCGAAGACCCCGCGGGATGGCCTTGTCCCTAGGCGAATGGCGGCGCCCGGGACCAAGTACCGAGGCCCTTGTCCCCGGGCCAATGGTGGCGCCCGGGAGAAGGCACCGGGGGGCCTTACCTCGCATCGGGGACCTTCTCCGCACGAAGGACCGAAGGCGCTCGGGAGCCCACTTCGGAGACTGCCCAGAGGTACGGGATTTCCCCCAATAGGCATAGTTTTACCTAATTGCATAAACTTGTACTATCTCTTACAAGATCAGCAATTCGAACTGTTGTTACCATTAGATTGTTATTCGATTTTTGCATTACTAAATTTCAAATTGTACTCCTTATTTTATATATCCAATCTCCACAAAGAACCACCAGTTAGTGCAAACCACATTATGTAATTGCCACACCAGCTCATATTTGTAACACCCTGGTTTTGGGGGTGAAAAGCTTTTCTGCATAAAATCATGCATGCATGTATCTCTGTAGTAGTAGCCAGATCAGTTTAACTCTAATCTATCCTAAGCCCCAAAATCCCCAAATCTATCCTGTAGATCTAGATCAAAATCTGACTATCCAGATTTAACCTACCAGTTACCCTGAAGATAAAAGTCTTCAGAAGCCAGATCAAACTCGACCTCTAACTCCTAGATCCATCCACTCCTTTCTGTTTGCGAAAACAGAATTAAATTACCCCAATTACCCTGAGTATCAGAATCCAGATTTAGCTAAGCCTTGACCTAATTCAGGTCAAATTATATCAGGATTATGATCATGGGTATGCCAATACCTTAATCCAAAAAGTTGGCAACCAGATTCCCTCATCTAAGCCCTTTTTGCAGATCAGTCCAAATTTTACTGCGAATCAGTCCTTTCTAGATTTTTGAAAACCTAAAAAGGCTAAAAGCCACAAATCAACTCCAAATTTGATTTCGATTCAGGGAATACTTCCCAAATGCTATTTGATACAGAATCCCCTTCTATCCAAACTACAAGATCTCACTCCAATTGCCAGAATTCGAGATCGACAAAATCGAGATCTATTTTACCCTAATTTTACCCTATTTTCAAATTTTGGTGAAATTCAACAAAACTTATCCAAATTTTCCCAAATTTCAGCTAGATGAGTTCAAGGGAAAATATTATACTCAGCTGTAAAGTCAAAGTTCAGATTAACCATCTCTAAGCCCTAAATTACAAATCAGTCCAGATTTCAATTGAAATCATCACAAACTGGTCCCTTGTTCGACCAGACCTGCTGTATCTTCGACCAGGCCTCCTGTTTTCGATCACTAGACTCGACCACCGCTGCAGTTCACGACCAGACCTGCTACAATCGACCGCGATCTAAGGGAATCGACCAAGTGCTATCTTAATCGACCTCGACCACAGCTCCAGCACCTGCATACGGTCACGAGCACGCGTTGTATCAGTTTCGACCTCGACCCTATGTGCGTTGCTGCGACCGTAGCTGCCTCGACCTTCGACCATCGTTGCTGCCACGTTGCCGCTCGTCGATTGGCCACTGTGGATCACCCCCCTCCAGCAACGGCCGGCCGACAACTTTTCCCTCGAGCACGCAACAGCCCAGCCGTCAACAGGATAAAGCTGCCATGTCGCAACCATGCCGGGATTTGCCCCACTTCACCGCCCTTTCGCATCAGTGCCAGTAGGGTAAAGCCGGGACGCCAGCTGCGCGAGTCACTTCGTCGCCGACACGCCGTGCTGTCAAATTCCAGTCACTTCGGCCAACTCCAATTCTCCAGGCTTTGTGACCTTTGTGAGCTTCCAGTTGCGCCTATATAAACCCCCGCACCCAGTGCTTACTCATACACACTCCAGAGACCAGCTAGAACCTTACCTCGCTGCTGTCTTCGTCTTCCCCAGCGAGCCGAAAAAGGGAGCTTCGGTGCTATCTCCAACCCTTGCCTCCTTCTTCAATCCAGCACCTCCTGTAAGTTCATCTCACCTCCCTTACCATGCTCAAGCTTGGAATTAAGTTTAAACACTTTGTATCGCCGGCAATCGCCGAGCTTCTTCAGCAACTCCAGTGAAATTAAACTCAAACCAAACCTCTTCAGCCCTCAAGCCTGTGATTAAAAAGGATCCCCAAGCTAATCTAAGCAACCCTGTAAGCTCAGAATCCCCAGTTTTGCTCAGAGAAGAAAAACCCCAAATTGGAAATTGACTTGCTCACTGAACTTAGCCATTAAGCTTCTCAGGTGATTCTCCAGCCAATACAAACCTACCAGTAGCTTTCTTATGCCCCAGAGACTCTCCCTAAGCAAGTAATTGACTTCTTTTGGCCTAAATCAAAAATACCCAAATCTGAGACTTTCTTCTCCAGCGCCGGTCTCTGGACTTCGTTACCGGCCGATCCAGCTCCAGCCACCATGTCAATTAAGCACATCTCAACCTCCTGAACATTTTTGTCTTCTATCTCGACACCTAGATCGGCCTAGATTGAAAGTTATAGCCTTGCCAAGATCTGTGTGCAGAACTGTTGCAGTGCAATGAGGTCACCGCAGTTCATCGCCGGATTTCTTTGCCGTCCGGCCATCTCCAGCCATGTAGTCTGTTATGTCTTTTGTTCCTGTTACCAAGGCCTACCTCCCAGAAAAAGTGGTGCATCATTTAAAGCCCTGGATCAAACGTTATACTAAACCCTAGTTTTTGACATTGTCAGCCCTGTGTCAGTTCATGCCAGCCAGTGGCATTAGCCCTGTTCACCCACCTCTGGTCATGCAAATAAAAAACCACCTTGTCAATTAGCTACCTCATGGAATTATGCACCCAATGCTTGAATCAAAACCCATTTTGTCCACTGGAAATCTTCTAAACTATGTCAATGCCATTCTTGGGCATTGCCAGTCCTTGTCAGTCTATGTCAGCCAGTGACATTGGGCCAGTTTGACCTCTTCTAGGTATACAAACTGAAATACACTTTTGTCACCTAAGCTTGTAGAGCTATATTCTACATTTTATTCTACTGCCACAAGTTGAGATAAGCCCTCTATCATCCATTGACTCTATGTCGATGCCTTGAACCAAATGTCGACTAAAGATGTTCGCCGTTTTTGGGTGAACCAGTCGCAGACCTAATGTCATCTTGATACCTTGGAGCCCTCTGAACCCTCTAACAACCATCCTTAGCCATGATCTCAAAGATTTAACCCTAACCAGCTTTCAGATTGTCATATCTCAGTATCGCTAAAGTGCTTTTTCCTGCATTTATAGCATGTAGTGTAATAATATAGTATTGAAATGGATTGTGATCCCTGTTTGCTTTTTTGATCTCTGATTGGAGCAAGAGCCCGAGTTCGAAGACTTCGTCGCAGACCCGATATCGACTGCTGTTTTTTATGACTCGGAAGGCAAGTCATATTCTTGAACATATATTTTATGAATTGCTAGAATATACCTTGATTATAAAGTAGTATTGCATGTGTTGAGAAAAGAGATGAAATAGCAGCATCAGGCTGATTGCCTGTGGAAAAATGAATTGATTAGTAGTAAGTCATGAGTTGATAAATATATGTATATAAATCTATATTCATGAAATAAAATTCCTAGCCGTGACCGGGGTTTTGGTATGGAATGTGATAGCACTAGATGTGCTTGGTAGCACGGGATGTGCTTGGTAGCACTGGATGTGCTTGGTAGCTTTGGATGTGCATGTGGTTTGTGGTATGACCTGGTCACTGGCATATAAGGACTAGAACCTTGTGTTGTGCTTCTAGTGACATGAATAACGTACTGACCGCAAGCCTGGTATGGGACAGGCCTGAACAAGCAGTATGTGAATCATGCATGAAACCCCTATATGACATGTACACAATTTACACGGAGTGCGGCTCCAACACATATCACTGGATGTGATTGCACGCTGACCCAGAGTAGGAAGATGCCAATTAGTGGGGGTTGTGTAACCCCGCCACAACTGTAGTTTTTGAGTGGAACCGTAGGGTCGGGTGAATTGCGTGTGAAACATGATAAAAGTTCTTGTTATCTTCATCTTGCCACTCGCACATGATTGTGAGGAAGGGTCTAATCATCTGATAGGATGGGCATGAAAGTGGAAATATCTTGCGTTTAAATTGGTACCTCTCTGCAGAGATAAAAATGTATTCGAATACTCCGAGCTCCCTGGTTTTTAGGAGTTTGCTGTGGTGGATTAAATTCACGGGGTGTAACACAAGTATACTTTTATAATTTAAAATTTGATAAGTTAAGATTACCCAAATGACATGTGTTGTCATGATAAGGGGTGCTGCCGTGAGCTGTCATGTGTCGACGTGTCGCGGCAGTACTATAATTTAGTGATCATATAATAGCTAAGAGGCACGTGGATTGTGCCCTAAGTATTGACATGCTGCCATGAGCATAAGGTTTGAGAAGCATGAAAGAAAAAGTATTTTAAAAAACCCTTCCCTCTTTCCCTCAATAGTATAGGATCATATCATCACTACTATATGTAAATCTACTCTTACATATGATTTGCTGAGTACGTAAGTGCTCACCCTTGCAACCTTTCATCAAATAGATGGAGTGCTCTCTGATCAAGATGAAGCCTTGGAAGATTTCGTGGATCCAGAAGGAGAAAAGCCAATTCTGCCGGAGCCCTGATGTGTGTTGTTCTGTTATCAACTTCTTACGATTGTGGGGCTTCGCCTAGCTTCCGCTGCGTAGTTGTTATTTGTTTTAATTAGACCATTTTTGCCGTGAAGGCATTGTATTACCCTTTTGATGTATCAGACCAGCAGGCCATACTGTTTATGAATGATATTTTGTAAGTTACTCTGCTGCAATGAACTCCTGTGCTTGACTTATCCTGAGAAATCAATGGTATGTATGTATGAGGCTAGCTGCAACGAGCTGGGTCTCCACGGGAGTAGTCGTAGTACCCTGTTTGGGGTGTGACAATATTCATCTAATTTGCATCTTTTTCCATCTATTCTACCTCATGTTACACACATTTTAGTCATGTATCTCGTCAACTACATAGGTTACTCCAGATTTGTCGCCAAATCGACTAGATTACTTGCTTCACAATTTTTTATCGCAAGTCAACATGAATCAGGTGGAATTTGGCTCATGGGATGCACCTCATCGACTAAATATAACCCTCGGTTGATTCCGAATAGAAGTACGCTTCTCTACGGACGCATATGAACTGAACGTGCTGAAATCGAAGTCTCTGGGACTCGAAATCTCAAAACTTAAAAGCCGAGCATCTTTCCGAAATTCTGAAAACAATAAGCACCTTTCTGCAAAGCAACTGAGACATAAACCTAAATCTCTAACTCGGTTGGACTTTATTGCAATTTCCCCAAAAACTGAGCCCCAAATTGCATTTTGGCCTAAACACAAAGAAAACCCTACCCTAGTAGAAGGACCACTTTGTAATTTCATCAAAATCCGAGGATCAAATTGTAAAATTGCCGAAATCCATTTTAACCTAGCCGCCAACCATCGCCGGCGAGGTGAAGAGAGATTTGGGGGGGGGGGGGGGGGGGGGGGGGGGGGGGGGAAGCGGGGGAGGTTGAAGAAGTGAAAAAAATAAAAAACTGCAGTGTCGAAGATGGAGGGGATTGATCGCCGAAGAAGAGGACGAAGAGGCCCACCAATGGCTGCTGGGAAATACAGGCCGCGGAATCGGCGGCGCGGTAACGCAAATCTCGGGAAGAGGAGAGAGAGAGGCGGCGTGGGCTAGGGCGACGTGGTGGCGAGTGCGGCGACGCTCTTTGAGGGACGGCGGCCGCTAGTGAGGCGCGGCGTCGGCGCGAATCTGAGGAAGTGCGGCGGCGGTGGCAAACAGAGATGAGAAGAGGCGGCAAATAGATGGCCGGCGGTGGATTTAGGGGCTCAGCGGCGTGGGAGCACGACAGGTTGGCGCTGCAGCTAGATCTGAAGCGATGGCGGTGCGGCGGCGCTAGGTTTTACGGTGGTGCGCGAGAGAACGCGTGGTGGCGGCGGAGTGCCAATTGCGGTGGAGGAGCGCGGGTGTGGTGGCAGAGCGCCACTGGCGTGCGGCCCGGCCACCCGCGGCGAGGTGGAGGGAGGTGAGGAGATATTTGGGGGAGAGGTAGAAGTGAAAAAAAATTAAAACCGGGCTCCGCTTGAGCTGGCGGTCGGCAGTGATTTTGGCAATTTTACAATTTGGTTCTCTGACTTTTATTCAAACAGGTCCTTCATTAGAGTTAGGGTTTACTTTGTGTCTAGGCCAAAATGCAATTTGGGTCTCAGATTTCCGGGAAATTACAATCAAGTCCAACTGAGTTAGGGTTTTAGTTTTATGTCCTCACTGCTTTACAGAAGGCTGCTTGGGGTTGTCAGAAAATACAGAAAGGTCCTCAGCTGTTAGGTTTTGAGATTCTGGGTTCGAGAGACTGATTTCTGCATTGTCAGTTCCTACGTGTCTATAGAGAAGCGTACTTCTATCTGGAATCGACCGAGGATCATATTTAGTTGATGAGGCGCGTCCCATTAGCCAAAATTCACTTGATTTGCGTCGACCTGCGATAAAAAATTGCGAAGCGAATAATCTAATTGATTTGGAGACAAATCTGGAGTAACATGTAATTGATGAGATACATGACTAAAATGTGCGCAACCATGAGACAAAATAGATAGAAAAAAGATGCAAATTAGATAAATACCATCCCCCAAGCTTAATTCTTTGCTTATGCTCAAGCGATAAGATCAGGAAATAAAATAGGACAAACAAACAAGGATATGGATGATGCGAAAGAGTTGAATGCAGTAAGTAGTAAGCTTGACAAACTAAGATATGTATTAAGTGCTCAACCATCTAATAATTATACAAAAATTGTAAACGACTAGATTAGTTCCAGGTACGGAGGAAATGAGAATGCTTAGATATACCTATACCGCCTACATCCATGCATGCACACAAAATTTCAAAGTGAGCATAAATAATGCACGACCATGAGAGAACTACGGCCTCCATAAACATCAAATAGTTCATTTTAACCTTATGAATTTTTAAGCTCTTTTTATTTAAAGAAAAGAAATATGACGCTTATGAAAATCTCTACCCTTTGATTTATTAGAGCGAATCTCTTTGTACTTCGCTGTAGATCACACATGGAGATGGAAGCACAATATAAATTTCATGCACAAGGGTCATATGAGAGGTCCGCAATAGCTCATTGGTTGTATGATGTAGATGATCATGTGGCGATGAGCCATCCAAAGTATCCTGAATATGCCAAGTCAGTGTATGTAGATGATGCCTTGAAAGAACAAATAAAGGGAAACTATTGCATCTAGGCTATTATGCCTGATTTTTTATGATTAATGAAAACAAATGTTTCAGACTAACTGTGCTTTTGAGATATTTGGATACAGAGTTCGATTGGGAAGACATTCAAGATGATCAAGATGAATCCAACGAAAAAGAGAAAAAGCACAAGTCGCAAGACGAAACGTAAATCACGTGTTAAAGATGCAAAAGGACCTGAGGTAATATTGGTTTTATTTTTTGACCAATCTCTGTGTTTGGAGGTTGATCGGTTTAGGAATTTGTTTTTATTTTTAACCGTACTATAAAGAGGGGTTGCAAGTCCTCTCTACATTTCCAGCATAAACCGAGAAACTACTAGGTCATTGCATCTTATCTGTTTCAGTTGGATTTGATTTGGTTTTTCAGTTGAGTTTTTGACAACAGAAGAGTTTTTACTTTTTATAGAAAGATCTAGGAAGATCTGACTTTTTCTTCTGTTGACAAAAAGATAGCTCTTTAAATTATCTTTTAAACGAGCTATCAAACAATTCAATCGAATCTCTGGATTAAAAGTTATGACTGTTTTTATTCATGCTGACTGTCAGTGTGCTAAACTGACTGTCAGTTTGAATGTCACTCTGTTTAAACTGACAATTGTCCAGAGAGTGTATTTTTTGTGCCAAAAGTCTTTTGACCTATACTGACTGTCAGTATGCATTTCGACCTCGAGCTGTTTGTTTTGAGATTGTGTTTTAACTGGTCGATTTTGTGGTCGATACTGACTGTCAGTATGAGATATCAGTTTCCTTATACGACCAGCAGAGTTTTATCCATGATTTTTGTCAGCCGTTGAGGTAGACATTGACTGTCAGTTTGACATACTGACTGTCAGTTTATGCTATTTTATTTCCATATACGACCTCAAACGGCTAGCTGAGTTTTCTTCGGATTTTACTTCTTTCTGGTCGTGACTCAAACTGCTCTTTTGATGTTTTTGGGCTATAAATAGAGACATTGTGCAGTTGTTTTAGACACTAAGCAGCCATTTTCTCATACATACATTTGAGTATTCGTTTTGGAGTTAAAATTTTGATCTTTTGATCAAGTCGTGAGTTTTTGAGATCCACCGAGTTTTCAGTTCGCATCATTTTTGCATACTTAGAGTTTCTCGGTGCGTATTGGAGGTCTAGAAGAGACCTTGCAGCTTGTTACTCTTGGTGAACGCCCTCACCTAGATGATTTGGTGGCGTGGCCGTTGATCTCTCTTGTTCGAAGTTTGTTGGAGAGACTTGGTGTGATTGTAAAAGGAATCTGTGCTCGTCTTTCCGGAGTAGACAAGGAGCAACCACTAGTGAGAAATATCCTTTGTGGATATTGAAGCAAGACTCATTTATTTGAGTGCTTCAACGAGGAGTAGGGGAGACCGGGCGAGTCTCCGAGACCTCGGGAAAAATCTCTATGTTTGTTCTCTTTTTCTCTTCTATTTAATTGTGCAATATATTGTTAAATTGTTTTTGGTTCTTCTCGTTGCAAAAGTTGTTTTATTTGAAAAGTTTTAAAGCCTCCTATTCACCCTCCTTCTAGTCGGCATTCTCGATCCTACAGAAACTAAAAACAATCCTACAAAATGAGCAAAACAAAATGGAGGCGAGTAAGAGGAAATGCTCGGGTTACCTCTCGAGAAGCTCTTAGTTTAGGTCGTGACCTCGACCCACTACAGATATGTCATGTAGATTCGTTAGAAGGAGGAGGGGCAAGATCGGAGTCAGAATCGTCTCCAGGTCCACCCTCCTCGTCATCAAGTGGTGGAATGGGCTCTTCGGCGATTTAGTGCTTTAGGTGCTGCCCATTCACCACGAATAGACCTCCCTTAGGACTCTCTACTAGTAATGGCTTCAGAGGGTAAAAAGTGCCTGTCATTACATGGACCAAACCATCGAGACTTGAACTTGCCCAGAAAGAGATGAAAACGAGAATAAAAAACTAGAACAAACTCATCGAGAGTGAAGTCGCGTCCAAGGATGCACTGATCATGCTGCCGTTTTGTCTTTTCCTTGTAAATGTGCGAGTTCTCATATGCGTCAAGATGAATCTCATCGAGCTCACAAGCTTGCGGTGAGTGCCAGCAGCTCCAAGATCTATGTTGAGCTTTCGGATTGCCCAAAGCGCTCGTGCTCAAGTTCAAATGGAAGATGACATGATTTACCATATACTAGGTGAAAGGGAGTCATACCTACAGGTGTCTTGTAGATTGTCTGATAGGCTAATACCACCTAAAACATGATTCCGCTAGTGAACAGAGTAGTAATAGTAGGCGAGTATGTCGTTCTCTCCAGAAAGACTAAAACAAAGAGAAATGTGCCTAACTAAATCAAATCAGAAAAACATAAACACAAGGGGTAGAAGTTGGTTCGTCTCGACGTGCCTCACCAACTGAAACACCACCGACAGAAACTAAATTCTGTAATCGAATCTCAGTCCAACGGTGAAAGACTCGAAACCTGGAAGAACGCCGCTTCTTTAAAGAAGTCTCACAGTAGAACTGCTGCTCAAGAATCAAAGCAATCCCTTAACTCAACTAAATTGAAATCAACCCAGAGACCATATATGTCGAAGACTGGTCGCCGGAGTGGTCGAATCAGCGGACTAGATGGTCGTCGGAGCTCGACCATAGCTGCAAGGGTCGAAGACTGGTCATGGAAACTGGTCATGGAAGTTGGTCATTGGACTCGTTTTGTTTTTTTTATAAATAACCCCGTTTAAAAAATCAATTACGAAAATTACTTATAGTTGCAATATTTTACAAAACCACATCAGCCTATCGAGCTCTGGGAACTCGACAAGCTCGCTGTCGCAGCGTGTCGAACACCCACAACTTGACAAGACCCTTGTCGAGGGCACGGAACACGGGGTTTGGCCATCGACCACTGTTTTAACAAAAAGAGTTTTAATTACGGAAGCGGGGACTCAAACCCGGGCTAGCGATGTGGGGAGCGGGTGTGGGCACCAATTGGCCTAGAGCCTTTAGCTGTCCTAAAGGCGCTGGCCTTTTTAATATGCAATCAGTTGCCGCGGGCCCAGGACTCGACAAGTAGGGGAAAAAAGGGTTTTAATTGCGGGAGCGGGGATTCGAACCCAGGCCAACGACGTGGGAATGGGGGTGGGAACCAACCGGACTAGGAGCCTTTGCTGCTGTAAGTGCACTGGACTGTTTAATAAGTTGCTGGTCCTATCTGGTCCCCTCCTCCCTCAATTATTTTGCTGCTCAGTCTCACCAGCACAAACAGCACACACACGCACACACACTTCTCTCTCTCTCATTTTGTTCTTAATAATCTTTAAGTTTAGATCTAGCAAAATCCATCTGGTAAATTGATTCAGTGTAGAAGAGAAACTTGTAGAGAATTTCGAGCTCTTCAAAAGGAGGTATTTTTTTTAAAATGCATTTAAGATTCTGTTAATTATGTTACTAATGATGTAAATGTAGGTATTATCTTTTTAGGATATATGTTTAGGAAATATATTCATGTGTATGTATGTTTGAAAATTAAGTTTTTTTAAATGTATGTGTGTATTTTGGAAATGTATGTTTTTTATAAATTAGGTTTTTTAATTGTATATGTGTATATTTGTAGAAATTATGAAATTAGGTTATTTTTAATTATGTGCAACTATGTTTATAAAATAGGTTTTTTAAATGTATAATGTGTATGTTTTTAGAAATTATGAAATTAGGTTATTTTTAATTATGTGCAACTATGTTTATAAATTAGGTTTTTTAAATGTATATGTGTATGTTTTTAGAAACTTTGTGCATGTGTGTATGTTTCTAGAAAATATGAAATTAGTTTATTTTTAATTGTGCACATGCATACTCTATGTCTAAGAATTAGGTTTTGTAAATGTATATATGTATGTATTTAGAAATTATGAAACTAGGTTATTTTTAATTACATGTATGCATGCATGCTCTATGTTTAGAATTAGGTTTTTCAAATGTATATGTGTATGTTTTTAGAAATTATGTGCATGTGTGTATGTTTTTAGAAAATATAAAATTAGGTTATTTTTAATTGTGCACATGCATGCTTAATGTTTAAGAATTAGGTTTTGTAAATGTATATGTGTATGTATTTAGAAATTAGGAAACTAGATTATTTTTAATTGGGCACATGCATGCTGTATGTTTAAGAATTAGGTTTTGTAAATGTATATGTGTATGTATTTAGAAATTATGAAACTAGGTTATTTTCAATTACATGCATGCATGCATGCTCTATGTTTAGAAATTAGGTTTTTGAAATGTATATGTGTATGTTTTTAGAAACTATGTGCATGTGTATATGTTTTTAGAAAACATAAAATTAGGTTATTTTTAATTGTGCACATGCATGCTGTATGTTTAAGAATTAGGTTTTGCAAATGTATATGTGTATGTATTTAGAAATTATGAAACTAGGTGATTTTCAATTACATGCATGCATGCTCTATGTTTAGAAATGAGGTTTTTCAAATGTATATGTGTATATTTTTAGAAACTATGTGCATGTGTGTATGTTTTTAGAAAATATAAAATTAGGTTATTTTTAATTGTGCACATGCATGCTGTATGTTTAAGAATTAGGTTTTGTAAATGTATATGTGTATGTATTTAGAAATTATGAAACTAGGTTATTTTCAATTACATGCATGCATGCATGCTCTATGTTTAGAAATTAGGTTTTTCAAATGTATATGTGTATGGTTTTAGAAACTATGTGCATGTGTGTATGTTTTTAGAAAATATAACATTAGGTTATTTTTAATTGTACACATGCATGCTCTATGTTTAAGAATTAGGTTTTGTAAATGTATATATGTATGTATTTAGAAATGGGTCCAGAGGGTTGTCAAACATAATGGTGTCATATTATTTACGCGTGAGAGGAATGTGTGTAGGGAATGGAGACTCCGGAAAAAATTTGCATATTTGATGGCGATGGCTTAGTTCGCGAGGGGCAAAGTTGGGTTGATATGAGCCGTTGCCAGTATGTAATAGGCGAGTTGAGTGTACATAACACCTCATTCCTGGAGCTGAATTTATGGATCTTGAATATGTTCGGGAAGCAGCCTCGTGATGAAATGGCTCTAATTGAAGGGCTTATTGTACGGGAGGTAGATAATGAGCCATACTGGATGCTGCGCGAAATTAAAGGGGACAAATCTTGGAGCTCTTATATTCGAAGAGTGGAAGACCCCCATGGCAGACTGCTCAGCCAGTTCACGATGTATGTGCAGTTCTGCAACGTAGGAGTAGTCGAGCGTGCGGTGGAGGGTGAGCCAAGCGTCGTGTCCGGTCCTGCAACATTCAGGGCTAGCGAGTGATCGGATGTATTCTGCCATACTCACGTAGATGTGTGCGAGGTATTGGATTGCCTTCCATCAGTGTCCGACAAAGATGATTCGACGGACTCGGAGGCATCTGATGGCTCTGATGACGATAATCTTGGTCCCCTGCAGGAGTGGCTAGATCATTCAGCATATAGTCAAGCTATGTTGCCAACGGATTAGGGTTTGAGATGGTCTTTCGAGCGAGGTGGCATACAAGTAGAGCAGGAGTTTCAGAGCAAAGAAGATCTGAAGAATGCCGTGGCAAACTGGTCTCTCACAATTAATCGAGAACACAAGGTTGTCAAGTCAAACCCCAACCTATTTGTCGTAGCCTGTGTAACACCAGGCTGCCCATGGAAGATTCGTGCCATGCGGCCGAAGGATGACATCGGTTTTGTGGTGAGAAGAGTTACCACACACACATGCCTACTTACAGAGGCGTTGGACAGACACAGGAACCTGACGTCGTCATACGTCGGTAACATAATCCAGCCGGCCGTGCGAGAGAATATTTTGATAATGTTGAGAGAAATAATAAAGCAAGTTTCCAATAGGTGTGGGTACACTATACGGTATGCAAAGGCCTGGAGAGCAAAACAGAAGGCCATTGAGGGCATGTTCGGCACTTTCGACCACGCCTACAACAATGTAATGCAGTTGCAGCGCAACATCGTTCAGACCAACCCAGGCACATTCCTAGATGTCTTCGATCAGCCAGCTGTATGTCGAGAGGGTAGCCCCATACATAACACCCGGGTGTTCCATCGATTATTCTGGTCATACCGCCAGTGCATCGAGGCATTTGCTTATTGTCGTCCGGTCATATGCGTGGATGGTACATTCTTGACAGGAAAGTACAAGGGCACGCTTCTCATTGCTATTGCTGCGAATGCTAATGACCAGTTGCTTCCATTGGCGTACGCGATCGTCGAGTCTGAGAACTCGAAAAGTTGGTTGTGGTTTCTGGTCAATGTGAAGCGGGCGGTTGTCGGTGATTGAGAGAAGGTCTGCATCATATCGGACCCCACCGAGGGTTGCTCCACGTTGTTGCGGCAAATCTCCATGATATCAAGTCCAGGTGAGGGGCAAAGGTCCCGAAGCCTTCGTCCCGGGCGCCGCCTCCAGCCCGGGGACAAGGGTCCCGGTGACCCCCGTCCCCCGGCACCGCCTTTTTCCCGGAGACAACGGTCCCGGAGCCTTCGTCCCGGGCGCCGCCTTTGGCCCGGGGAGAAGGGCCCCAGTGACCCCCATCCCGGGCGCCACCTTTTTCTCGGGGACAAGGGTACCGGAGCCCCTGTCCCGGGCACCGCCTTTTGCCCGGGGACAACGGTCCCGGAGCCTTCGTCCGGGGCACCACCTTTGGCCTGGGGACAACAGTCCCGGTGACCCCCATCCCGGGCGCTGCCTTTGGCCCGGGGACAAGGGTCCCGGTGATCCTTGTCCCAGGTGCCACCTTTGGCCTGGGGACAAGGGTCCAAGTGACCCCCGTCCCGGGCGCCGCCTTTGACCTGGGGAACCCAGTCCCGGTGATCCCCGTCCCGGGCGCAACCTTTTGCCCTGGGACAACGGTCTTGAAGCCTTCGTCCCGGGCACTGGCTTTGGCCCGGGGACAAGGGTCCCGGTGATCCCTGTCCTGGGCGCCGCCTTTGGCCAGGGGACAAGGGTCCCCGTGACCCCCGTCCCGGGCGCCGCCTTTGGCACGGGGACAAGGGTCCCGGTGATCCCTGTCCCAGGCGCCGCCTTTTGCCTGGGGACAACGGTCTCGGTGCCTTCGTCCCGGGCACCGCCTTTGACCCGGCGACAAGGGCCTTAGTGACTCCTGTCCCGGGCGCTGCCTTTTGCATGGGGACAATGGTCCCAGAGCCTTCGTCCCGGGGACTAATGCCTCGGTGACTCCGGTCCCGGGCGCTGCCTTTGGCCTAGGGACAAGGGTCCTGGTGATCCCTGTCCCGGGCGCCACCTTTTTCCCGGAGACAACGGTCCCGAAGCCTCCGTCTCGGGCGCCGCCTTTTGCCCAGGGACAACGGTCCCAGAGCCTCCGTCCCCGATGCCGCCTTTGGCCCGGGGACAAGAGTCTCGGTGACCCCCCTCCTAGGCGTTGTCTTTGGCTCGGGGACAAGGGTCCCGGTGACCCCCATCCCGGGCGCTGCCTTTGGCCCAGGGACAACGGTCCCTGGGCCTTCGTCCTGGGCGCCCCCCTTTGCCTGGGGACAAAGGCCTCGGTGACCCCCGCCCCAGACATGGTCACATGAGGGTCACGCGAGGATCGCCTCGGAATCATTTAGGACACTTGTCAAGCATCCAGCCCCCTCGGCAGGGAGAAGGACGTCAGTGCCCTCTGATCCAACGGCTGCGGCTGGGTAGTTTAGTCTTTTTCGGTCTTTTGGGCCTATATAAGCCCTTGTATCCCTCTATTGTAACCAAGGACAACTCATTTACATCAATACACAAAAGCAAATAGGCGTTCTTAGGAGCACTATCCCCACAAGAGAACTCCCCTAGACAACTCCTGTTGGGAGCACGTCGACAGGACTAGGGTCTCCACTGAGACCTGAACCAGTATAAATCTTTGTGTCACTTGTTGCGTTTGTCCGACGGGAGAGGACCAGTCACTTGGTCAGCTCGCGTCGTCTTTGTCTAGCTAGGAACCTCCACTAAACCTGTCGGGGTATTCGCGATACCACGACAGTTGGCGCCGTCCGTGGGGACTTCGCAACAAATCGCCATGGCTCCCCCAAGAATGAGGGCTCGCGCCCTACCCAGTGACGCCGGTCCCAGTGACCTAGCGCCACTCCCCCGAAGCATGGCCGCCTCGGTACTTTTGCCCGGACACGGCCAAACCCAAGTACCACCTCTAACCTTTCCAGTATCGTCCGGTGGACAGGCCTCCGGGTCTAATCCGTTGACCGTGGGCGCCCCGGGGGGGACTAGCCTTCCCCCGGTGTCTCCCCCAGCCTCTCGGGACACCCTGCTCGAGGCTCTTGGATGAACTCCTCCGCGTTTTGGCACGGCCACTGGCCCCCATCTATCCGCTGCAGTTCCGGTTCATGGGGGCAATGCCCCTGTTTATGGGACACCCGGTGGCCCCTCCGATCCTCGGAGGCCCGGCCGCTCCCGGGACCTATGATTTCGTTGGGGGTTATGTTCCCCCAGCGGGCCCGTCGTCCGGAGCCTTTTCGGCGCCGGGGACCTTCCCGATGCCGGGGGCTTACCTCATTCCTGGAGCCTTCCCCACCCCGGGGGCTCACCCCACACCGGGGATCTTCCCGAGGCCGGGAGCCGATTTCGCCCAGCCGATCGCGCCTCTCGCGCCGGAGGCGGCCCATCGGGCGGCTCCCACACCGCCGCGGGACCTCCCCCGTGAGGGCCCCTCCTCTCTGGTTCCGGACGTCGCTCCCAGGGACGGCCCGGTGGCGGACTCCGCCCGCGTCTCAGTAGCACCTTTCGAGCCAATGACCGCCGCACATGAGCTCCCTCCTCCCCAGGGGCCGCCCCCGAAGGCTGCCCCGGCGGATCAGGTTCGCTTTACCCGGGAGGAAGTCGAGCAAATGTGTACCACAAAGTCTGGAGAGGCTCCCTCACGCCACCGGCCTGAACGCCCCCGGCTCGTGGACACGGTGAACCACATTCCTGTCTCAGTCGAGGGAAGAGGCCCGCTGAGGAAGCAACCGCCGCTTCTGGGGGATGCCCAGACATCCAGGAGGTTAGTTCAACTAACCCGGAGGAGAAGAGACGCTACCGCCACATCGGTGGACCCCTTGGACCCCTTCTCGACTCCGACAACGAACGCGCGTCCCCCGTAAAAGGGGACAACGACAGGGACTCTCCCCAGGAGGTAGAGGGGGCTAACCAACCATTGTGCCGCCGGCTCCGGTGCATTCGATGGCTGCGACCTTATTGACCGCCGCACAACAAACACTACAATGGTGAGGCCGACCCCTACGAGTTTGTGCAGGTGTATTCCACAGCCATCTCAGCGGCTAGGGGGGACGAGACAATCCAGTGCAGCGTCTCCCCCCCTACCTTACCGGGATCGCCCACTCATGGTTCTACAACCTGAAGGCCAGCTCCATCAAGTCTTTCACGCAGCTCAAGCGCGAATTCTATGCAAACTTCCAGGGGAACTACGTGCATCCCCTAGATTCATCGCAACTCTACACCGTCTGGCAGAGGACAGGGGAGACCATCTGCAGCTTTTTCAAGAGCTTTGCTCAGGTCAAGAGCAAAGTAGCTCACGTCCCCGACTCCACAGTCATTGAGGCATGCAAGAGTGGGATCCTCCCCGGGGAGCTCCATCGGAGACTCTCCCGAAGCTGCCCTTCCTCCGCCGACGAGCTTTTCACTGTGCTCGAGAAATACACTCGGGCGGACGAGGACGACCTCTGGAAGAAAAACCAGGGGGCTCCCGCCCCCATTGATCGGTAGGCTAGGGAGCCCCTCAAGCGCCCCAAGAGGGGCAATCGTAGCGAGCCACGGCCTCGGGACACCTTTGTCCTCGAGGGCGGAGGCAGCCTGCGCGATGCCCCCAAGGGCAACCGTCCCTTCCCCAAGCCGATAGGCCATGGGGGGGGGGGGGAGGGGTGGGAACAGCCTTCCTGCGGTCGTGAAGGCCCCGCGGCGGGAGGCAAGGAGGGCCTGTGGTGCACTTTCCACAAGTCCAATACCTACGCTACCCAGGAATGCCACCAGCTTCTCCAACACTTCGCCGCATTCCTCGACCAGCGTGGGCAGGGGGGAGTCCTGCCTCCTTGCCCTCCCAGCCAATTTTGCAGGCCCTTCCTACCCCTCGCAGGAGCAGCAAGGACAAGCGCGGGAAGGGGGCCCAGCAGAAGAGCTCCCCTTCCAAACCTCCCAAAGGCGTGTCAATGTCATCACGGGGGGTCTTCCTCTGGGCGAGACTCCAAGCGCCAGCGCAAGGAGTATGCGCGTGAGGTAAAGGTTGTGGGGGTGCTGCATACATCTGGGCCACCAAAGTGGTCAGGCGTCCCCCTCACTTTTATAGCGGAAGACGCGCACGGGGTTCGCTTCCCCCATGACGATGCGCTCATCGTCTCCGCCATCGTCTACAACTGCCACCTGGCGCGTATCCTCGTCGATGGAGGAAGCTCCGCCCACGTCCTGTACCTGAAGGCGTTTAGGGAGATGCAGGTCGACGAGAAGCTACTATAGCCCGCAGCAGGGCCCTTGCAGGGCTGCATCCCGAGGAAGATGATCCACTCGGTGGGGAAGGTGGATCTCCCCATGACCTTCCGTACCCCAGAAAACTACCGGACGGAGATGGTCCGATTCGACGTGGTGGACCTCCCCTCTTCATACAACGCAATCACGGGGAGGACCACAATCAACAGCTTGGGGACGGAGATCCACCAGAGCTATCTCTACGTGAAGATCCCCGGGCCTCATGGCGTGATCACCGCCCGAGGCGACCAAGACGTAGCCCGCGCTTTGTATGAGCGCGCTGCCTCAATGATCGGGAGTGTCAACATGATCAAGACCCTGGGGGGAGAGACCTCTTCCCCGGTGCTGGACGCCACGGTTGTCCCCTCCAGGAGGTCTCCCCCCAAGCCGCGTCTGGAAGGGGACCTCCAGAAGATCCCGCTGTCCCCGGACGACGCGAACAAGACCGTCAAGATTGGGGCAGATCTCTCTGAAGAGCACGCGGATCAACTCGCGGCTTTCCTGCGCAAGAACTCCGACGTCTTCGCATGGAAGCCCGCCGACATGCAAGGCGTCGCCCGGGAGGTCATCGAGCACAAGCTCGCTGTGACCCTCGGTCACCCCCCGGTCAAATAGAAGCTGAGAAAGCTCTCCCTTGAACGCCAAGAGGCTATCAAGGTCGAGATTACCAAGCTCCGGGAGGCAGGATTCATTCCGGAGGTCCTACATCCCGTGTGGCTGGCAAATCCTGTCCTCGTGAAGAAGTCGAATGGCAAGTGGCGGATGTGCATAGACTTCACCGACCTCAACCGCGCTTGCCCAAAAGACAACTTCCCACTCCCACGGATCAACCAATTTGTCGACTCGACCGTGGGGTGCGAGCTGATGAGCTTCTTGGACGCGTACTCGGGCTATCATCAAGTCTAGATGGCGGAAGGGGACGAGGAAAAGACGAGTTTTATAACTCCCCTCAGGACCTTCTGCTACTTCCATATGCCCTTTGGGCTGAAGAACGCAGGAGCGACCTTCCAGTGACTCATGTCACTGGTCTTCAAAGACCAAATCGGCCGCAACGTCGAAGTCTACGTCGACGACGCAGTTGTCAAAAGCTCCCTCGCGACCAGTCACGTCGACGACCTCGCAAAGACCTTCCACAGCCTCCGCGAGTACGGGTTAAAGCTCAACCCGAAAAAGTGCGCTTTCGGTGTACGAGGAGGGAAGCTACTTGGCTTCCTTGTGAGGCCAACCCCGAAAAGATTTGGCTCCCTGCTCCTTTACCTCGCTGCAACCCCAGTCGCTGTGAGCGCGGTATTGGTAAAAGAGCAGGATGGGCAGTACTGCCCCGTGTACTACGTGAGCGAAGCCTTTCAAGGGGCTAAGATTCAGTACATGGAAATGGAGAAGCTCTGCTATGCCCTCCTCATGGCGTCCCAGAAGCTCTGCCACTACTTCTTGGGACACCCGATCACGGTCCCGTCGTCCCTCCCCTTGGGGGAGGTGCTGCGGCACAAGGAAGCAACCGACCGGATCGGGAAGTGGGGAGCCGAGCTTGCTCCCTTCTCCCTCTCCCTCACAGGGCGTTCCGCCATCAAATCACAAGTCCTCGCTGCCTTTGTGGCGGAATGGACCCCCGTTCCCGGGACGGAAGGGGAGACTCTCTGTGAGCCGCCCCAGCGCAATGACCATTGGACGCTCATGTTCGATGGCTCCTTGTGCCTCGCTGGGGCTGGCGCGGGGTGGTCCTTCGAAGCCCCGAAGGCAGAACGCTGGAGTACGCAACGAGGCTCGAGTTCCCCGCCACCAATAACTTCGCCGAGTATGAGGCCCTTCTCCTGGGACTACGCCTCACGCGCTTCCTAGGGATCCGTTGCCTCCTCGTCAAAGGAGATTCCCAACTCGTGGTCTGCCAAATGGACAAGTCCTACTTGTGCCATGATGCGAACCTGAGCCTGTACTTCGGGGAGGTGCGCAAGATGGAAAAACACTTCGAGGGCTTGGAGGCCCGGCATATCCCCCGAAGGGAAAATGACTGCGCCGACGCCCTAGCCCGGGCAGCCAGTGCTCGGGAACCTCTTCCCGGAGGTGCCTTCTGGAGATCATCGCGAAGCCCTCGGTGACCCCCCCCGAGCACAGATCATGAGTCCTGTGTCCCGGAGGTCTCTGAGATCGCCCGGGTGGCGTCCTGGATGGATCCCCTCGTCTCCTTCATAGGGGGGAAGGGGACCCTCCCAACTACACTGAGGCAAAACGGGTTCGTGCCAAAGCACGAGCATACCTTCTGCTAGAAGGGAAGCTCTACAAGCGGGGGGCCTCCGCCCTACTCCACTGCCTCTCGAGGACGGAAGGACTTCAACTCCTCGAGGACATCCACTTGGGGAGCTGTGGGTCTCACCTGGCTCCACGCGCCGTCACGGCAAAGGTCCTTCGCCAGGGCTTCTATTGGCCCACAGTTGTCCGCGACGCGTGTGACCTCATCTCCGCATGCGAGGCCTGCCAGAAGATGGCCAAGGGTTCCAATTTGCCTTCCACAGTGCTACAAACTCTCCCCATCACTTGGCTATTCACGTGCTGGGGGATGGATCGACCTCCTCAGTCCTTTCCCCCCGGCACCCGGAGGATACAAGTATGCGGTGATTGCGGTCAATTATTTCTCCAAGTGGGTGGAGGCCGAACCCTTGGCCAGCATCACCTCCTGAGCAGTGTAGCGGTTTTTCTGGAAGAATATCGTGTGTCGTTTTGGGGTCCCCCGGGAAATCACTGTCGATAACGGGACCCAATTCAACTCAGCATATTTTCGGGAATTCTGCAAAGGCTTGGGGACCACCCTCCACTTCGGCTCTGTGGCTCACCCCCAGAGCAATGGGGCTGTCGAGAGGGTCAACGACATGATCCTACAGGGGTTACGCCGAAGGCTCGAGCAAGCTGCATCCAGGCGAGGCGCATGGGTGGATGAGCTCCCGAGCATCCTCTGTTCCATGCGCACGACGCCGAGTCGAGAGATGGGGCGCATGCCTTTCTCACTTGTGTATGGGGCCGAAGTGGTCCTCCCCTCGAAGATCGGCTTCCGGTCGCTGCGGGTCGAACTCCTGGATGGAGCTACGACCACAACATACCAAGCCAACAAAGCCAATCAATGGCTGGAAGTCGACCTCATCGAAGAAGAATGCAACCGAGCTCTCCTCCGCCACTCCATCTACGAGTGCGAAATGACGCGCGCATACAACCGGCGCGTCCGTGCGAGAGCTTTTCTCCTTGGGGACCTTGTCCTCAAGAGCGTGACCGACCCCAAGCCCAGGGAAAACTCTCCCTCAAATGGGAAGGCCCCTATAGGGTCTCTACAGTCCTGGGCTCGGGGGCTTACAAGCTCTCCAACCTCCAAGATCAAGAGTTGAAGCATACATGGAACATAGACTTTCTTCGCAAGTTCTATGTCTAGCCTTAGGGCCTTGTCCCTCCCCCGTCGCGACTTCGCAGGGGGAGGCACTGTCCCCCGCCGCCGTTACGCGCGCGCAGGGGTGGGGGGGACATCGTATCCGCTTTCCCTCCCCCACCGCGGCTTCCAGGGGGAGGCGTTGTATTTCAAGCTCTATCAATACAATTGGGTTTTTTCTCCGACTCAAGTTCATTGCAGGTTCTTACATTACCGTCTCTTAGACGATGCCCTCCCGTTGAGGATGCCCTCCTCGTGAGGACGTAGGCTATCGCAGCCTAAGAGTCCCTATGACGGGAGCCCCGCTCCCATAGGGCGGCTTACAATCACCCCTCATGGACTGAGGGGATAAGCGGCAACCCAGTCCTCAAGGACTGAGGTAACGAGTCAATTTGAGAGACTAGTCCCCCCTCAAACACTCAGACCTGTGATCGGGCTCACCCTCCTCCGGGAGCAAAATTGTCTCCCTAGCGAGACGGAATTTTCGAAGAATTTTCCCGGAGGTTTTTACCTGGCTCCTCGTTCTCACGGCGACTGGAGGATTTCACACCAGGACTTTCAAAAAATTTTCCCGGAGGTTTTTTACCCGGCTCCCCGTTCTCACGGCGATCGGGAGATTTCTCACTGGGACCTTTCGAAAATCTTCTTGCAGAATTTTTGCCCCGGTAATCATTAACATCCGGGCCCTTCACTCTTTCCCCACAGCGCGTGGAGCTAAGCTATAACCCGCTATGGGGAGGGGGGGTAACTTGTGCCCGGATCGTCCTTTCCCGAACCATCCTTTGGACTCGAAAAATTTCAAAAACAAGTTAAGGAACAAGCAAACTTAGCTTTATTGATATATTTAACCGGAGGACATCTTCCCCCCCCCCCCCCCCCGGTGGGTATTGGTACATCTAACCGGGGGACAACCCCCCGGTGGGCAAATGCAAGATACAACTAGGGGAATTTAACTCCCGCGGGAAATACCAGGGGGGACAGTCCCCCTCCGGAGGCTCCCACACCTAATAATCCCGGAGCCCCTCCGATAGCTCTCGGGCTAGGTCTCGATACAAGCCTCGTATACGCCGCTGGGCCTCCCGAAGCAAGTTCTCGGGCCAATACTCGTAGCCCGATGGTGGGAGTATTCGAAGCGGCGGAACCCTCCAGGCAGGGCGCATGGGCGGAGGAGCTCCCGAGCATCCTCTGTTCCATGCACACGATGCCGAGTCGAGCGACGGGGTGCACACCTTTCTCACTCGTGTATGGGGTTGAAGCGGTCCTCCCCCCGGAGATCGGCTTCCAGTCGCTGCGGGTCGAGCTCCTGGATGGAGCTACGACCGCGGCGTACCAAGCCAACGAAGCCAATCAACGGCTGGAAGTCGACCTGTCGAAGAACAACGCGACCAAGCGCTCCTCCGCCACGCCATCTACGAGCACTAAATGGTGCGCGCATACAACTGGCGCGTCCGCGCGAGAGCTTTCTGCCTTGGGGACCTTGTCCTCAAGTGCGTGACCGACCCCCAAGCCCAGGGCAAACTCTCCCCCAAGTGGGAAGGCCCCTATAGGGTCTCTACAGTCCTGGGCTCGGGGGCTTACAAGCTCTCCGACCTCTAAGATCAAGAGCTGAAGCATACATGGAACATAGACTTGCTTCGCAAGTTCTATGTCTAGCCTCCAGGCCTTGTCCCTCCCCCGTTGTGACTTCGCAGGAGGAGGCATTGTCCCCCGCCGCGGTTATGCGGGGGGATGTTGTATTCGCTTTCCCTCCCCTGCCGCGGCTTCGCGGGGGTAGGTGTTGTATTTCAAGTTCTATCAATACAATTGGGTTTTTTCTCCAACTCGAGTCCATTGCAGGTTCTTACCTTCCCGTCTCTCAGACGATGCCCTCCTGTTGAGGATGCCCTCCGCGTGAGGACGTAGGCTATCACAGCCTAAAAGTCCCTACGACGGGAGCCCCGCTCCCGTAGGGTGGCTTACAATCACCCCTCGTGGACTGAGGGGGTAAGCGGCAACCCAGTCCTCAAGGACTGAGGTAACGAGTCAATTTGAGAGACTAGTTCCCCCTCAAACACTCAGACCCATCATCGGGCTCACCCTCCTCCGGGAGCAAAATTGTCTACCATGCGAGACGGGATTTTTGGAAAATCTTCCCAGGGAGTTACTACCCAGCTCCCCGTTCTCACAGCGGCCGGAGGATTTCTCACAGGAACCTTCGAAAAATTTCCCAGGGGAGTTATTACACAGCTCCCCGTTCTCACGGGGACTGGAGGATTTCTTACCAGGATCCTCCTAACTTTTCCAAGTCAAATGGGCTTATTAACATCCAGGCCCTTCACTCCTTGCCCACAGCGCGCGGAGCCAAGCTACAACCCACGGGGGGGGGGGGGTAACTCATCCCCAGACTGTTCTCTCCCGGACCATCCTTCGGACTCAGAAAATTTCAAAAACAAGTTAAGGAACAAGCAAACTTAGCTTTATTGATATATTTAACCGGAGGACATCTTCCCCCTCTGGTGGGTATCGGTACATTTAGCTGGGAGACAACCCCTCGGTGGGTCAAGGCAACCTAGGGATCAAAGCCCTGGGTAAACGCAAGTTATAACTAGGGGAATTTAACCCCCGCGGGAAATACAAGGGGGCACAGCCCCCCCCCCCCGGGGGCTCCTATATCTAATAATCCCGGAGGCCCTCCGATAGCTCCTGGGCCAGGTTTCAATACAAGCCTCGTATACGCCGCTGGGCCTCCCAAAGCAAATCCTCGGGCCAATACTCGTAGCCCGCCAATGGGAGTATTCAAAGTGGCGGAACCCTCTGGCACCCCGGTCGTGGAGGAGACAATTCAGCGCGATGGTTGTCGAAGTTATCAAGGTGCCATTCTGGAAGCCACCGCAGCCGGATAGGCTCCCGGGAAACATCCCTGCCGTGTCCTCCGGAGATGAGACTTAGCAAAACTAAGGCCGCTTAGGCATTGATCGCACCTAAAACGGTGTGATTTTGTAATACCGCAAGTGGACGGTTGAACGTTGAGCACTTGAGGGTCGAATTCCACGAGGAACAAGCGTATTCGTCTTTCTAGCTTAACGGATCACTGATTAAGTCTAAACGAGTGGTGGGTTGTTTTTCTATAACTAATAGATCTACTACTACAGCTATCAATCTAAGTTTTTAAAGCAGTAAACTGCAGGTATGAAATCTGAATTTATAAAGCAGGAATTAAAACCTAGGGCTTCGAGAATTCCATAACCATCCGGCGTAATTCTATGCAAGGTCCGAGGATTGTGAGTTAATTTTCATTGTTTTCCAAGACAAATTAAGTTTCCAGTTCGGGGCGCTGGATCAACAGTCAGAGGATCGCTTCCACTGTCACGTTTGGCGAGAGCCTATCTCTTGTTCAGGGTATCGCGTCAAAGCACTAAGGACTCAAGAACTCCTCTAAGTTCTAGCTAAGGCTCAACTGTTACGTCTGTTGCCGAAACGAGAATTTAGGGTTTAGAGGAAGAAAACATTAGAAAATAACTCCAAAACTTGAGATCAAAACCAAGGAAGAATCACGCCTTCCGAATTAGGTCATCCCTAACCCTAGAATGGATCTACTCGCAAAAAGCCATAATAATGCAGAAATAATAATGATAAGAAATAAATAAAAACTTACTTGATTGCTTGAGAATTGAAGTTGCCGTCCTTGCCGGCTTACAAAAGCAGTAAAATAGAGAAGGGGGCTTTACTAAATTAAAACTAAACTAAATCCTAATGGCTAGTATGAAAAAAGAATGTCTAATTGAGCCAAAAGCTTCTCTATTTATAGCACATAAGTCTTAGAATCAATCAAATATAACTCAAGACTTATTTAGGAAGGAAATTGTCTCAGATTCGGACTTTTAACCGCTAATGGGTTTGTTTTGGATTCAGAATTCGGGTTTCGGGTTGGTTCGGGTCGGGTCGGATTGCTGTTTTTTCAGATTTTCAGCATCTTCTTTCTCCACTTCGTTTCCTATCCAAACGATGTCGAAATAACTCCAAATTTGGTATGTTTGTTCCCTGAAACATGACGAACACACTTGTGAAAGCAGATTGTAAAAATGTTACAAAAAGTCACATAAAATGACGTATCAAAGGAATTTTAAGTATCATTTTTGCACATTTTCAATACTAAACTTAGGGTAAATATTCCACCAAATTAAGTCTTATCAAATTCCCCCAAACTAGCATTTTGCTTGTCCTCAAGAAAAGAATGTGAATAATTTTCCAAAAATTGGGATGCCTTGGTAAATTAGATTCTTTATAAACATTCTTCCGAAGATTCACAACACATCTATACATATGAGGCAATTGATCTTAGCAATTTAAAATTTTCAAATGCATATATTAAGATTATCAAATTTCAATCTTAGAAAAGAGAGAGCTTAATCAATTAAATTTTCTTAACAATCTTCTTTCATATAGGATTTAAAATAAACCATGCAAAGCAAACGCTCGTTATGCTACGATTTATACAAAGTTGCTAAATTGCCCTTTTCTAAAGAAAAACACTTATTTTCTTTCTTTTATTGTTTTGTTTGTTTGACTTTTTTTTTGTTTTTTTTATTCTTCAACTTTTTTGTGCTCTTGACTAGAATGTTTTTACTGGATCATTTCGTCGCGGCGAGAGGAGACACAGCTGAAGACGCTTACTTAAGTGCACTTACAGAAAGACAGCTTTGTCGGTTTCCCGAGCCCCTGTAAGCAACCTCAATACTCCGTATACCTTCCCTTCACCAACTGGTCGATGATTCACCACCGCCTCCCCCCAACGGGTCGCATATACGTTACACGAGATTAGACAAAGCCGCAGCTTAAGCAACCGTTTTACTGAAATTTTTTTTTTGTATGCATAAGTTAAGTAAATCTTCCCTTCCCCAGCTGGTCGACGATTCACCACCGCCTCCCCCCAGTGGGTCAATTATGCTTACTTTTACACATTTTTTTATTTCTAAAGAGAAGGGCAATTAGCAATCTAGGCATAAAGAGTAACACAAGAGGGTTAATTCCAAAAAATGGTTCTATTAGAAAACTTCAATTTGGAAGAAGTCGAGTACAATTTAATAGATAAGTTCAAACTTTAATGGTTACTTTAAGATAAAAACTAAACATAGGCAATGAAAATCTTTAAAAAATCTAAGTTCAATGGATCATATGCAAAGATGTGATAGAATAATCATCTAATTGCTTAAAGATCATCTTCAAAACCAGGCATTCCAAGTGATAAATCTTTTTTTTTATTTTTCAGTTTATGATGGAATGTGGTGGAATGATGATTTGCTGAAGACTAAACAATTGGTGAAGTGAACATCCCCTAAGCTAAATCAGACTAAGCAAACGGTTAAGTGAACACCCCCAAGCTAAATCAGACATTGTCCTCAATGTATGGAGATAGATACAGATTACCGTTTGCGGTTGTGGTTCAGGTTGATGGATGTTGTGGATGATGATGTGGTGGAAGAAGTTGTTGTGGTCCACATAGCTCTAATGGTGCAGTCCAAGGCGTCGCAAGTGAAAACCTAAAAAAAATGAAAATAAATAAATAAATAAATAAATAAAAAAGAAAGAAAAACTTGCGCACCGTGTGGATCAACCATCGGAGTTTGGGTAACCGAGTTGCCTCCCGGCTAGCGCTGGTTTAAGTCTCGCTCGACAGAATGTCCTCGACCGTTCAAAAATATATAGAATCAAAAGAATCAACCGAGTTTAGTGTACTTACCTGGTCTCCCGCATTGTATAGCTTGATACGGTGTATGTTTACCTTGAAAGTGGTGCCGTTTTGTGCTCAAAGTTCGACGGCACCATACGGAAAGACCTTTTCTATCACGTATGGCCTAGTCCATCGCAATTTCAATTTCCCTAGGAACAACTTCAACCGAGAATTGAACAATAGAATCGAATCACCTGGTTTAAATTCACAGTTGAGGATCCGTTTGTCATGCCACTTTTTCGTGTTGTCTTTATAGATCAAGACACTCTCATAGGAGTTGTTCCAAAGCTCTTCTAGCTCATGCAATTCAAGGATTCGCCTTCTCCCCGCTTTGTCAAAGTCCCAATTGAGTTCTTTTAATGCCCATAACGCCTTGTGTGTTCAATAGGCAAATGGCAGTTTTTACCAAATACAAGTTTGTAAGGCGTCATACCTAGCGGAGTCTTGAATGCAGTGCGATATGCCCAAAGGACATCTGGAAGTTTGAGTGCCCAATCCGTACGAGACGGTTCCACTACCTTCTGCAAGATCGACTTGATTTCCGTGTTTGAGACTTCAACCTGTCCACTTGTCTGAGGGTGATATGCAAGAGCAACTTTATGAATTACCCCATATTTCATCAACAATTTTTGAAATTGGTAATTAGTGAAATGCGCACCGCCATCACTAATTACTGCTCGCGATATACCAAATCGGGGAAAGATGACTGTTTTGAAAAGCTTTATCACATATTTTGACTCATTTGTTGGCGTAGCAATAGCCTCTACCCACTTTGAAACATAATCAACCGCAACTAAGATGTAGGAGTTACCCATAGAAGATGGAAAAGGTCACATATAATCTACCCCCCATACATCAAAGAGTTCAATTTCAAGAATACTTGTTAAGGGCATTTCATGTCTTTGACTTAAATTTCCCGAACGTTGGCAAGGATCGCATTTTTGCACAAAGTCATAAGCATATTTAAATAAAGAAGGCCAAAACAAACCTGATTGCAATACCTTGGCCACTGTTTTTGAAGCTCCGGCGTGTCCACCACATGGAGATGAATGACAATGTTTAAGAATGCTTTGGATCTCGTGGTCAGGCACGCATCTTCGAAATATATTGTCAACTCCCATTTTGAAAAGATTCGGATCGTCCCAGTAGTAGCGTCGGATGTCGTGGAGGAAGCGCTTTTGTTGTCTACTTGTCAACCCTGGAGGAAGTTCATGGTTAAATAAATAATTTGCAATATCAGCATACCATGGTTCTTGTTGAATCAAGTAAAGGTGCTCATCGGGTAAAGCGTCATTGATGTGAATGTTGGTGGTGTCAGTCAAGAGTCGCGAGAGATGATCGGCAACGACATTCTCAGCACCTTTCTTATCTTTGATCTCCAAATCAAATTCCTGTAGCAGTAAGATCCATCATGCAAGCCATGGCTTTGTTTCTGTCTTGGTCAAAAGATACTCAAGAGCAGCATGATCAGATGCACAATTACTTTTGAACCAATCAAATATGGACGGAATTTATCTAGGGCATAGACTATAGCAAGCAATTCTTTTTCGGTTGTAGTGTAATTATTTTGAGCATTATCCAAAGTTTTGCTTACGTAGTATATAGCATGTAAGACCTTATTTGTTCTTTGCCCTAGAACAGCACCAATTACATAATCACTAGCATCACACATCAATTCAAAAGGTTCTTTCCAATTTGGAGGTTGTATGATGGGAGCAGTAGTTAATGCATGTTTCAGTTGATTAAAGGCATTAAGGCATTTTTCATCAAAATCAAAAGGCACATCTTTACCAAGCAAATGAGTGAGAGGTTTAGCAGTTTTGGAAAAATCCTTAATGAAACGACGGTAAAAACCTGCATGTCCCAAGAAACTGCGTATGCCCTTCACGTTGGTTAGTGATTGAAGACTTTCTATGACTTCGATTTTTTCCTTGTCGACTTCAATCCCTCGTTCTGAAATTATGTGGCCAAGCACCACGCCTTCTTGAACCATGAATTGTCACTTTTCCCAGTTTAGTACAAGGTTGACTTCTTCGCACCTACTTAAGACTCGAGAAAGATTTTGGAGACAAACATCGAAAGAGGAACCATAAACGCTAAAATCATCCATAAAGACTTACATTATTTCTTCGATTAAATCTGAAAAGATAGCCATCATACATCGTTGAAAGGTTGCAGGCGCGTTACATAATCCAAACGGCATGCGCCTATAGGCAAAAGTACTGAAGGGACATGTAAACGTCGTCTTATCTTGATCATCGGGATGAATTGGGATTTGAAAGAACCCCGAATACCCGTCAAGAAAACAAAAGTATGCATGTTTGGCTAATCTTTCCAACATTTGATCAATGAAAGGTAATGGAAAGTGATCCTTCCTAGTGACGCTATTTAATTTACGATAATCAATGCACATGCACCATCCAGTAACAAGTCTAGTATGGATCAATTCATTATTAGCATTGTTGACCACAGTCATACCTCCTTTCTTTGGAACCACATGAACAGGGCTAACCCAATTACTATCAGAAATAGGATAAATGATACCTGCATCTAATAGTTTAGAAATTTCAGCTTTTACAGTTTCCTTCATGTTCGGGTTTAATCTATGTTCACGCTCAATGGAGGTTTTAGTTTCATCAACTAGAGAGATCCTATGCATGCAAATTTTAGGGCTAATCCCTTTGATATCATCAATAGAATAACCAAGAGCATTGCGATGCACACGAAGTAAATAAATCAATTTTTCTAGTTGTGAATTGGTCAAGTTTGCATTAACAATGACATGTTGCATCTCATCATCATCCAAAAACATATATTTCAGCGAGGAAGGAAGAGTTTTGAGTGTAGGTTTACTTGCCTTTTCCTTACCTGTGACGTTGGAATCTAAGATGTCCTCTTTGGATGGTTCTTTTGTTGGTTCATCTTCGTTTTGTTTGTTTTCTTCGCTGCTGTCCGTTTTTTCATTTTCGAATAGTTCATCCGTTCCTTCACGAAAAGTGACTCGAAGTGGCGACTCCTCTTCCAAGACTTCTTCTAGAGCATCCACACTGCAAATTTTCTCTTCATACATAGGGCAGTCAACAAGTTTAGACACTTTAAATAAAATTTTCTCCTCCCCTATGCGAAAAGTAATTCGTCCCTCACGAACATCAATGAGGGCACCTGCTGTCCGGAGCATGGGTCGTCCCAATATAATAGGTATAGCAACATCTTCATCCATATCAAGAACGACAAAATCAACCAGAAGATAAAATTTACCAACTTGAAGAGGCACATCTTCCAGGATTACTTCCGGATGCTTTACCGAACGATCGGCAAGTTGCAAAACCATGCGTATAGGCTTAATCTCACCCATGCTCAAACGTTGTGCGATGGTAAGAGGCATCACACTAACGCCTGTGCCAAGGTCACAAAGAGCTCGATTGATATGTACCGTACCTATGTTACAAGGGATGGAGAAGCTCCCTTGATCACGTAGCTTTATCGGCATCCTATTCTGAATTAAAGCACTACAATTTTCGGTTAAAGCAACAGTTTGAAATTCACTCAAATGCCTCTTTTTAGTAAGTATGTCTTTCAAGAATTTTCCATAAGAAGGCATTTGAGTTACTAAATCAGTGAAAGGTACAGTCACATTAAGCTTTTTCAAGATCTCAACAAAATTTTCAAATTGCTTATCGAGTTTTGCTTTTACGTACCTTCCCGGAAAAGGTGGAGTTGGATTATAAATACGTGTTACCTGATTTTCTCCACTTTCCTTTTCTTGTGGTTCAGCGACCTTGTCATCATCCTTTGCCGGCTGTGATGGTACTTCTTCAATTTCACTTGCCGGCGCAGGTTCAGTTGGTGGTGTTCGTTTCGGTACCTTTGTTCCACTTCTTTAAGATCACTGCATTAGAAACAAGAGAGTTAGAACAAACTATAGAATTAATATGCTCAGAATTGCGAGGATTAATAGGTTGAGAAGGAAGAGGGTTATCATTTTTTGGTGCAGGATTCGCCAATTGTGCAATTTGAGTCTCGAGCATGCGGACGTGAGTCGATATGGAGTCGATCTTTTGGTTCATGGACGTCTTCTCTTTCTCTTGATTTGCTAGAAAGTTCTCTAGCATGGGCTCCATGTTCGATTGCTCGTGTTGTCGTTGGTTTGGAGGTCGATAAGGTTGCTGATTTTGTGGTTGAAACGGTGGCCTTTGAGCTTGATATTGGGGATTTTGTTGATGTATTTGCTGCTGTCCAAAATTTGGTTGTTGGCGTTGAGGTTGCTAATTTTGTCCTGATCATGCAAAATTTTGATTGTTGCGCCATCCAGAGTTATACGAATTAGGAAAAGTATTACCTTGCCGTTGTTGCATACCCTGAAAAGTGTTTGCCTGCTCCATAGATGGGTTAAATTGGCATTCATGGCCATAGTGGCTATGAGGGACCCACCCGCTGCAGTGGGCCCCAGGTGTGCACTTACCCCGACTGCCCAGGATGCAGTCGTGCACAGAGAATAAACAGACAGCCAGCTCAATTTGGTTCATATACAAAAATAGTATATAGCCATTAGGCTTTAATACACATCGATATACAAAGGCCAGCAAGGCCATCTACTAGATTTTATGAAAGTAGTTTTATGTGGTCTCCGAGACCATCCCACAGGCAAAAACTCGAGTGCAGCATGTAACCCTTCTAAACTCCGGGTGATCCTGCTTCGCTCATCTCTAGCTTCTCTTCAACTGTATTTTCGTTATTAAGCAAGGGTGAGTACAAAGTACTCAGTAAGTCTCTATATAAGAATTTATCCAATGCATGATAGGTTATGTCTACTTTAACAGTTTATGTGGTACAAAATAGTAAATTTCACAAACACATTTCCAAAGGAAATTGAAATACAATTGATTAGCAAAATGATGGTAGAAAACATTTATGATCCAAGAGTTAAATCTAGGCAAAACCTCTGTTTGCCCCTTTTTGTCTAATACTTTATTATTATTGTGCTATCCAGTTACTACCCATGGTATACCCTTGTCCGGAGGTACGGAGTACTCGAATACTTTTTAACACTCTGTAGAGGGGCACCGCTTTACCCACATGAGTCCATCAATCTTCCCAGTCAGGCAAATTACACGCACATTATTGCATGCTACTAAATTGAGGAGACAAGGCTATCAAAAACATTGTATTAATTATATCCCTGCCCGACAGTTCGACCACACTGGTCATTCTTGTCGTTGTGAGGTACCCTCAGCGAGAAGTACCTTCACACCCAATATTCACGAGTTACTTAAGGTCAGAGTAACCGCACGAACTTTCCCCTCACATCTCCCCCTCACTCATTCAAGCCTTAAGTTTAGACAACTAAACTTAGAAAGATCCACCCCAAATATCTCAGTTTGGAGCCTGAATGAGAACAACCACCATGCAGGGATAAAATCGATACGCAGTAGTCTACTGGCCTAGTTCAATCACTTGATCAAGTGGTTGGCACGTTAATATGCCCATGGTCGTTTAGCACAATTGGTTATATCCTTATTTATTAGGGTGAGGTACTCAACCACTGTCCCACTTAAGCAAAAATTGCCCACCAATCATACCATCCTCACCACTAATATTTATTGGCTTTTAAATAAGCATCATAGTTAAAATACTTTTAGGGCCCAGTAAGGATATTCCACCCAAGGTGGCCTCGAATCCTTACGGCCGTAACCAATTAGCAAGGATATTTCACTCACGGTGGCCCGGATCCTTGCTATCTCAACCGATCAGTAAGGATGTCCCACTCACGGTGGCTCAGATCCTTACTATCTTAACTGATCAAATTCATTTGTAAAAATCTCACCATCAACTGCTTGTGATTAATCATTTTCACACAGGTACTTATATTTTATCAAAACAACATATATAAGCCTTTGTAATATATAGATTCAATATGATCAAGAAATAGGGACTTGCCTTGCTTTTCACGGGATCCAGTTGAGAGGACTACCAAAACACTGACGTCTTGGAGCTTACTTCACTTGGTATCTATTTCATCGTCAAACAATAAGCAAGCAAAAATAATAGTGAGTATATTTGTTTATAAATACATATGTTTATAACTGATAGGGTTCAAGTGGTCGAATGCTAAATAGGATTAAAAGAATGGTCGAAAGGTGATTGATAAGTTTGGTCTTGACTGGATTAATTTAGAAAATAGGGAAAACTTTATCTAGTGTTTGGATGGACGATCAGATTATATATGTGCAAGGTTAGAGATAAGGCGGACAAGGCGACACGAACAGATTTTCGATCTGAGGTTCATAGGATTGCAAACGACATAAGCATGTCGACCAGAGCGACGTTGGACATAGGCTGACAAAGCTTAGGTTGGACTTTTAGGGTTTTCATCGAGGCTCGAATACATAACTAGGGCTTTGGTTGGATGGTCGAAATTTGGTGTTTTCGTCGAGAGTCACGATTATTAGGGTGAAGACAAATTCTAGGTCGAACACGTACGCAGCGACACAGCGAAGTGCAGTGTCGCTGGATAGATTTTGGTTATTGCATGCTTCTCATCAACTAAACTGATCCTCGGTCAATTTCAGATAGAAGTGCATGATTCTATGGTCGCGTAGGAATCGACCGCGCTGATATCGGAGTTCCCGGGGGCCTAGAACAGAACTAAAACTTAAAAAGACTTGGTTGCTAATCTCACCTTTTTGGAGGGCCTTGTTGCAAAGTGGCAAAAAGCCCTTTTTCTCCTACTGGCCGCCACTCCTCTCGTGCCTCTTTTTCTTTTTCTGTTCTCCTTTCTTCTTCTTCTTCTTCTTCTTTTCTTTCTTTCCTTTCTAAATCTTCCATTTCTCTGTTCATGTCGCCGCCGGTGGCCGGCTGCACCCCGGCGGCGCACCACCACCCGCCCGGTTTCGCCTCCGCGCCGACCTCGCCGTTGCTCCCCTAGGAGAGCGCGCCAAGCGCCGCACCGCCCCCGCCGTTGACCTCGCGCCCGATCCAGCCGCCACGCCGCCGGATCTGCGCCTCCCGCCGGTCCGGCCCTCGCTCCGCGCCACAGCCACCGCGCCACCAGATTCAGGTCCCGCCTCCCGTGCACGCTGCGACGCCGCCGTCGCTTGCTAGATCGCCGGAGTTCACGAAGCCACTGGAGGTGGCAGAGAGGAGTGAAGCAAAGGAGATTCAACTTCGGGAGATGCAACCGGAGTGCTAGGGACTTGTGGCGGCTTTGCTTCTTCACGCGATCAGGGAGGAAGATGATGAATAGTGCATGTGTTGCGGCTGCTTTTTGGCTGGAGGAAACACCAGAGGAAGAAGGATGGGGACAAGAGGAAGATAAAGATCTCGGCTTCTGCTGGACTTTTTGCTGAGAGAGAAGCTGGAGGTGGAAGATGAATAGCAACAAAAATTGTGTTGCTGCTTGCTGTTTTCACTGGAAGAAGCTTTGGAGGAAGAGAAAGGAAACACAGTGGAGATGGATACTGCTGCTATTGTGTGCGACCTGAAGTAAGTATGTGTGTATGTGTTGGCTAGCTTCATGGTTAAGCAAGAGTTGGGTATAAGGATCTTCTTCTCACTCATTCATTTGTACTGAGCTATAAATATATATTTAGATAAAAGAGAAGTAGGAGGTGGCTTAATGAGGTGGAGGTATGTATGTGTGTATTTGCTGTTGTTTGTTGGCTTCATGAATAAGTAAAGGTGGTACATATACATGTGTATATTTAGGTATGAGTATTTGTGTACATATGTGGTCTGAATGTATCTGTGGAGTTAAAAAAAGATTTGTGTATGTTTTTAGTCATGTATTTGTATATGTGTATATTGAAATGTCTATATATGGTTGTGTGTGTGAATTGCTGTATACATGTATATGTCTTTGTACATGTATTACTGTGTATGGGTATATATATATATATATTTGCAATACATGTGTGTATATTTGTGTATATGTATATTGAATTATATATATGTGCATGTATAATCTATATACACTATAGTTGGGCTGTGTGTGTGCACACTTATGTATATGGAGGTGCCATCTGTTGGATCAAGGATGCTGACTAGAGGGGGGTGAATAGGAGGCTTTAAAAACTTTAAAACTTAAATCAAATAAAGAACAAATAATATAAGTAAAGGGAAAAGAGAACGAACACGAAGACTTTTACCGAGGTATCGGAGACTCGCCCAGTCTCCACTAATCCTCGTTGAAGCACTCAAATCACTTGAGTCTCGCTTCAATATCCACCAAGGATATTATCACTAATGGTTGCTCCTTGTCCACTCCGGAAAGGCGAGCACCGATGCCTTGTACACACTCGCCGAGCCTCTCCGACAATCTCCGAACGAAGAGGTCAACGGCCACGCCTCCGAACCGTCTAGGTGAGGGCGCTCACCAAGAGTAACAGGCAGCGAGGTCTTCTCTAGACCTCCAAACAAGCACCGAGAAGCTAAGTATATGTAAATGCAAAAGAACTGAAACTCTCGGTGGATCGGAAAGCACTCGACTTGATCAAAAGATCAAGATTTTATATAAGAAACTAATGCTCAAGAGTGTGTATGAAATGCTGCTACTGGTTGTAAAAAACTTATGCCCAAAGCCCCTTTTTATAGCCTCAAGAATCAAATGAACCGTTGGAGCTAGGGCTGAAAATCAGCAACCCAAACTGACAGTCAGTTATGCAAACTGACAGTCAGTTTAGTGCACAACGGCCGACAAAATTTATGGATAAAAAATAGCTAGCCGTTTGCAGCCAAAACAGGAAAGCTGGAACACACAACTAACAGTCAGTTACACAAACTGACAGTCAGTTTGTGTACTAGCTCGACCAGAAACAAATAGAAACACAGTAAAACACTCTCTGGTCGAAACCCCAACTGACAGTCAGTATGGACAAACTGACAGTCAGTTTAGTACAAAAAATTTGAGACCAAAAAACACCCTCTCTAGACAATTGTCAGTTACACTAAATTGACATTCAAACTGACAGTCAGTTATGCAAACTGACAGTCAGCATGAACAAAAACAGCTATAACTTTAAATCCAGAAATCTAAAAGAGGTGTTTAATAGCTCGTTGGAAAGATAATTTCAAGGGCTACATTTTTGTCAACAGAAGCAAAAACCAGATCTGCCTAGATATTTCTGAAAAATGCAAATACTCTTCTGCTGTCAAAAACTGAACTGAAAAACAGATTTTTCCAAATAAGACCAAAAGCAAATCCACATAAAAAGGATGCGATGCAATGACCTAACATTCTCGGTTTGTGCTGGAGATAAAAAGAGGACTTTCGCTACCCCTCTTTATAGTACGGTTAAAGCTAGAAAGAATTTTTCCTAACCGATCATCTCCACACGCCAAGATCGGTAAAATATAAAAACTCGTAATACCTGAGGTCTTTCGCATCTTCACGATTTTGGACTTGTCTTTTGCTCTTTGCTACTTGTGCTTTTATTTTACGTCGGGTTCTTGTTGTATTCCGTGCATATCTTCCCAACGCAACTCTGTATCAAATAAACTCAATAGCACAATTAGTCCGAAACACTTTGTTTTCATTAATCATCAAAATTAGGGTTAGGCATGAATGCCTAGATGCAACAATCTCCCCCTTTTTGATGATTGATGACAACAAGTGTTCAAAAAATAAAATAAATGGAATAGCTCCCCCTGAGTGTATGCATCATATCAAATCATAAACTAATACATGCACATACATACACATCAGGGCATCTCATACATAAGCAAGTCACAGATGTGCAATATCCACAAGTCATATCAGAGCTATAATCACATATCACATATCAGAGCTCAAGAACATCATCTCAAGAAATCAATGACATCATATATATATGAGTTAAACACAAGTCATCATATGTATCAGAGCTAAAAAAAAATGACATACACAGATAACCAAAAAAAAACATCTCCATATATAAATCATCATCTGTTCAGTACATTGAAAGACATAAACAGAACAGACTCCAATGACCAAAATCCAAAATACTAACCAACTATCCAAAATACTTCTCCCCCTTTGGCATCAAGCACAAAAAGGGAGGCAAACAAAACAAATCAGAGCCTAATGCTCATCATCTGAAGAAAAACCTATGATGTCCGTATCTCCGGAGCCAGCTGGAGATGCAGACGGGTCGACAGCTGGAGATGCCGGAGGAGTCACAGCTGCAACAAGAGCAGGAGATGCAGACGGGTCGACAGCTGGAGATGCCGAAGGAGTCACAGCTGCAACAAGAGCAGGAGCTGCAGACACTGGAGCCGGAGCTGGAGCAACAGGATCTGGATCAGCAGCAACTGAAGCTGAGCTCGGCGAAGACGCAGCCTGGCGGGCCCTCTTGCGAGGGACCGAAGAACCGGAAGCAGGCAGGCGTCGCAGAATCTCCTCCTGCTGAGCAATCAAACGGAGCAACATCTGATGATGCTCCGCCTGAGTGCTGAGGATCTGCTGCTGCACCTGGAGGACCTCCTGAAGCTGAGAAGAGGATGACGCAGATCCGGTGCCTGTCCCTGCAGCTGGAACTGGAGAAGACTCCTGGACAGGGGCCTCGTCCTCTGACTCCCCCGCAGCATCATCATCTGATGCGGGAGAACCAGGGCCAGCAGCTGCAGCAGGACGAGCACCGAGCTGGCGATCAGCCTGGCCCGGAGGATAGAAGAGAAGAGGATGATGGGGCCTGGGCAGCTCAGTGTCCACGGCCCGGATATGAAGAAGCACCGCCATGATATACGGAGCGTATATCAGCTGACGGCGCGGGGAAAGAAGGACGTGCTGAATCTCACTGATGATGAGATCAGCAACGTCAAATGGCTCCTCCTGAAAGATGGAGATGAGCACATGAAGACCCAGATAAGTGACCCTGGCTCTGTCTCCGCTCATGGGGACCAGTGTGAGACGGAGGATACGCAGAGCCAGGTCAACATCGCGGCGCAGGCCAGCGATGTGACGGAGCTGGAAGGGGCCGGAATAGAGCATGGCCACCTCCCGACGCTCGAGGTCAGGGAGAGTATGGAGCTGGCGGCCAGAAGGAGGGCGCACCAGACCAAGCGCTGACTCCAGCTGATCCTTCGTGACGGTGTGGACCTGGAGGCCCGTCATGAAGGTCATGAAGTCGCGCTGAGGGGAAACGAAGACGGTGGAATAGAACTGACGTATGGGCCCCTCAGCCCAGTGCAAAGAGGAATCCGCGACTAAGTCGCGAATCCCTACAGTGCCAAAGAGATCTGCGAGGGTAGCGATGCCTGTGCGAGAGGCGATCGTACCCCACGACAGAGAGCGGTGGGCGAAGATAGGAGCGCGGCTATAGACGCTGGTAAACAGGTCTAGGTGGAGGTTTGTGTAGCAGGTGAGCACCGCGCACCCGTCGCGACCAGTGGGTCGCGGCGACAGGTACGGGTTCACAGAGCGGAGCGTGCGCAGGCGGCTCGCGTGCCAACGTGAATAATCCACGGGCATGCGCTCAGGCGGAGGCGAGGGGCGGTTCTCAGACGTCTGGCCCGATGAACGCTGGCTGTTTGCCGCGTTCTTCAGTCGGGCCCCACGACGAGAGGGACCGGCCTGATCAGACATGGTTATGAAACAGAGAAGAAACGGGAAACGACCTGAACAGAGAAGGCAGAGACTGAACTGAAGAGGTCGTCGAAGCCAATGAGGAGCAGACGACCAAATCAGTTGACGAGGAGATCCACGATCACTGCACACGACGAACGGGAGAGGTGTCGAGAAGAAGAAGCCGTGAACAGACGAGCCAAAACGACGAGGTCGAGAACGGTCGAGGACGGTGGCGCCGGCGGTGAGGAGCTCACCGGCGACGAGGGGAGGCGCAAAGGAGGCAGCGGCGAGGCACGGTGAGGTGGTGGAGCAAACGGCGAAGACACGGGGGCGCAAGAAACAACGGCGGCAAGAAGAAGAAGGTGACGAGACGCGAAACAGAACGGGGATTTTAGGGTTCGAGATCCCACAACTGACAGTCAGTTTGATAAACTGACAGTCAGTTCAAACTCAGAAACATGGAACTGACAGTCAGTATACCATACTGACAGTCAGTTCACAGAACTGCGTTTTGAAACTGACAGTCAGTGTATGAAACTGACAGTCAGTTGGGGGCTCGAACACAACTAGGAGCTACGACCAAAAATCAAATGCACGTAACTGACTGTCAGTTTATGAAACTGACTGTCAGTTATGACACTGACTTCGACCAGAAACTAAGACCAGGCTCCTAACTACTGAACTGACTGTCAGTTAGGGAAACTGACTGTCAGTTTGGTCAATTTCGACCAGAGGCTGTTTAAGACAAGAGAGGGAATAAACTAATAATATTTTATACAAACAAACACTTTTAGCACATCAACTAGCATTTGATATATCAATTATGTTCAGTTCACCCCTTAAAAAGCAAAATCTTGTTTCATCTAAGGGTTTAGTGAAAATATCTGCTAGTTGCATATCTGTTCTGACATAATTTACATCTATATCACCTTTTGCCACATGATCTCTAATAAAATGGTGCCTTATTTCAATATGCTTAGTTCTAGAATGTTGAACAGGATTATTAGCAATTTTAATGGCACTTTCATTATCACACAATAGTGGCACTTTATTAAATATAATCCCATAATCCAAAAATGTCTGCTTCATCCACAATAATTGAGCACAACAACTACCTGCAGACACATACTCAGCTTCAGCTGTGGAGAGAGCTACAGAATTTTGCTTCCTAGATGACCATGATACTAATGATCTCCCCAACAGCTGACAGCTACCAGATGTGCTTTTACGATCAATCTTACACCCAGCATAATCAGAGTCTGAATACCCAATTAATTCAAAATTTGCATCTTTAGGGTACCAAAGGCCTAAACTGGGATAACATTTTAAATACCTAAGGATTCTTTTAAGAGCAATTAAATGGCATTCCTTAGGATCAGATTGAAATCTAGCACATAAGCACACACTAAACATGATATCAGGCCTAGATGCAGTGAGATATAAAAGACTACCAATCATAGACCTATACAGTTTAGAGTCAACCGATTTGCCGCTTTTGTCCATGTCCAAGTGTCCATTTGTCGCCATGGGAGTTTTTATTGGTTTGGCGTCTTCCATCCCAAAGCGCTTGAGCAGGTCCTTCACGTACTTGGTTTGACTCACGAACGTCCCGTTCTTGAGTTGCTTGATTTGTAAACCGAGGAAGAAGCTCAGCTCACCAATCATGGACATCTCGAACTCTCTAGACATCATCTCTCCAAACTCATGACAGAAATGTTCATTAGTAGATCCAAATATAATATCATCAACATAAATCTGACAAATGAACAAGTCTTTTTCAATTTTCTTTGTAAAGAGAATTGTATCAACCTTCCCAATTTTAAAACCTTTTGATAATAGAAAGTCTCTAAGTCGCTCATACCAGGCTCGAGGAGCTTGTTTGAGACCATAGAGAGCTTTCGACAATTTAAATACATGGTTTGGAAATTTAGAATCTTCGAAACCGGGAGGTTGCTCAACAAATACAAGTTCAGAAATTTCACCATTTAGAAAAGCACTTTTTACATCCATTTGAAAAAGTTTGATATTAAAGCATGATGCATAAGCAAGAAGAATGCGAATAGCTTCAAGTCTTGCTACCGGTGCAAAATTTTCACCAAAGTCTAAACCTTCGACTTGAGTGAAGCCTTGCGCAACAAGACGAGCTTTGTTTCTGATTACAACACCATTTTCATCTTGCTTATTTCTGAAAACCCATTTTGTTCCAATTACATTATGATCTTTGGGTCTTTCAACTAGAGTCCAAACTTCATTTCTAGCAAAGTTATTAAGTTCTTCATGCATGGCATTAACCCAATCAGGATCATTTAAAGCTTCATTAACATGTTTGGGTTCTAAAGAAGATACAAAAGAATGATGTTCACAAAATGCAGCAATACGAGATCGAGTTTGAACACCCTTACTGACGTCACCAATATTTGGTCTAGAGGGTGATCCTTGGTGATCGTTTGATGTTGCCTTGGTTCTTCATCTTGTACTGCTTCATCTTGACTTTGTTCTGGAGGATCAACATGAGATGATGATGCGTCTTGATCAATATTTTCAACGTTGACATCATCTTCTTGATCTTCCTCTGTTGGCTTGATGTCTCCAATGGTTATGTTCTTCATTGCTTCTTGAAGATCTTCACCTGAAACTTCATGAGATACTTGCTCCTTTTGTGAGCCATTAGTTTCATCAAATTCGACATCACCCGATTCTTCAATACAACTTGTATTTTTATTAAAAACACGATAAGCTTTACTAGTGGTGGAGTATCCGACTAGAAAGCCTTCATCTACTCTTCTTTGAAATTTTCCACCAAAATTTCTTTTCTTAGAATATAACATTTGCAACCAAAGACTCGGAAATAAGAAATATTTGGCTTGCGCCCAACAAGAAGTTCATAAGGAGTCAAATTCAGAAGAGGATGCAAATAAAGCCGATTTATAGAATAGCAAGCGGTATGCACGGCTTCAGCCCAGAAGCAAGTAGGAGTATCATACTCACTTAGCATAGTTCTTGCCATTTCTATAAGTGTTCGATTTTTCCTTTCAACAACTCCATTTTGCTGTGGAGTGTAGGATGTGGAAAATTCGTGTTTGATTCCAAGAGAGTCACAAAAATCAAATAGAGTTGAATTAACGAACTCTCCACCATGATCACTACGGATTTTCTTGATGGATAATTCGAATTCAGTAGAAACACGTTTTGCAAAACTTTTGAAAACATCGGGGGTTTCGGATTTTTGAGAAATAAAGAAAACCCAAGTATAGCGAGTAAAATCGTCAACAATCACAAAATCATAATTGCTACCCCCGATACTTTGGAACTCGGAAGGTCCAAATAAATCCATATGAAGAAGTTCCAAAGGTTTGCAAGTTGAAAGAATGCGCTTAGTAGGATGTGAAGTAGCTACTTGCTTACCCGCTTGACAAGCGCTACAAGGTTTGTCCTTTTCAAAATTCACATCCTTTAAGCCAACAACCAAATCACGTTTTAAAAGTTTTCTCAATTGATGCATTCCAACATGTGCGAGTCGTCTATGCCATAGCCAACCTTTTGAGGTTTGAGAGACAAGACATGTTGAAAGAGATGCATCTTTTGAATGAAAATCAACCAAATAAAGATTTCCAAAGCGAAAGCCTTTAAAGATCAAGGTTTTATCTTTTAAACTTTCAACCAAAACTTCTTTTGGGAAGAATGTGCAACTAAAACCAAAATCGCAAATTTGTGCAACGGAAAGCAAATTGAAATTTAGAGATTCGACCAATAAAACATTTGAAATAGATAGATCATTTGAGATTGTGATTTTACCCAAGCCGACCACATTTCCTTGACGGTTGTCGCCAAAGGTAATCTTTTGGTTCTCGCTTGAGTTGTCTTCTATTGAGGTGAACAACTTCTTGTTACCGGTCATGTGTTCGGAGCATCCGCTATCTAGCACCCAATGTTTCCCACCGGTCTTGTAGTTCACCTACATGAAAAGAATTAAGTTCTTTTAGGTACCCAAACCTTTTTGGGTCCTTCAATGTTAGCAATCAAAGCTTTGGGCACCCAAATAGATTTCTTCTTTTTGTTTAACATGGGTGCACCAACATACTTTGCTATAGCATAACCTTTTCTCGACTTTTGAAGCATGTAGCAAGTATCAAAATAATTCGGAGTCATTAAGGGACATGCTTCATGTGAATGACCGGTTTCATGGCATTTATGACAAAAAGTGTTGCATGCTTTAACAAATATAGTTTTAGAATTTTGTTTCCTTCCTTTCTTTTGAAAATATCCTAATCCTTCTTTTCTAAAAGAACATCTTTGTTTACTAAGGATTAGATCAAGAGATACTTTACCTTGAAAGCAATTTTCTAAGCCTTTTCCAAGTTTTTCAACTTGTGCCTTAAGTACATTATTTTCATTTAAGATGTTGTCATTTGAAACACATGGAGTGTGATGACTACTAGAGGGAGATTCATTCAAGTTACATGAAGTTGAAGCATCTACCTTAGGTGAAGCATTTGTAACATCTTTTATAAGCATGCTTTCATATGAATCTTTAAGTTCAGAGTATTGAGCACGTAGGGAAGAATGCTCTTCCTTAAGCGCCTTATACTTCATCTTAGTTTTTCCAAAAACTTCATTTAATTCAGTTATCATCTCAACTAAATCATCATATGTTGGATCATTGGAGTGTACCTTTTCATCGCCTTTGGCCATAAGGCACATGGATGAAGTGTTGTTGCCGAGAGCTAGTCCGGCCATCTTCTTGGAGCAACTTCGTTCGTTGTCGGAGTCGGAGTCGGAGCTCTCTCCGCCGGACATCCATTCTCCAAAACAGGCTTCTTTGATTTCTTCGTTCTTCTTCTTGAAGAACTTCTTCTTCTTGTTCCACGCCTTGTTCTTGTTTGGGCATCTTGAAGCTATGTGTCCCTTCTCATGACATCCATAGCAAATGATGTCCTTGAAGTTGTTTTGCTTTTGCCCCTTCGGTCGTGTGTCAATGTTGACACCCTTCTTATGTAACCTGCGAAGAAGTTTTTGGGTGTTCTTTACCATAAGTGCGAGGTCTTCATCGGAGGAGCCTTCGCTTGAATCGTTCCTTGCATTAGCTTTGAAGGCCAAAGCTTTCTTCTTCGTCTCCGTGGGTTCGGCCGCTTCCTTCTTTTCCTTCTTGTGCATCTCATGGGTGATGAGGTTCCCATAGAGATCGGTTGGAGTTGTGGTTGATAGGTCGGAGTTTGTGAGAACCGTGACCAAGGTGTCGAAGCTTTCCGGCAAGGCCCTAAGCATCTTTCTCACAAGCTCAAGGTCAGTAAACACAACGCCAAGACCCTTGAGTTCATTCACAATGTTATTTAACTGAGTAAACATGGAATCCACGGACTCGGTTGATGACATGGTGAATGTCTCATATTTTTGCCTCACCATTAGCAATTTTGCCTCTTTAACCTTTGTAGTGCCCTCATAAATTTCTTCGAGGGTAGTCCAAACCTTATGAGCAGTCGTGAGGTTGCTCACACGGTTGAACTCGTTTAAGGATAAACCGGCAAAGAGAGCATTTTTTGCACGGGCATTTAAATGCAACTTTCTCCTATCGTCTTCGGATTGACTTGCCGGATCAACCGGAGGAGTAAAGCCGAGTTTAACGATATCCCATACGTCAAGCCCCATGGCTTCTAGGAATACCGACATGCGCACTTTCCAATAAGGATAGTTTGTTCCATCAAAGATGGGCGCACGACCGGTATGTCCAAGAAGAAAATCCCCGCTTGACGACATCCTCTCTCTAGGCGGTAAAGCCTAATGAATCGAGAGACCAAGCTCTGATACCACGTGTTGGATCAAGGATGCCGACTAGAGGGGGGGGTGAATAGGAGGCTTTAAAAACTTTAAAACTTAAATCAAATAAAGAACAAATAATATAAGTAAAGGGAAAAGAGAACGAACACGAAGACTTTTACCGAGGTATCGGAGACTCGCCCAGTCTCCACTAATCCTCGTTGAAGCACTCAAATCACTTGAGTCTCGCTTCAATATCCACCAAGGATATTATCACTAATGGTTGCTCCTTGTCCACTCCGGAAAGGCGAGCACCGATGCCTTGTACACACTCGCCGAGCCTCTCCGACAATCTCCGAACGAAGAGGTCAACGGCCACGCCTCCGAACCGTCTAGGTGAGGGCGCTCACCAAGAGTAACAGGCAGCGAGGTCTTCTCTAGACCTCCAAACAAGCACCGAGAAGCTAAGTATATGCAAATGCAAAAGAACTGAAACTCTCGGTGGATCGGAAAGCACTCGACTTGATCAAAAGATCAAGATTTTATATAAGAAACTAATGCTCAAGAGTGTGTATGAAATGCTGCTACTGGTTGTAAAAAACTTATGCCCAAAGCCCCTTTTTATAGCCTCAAGAATCAAATGAACCGTTGGAGTTAGGGCTGAAAATCAGCAACCCAAACTGACAGTCAGTTATGCAAACTGACAGTCAGTTTAGTGCACAACGGCCGACAAAATTTACGGATAAAAAATAGCTAGCCGTTTGCAGCCAAAACAGGAAAGCTGGAACACGCAACTGACAGTCAGTTACACAAACTGACAGTCAGTTTGTGTACTAGCTCGACCAGAAACAAATAGAAACACAGTAAAACACTCTCTGGTCGAAACCCCAACTGACAGTCAGTATGGACAAACTGACAGTCAGTTTAGTACAAAAAATTTGAGACCAAAAAACACCCTCTCTGGACAATTGTCAGTTACACTAAACTGACATTCAAACTGACAGTCAGTTATGCAAACTGACAGTCAGCATGAACAAAAACAGCTATAACTTTAAATCCAGAAATCCAAAAGAGGTGTTTAATAGCTCGTTGGAAAGATAATTTCAAGGGCTACATTTTTGTCAACAGAAGAAAAAACCAGATCTGCCTGGATATTTCTGAAAAATGCAAATACTCTTCTGCTGTCAAAAACTGAACTGAAAAACAGATTTTTCCAAATAAGACCAAAAGCAAATCCACATAAAAAGGATGCGATGCAATGACCTAACATTCTCGGTTTGTGCTGGAGATAAAAAGAGGACTTTCTCTACCCCTCTTTATAGTACGGTTAAAGCTAGAAAGAATTTTTCCTAATCGATCATCTCCACACGCCAAGATCGGTAAAATATAAAAACTCGTAATACCTGAGGTCTTTCGCATCTTCACGATTTTGGACTTGTCTTTTGCTCTTTGCTACTTGTGCTTTTATTTTACGTCGGGTTCTTCTTGTATTCCGTGCATATCTTCCCAACGCAACTCTGTATTAAATAAACTCAATAGCACAATTAGTCCGGAACACTTTGTTTTCATTAATCATCAAAATTAGGGTTAGGCATGAAGGTCTAGATGCAACACCATCCAGGAGTTTGAGTCTTGGACTGAATTGTAAATAATATCACTTGGAGGTTAGTTTGGACTTAGTTCAATACATAGGTTCTGATTGGGTAATCAATTTAGGGATGAATTGGATTAAGGTGAGAACGAAACGAAAACGAAAACGAAAATGAAAATAGAATTAGGGTAAAAGTGAATAGTATTTTTACTGAAAACGAATGAAAACGTGAATAACTGGGTCTCGGGGTCGAATCTGAACTTGGTACAATTGGGGAACTTGTGTTGAATAGCTGAAGAAACATGATGGTTCAATCAGATTGGAATTTGGAGATGAATCGGAGAATTTAGTCATTTTGGGCTTTTGGAAATAGGAAAAGGACTGATTTGCAATGAAATCTGGACTGAATCGCGAAAAGTGGTCAAATGAACTTGTTTGGCTGAGAAGTTTTAGGATTGGTATGCAAGCACATTAAGGCTTAAGATTTCAGAGAAATCTAGGAGGAAACTCTTCTGGAATTAGCTGAACTGAAGTCTGTAAATGTTATGTAGGTTAGTTAGGGTAATTAGGAATTCTGGTTTTCGAAAATAGAACTAGGGTTTAGGTTCTGGGGTTAAAACAAAAGGAAATCATTTAGGAGTAGGTCTTTTTTTAAAAAAAATTTATGCTCTATTTTTGGGATATTACAGTGGCCCTGTATGCCGCACAGTTCACATATAGGTGCAATTGTATTAATAGATGAAGTAGCAGAAGATCCAAGAATTGATAATTTATCAGTCAAGAGTGCTACCTGCTCGGCTAATTGCGACATTACACTTACCTCCATGTTGTTGGTCCGAGTTTGTTGGGCAGCTCGTTCGGTTTCCCATTGAGTGTAGTTTTGAGTGATTCCTTCGATGAGGTCGTATGCTTCGTCTACACTTTTGTTCATTAGTGCGCACCAGCTGCAGCGTCTACGGCCATCCGTGCATTGTAGTTCAATCCGCTGTAGAACGTTTGAACTACAAGCCACTTCTCTAGTCCGTGATGCGGACATTTGATCAGCAAGTCCTTGTACCATTCCCAAGCGTCATAAAGTGATTCACCTACCTGCTGAGAAAAAGATGCAATCTGGTTGCGAATTTGAACAGTTTTAGCAGGAGGAAAAAACTTACCAAGAAAAACCCGTGAGAGTTCATCCCAAGTAGTGATTGACATAGGAGGAAGAGTGTATAGCCATGCCCTTGCTTTTTCGCGGAAAGAGCCTCAAACGAAATGCATCCTGTGTTACTCCATGAATCTTGAAAGTATCAAAATGCTCAAGAAACATATGTAAATGTAGTGATGGATCTTCAGTGGGAACACCGCTGAATTGGTTTTGTTGAACCAAATTCAAAAGCGCAGGTTTTATCTCAAAATTGTTTGATTCAATCGGTGGTCTAAGAATACCTAATTGCAATCCCATGCTGAGTGGGGTTGCATAATCCTTGAGTCTTTTTTGGTCCTCCATTGTTGGTTTTTGTTCGATGTCTTCAAAAAACTGTGAGTTTTCCTCCGATCTTACCTGTCTTGCCTCGTACTGAAGTTGGCGCATGGTTTTGACAGGTTTGTCCGAGCTATCCAGCTTTGCACTACTGTCCCTGAAAGGTTAGTGGTGCAAAGAAAAGAAAAAGCAAAAAAGAAAAATAGAAGCAAGATTGACTTATATCAACGAAAATTAATCTAAAAAGATGAATTACCGTTGTTCCCCTGCAACGGCACCAAAAACTTGATCGCACCTAAAACGGTGTGATTTTGTAATACCGCAAGTGGACGGTTGAACGTTGAGCACTTGAGGGTCGAATTCCATGAGTAACAAGCGTATTCGTCTTTCTAGCTTAATGGATCACCGATTAAGTCTAAACGAGTTGTGGGTTGTTTTTCTATAACTAATTCTACTACTAAAGCTATCAATCTAGGTTTTTAAAGTAGTAAATTGCAGATATGAAATCTGAATTTATAAAGCAGGAATTAAAACCTAGGGCTTCGAGAATTCCATAACCATCCGGCGTAATTCTATCTAAGGTCCGAGGATTGTGAGTTAATTTCCATTGTTTTCCAAGAAAAATAAAGTTTCCAGTTCGAGGCACTGGATCAACAGTCAGAGGACCACTTCCACTGTCACGTTTGGCGAGAGCCTTTCTCTTGTTCAGCGTCCCGCGTCAAAGCGCTAAGGACTTAAGAACTCCTCTAAATTCTAGCTAAGGCTCAACTGTTACGTCTGTTGCCGAAACGAGAATTTAGGGTTTAGAGGAAGAAAACATTAGAAAATAACTCCAAAACTTGATATCAAAACCAAGAAAGAATCACACCTTCCGGATTAGGTCATCTCTAACACTAGAAGGGATCTACTCGCAAAAAGTCATAATAATGCATAAATAATAATGATAAGAAATAAATAAAAACTTACTTGATTTCTTGAGAATTGAAGTTGCCGTCCTTGCCGACTTACAAAAGCAATAAAATAGAGAAGGGGGCTCTACTAAATTAAAACTAAACTAAACCCTAATGACTAGTATGTAAAAAAGCATATCTAATTGAGCCAAAAACTTCTCTATTTATAGCACATAAGTCCTAGAATTAATCAAATACAACTCAAGACTTATTTAGGAAGGAAATTGTCTCAGATTCGGACTTTAAACTGCTAACGGGTCTGTTTTGGATTCTGAATTCGGGTTTTGGGTCGGATTCGGGTCAAGTCGGATTGCTGTTTTTTTTCAGATTTTCAGCATCTTCTTTCTCCACTTCGTTTCCTATCCAAACGATGTCGAAATAACTCCAAATTTGGTACGTTTGTTCCCTAAAACATGACGAACACACTTGTGAAAGCGGATTGTAAAAATGTTACAAAAAGTCACATAAAATGACGTATCAAAGAAATTTTAAGTATCATTTTTGCACATTTTTGCACATTTTCAGTACTAAACCTAAGGTAAATATTCTACCAAATTAAGACTTATTAGGCATCCCCCGGGTGATACCCTCCGGAGCACGGAGGCCCTATCTCCGGAGAGGCCCCTTGCACCGCTGGGGCGCCTCTAAGGTCGCGCTCAACTCTCAGGAGCCTTCCCCCGGGAGTAACCTCCTGGGGCGCCTGATGAATTAAATTCAAGACTTAGCAAAAAATCCGTTTATTTTCATTAAAATAAAGTTCTTTGTACAAGTCTCTGGGGCTTCTTCTAAGAAGCTACCGGGAGCAAAAATCCTAAAACAAAAAAAAGGACCTATCTAAAGGCCCGGGGGGAGGCTCATACTTGGTCATTGTTGCCCTCCCCCTGAGAGGTCTTCGCTGGAGCAGCGGTGTCCGCCCTCGGGGGCGCCAACGGTGGGAATCGCACCCGCATGATTCGGTCGTAGAAGCCCCCAGCGAGCAACTCCACATCTCGCCGCAGCGGCTCGAAGAACTCCGAGAAACCTCAGGGGATCTGGGCCCCGATCGCCTGGGCGCCGATCCCCCGGAGTTCCACAAGTCCCGCGGCGGTAGCCACCACTGGGATCACCCGACCCTGGGCCCGAGCGTCGGCAGCCTGCGGGATCACGGAGACTTGTGCGTTAAGAAAACACACAGCCTCCGCGAGTGTCACCGGCGCCGCGTCGGAGCTGCTCCCCAGGCCGAGGCTCACCCCAAGCTCCTCGAGGGCCGAGCGGACGGAATGACCTGCTTCCGCCACCACCCGGGTGCTAGAGCCCTCGAGCTCCCGGAGGGCATCCTCCTTCGCCCTCGCCTCCCTCCAGAGCCGGTCATTGGTGTTGCATCTAGGCCTTCATGCCTAACCCTAATTTTGATAATTAATGAAAACTAAGTGTTTCAGACTGACTGTGTTTTTGAGATTGTTTGATACAGAGTTCCATTGGGAAGATATGCGAGATGAACAAGACGAACCCAACGCAAAAGAAATAAAAGCACAAGTCGCAAGGAATAAAAACGAGACGCAAGTCGCAGAAACAATAAGGACCTAAGGTAATCCGTGATTTTATTTTTTACCGATCCCGGTGTTTGGAGTTGATCGGTTTAGAAAAATTGTTTTTAGTTTTAACCGTACTATAAAGAGGGGTTGCAAAAGTCCTCTCTACATTTCTAACATAAACCAAGAAACTTAGGTCATTGCATTGCATTCTTTTGGTTGGATTGATTTGAATTTGGTTTGAAAGATTTTCAGTTGTGTTTTTGATAGTAGAAGAGATTTTCAAATTTCTAGAAAGATCTAGGCAGATCTGATTTGTGCTTCTTTTGATAAAAATGTAGCCCTTAAAATTATCTTTCAAACGAGCTATTAAACACCTCTTTTGGATTTCTGGATTTAAAGTTATAGCTGTTTTTGTTCAGGTTGACTGTCAGTTTGCTGAACTGACTGTCAGTTTGAATGTCAGTTTGTGTTAACTGACAATTGTCCAGAGAGTGTGTTTTTCGGGCCCAAATTTTTTGTACTAAACTGACTGTCAGTTTGCCCATACTGACTGACAGTTGGGGTTTCGACCACAGTTGATTTTATCTGAGTTTTCTTTTGTACTGGTCGATGTTTTGGTCGAACTGACTGTCAGTTTGCCTAACTGACTGTCAGTTGGGGGTTTCAAGTTTCCTTAAACGACCACAAATGGCTAGCTATTTTTTATCCGTAAATTTTGTCGGCCGTTGTACACGTAACTGACTGTCAGTTAGGTTAACTGACTGTCAGTTAGTGCTGCTAATTTTTAGCCCTAGCTCCAACGGTTCTTTTGTTCCTTGAGGCTATAAATAGGGGCTTTGGGCATGTGTTTCTTACACCAAGCAGCCTTCTAGTCATATTCACTCTTGAGCTTTAGTGTTTTATACAAAATCTTGATCTTTTGATCAAGTCGAGTGCTTTTCTGATCCACCGAGTGCTTTCGTTCATTACATTTGCATCCTATTAGTTTCTCGGTGCGTGTCTGGAGGTCTAGAGAAGACCTTGCTGCCTATTACTCTTGGTGAGCGCCCTCACCTAGACGGTTTGGTGGCGTGGCCGTTGACCTCTCTGTTTGGAGATTGTCGGAGAGGCTCGGCAAGTTTGTACAAGGCATCGGTGCTCACCTTTCCGGAGTGGACAAGGAGCAACCACTAGTTGATAATATCCTTTGTGGATATTGGAGCTCGACTCAATTTACTTGAGTGCTTCAACGAGGATTAGTGGAGACTGGGCGAGTCTCCGATACCTCGGTAAAAATCGATGTTTGCTATCTCTATCTTGTCTTTTCAATATATAAATTGCTTTTGGTTCTTCTTGTTGTAAAAACTTGTTCTTCATTTGAAGTTTTTAAAAGCCTCCTATTCACCCCCCTAGTCGGCATCCTTGATCCTACAAGTGGTATCAGAGCAAGGTCTCTCGATTCATTAGGCTTTACCGCCTAGAGAGGGGATGTCGTCTAATGATGGTTTCTTTCTTGGTCATACCAGTCGTGCGCCTATCTTTGATGGGACAAATTATCCCTATTGGAAAGTGCGTATGTCGGTATTCCTAAAGGCCATGGGGCTTGACGTATGGGATATTGTTAAACTTGGTTTTACTCCTCCAGATGATCCGGAAAGTCACTCTGAGGACGACAGGAGAAAACTATATTTAAATGCCCGTGCAAAAAATGCACTCTTTACCGGTTTATCTTTAAATGAGTTTAACCGTGTAAGCAATCTCACGACTGCTCACAAGGTTTGGACCACCCTCGAAGAAATTTACGAGGGCACTACAAAAGTTAAAGAGGCAAAGTTGCTCATGGTAAGGCAACGATATGAGACTTTCACAATGTCGTCAACCGAGTCCGTGGACTCCATGTTCACTCGGTTGAATAATATTGTGAATGAACTCAAGGGGCTCGGGGTTGTTTTTACTGACCTTGATATTGTGAGAAAGATGATTAGGGCTTTACCAAAAAGCTTCGACACTCTGGTAACGGTTCTCACAAACTCCGACTTGTCGACCACGACACCGACTGATCTCTATGGGAACCTCATCACTCATGAGATGCACAAAAAGGAGAAGAAGGAAGCAGCCGAACCCTCAGAAACAAAGAAGAAGACATTGGCTTTCAAAGCCAACACTAAGAATGATTCAAGTGATGGCTCCTCCGACGAAGATCTTGCACTCATGGTAAAGAATACTAATAAACTTCTTCACAGGTTACACAAGAAGAGTGTCAACATTGACACACGACCCAAGGGACCAAAGCAAACCAACTTCAAGGACATCATTTGCTATGGATGTCATGAAAAGGGACATATAGCATCAAGATGTCTAAACAAGAACAAGACGTGGAACAAGAAGAAGAAATTCTTCAAGAAGAGCAATGACGCATCCAAAGAAGCATGCTTCGGAGAATGGATGTCTGGCGGAGAGAGCTCCGACTCCGACTCCGACTCCGACGATGAAGAAGGTTGCTCCAAGAAGCTAGCCAGACTAGCTCTCTGCAACACATCGACTAGTTCATCCCTTTGTCTTATGGCTAAGGGCGATGAAAAGGTACATTCTTCTGATCCTTCATATGAAGAACTAGTTGAAATGATCACCGAGTTAAATGAAGTTTATGGAGCTACTAAAAAGAAATATAGAGCGTTTAAAGAAGAACATTCTTCGTTAAGCACTCAATACTCCAAGCTAAAAAATTCTTATGAAAGCATGCTCATGAAAGATATTACTAATGCTTCATCTAAGGTAGATGTTTCCACTTCATGTGATTTAAATGATACTCCTTCTAGTAGTCATCATATACCATGTGCTTCAAATGATACCATCTTAAATGAAAATAATGAACATAAGGCACAAGTTGAAAAACTTGAAAAAGGTCTAGAAAACTGCTATAAGGGAAAAGGATCACTTGATCTCATACTTAGCAAACAAAAATGTTCATTTAGAAAAGAAGGATTAAGATACTTTCCGAAGAAAGGAAAGAAGCCAAACACTAAAACTGTTTTTGTAAAAGCATGTAACACATTTTGCTTTAAATGTCGTGAAACTGGTCATTCGCATGAAGCATGTCCTTTAATGACTCCAAATTATTTTGATACTGTTGGATCTAGGTAGATCTAAGTATCTAGGTTTTGATGATTAATGACATTTTGGATAAATCTATGATGATTAAAGTTAATCTGAAGATGTCAAACTTGATGATCAAATGACAAATTAGATAAATCCTGATTTGGCATAAGTAAGTTGAGTTGATTATCGGTAAACTCTGAATTGGATGTTTCCTCAGTTGCGAGTTTGATATTGATGCATATGTAGAGGATGAGCTCGGTGGTTGCATCAAGCTTGTGCTGATTGTTTGATTAAGATGTAATATGTTAAATCTTGAGATTGATGACTCCAGTTGTGGACTTGATATTGACACATATGTTGAGGGGGAGCTCATCACCTTGATTAAATTGATATCATGACATGAGTAGTATAGATCGTGTGCGTATGTGTTTATCATCTACGATCCATATGATTGCATTCTACCTCATACTCATTTACTACTCGTTGAATATGGTTGCGTCATTTCACTGGAAAGAGAAACTGTCGAGCAAACTCATGTGTGGAGTAGTTTCTCTGGTGGTGATTAATGATGACCTATATTTGAGACTAATATTGTGCATTAAGTGTACGTGTTGTAGTCTCAGTTTGATTGCAGGATAAAAGCGAGCAAGGACGTGAAGTGGATGAAGTCGATATGAATCATCTCGAGCGAGGTCAAGCTTAGCGAGGTCGAGCTTTGCGAGGACAAGCGTCAAGTGGTCGAACTTCACCAAAGGCAAAATCCAAGATTAAGGATTGTTTTCTTAGGGTTTTACCGGTCTAGGTGTTTGGAGACAGACCGGATTGATAGGATTCTTTTTACTAGATTAACCGTACTATTAAGAGGGGTCAGAAACTAGTAGCTTGAATCTATCTAGTGCGGAAGCTCAGATGCATTCATATCATCTTGCACTAGCATTTCATCGTCTCTTGCATTGTTAGAGAGTTTAAGTGTAGTTTGTGGTGCATTAGAGAAAATGTTTTGAAAACTGCACTTAGTCGTGATTGCCAGCTGTTTAAATTGGTTTATTTATCTAGAGCTGGTTGTGGTTGTATTTGCATATTCTAATCGTATCAGTGTTGATACGTGGTAGTGGTCGTGTCGCTTGTTTGGCAGCTTTCTGTTTAGGGTTTGGGTGTGGTTGTAGGAGTTTCGACTGGTCGTACCAGTCTTCGGCTTGCTTGCGTACGCTCGACCAAACCCTATCGACCACCTGTTTTCGATCGGATGTTAGACCTGTGTGGTCGTGGTTGTTGTTGAGTGACAGCAATCACATCCGCGAGAAAACGGCAAATCCGTATGTGCAAATACCCTAAATTGCATTTGAGATGATTTTTGGATTGGACATTTTGACAGTAGGAAAGTTTCTTAGTTTTATAGACGTTTCTAGACCTTTCTAGGTCTTTCTCTAGTTGACAAAATTGTAGAGCTCTGAGTTATCTTTCCAACAAGCTAAAAATCACCTCAATCGGATATCTGAATCAAAAGTTATACTTATTTTACTGTCAGTGTGCAGTGGCCGGACATTGTCCTGGCATGGGCGGACAATGTCCGCCCTGTACAAATTTTTTCAGCCTTTTGAGAAATGAAACAGAGACAAATGCATCCGTCCGGGGCTATCTGTCCGGGTAGGCCGGACATTGTCCGATATGGCTGGACAATGTCCAGTCTGTACAATCTGTTTGAGCCGAGAGTTAACAGAGACATATTCTTTTGTCCGGGGTTTTTGTCCGGACAAATAGTATCCGTTCGGCCTTCACAAATTTCGTTGAAACGGTAACTGACACTTCGTGCTTTGTGAGTAACGGTCACTATTGGGTTGTACTGATCGGACATTGTCCGAAATGGCCGGACAATGTCCGGCCTGTACAATTTTGGCCCGGTTTCTTGCAAACGGCTAGTTTTCTTTGAGGCTATAAATACTTCATGTTTGGCTTCATTTAGGGGTGCTCAAGGAGTTCATTATTCAGCTGATAAGCTAGCCAAGTGTTTGCAATTGCTATTTTGCATCTAGAGGCTAGATTTGAGCCCAAAATCCTTAGTGGATTTGAGAGAAAGCTTGAGGGAGAGTTAGTGAGTGTTTAGTGCAATTCATCTCCATTAGATTGCTAGTGCTAGAGTGTTGAGCATCTCATTTGCATCATTGAGATTCTAGCACGTGGTTGGTTCAAGTGAAAGCGCATCCGACTTGTTACTCTTGGCGATCGCCTTCGCCTAGACAGTGACGGAGGAGAGCCGAGATCTCTCCAATTGAAGTTTGTTGGAGAGGCCGGCAAAAGATTGTGAAAGATGTGGTGCTCGCCTATCCGGTGTAGAGAAGGAGCAACCCTAGTGAGATATCCTTCGTGGATATAGAAGCGAGGCTCCGAGTGAGCGCTTCAACGAGGAGTAGGGGAGACTGGGCGAGTCTCCGAGACCTCGGTAAAAATATTGTGTCAATTGCGTATTTATCATTTGCGTTACATTCATCTTGATGCAATTGCCATATTTACTTTTGTTGCATGATTTGTTGAATAACTTATATGGTTGAATGTAACTAGTTGATTAAATTGTTTTAAGCCTCATTGTATAATCTAGCTTAAACAATTATCTTGTTGAAATTGCTTAGTGGGGAAGAAAATTTAAAAGCCTCCTAATCACCCCCCTCTAGTCGGCATCCTCGATCTTACAGATACTTGCTACATGCTTCAAAAGTCGAAGAAAAGATATGCTATAGCAAAGTATGTTGGCGCACCTATGTTAAATAAAAAGAAGAAATCAATTTGGGTGCCCAAAACTTTGATTGCTAACATTGAAGGACCCAAAAAGGTTTGGGTACCTAAAAAGATTTGATTCTTTTTATGCAGGTGAACTACAAGACCGGTGGGAAACATTGGGTACTTGTAGCGGATGTTCCGAACACATGACCGATAACAAGAAGTTGTTCACCTCACTAGAAGACAACTCAAGTGAAAATCAAAAGATCACCTTTGGCGACAACCGTCAAGGAAATGTGGTAGGCTTGGGTAAAATTGCGATTTCAAATGATCTTTCAATTTCAAATGTTTTGCTTGTTGAATCTCTGAATTTTAATTTGCTTTCCGTTGCACAAATTTGCGATTTTGGTTTTCGCTGCACATTTTATCCCAAAGAAGTTTTAGTTGAAAGTCTAAAAGACAATTCCTTGATTTTTAAAGGCTTCTGTTTTGGAAAGCTTTATTTGGTTGATTTTCACTCAAAGGATGCATCTCTTTCAACATGTCTTGTTTCTCAAACCTCAAAAGGTTGGCTATGGCATAGGAGACTCGCACATGTTGGAATGCATCAATTGAAAAAGCTTTTAAAACATGATTTGGTTATTGGCTTAAAAGATGTGAATTTTGAAAAGGATAAACCCTGTAGCGCTTGTCAAGCTGGCAAGCAAATAGCAACTTCACATCCTATTAAGCGCATGCTCTCAACTTGCAAACCTTTGGAACTGTTGCATATAGATTTATTTGGACCTTCCGAGTTCCAAAGTATCGGGGGTAGCAATTATGGCTTTGTTATTTTTGATGATTTTACTCGCTACACTTGGGTTTTCTTTATTTCTCAAAAATCTGAAACCCCCGATGTTTTCAAAAGTTTTGCAAAACATGTTTCTACTGAATTCGAGCTATCCATCAAGAAAATCCGAAGTGATCATGGTGGAGAGTTCGTTAATTCAACTCTATTTGATTTTTGTGACTCTCTTGGAATCAAACACGAATTTTCTACTTCTTACACTCCGCAGCAAAATAGAGTCATTGAAAGGAAAAATCGAACACTTATAGAAATGGCAAAGACTATGTTAAGTGAGTATAATACTCCTACTCGCTTCTGGGCTAAAGTCGTGCATACCGCTTGCTATTCTATTAACCGTCTTTATTTGCATCCTCTTCTGAATTTGACTCCTTATGAGCTTCTTATTGGGCGTGAGCCAAACATCTCTTATTTTCGAGTTTTTGGTTGCAAATGCTATATTCTTAAGAAAAGAAATTTTGGTGGTAAGTTTCAAAAAAGAGTAGATGAAGGCTTTCTAGTCGGATACTCCACCACTAGCAAAGCTTATCGTGTTTTTAACAAAAATACTGGTTGTATTGAAGAATCTTGCGATATAGAATTCGATGAAACTAAGGGCTCTCAAAAGGAGCAAGTCTCTTGTGAAGTTTTAGGTGGAGATCTTCAAGAAGCCGTGAAGAACATTACAATTGGAGACATCAAGCCAAGAGAAGACGATCAAGAAGATGATGAGAACATTGAGAATGTTGATCAAAATGCATCATCATCTCATGTTGATCCATCGAAGAAAGATCAAGAAGAAGCTGCACAAGATGAAGCTCCTAGGCAACACCAAACCCTCACCAAGGATCACCCTCTAGATCAAATCTTGCTGCATTTTGTGAACATCATTCTTTTGTATCTTCTTTAGAACCTAAACATGTAAATGAAGCTTTAAATAATCCTGATTGGGTAAATGCCATGCATGAGGAACTTAACAATTTTTCTAGAAATGAAGTTTGGACTTTAGTTGAAAGACCCAAGGATCATAATGTAATTGGAACAAAATGGGTTTTCAGAAATAAGCAAGATGAAAATGGTGTAGTAATTAGAAATAAAGCTCGTCTTGTTGCTCAAGGTTTCACTCAAGTTGAAGGATTAGACTTTCGTGAAACTTTTGCACCTGTAGCAAGACTTGAAGCTATTCGTATTCTTCTTGCTTATGCATCATGTTTCAATATTAAATTATTTCAAATGGATGTAAAAAGTGCATTTTTGAATGGTGAAATTTCTGAACTTGTTTTTGTAGAACAACCTCCTGGTTTTGAAGATTCAAAATTTTCAAACCATGTGTTTAAATTGTCTAAAGCTCTCTATGGTCTCAAATAAGCTCCTCGAGCTTGGTATGAACGACTTAGAGACTTTCTTTTATCAAAAGGTTTTAAAATTGGGAAGGTTGATACAACACTGTTTACAAAGAAAATTGAAAAAGATTTGTTAATTTGTCAGATATATGTTGATGATATTATTTTTTGATCTACTAATGAACATTTCTGTCATGAGTTTGGAGAGATGATGTCTAGGGAATTTGAGATGTCCATGATCGGTGAGCTGAGCTTCTTCCTTGGACTTCAAATTAAGCAACTCAAGAACGGTACGTTTGTGAGTCAAACAAAGTACGTGAAGGACTTACTCAAGTGCTTTGGGATGGAAGACGCTAAGGCAATCAAAACTCATGGCGACAAATGGACATCTGGATATGGACAAGAGCGGAAAATCGGTCGATTCTAAACTCTATAGGTCTATGATTGGTAGCTTATTGTATCTCACTGCATCTAGGCCTGATATCATGTTTAGTGTGTGGTTATGTGCTAGATTTCAGTCAGATCCTAAGGAATGTCATTTAATTGCTCTTAAAAGAATCCTTAGATATTTAAAATGCTATCCCAGTTTAGGTCTTTGGTATCCGAAAGATGCAAATTTTGAATTAATTGGATATTCGGATTCTGATTATGCTGGGTGCAAGATTGATCGTAAAAGCATTTCTGGTAGCTGTCAGCTGTTGGGGAGATCATTAGTATCATGGTCATCTAGGAAAAAAATTCTGTAGCTCTCTCCACAACTGAAGCTGAATATGTGTCTGCAGGCAGTTGTTGTGTTCAATTATTGTGGATGAAGCAGACATTTTTGGATTATGGAATTATATTTAATAAAGTGCCACTCTTGTGTGATAATGAAAGTGCCATTAAAATTACAAATAATCATGTTTAGCATTCTAGAACTAATCATATTGAAATACGACACCATTTTATTAGAGATCATGTGGCAAAAGGAAACATTGATGTGAATTATGTTAGAACAGACTTGCAACTAGCAGATATTTTCACCAAACCCTTAGATGAATCAAGATTTTGCTTTCTAAGAGGTGAACTGAACATTATTGATATATCAAATGCTAGTTGATGTGCTGATTGTATTAAAATATATTAAAATATATTCTATTCCCTCTCTGGTCAAAACTGCTTCTGGTCGAAATTGACCAAATTGACAGTCAGTTCCCCTAACTGACAGTCAGTTTAGTGCTTAGGAGTCTATTCTTAGCCTCTGGTCAAAGTCGTTGACCATGCTGACAGTCAGTTTCACAAACTGTCTATCAGTTATGTGCATCACTTTTGGTCGTAGCTCCTGGTCTAAATCGGTGACTCAAACTGACTGTCAGTCTCATACACTGACTGTCAGTTTCAAAACTCAGTTCTGTGAACTGACTGTCAGCGTGATACACTGATTGTCAGTTCCAGATCTCTGGGTTTGAAACCGACTGTCAGTATATCATACTGACTGTCAGTTGCTGTCCCCCGAACCCTAAAACCCCCATTCTGTTTCTTTGTCTCCTCGCCTTCTCTGTTTCGCCGCCGCTGTTTTGCTCGTCGCCGGTGCGCCTCTTCGCCGTCTTTTGCCCTCGCTCTCGCCGCCGGTGCATCCTTGCTGTACCGCGCCGTCGCCTCTTTGCGCCACCGCCTCACTGCCGTGCGCTGCTACCGTGCCACACCACCGTGCTGCGCCGTTGCGACCGTGCCGCCGTTTCACCTCGCCGCCGTGCTGCACCTCATCACCGTTGAGCCGCTCCGCGTTGCCGTGCCTCTCCTCGACGTGCCGTGTCTCTCTGTTCACGGTCGTCGTCTTCACCTCTTCGGCTGTCCTCTGTTCTGATCAGGTCCTTGTTTTCTTCCTTCTCTGTTTCATTTCTTCACCATGTCTGATCAGCCATCCTCGTCTCGACGCGTGGCCCGTCAAAAGAACGATGCAAACAGCAGTCGTTCAATGGGTCAGATGTCTAAGACCCGGCCTTCTCCTCCGCCTGAGCGCGTGCCCGTGGATTATTCCCAGTGGCACGCAAGCCGACTTCGCATCCTGCGTTCCACAAACCCCTATCTCTTGCCGTGTCCCACTGGTCGCGACGCGTGCGACGTCCTTACCTTTTACAAAACCTCCATCTAGACCTGTTCACCAGTTTGTACAGCCGCGCACCCATTTTCGCTCACGGCTCTCTGTCATGGGGTACGTTCGCCTCTCGCACAGGCATCGTCACCCTCGCAGACCTCTTTGGCTCCGTAGGGATCCGCGACCTTGTCACTGATTCTTCTCTTCACTGGGCCGAGGGGCCCATTCACCAGTTTTATTCCACCATCTTCATTTCTCCTCAGCGCGACTTCATGACCTTCATGACGGGCCTCTAGGTCTACACCGTCACGAAGGAGCAGCTTGAGACAGCGCTTGGACTGGCTCGCCCTTCTTTTGGGCGCCAGCTCCACACCCTTCCAGACCTTGAGCATCGGGAGGTGGCCATGCTTTACTCCGGCCCCTTCCAGCTCCGTCACTTCGCCGGTCTGTGCAGCGATGTTGACTTGGCTTTGGGGATTCTTCGTCTTACTCTAGTCCCTATGTCTGGTGATAGGGCTAGAGTCACTTATCTGGCCCTCCATGTGCTTATCTCCATCTTTCAGGAGGAGCCCTTCGACGTTGCTGATCTCATCATCAGTGAGATTCAGCACGTCCTCCTCTCTCCGCGTCGTCAGCTGATATACGCTCTATATATCATGGCGGTGCTTCTGCATATCCGGGTCGTCGACGCTGAGCTCTCGCGGCCCCATCACCCTCTTCTCTTCTATCCTCCAGGCCAGACTGATCGCCGTCTTGGTGCCCGGCCTGCGGCTGCTGCTGGTCCTGATTCTCCCGCATTTGATGATGATGCTGCGGGGGAGTCAGAGGACGAGACTCCAGTTCAGGAGTCTGATCCAGCACCGGCTGCAGAGACTGGCACCGGACCTTCCTCCGCTTCAGCTTCTCGACTCGATCAGGTGATCCAGGTGCAGCAGCAGATCTTCAGCACCCAGGCAGAGCATCATTAGATGCTGCTTCGCCTGCTTGCTCAGCAGGAGGAGATTCTGCGCCGCCTGCCTGCCCCGGTTTCCTCAGATCCTCGCAAGAGTGCCCTCCCTGCGTCCTCGTCTTCTGATACAGCTTTAGGTCCAGCTGCTCCAGCTCCTGCAGCACCAGCTCCGGCTCCAGCAGCTCCCTCTTCGGCTGCTACTCCTCCGTTGTCTCCAGCCATCAACCCGACTGCATCTCTAGCAGGCTCCAGAGATATAGCCGTTCTAGGACTTTCTGATGATGAGCATTAGGCTCTGTTTTGATGTAGTGCCTCCCTTTTTGTGTTTGATGCCAAAGGGGGAGAAGTATTTTGATTATTATATGTCTTTAGTCTTTATGTTTTGGACAGATGTCTTTTATGTCTTGATTTTATATCATGGAGATATTGTTATGTTGGTTGGATATTTTGGTATGGATATTGGTTTATGATGATGTATGGTCATGGTTGCTGCTATGATATCGGTCTCTGCATGATTTTCTGCATGATACTCTGCATGATATGTATGTATGGGTCTATGCTCTGATACATATTGATATGATATCGTGTTATATGATGATGCTTATCTGTGATGTATATCGGTGAGTTTATATATGATGAATTTATGAGATGCTCTGATACTCCAATCAGCTTATGATTGGTTTATGCTCTGAGATATGCATTGGTGTGATGTGACTTGTTTTTATATATGATGCATACACTCAGGGGGAGTTTTTCATTTCTTATTTTTTATCAAACACTTGTTGTCATCAATCATCAAAAAGGGGGAGATTGTTGCATCTAGACCTTCATGCTTAACCCTAATTTTGATGATTAATGAAAACTAAGTGTTTCAGACTGATTGTGTTTTTGAGATTGTTTGATACAGAGTTCCGTTGGGAAGATATGCGAGATAAACAAGACGAACCCAACGCAAAGAAATAAAAGCACAAGTCGCAAGGAATAAAAACGAGACACAAGTCACAGAAACAATAAGGACCTAAGGTAATCCGTGATTTTATTTTTTACCGATCCTGGTGTTTGGAGTTGATCAGTTTAGGAAAATTGTTTTTAGTTTTAACCGTACTATAAAGAGGGGTTGCAAAAGTCCTCTCTACATTTCCAACATAAACCGAGAAACTTAGGTCATTGCATTGCATTCTTTTGGTTGGATTTGATTTGAATTTGGTTTGAAAGATTTTCAGTTGTGTTTTTGACAGTAGAAGAGTTTTTTAAATTTCTAGAAAGATCTAGGTAGATCTGGTTTTGGTTCTGTTGACAAAAATGTAGCCCTTAAAATTATCTTTCAAACGAGCTATTAAACACCTCTTTTGGATTTCTAGATTTAAAGTTATAGCTATTTTTGTTCAGGCTGACTGTCAGTTTGAATGTCAGTTTGTGTTAACTGACAATTGTCCAGAGAGTGTGTTTTTCGGGCCAAAATTTTTTGTACTAAACTGACTGTCAGTTTGCCCATACTGACTGTCAGTTCGGGTTTCGACCACAGTTGTTTTTATCTGAGTTTTCTTTTGTACTGCTCGATGTTTTGGTCGAACTGACTATCAGTTTGCCTAACTGATTGTCAGTTGGGGGTTTCAAGTTTCCTTAAATGACCACAAACGGCTAGCTATTTTTTATCCGTAAATTTTGTCGGCCGTTGTACACGTAACTGACTGTCAGTTACGTGAACTGACTGTCAGTTAGTGCTGATGATTTTCAGCCCTGGCTCCAACGGTTCTTTTGTTCCTTGAGGCTATAAATAGGGGCTTTGGGCATGTGTTTCTTACACCAAGCAGCCTTCTCGTCATATTCACTCTTGAGCTTTAGTGTTTTATACAAAATCTTGATCTTTTGATCAAGTCGAGTGCTTTTCTGATCCACCGAGTGCTTTCATTCATTACATTTGCATCCTATTAGTTTCTCGGTGCGTGTCTGGGGTCTAGAGAAGACCTTGCTGCCTATTGCTCTTGGTGAGCGTCCTCACCTAGACGGTTTGGTGGCATGGCCATTGACCTCTCTGTTTGGAGATTGTCGGAGAGGCTCGGCAAGTTTGTACAAGGCATCGGTGCTCGCCTTTCTGGAGTGGACAAGGAGCAACCACTAGTTGATAATATCCTTTGTGGATATTGGAGCAAGACTCAATTTACTTGAGTGCTTCAACGAGGATTAGTGGAGACTGGGCGAGTCTCCGATACCTCGGTAAAAATCGGTGTTTGCTCTCTCTATCTTGTCTTTTCAATATATAAATTGCTTTTGGTTCTTCTTGTTGTAAAAACTTGTTCTTTATTTGAAGTTTTTAAAAGCCTCCTATTCACCCCCCTCTAGTCGGCATCCTTGATCCTACAGTTGGCACCCTCCGAGGCGTGGAGTTGAGCCCGAACCCGAGCCAACTACCGGAGCGCATCGTCCCGCTCCTCAGAAAAGGCGGTGGCCTTCCCCTCCACCTCCTTCAGCGCCTTCTCGAAGCGCACCTTGATGCCCCAGGCGAGGGCTGCTGTAGCTTCTAGGCCCCTAAAGAGTGTTTTAATAATTAATGACAACTACAAATGCTACACTAACATTACCTACCTAGTTGTGTAAAGAAGAAACTTTAAAGACAGGTTCATGAAAGGCGAAGAAAGAGCCTCATGATGAAGAAAGGGCATTGATCAAAAGGGCAAAGGTACGAAATAGGGCCTTTTCCATTTTTACCGGTCTAAGGTAATTAGAGAAGAATTTTGACCGGATTTTAGGATAGTTGCCGTACTATTAAGAGGAGCATGTGGTGTATCACAAAATACTTCATCTATGGGCCACAAATCTTGAAATCAACTTGCATTGCATACTAGAAGGTCATATACTTTGAATATGCTCGTTTCAGCTCATTTCTGCTCAGCACTGTCTCAGTCGGTCTGACCGAATTCACGGACTGACCGAATAGGATCTTGGACTGACCGACATTATGTCTTAGTATAGTATGTACCTTTATAAGGTCGGTCTGTCCGTAGTTAAAACCTAGGTCAGTCTCCTGGAACTTCATGACCTATCCTTCTGTTGTTTTTGAGCTTTGACGATCTGACCATTTTATTAGACCGGTCTGACCGAGAAATCGGTCTGACCGTGTTTTTGTACTACTGTCTGGCCGTATGGACGGTCTGTCCGTATTTTTTTGGCCTGACCGTATAAGGTGTCCAGAAACTATGTCGTCTCTGGACAGTTTCACGGTCTGACCGAAATAGGCTCCGGTCTGACCGTGTATGTGCCTGACAAGGGCAGTTGAGCATTTATTGCGCCTGTTTAATGCCGTTGCAATTGCAGTGGTCTGACCGAGCTTATACCTGCGGTCTGACCGCCCGGTGATATTTTTCTCCCAACGGCCTGTAACGGCTATATTTATTGTGGGGGGTATATATACTCCCATGCACGGCCCTGTTCATAACTCTTGGCATAATTTGAGCATTGTCATCATCCTTGAGAGCTTTAGCACATTTCATACACTCTAGGGTTCAAATTCTCGAATTTGTGAGAGTGTGCATTTGAGATCTTCTAGTGCATTGCATCTAGATAATTAAATCAACCTCGTGGCACTAGAAGAAGGCTAAGTGATCATCACCGGCTTGTTACTCTTGGAGTTTGCCGGCTCCTAGACGGCTAGGAGAAAGGTTTTGGAGAGCTCTTCAAGGAAGATTGTGAAGAAGCCTCAAAACGTCTTGTGAAAAGTTTGAGCACGCCTTGCCGGAGCGGTAAAGTGCATCCTTAGTGAAATCGAGGTTTGGATAACTCATCACATTAATCCGGCTCAAGATCTAGGTCACTTCTCGAGAGAAGGTTGACTAGATAGAGGAGCAGTTAGAGATTTGAGTTTGCCTCAACGTGGATTAGGGGTGATCGGCAAATCACCGAGACCACGGGATATATCCTTGTGTTGAAATTGTGCTTTGTTCATCTTGTGTTGTTTATTTGCTCTCATTATCTCTAAATTGTTTGTCTTATTGATAATTTGTTAAAATCGCCTATTCACTCCCCTCTAGTCGATATCCTAGATCCCTTTCAATTGGTATCAGAGCAAGGACTCCTTTTTAGTGGATTTAACCATCCCGGAGTAGGATAAAGATGGCTAGTGAGGGTCGGATCAATATTGGCAAACCACCACTCTTTGATGGATCTAACTATACTTATTGGAAAACTAGAATGATGGTTTATCTTAAAGCCATGGGTGGAAAGATTTGAAAAGTGGTGGATGAGGGTTTTGCAATTCTTGATGATGATGACATGACTAACCTAGATAGAGATAATGCCTTAGCTAATGCTCAAGCCATGAATGTTCTTTATAGTGCTCTAAATCTAGGTGAATTTAATAGAATTTGTAAACTTGAAACGGCCCATGATATTTGGAGAAATCTTATGGATATTCATGAAGGAACCTCGATGGTCAAGGATGCTAAATTATTTATCCATAAGGGCCAATTTGAAAAGTTTGCTATGTTGCCAAATGAAGATGTATCGGAGATGTTTAACCGTTTAAATAACATAGTAAATGAGTTAAAAGGGCTTGGTGTGGATGTCACAAATGTGGAATTTTGTCATAAGTTTCTTAGAGCTTTACCTTCAAAATATGACACAATTGTAACCTTACTTGTGCGTTCAAACTTGAAGAGTGTGACTCCGTTGGAAGTCTTGAGTGAGATTCTCACTCATGACATATTCAAGAAATCTCAAGAAGAAGTGAAAGATGAGGTTTCCGACTCCAAGAAAAAGAACATAGCACTAAAAGCTCAAGCTTTCAAAAGGGAAGACAATGAAGAAGAAAGTGGTGAGAGAGACATCGATGAGGAGATGGCTCTCTTTGTGAGAAGGTTCAAGCGGTTCATGAAGAAGAGATATCAAGGAAAATCCTTCAAGAAAGGACAATCATCCAAGAGGAACCCATTTGAAGAAAGAAGATGCTTTGAATGCGGTGAAAAGGGTCACATCTCCACACAATGCAAAAACAAAGAAGAAGAAAAATCAATGAAGAAGAAGTACGAAAAGGAAGGAGAAAGCAAGAAGAAGGTTTTCAAGAAATATTATAAGAAGAAGAAGGATGGACAAGCTTGCTTCATTGAATGGGATTCGGATGCTTCAAGTTCCGATTCCGATGATGAAGATGAAGCATCACCCAAAGGACTCGCCGGGGTAGCTATCAAGGAAGGTCCATCTCTATTCTCCACTCCTCATTGCCTCATGGCTAAAGGAGAATCGAAGGTATCATGTGACGAAGATGAATATACTTATGATGACCTAGTTGAGATGATCACCGGTTTTGATGACTATATGAGTAAAGAGAAAGAAAAATTCAAGGAATTGAAGAAGAGATACAAAACTCTTCAAAATTCCTATGAGGAGCTAAACACTTCTCATGAGAGTCTCAAGGAAACTCATGAGATGCTTAAGGAAGCTCATGACTCACTACTTACTCATAAAGCCAACAAAACGGGTAATGAAATAGGCATCACTTGCAATATTTTGAATGACTTGCCCATGATGTCTACTTCTAGCATATCTACATCTTGTGAAGATTTAATTGAACTCCCTTCTAGACCTAAACTTAATGATAATGTGCTTAGTCTTGAAAACAATGAACTTAAGGACAAAATTGAAAAACTAACCAATGATCTAGCTAAATGCTATGTAGGAGAATCAAAATTAAGACATCTTCTAGATAGTCAAAGGTTTTCCTTAAGAAAAGAAGGACTAGGCTACATTCCTAAAAAGGAAAAACTTGCTTTTGTCCCATTTGAAACTGTATTTGTAAAAGAAAAGGGATATTGCAAAAAATGTAAAAGTTTAGGTCACATTGAAAAGAATTGCCATGCTAGCAAAATTAATTCATCTCTTGTATTCAATTCTTGCTATGTTTTAAAGAAAATGAACAATGGCGATATTAAAGCCAAATTTGTTGGAACCCCGATCATTGGTGCCAAAAAGAAAGCCATTTGGGTCCCAAAATTCTTGGTAACTAACCTCCAAGGACCCAAAAAGATTTGGGTACCTAAAAGGACCTAACTTTGTTTTGTAGGTAAATTACAAGGCCGGAGGACAACATTGGGTGCTCGATAGTGGATGCACTCAACATATGACCGGTAATCACAACATGTTCTCCTCTCTAAATAACGAAGGTGCGGAATATGACAAGATCACGTTTGGAGACAATAGCAAAGGAAAGATAAAAGGTTTAGGTAAAATTGCCATCTCAAACGACCTCTCCATATCTAATGTATTGCTTGTTGAATTCTAAATTTCAACCTCTTATCCGTAACTCAACTTTGTGATCTTGGATTCATATGTGCATTTTATCCAAAAGAAGTGATTATCACTAGTATTGATGATAATAGGTTTATTTTCAAAGGTTTTAGACATGGCAACCTCTATTTAGTTGATTTCAATTCAAATGATGCTAATCTTGGTACATGCTTGTTTACTAAATCTTCTAAAGGTTGGCTATGGCATAGAAGGCTTGGGCATGTTGGAATGAAACAACTAAATAGACTAGTTAAACATGATTTAGTTGTTGGATTAAAAGATGTAAAGTTTGAAAAAGATAAATTATGTAGTGCTTGCCAAGCTGGAAAACAAGTTGCAAACTCACATCCAACTAAAAGCACCATGTCAACTTCTAGTCCACTTGAACTATTGCATATGGATTTATTTGGACCAACTACTTTTGTGAGCATTAGTGGCAATAGTTATTATCTTGTCGTTGTAGATGATTTTTCTAGATATACATGGATATTCTTTTTACATGATAAGTCAATTGTGTTTAATACTTTCAAAAGCTTTGCTCAAAGGGCCGAAAATGAATTTAGCTTCAAGATCAAGAAAGTGAGAAGTGACAATGGCTCCGAATTCAAGAATACCAAGGTTGAAAATTGGTGTGATGATAAAGGTATCAAACATGAGTTTTCGGCCAAGTATACACCGGAGCAAAATGGAGTAGTCGAACGAAAGAACCGGACATTGATAGACATGGCAATGTCTATGCTTTCGGAGTACAATGTTTCGGACACCTTTTGGGCCGAAGCAATCAACACCGCGTGCCATGCATCAAATCGTCTTTATTGTCATCGACTACTAAAGAAAACTCCTTATGAGCTTCTCATTGGAAGGAAGCCAAACATTTCCTACTTCCGAGTGTTTGGATGTAAGTGCTATATCTTGCGGAAAGGTACACGCTTATCTAAATTTCAAAGTAAATGTGATGTAGGATTTTTATTAGGATACTCATCAAATAGCAAAGCATATCGTGTCTACAACCAAAACTCCGGTTTGGTTGAGGAGACACATGATGTTGAATTTGATGAGACTAACGGCTCTCAAGAGGAGCAAGACAATTTGGATGATGTAGGTAATGAAGGGTTGAGAGTGGCAATGAAGAACATGACCATTGGGGATATCAAGCCGAAAGAAGATAGTGATCAAGATGAAGATACATCCACTCAAGCTATCCCCTCTTCATCAACTCCTCAACATGAAGATCAAATAGTTGAAGTGGTCAATGTGGAAGACTCCTCTCAACAACAACCGGAAGTACCTTCTACCTCTACTTCACAAATCCCAGTTGACCATCCAAGAATTCATCACTCAATTTCCAAGGATCACCCCGTCGATCAAATTGTTGGTGACTTGCGTGAGGGTGTCCAAACTCGTTCTCATCTTGCTTCATTTTGTGAAAATTACTCTTTTGTCTCCTCTTTTGAGCCCACACTTGTAGATGAAGCATTAAAAGATCCGGATTGGGTGAATGCTATGCACGAAGAATTAAACAACTTCACCCGCAACAATGTTTGGGAATTAGTAGAAGAACCAAATCCGGATGAGCATAATGTCATTGGAACCAAATGGATTTTCAAGAATAAACAAGATGCAAACGGAGTGGTAGTAAGAAACAAGGCAAGATTGGTGGCTCAAGGATACACTCAAGTTGAAGGTTTGGACTTCGGTGAAACCTTTGCTCCTCCCGTAGCTAGACTTGAGGCTATTAGAATCTTACTTGCTTTTGCTTCATCTCATAATATTAGACTATATCAAATGGATGTCAAAAGTGCATTTTTAAATGGAAAAATTAATGAGTTAGTATTTGTTAAACAACCTCCCGGATTTGAAGATCCTACAAAGCCAAATCATGTGTATAAACTCTCCAAGGCTCTTTACGGTCTTAAACAAGCACCTCGTGCTTGGTATGAAAGACTTAGAGACTTCTTAATTTCAAAAGGCTTTAAAATTGGGAAAGTTGATACTACATTGTTTACTAAGAAAATTGAAAATGATTTCTTTGTATGTCAAATTTATGCTGATGACATCATATTTGGATCTACTAACCAAGATTTTTGCGAGGAATTTGGTAATATGATGTCCAGGGAATTTGAGATGTCTTTGATAGGTGAACTAAGTTTCTTCCTCGGACTACAAGTTAAACAACTCAAGGAAGGAACTTTCATCAGTCAAAGCAAATATGTGAAGGACTTACTCAAGAAGTTCGGACTTGAAGAAGCAAAGCCAATCAAGACACCAATGGCCACAAACGGTCACCTTGTCTCTGACGAAGGAGGTAAACCGGTAGACTCAAAGCTTTATAGATCTATGATTGGTAGTTTATTATATCTTACTGCTTCTAGGCCCGATATTATGTTTAGTGTTTGTATGTGTGCAAGATTTCAAGTCTCTCCTAAAGAAAGTCATTTAATGGCCGTTAAGCGCATTTTGAGGTATCTAAAATATTCATCTAGCATAGGGTTGTGGTATCCTAAAGGTGCAAAATTCGAATTAATTGGATATTCTGATTCCGATTATGCGGGATGTAAAGTGGATAGAAAAAGCACCTCTGGCAGTTGTCAACTGTTAGGAAGATCTTTAGTATCTTGGTCCTCTAAGAAACAAAACTCTGTAGCTTTATCAACCGCCGAAGCGGAATATGTTTCCGCAGGTAGTTGTTGTGCACAATTGCTTTGGATGAGGCAAACATTGTTGGATTATGGAATAAAATTTGAAAAAGTGCCTCTTTTGTGTGATAATGAGAGTGCGGTAAAAATAGCCACAAATCCAGTTCAACACTCTCGGACCAAGCATATAGATATCCAACACCACTTCCTTAGAGATCATGTTAGCAAAGGTGATGTGGTGGTGGATAATGTGAGAACCGAAGATCAATTAGCGGATATATTCACTAAGCCCTTAGATGAAAGTCGTTTTTGCAAACTTCGAAATGAGCTTAACGTCATTGATATATCAAATGTGGCTTGAAATGTTGAATTCATATTGCTTGTGCTTAAAGTATCACTTGATTGCATGAACTTCCTCTTTTAGAGCTTTTTAGGCTCCTTTATCAGCAATTGAGTAAAATGAACCAAAAATATGTTAAGTTGTAAGATAAATACTTCCCCTTTGGTGATATTGCCTATATCTTACTTATAATTATCTTAAATTTACATATCTCTCTATCCAAATCTCTTGAGCTTCAAATCAATCAAAATCCTCCAAGACTTTTTGTCTTTCCAGCGGTCTGACCGAACAAATTGCGGTTTGACCGAATGCATCTCCAGAGAGCATCTTAAATTTCTTGCTTCCAGTGGTCTGACCGGTATCTTGTCTACGGTCTGACTGAAATTTCATGACCAGAAACCTTTTAGCCCGAATCTCCTGTCCTTTTTCACTTTCTTCCCACTCCTGTCTCTTTCACGTGCGCCTCAAATCTTTGGATTCTTCTTCTCCGGTCAAACCCTAGCAACGCCCGGACAAACCATGGTTCAAGATCATCACCAAATCATGTCTTCTAGGTATTTTGCTCAGATTCTTCGTCGTTTTTCAATCTCTTTTACTGTTCACCTTGAGGTTTAGGGCAAATGTGATGAATCTAGTCCAACTATGGTCATTTCTTGAAATTGATTCACCACGTTGATACTATAAGTTCTTTCACACGTATTTGAGAACAAATTGTGCCCTAAATTCTAGTAAATCTCAGGTTTCTAGTCAAACCCTATCTCTTCGGTTGCGTCGGTCTGACCGCCCCTGTATCGGTCTGACCAAATGCAACAGCAGAGACAGGATGTGCTGTTCTGTTGTCGTATCTATTCTCGTCATGCTTTCCTGTTTCCTGTATCTTACCTGCTGCATATCTTCCAAATCTTATAGTGGTCGAGGTACTCAAGGCAATGTATCCATCCGAACCAATAAGAAGAAATTGGCGAAACAGCCAAAAAGGGCTCTACCCTCGAGCAGTAGCGACAGTCACGATGACGATTGGGTGCCCTCGGCCGGAGATTCAGAAACAGAACAGTCATCTCATCGTGGTGGATCGTCTCACAGGGGCATGGACATCGAGAGCGAGGACGATGAAATAAACGTCCACGCTTATCAAGGCCCGAAGAGGAATTGGACTTCAAGCGACTATACCAAGGCTAGGACCATCTACACCTACAATCACGAGAATGACGCCTCTACTCCTCACTTCCACACGATGACACAACAGGATGCCTTCTACGGTCATATGGTCCACAAAAATATCTTCGAACACAAATGGATCGAATGGGCTTATGTTGTGAATCAACCCATCATGGCTCCTTTGGTGCAGATTTTCAAGGATATAGGGCTGTATGACTTTGTGGAGCACAAATACCCATGGAACGCAACTGTCATTAGACAGTTCTATGCTACAGTTGAGATCAGATGGGCGGACCAGCAGATCATGTGGATGACAGGTTCCAGGCGTTATGAGGCCACCTTTGAGGAGTTTGCTGCGGCAAACAAGTTAAACTATGAGGAGATGAAGGAGGGGATCGATATGGAGGATGAGGATTACCTCCATGAGGACGACTGGCTCCAGTTTTATGAGCAGCCGGGAGGTGGACAGCGGATTGTACCCGGCACTGTTACAGGTCTCAAAGTCCTCCCTGCTGTAGTCAACAAAATCGTACGAGCCACGATCCATCCAAAGAGTGGAAACCGAGAAGCGGTCCGGGATTACTACTGGAACTTCATCGACCACATCCTCAAGAGTCATCGGATCAACATTGTCTCTTTTATATTGAAGACAATTGAGGATGTCTCGACGACCACTCTGCCGAATCTCTACTATGCTCCTTTTATCATGTCCTTGCTGCTCCAGAAGACGAAGTTCCCTCGCAGTTCTTGTGATATCAGACATCTCGGCTATAAGCCGTTTAGTGTCAACCCGCGTGTCTTGGCTCGAGGCCATGGAGCACAGCAGCAGCCGGCTCAGCCTATGCCTCCTCATCCTCCACCTCAGGCACAGCAGGCACCTCAATCGAGCCAAGCCCCCGCCTGGTTTTCTCAGTTCCAGCAGCAGTTCCATCAGCCGATGATGGATCAGTTTGCTACTCTTCTCCAGGGGCTTGAGCTCGCTCGCTCGGACTTGGCGGCTTTGCATGATCAGTTTCAGACTTTCTCGTCGCGCCAGGATCAGTTCGAGCAGCGCTTCGACGCCTTCTCCACTCACTTCTACACTCGTTTCCCTCAAACTCCTCCTCACTATCCTCCCGATGATGATGCTCCAGCTGATCCTTAGCTTTTTATGGCAATTGATGCCAAAGGGGGAGAGAGAAGAGAGTAGAAGAGTAGGAGAAATGAAACCTTAAATGAAAACTTTTGATGTAAAGTTTTGTGTAAAGTTTTAAGTAACTTGTTTAGTTGAATATCTCTTTTATGTGGATGTCATTTATGATTGGTTGACTCTTGTATGAGATTGTTACTACTTGATATGTGAGATATGCTTATGTTAGTTTCATATGACCTTGTGTTGATGATATCATGTTGTAGAATTGAATGTTGAATGTCTTATTTGTGATACTTCATGCTCATATAATGAATGATTTGAGATAGCATCTTATACACATGCTTGAACTCCTCTAAAAATGCCAAAATTCTCTTATTCATACATTTAGGGGGAGTGTCTTATTCTTCGATGCTTATTGTAAAATTCCCTTAGTGCGTAAAACTCTTACATCTACTCTTTATGTTGTCATCAATTACCAAAAAGGGGGAGATTGTAGCTTCTAGGCCCCTAAAGAGTGTTTTAATAATTAATGACAACTACAAATGCTACACTAACATTACCTGCCTAGTTGTGTAAAGAAGAAACTTTAAAGACAGGTTCATGAAAGGCGAAGAAAGAGCCTCATGATGAAGAAAGGGCATTGATCAAAAGGGCAAAGGTACGAAATAGGGCCTTTTCCATTTTTACCGGTCTAAGGTAATTAGAGAAGAATTTTGACCGGATTTTAGGATAGTTGCCGTACTATTAAGAGGAGCATGTGGTGTATCACAAAATACTTCATCTATGTGCCACAAATCTTGAAATCAACTTGCATTGCATACTAGAAGGTCATATACTTTGAATATGCTTGTTTCAGCTCATTTCTGCTCAGCACTGTCTCAGTCGGTCTGACCGTTTGTTAGACCGGTCTGACCGAATTCACGGACTGACCGAATAGGATCTCAGACTGACCGACATTATGTCTTAGTATAGTATGTACCTTTATAAGGTCAGTCTGTCCGTAGTTAAAACCTAGGTCAGTCTCCTGGAACTTCATGACCTATCCTTCTGTTGTTTTTGAGCTTTGACGGTCTAACCGTTTTATTAGACCGGTCTGACCGAGAAATCGGTCTGACCGTGTTTTTGTACTACGGTCTGACCGTATGGACGGTCTGTCCGTATTTTTTTGGCCTGACCGTATAAGGTGTCCAGAAACTATGTCGTCTCTGGACAGTTTCACGGTCTGACCGAAATAGGCTCCGGTCTGACCGTGTATGTGCCTGACAAGGGCAGTTGAGCATTTATTGCTCCTGTTTAATGCCGTTGCAATTGCGGCGGTCTGACCGAGCTTATACCTGCGGTCTGACCGCCCGGTGATCTTTTTCTCCCAACGGCCTGTAACGGCTATATTTATTGTGGGGGGTATATATACTCCCATGCACGGCCCTGTTCATAACTCTTGGCATAATTTGAGCATTGTCATCATCCTTGAGAGCTTTAGCACATTTCATACACTCTAGGGTTCAAATTCTCGAATTTGTGAGAGGTGCATTTGAGATCTTCTAGTTCATTGCATCTAGATAATTAAATCAACCTCGTGGCACTAGAAGAAGGCTAAGTGATCATCACCGGCTTGTTACTCTTGGAGTTTGCCGGCTCCTAGACAGCTAGGAGAAAGGTTTTGGAGAGCTCTTCAAGGAAGATTGTGAAGAAGCCTCAAAACGTCTTGTGAAAAGTTTGAGCACGCCTTGCCAGAGCGGTAAAGTGCATCCTTAGTGAAATCGAGGTTTGGATAACTCATCACACTAATCCGGCTCAAGATCTAGGTCACTTCTCGAGAGAAGGTTGACTAGATAGAGGAGCAGTTAGAATTTGAGTTTGCCTCAACGTGGATTAGGGGTGATCGGCAAATCACCGAGACCACGGGATATATCCTTGTGTTGAAATTGTGCTTTGTTCATCTTGTGTTGTTTATTTGCTCTCATTATCTCTAAATTGTTTGTCTTATTGATAATTTGTTAAAATCGCCTATTCAGCCCCCCCCCTCTAGTCGATATCCTAGATCCCTTTCAGCTGCCCCCTGTAAACATGATGGTTATTCGAAGCCCAAATGTTAGTGAAATCCTAGAAAGAAACCACATGGTGATCCGGGAACGAACCTGGATGTGGAGCGATTGCAGCTCCCCGCACCGGTCGCAGAGCGTCCCTTGCGAGACGTACTCCTGCACCTTCTGGGTTTGGAGCCCCTCAGCTAACCAAAAGACCTCCCCAACAGCAGGGGGGTCTCCCTCCCGACGGCTCCAGACCTGTTCACGCCGGCAGGCCCCCTCACGAAGGTTGTGGGGGTGATGTTTACCGGGGTGGCATCGGCCGTGGTCCTTGCCTCTGAGGAACTGGCCGAAGAGGAGGTGGATGAGCTCTCCGAAGGGGTGCCACCCCGAGGAGGGATGAGGAGCCCTTTCCCCTTCCCAGGCCGTGGGGCCCCCGGGACCTCCGTAGCCGCGGGGACCTCATAGACCGAGGGTCTCCCCCCCTCGTCCACCGGCCATTCAACACGCGGAAGGGAAGCCTCCGCAAAACAAACCTCCGGGCGCTCTGGCTCCTGTAGTTCCGGCGCCACCGGAGACGTGATCGCCGGAGGTGGCGAGGGGGCGTAATTCACCGAATCGGACGTCCCCCCATCACCGGTCGCCGCCTTCCCCCGGACCTCTCCGGAGGCCTCGAGGAGGCACACGAACTCTTGCGTCTCCGCCGCCCCCCCGGAGTGCTCTTCCGGGGGGGCTTCGCCTCGCGCCTGGAAGGCGCTGGCGCACGCCCCGACCCGGGGGTGGCATTCCGGGTCTTCGCGGGCGTAGAGCCCGGTGTTGTCGCCGGACCGGAGGCCTTCTGAACCTTGGCGCGCTTCGGCTCGAAACACCCCGCGACCTCTTTTCTCCGCTTGTGAGAGCCAGGGGTCGGGAGAGGCGTCCTATCCGGGAGCCTTAGCCCAAAGGCCTCGGCCACCAAGTTCCGGGGAGGACCCTCCCCGATGACGCGCATGATACGTTCATGCTTGTCGGCGTAGTACCTCCCGAGGAGGTTCTCCGCCTTCTCCCAGGCGGCTGGGTATGGCCGGACTGCAAAAATGAAGGGAGTTAGCGAAATTAACAAAGAATCAAGGTAAGCCGCCGGGTGCTTACGTCGGGTCATCGGCTTTTGCGGGGGCCGCTGTGCCGGGCACATCCCAATCCCCCTCCTCCCGTGTGAGAAGGGGAGAGCTTGAGCAGCATCAACTCCTCCGCGGCGTCCCTCATGGAACGGACGCCCCGGGAGCCGACCACCTTGCTGAGGAGCTTCAGCTCCTCCTCGGTCCATACCGGGGGCTTGGGGGGGGGGGCTCCGGTGAATAGATCACCTCGGTGTCCCGGACCCGGATGTAAAACCACCTCTAGACCCAATCCCCCCAATGGCCCCGGGAGGCCTCCACCAGATACTCTTGCACCCGCGATGGCAGGAGCTGTCTCATGACAGAGCCGAATGGAGACTTCGGCCCTCCCTTCACCAAATGGGAGCTCCTCACCGCCGGCTCGTAGAAATACCAGAACAGCCGGACCGTCGGCTCCCGTCCGGTGGCTGTCTCGAACAGCCAAATAAGAGCCCCATCCGAACGAAGGCGTTCAGCGTCAGGTGGTTGAGCGCCACCCCGTACTCCCGGAGGAACGGATGCACCGGAAGCCGGAGCCCGGCCTCGAGGAAGGCCTTGAAGACGACAACTTCTCCGGGTCGGGGGCGGGGGGCGCCATCCTTCTTGGAAGGGATCCGGATGTCCCCGTTCGTGATGACCCCCTGATCCACAAAGGAGTCTAAGTCCCCCGAAGTGAACTCGGAGGCCCAGAGGAATTCCGTGGTGACTTCCTCTGGGGGCACCTCGACGGTCTTGGCACAACAACCCTTGGGACCCATTTGGGTTTCGGGTGGGTTGAGCTATCAGGGAGCTAAGTCTAAGGGGCTTAGGTTTCAGGAGACTGAGCTTCCGGGTGAAGGCTACTGGGAGAGCTTGAGACGCCGGTGGTGTATGAGGCTCGAAGGTTCAAGTGTCCTCTCTGGGCCCCTCAAAGCCCTATTTATAGGTCTCGAACGTGGCCTCAATGGGTGCCACGTGGCCCCTTGTGATAAATCCGCGCCATTCAATTCAAATGGCGCGTGAGTTGAAGGGATGCGCGCGGCAAACGATGCATCAACGGCTCGAACCGCGCGAGGCCATTATGGCCGACGGCGCGCGACAACCGATACACCATAAGTAGCTAATGTGGGAATCGAGGCATCGATGAGGCGCTGGAAATCCCTTCCGGGGGAGATGTTCCCGGCAATGAAAACCATCCCCTCTGGGGACTTAAGCCACGTCCCTGGAGGACATGGGGGGCTGCTGTTGTGGGAAATCTCCGTGATATCAAGTCCAGGTGAGGGGCAAAGGTCCTGGAGCTTCGTCCCGGGCACCGCCTCTGGCCCGGGGACAAGGGTCCCGGTGACCCCGGTCCCGGCCGCCGCCTTTGGCCCAGGGACAAGGGTCCCAGTGATCCCGGTCTCGGGCGCCGCCTTTGGCCCAGAGACAACGGTCCCGGAGCCTTCGTCCTGGGCGCCACGTATGTCCCGGGGACAAGGGCCTTGGTGACCCCCGTCCCGGGGACCACCTTTTTCCCGGGGACAACAGTCCCAGAGCCTTCGTCCCGAGCGCGGCCTTTGGACTGAGGACAAGGGTCCCGGAGACCCCCCGTCCCGGGCGCTGCCTTTGGCCCGGGGACAAGGTCCCGGAGCCTTCGTCCCGGGCGCCGCCTTTGGCCCGGGGACAAGGGCCTCGGTGACCCCCGTCCCGGGCGCCGCCTTTTGCCCGGAGACAACGGTCCTGGAGCCTTCGTCCCGGGCGCCGCCTTTGGCCTGGGGACAAGGGTGCCGGTGATCCATTTTACATGCGCCGCCTTTTGCCCGGAGACAACGGTCCCGGTGCCTTCACCCCGGGCGCCGCCTTTTGCCCGGGGTCAACGGTCCCGGAGCCTTCGTCCCGGGGACAAGGGTCCCGGTGATCCCTGTCCTGGGCGCCGCCTTTGGTCCGGGGACAAGGGTCCCAGTGATCCCTGTCCTGGGCACCGCCTTTTGCACGGCGACAACGGTCCCGAAGCCTTTGTCCCGGGCGCCACCTTTGGCCCGGGGGCAAGGGTCCCGGTGATACCTGTCCCGGGCACCGCCTTTTGCCTGGGGACAATAGTTCCGGAGCCTTCGTCCCGGGCGCCGCCTTTGGCCCGGGGACAAAGGCCCCAGTGACCCCCGTCCCGGACACAGTCACGTGAGGGTCACGCGAGGAGCGCCTCGGGAATCAGCGAGGACACTTGTCAAGCATCCAGCCCTCTCGGCCGGGAGAAGGAGGTCAATGCCCTCTGATCCAATGGCTGCAATTGGGGTAGTTTAGTCTTTTTGCGTCTTTTGGGCCTATATAAGCCCTTGTATCCCTCTATTGTAACCAAGGACAACTCATTTACATGAATACACAAAATCAAATAGGCGTGCTTAGGAGCACTCTCCCCACAAGAGAACTCCCCTAGCCAACTCCTATTGGGAGCACGTCAACAGGACTAGGGTCTTCACTGAGACCTGAACCTGTATAAATGTTCGTGTCACTTGTTGCGTTTGTCTGACGGGAGAGGACCAGTAACTTGGTCAGCTCGCGTCGTCTTTGTCTAGCTAGGAACCTCCACTAAACCTATCGGGATATTCGCGATACCATGACACACACCATTGAGGTAATGCGTGGGGCCCCAGATGCTCTCTACAAATGGGAGGATATGCGTAGCCGTTGGTGCCTGCGGCACATTGCAGCAAACCTCTTCACACACTTCTGCAGCAAACAAATCATGGATCTATTCAAGCGGCTATGCATGCAAAATCAACCGAGGAAGTTCCAAGCTGTGTTTGACAAATTGGAGGCGCTGACAGTGAAGTACTCCACGAGGAGGGCCAGCAATGCTGCCGATGATGCGAACATTAGCAAATTCTCCCAATGGATTCAGGACAAGGACATTGAGAAATGGTCCTTACTGCACGACGAAGATGGCGCTAGGTTTGGGATAATGACGACCAACTTTTCAGAGGTGTGCAATTATGTGTTGAAGGGAGTGAGGTGTTTGCCGGTGACTGCTGTAGTGGAGATGACATGGTACCGCACAGCCGAGTACTTCAACAACAGAAGTGTTGCCGCCAAAATGCTAGTCGATGATACCATGAGAACTTTGCCCGATGTTGTGCAGTCCTACTTGACTGCTCGCGTAGACAAGGCCCAGCGGCACGAGGTGACAGTAATAAACATACTTCATCGAATAATTCAAGTCCGCCTTCGGCAGAAGAACGTGAGCGGCCAACTTAGGCTTGGATGGGTGCACGAGGTCATTCTTGGTGATGCCGCTGAGTGCACATGTAACAAACTGAAGCTACTACACAAGCCCTGCTCACATGTCCTTGCTTCATGTGCGGCGCTCGGTGTGAGCCCTACGCCTTACCTTTCGGAGTACTTCAGTCTTGATAACCTTTCAAAGACGTGGAGTGGCATGTAGAGAGTTGTTATGACACTCGGTGACTACAGAGTTATCCCTGCTGGCGAGACTACCTGGATCCCAGATGTAAATCTAAAGTGAACGGGTCCTGAGTGACGGAAGACACGCCGAATACACAACGACATGGATGAGTCACAGGGGGTAGCTCACGTGCTAGGAAATGCTCGATCTGTAGGCAGCCCGAACATAGCAAGAAGGATTGTTTGAATGCACCCGGACCATCGACCTAGCTATGTAGTGTCTGTTCGACGACACTTTGTAATAAACTTTGTAATGCACTTCTCATTTGCATTGGATGGTTGTAATCCATATGTTATTTTATTTCATCCTGTCTTGTGGACATCTTAATTTCAATAATGGTTCCTATTGTATGTTATGTTATTTTCATGTTGTGTGCTATCCATGTGTATGTATTTTATTTTCGTCACTAATGGATCAAAGTTTTGACAGGCATGGCCGGCGGGGACAGAGATCATCCAGAGCTGCTGACCAGCATATATGATTGTGGACATCGCGGCCGCATGTTGTCCGAGGGACGGGACCTGGAGCCACTGGTAGTGCGTGCTCCCATGGAGTACTGGCCTCTCCATGAGGGCTACATCCCCATCCTACGGGATGCAGGTTTATTGTCGTTCACCCGTATGCTACAGATAGGTCAACATATCACACTGGACAGGTCCTTGATCACCGCATTGGTAGATCGATGGCGTCCAGAGACCACACTTTCCACTTCCGCTGTAGGGAGATGACGGTCACGCTGGAGGATGTGAGCATGCTGCTTAGTTTACTTGGCAGTGGACATCCCATCGTCCCCCGGCCCGCACGTGCAGATTGGCACGCGCAGATGCACCTCCTATTCGACATCGGTAACCAGGGTGACGAGATCCCGGCATCGAAGCGTGGTGTCCCCCACCGATTTTTGACACGCTACCGTGAGTGCCCCGATGATGCCCCTGGCTATGTAGTTCGGTGGCATCTTTTCACCTACTTGCTAGTGACCCTGCAGTATACCTGTTCCCTTCGACGCATGGTGACACTATGTACATGTGGTTCATTCCCCTGGTGGAGAGTATCATCAATGCGGACCCAGGGGCCATGCCACGTTTCAACTAGGCGATGGCAGTGTTGTGTGCGATGTATAGGGGGCTTTGCGAGGCATGTTGCAGGACCGCGATTGGATCATTGTTGTCCACATGCCCTATACTGCTGCAGCTGTGGTCATGTGAGCACTTCCCCGTTATCCATCCGTATGGTGCACCAACGGACTACGAGGATTGGGTTGATCGGCCGACCATGGGAGCCCATTGGCTGGGAGGTCGGCCGAGGTGGTCATCATCACATATTCACCGCTGTTACGTGGCATACCTGGGAGAGTTTGATCTCCTTCTGGACGCACGCGTCATATGGAGACCATGGACACCGGAGCACATCTCCCAGGTTGCACTGCACGACATTTCCTCGTATTGCACCACAGGCCAGGACTGCCGGCTTACACGCTGGCACATGGTGTTCTCACATGTAGTGGAGCTGTATTTTCCGAAGAGGGTGATGCGCCAATTCGGGCTACACCACAGATACCACCCCAGGAAAGAAATCGACAATGCCATCTCCCGTGGGAGATTCACGTGTATGTCTGGAACATTTTCTATATCTCGGTTATGTATTGAACATTTTTTTGTTTCCTTGCTTTATGTGCATCGCGTCACCTTTTGCAGAGAAACACATAAAGGAAAACACTTCGACAACTGGCAGAGCAAGAATGCCAAATGGGTCGACGAGTAGGAGGACCACGCAGCGACTAATATTTTTGTCGAGAAGCGGTCGTATGACCCTACGATGTACCAGGCCTATCTTCAGTGGTATGTGCCGCGCACCCGCACGCGACTTGTTCGTGCGGCCCCACCTTCGCCGACAAAACTATCACATCAAGACAGTCTTCGATTAGGCCTTGATGTTCAGTTTGCAGGCCAGATACATCGCTCGATACGTTCGCCTTGGCTGGATACTTATGTTGGTCTCTTATCTTATCTATTTTTCCAAAGTTCCTATATGAGTTTTGCATGTGCAGGCTGACATAGCGCTGGCCATCGACAAGCAGGCGCACTTCCTGATGTCTGGCCTTTCTACGGGGGGACGACGGTTCAAGACGCTGGCGCGTGGTGCCCTACATTCCATCCGTATAGGAGCACAGTGACTCTTCTTTGACCTAACTTGTGGCCGAAAGATAGATGGATCGGTTCCACACCAGAGAGGGGCCCAGCCACCTAGCCCCATGTCAGCTCGGCCTAGCCTGAGTGGTGCTCGATAGAGCACTTCGTTGGCACGGCGCAGTCATCGTGGCACATCGTCGACCTGGGGAGCTGACGTACCAGGTACATCCGCTGGCTCGTCTCGGCTTCATCGTTCCTCGTCAATGCACACTGCTCGACACAGAGATCTGCATATTGGGGGCTGATCGAGACATCGCACTCCTGATTCAGATGACTCCTACGATGAGGACGACATCCATCAAGACGAGGAGGATGCGAGTAGGGCATTGGCAGAGCGGCTTGCGGCTGACGAAGATTGGGACCAGTCTCATATTGAGCAGGCGGCCCATGGATAGGGACACTTAGTTCGTTGGGGGTCTACGCAGTAGAGCTGGGGGGAGCCCGCCCACAACCACATGTATCAACACAGCGATCCTGAGTACTACGTTCCACAGGGGGGCGAGGGCGATTGGGTAGCACAACAGCGAGGCAACGAGGACTGGGTCTCGAGCATGCTAGGGATGCACGACCATCGTGCGCATCAGTACTACCAACCAGATGAGTTAGCACCGAGCGAGCTCGAAGATCCCCCTCCACCGACACAACCATCTCGGGGTCACGCAGGTACTGAGCGGCATGGTCCTTCTACATCGGCTGGGCGGCGGTCACATGTGCCACCTGATCCATACTCACCATCGCCTTTTCAGAGAGATAGGCATGGGCATAAGAGGGGTCGTCCGAACTCATAGTGAACATGTACTAACACTTTTATTTTTCGGTGTGTAACAACATCTAAATTTAGTAAATGCATTATTTTCTGGATTAAATTGTGATGTGCTCGGTCGTTTTGAGATATGTAACTGCAGTTAATTAGGATCCGTCTTACTCTTATCACATCCACATTAATATAACTATTCATCTTTAATTTATTGGATCCGTCTTACTCTTAACTAATACAAATTCTAAGACTAAATATTAATAAAAATTAAAATTTCAAAATTAAAATTACTAGATTTCTTATATATTTTTATTATATATATATATATGTATGTATATATATACACACATATATGCACATACATACACATACACATACACATATGTGTATGTGTATATATATGTATATATATATATAATAAAAATATATAAGAAATCTAGTAATTTTAATATATATATACATATATATACATACATACATATATATATACATATATATATGTGTATATGTGTATGTGTATGTGTATGTGTGTATGTATATGTGTATGTATATGTATGTGTGTATGTATTTCTATATGTATGTGTGTATGTATATGTGTATGTATATGTATGTGTGTATGTATATCTATATGTATGTGTGTATGTATGTGTGTATGTATATGTATGTGTGTATGTATATGTATATGTGTATATTACAATGGCAGGCTCTTTACAACAGCAAAAGGCCTTAGCCCAGCTGGTTACCACGCTCCCGTCTCGTTGGCCCGGGTTTGAATCCCCACTCCCATGATTAAAACCCTTTTTTGCCAGCTTGTCGAGTGCTGGGCACTTGACAAGTAACAATATATTAAAATAGCCAGGCCTCTTTAGAGCAGCAAAAGGCTTACCACGTTCCCACGTCATTGGCCCGGGTTCGAATCCCCGCTCCCGCAATTAAAATCCTTTTTTTGCAGCACCTGGTCACTGGCTTGTTGAGTGCGTCGTCGCCTGTGGTCGTAGCTTGTCGAGTGTCCAGTGCTCGACAGGCTGACGTGGCAGCCCATTTTTGTAAAATCTTGCAACAAACTCCTGGAGAAGGGGGAGCTGAGGTCGAAGATGGCGGTGCAGGGCGACGAGCGCACCAGATCTAAGGAGCAGATCTAGGCGGCGGCGCAAATGAGAGGCGGCGGGGGAGCAAAGGCATGGCGGGCCAGGGGTTTGTGGGTGGCATCGGATCGAAACGATGGCGTGGTGGATCTGGAGTTGAGAGGGGAGAGAGGGGGTGAAGGTGGGCACCGCGGGAAAGGCGATGCGGTGTCGGCGGTGCGGGTGGAGGTTGCATTGATGAGGAGGACGGAGCCGGCAGAAAAGCAGTGCGACCTAGATCTAGGGCTGCAGCAGCGGGCTTTGGTGGCGCGTTTGATTTGGTGGAGGTGATGAGCTACCATGAGGGAGTGGCGGCGTGTGGAGGATGGGGCGGCGATGGAGACGTCGCTGACGTATGGCCTTGTCACCGGCGACAGGATGAACGGAGGTGATGAGGAAGCTTAAGGGTGGAAGAAAAGATGGTAAAGAAAAATAAAACCGGTCTCGGGTTGTGCACAGTGGCGGCAGCGTACTAATGGGGATTTCGACAATTATTTCCTTCCACTAGGGTTAGGGTTTTCTTTGTGTCTAGGCCAAAATGCATTTTGGGGCTCGACTTTTTGGGAAATTGCAATAAAGTTCAACTGAATTAGGGCTTTACTTTTATGTGTCTTGGCAGCTTAGCAGAAGAGTATTTGGGGTTTTAAGAAATTACAAAAAGGTTCTTGGCTGCTAGGTTTTGAGGTTCCCGGTCTCCGGAGACTCCGATTTTGGCACAGTCAGTTCCTACGCATCTGTTGAAAAGCATACTTCTGTCCAGAATCGACTGAGGGTCAGGTTTAGTTGATGAGGTGTGTCCCATTAGAAAAATCCACCCAAATCGCGTCGACTTGTAATAAAAATTTGTGAAGTGAGTAATCCAGATGATTTGGTGATAAATTTGGAGTAACCTATGCATAAGACGAGATATATGACTAAAATGTGCACAAACATGGGGGAAAATAAATGAAAAAATCATGCAAATTAGACAAATATCATTGGCCCACAATGCATCAAGGATTTTGTGTGACCAATCGACTCATGTACTCGACACAACCTTCTTGAGAATGCTCTTGATCTCCCTATTTGAGACCTCGACCAATCCATTCACCTGAGGGTGATAAGGAGTGGTAATATGATGGTGATGCACACCGTACTTGGTGAGGAGAGCCTCAAACTGGCGGTTGGTGAAGTGGGTACCGCCATCGCTGATGACAATCCAAGGGACTCCAAACCTAGGGAATATTGACAAGGATTATTAGATACTCTTTCAGGCCTCAAAAGGTCACACCAACTCTGCGTGGTCACGTGTGACCGTGGTCACGTGTGACCATGGTCACCAAAGGCTGGAAAGAAGGATATAGGGTAATCTAAGGGCATTCTGGATATAACCGAAAAATTATACCTAATTCACACAAAATTCAAGACATTTTGTTATCATGGAGCTTATGTTTTATGCTGTATCTAAGAGCAATGAGGTCGCAGAGACAATTCTTGCAGTCCTCGCTCTCATAGAACTAATCTCATTACCGTGGTCGCAGTACTAAGCGGGCATTCCTAAATATGTTACTTCACTTTGGTCCTTATGATTGATTCCGAGGCAATCATGAGTCCCTGACAAGGTAACTGTTGAAGGAGGTCGAGAAGGTAAGGTGGTTTTACTACGACCCAGTCAAGACTGTCCAAACCGCCATGTACCCTTGATTCACGGCAATTGCCATCCACAACCTCACTACCCCAACCTTTGGGCGGTTAAGAGAGATTGTGGGGCATGACTTCAGGAGAACAAACGGCCACCCCACCTTTAGGCGAAATGCCCTCACAGTTTGTCTTGGGGAAGTGTCATCCTCGATCCCAATTGTTGCATCTAGGCCCCTATTATTGTTGATTTTGATTATTGATGACATTAAGGCCCTGTTTGGAAACAAAGTTTTTTTGGAGTTTTTCTTGAATATTATGGTTTTGAAAGAAACTGTAGTATTGAAAACCAATATCCTGTTTGGTTACAAAGTTATTTTATGGTTTTTAAAGCCGTGGTTTCTTCAAAACCATGGTTTTTTTGGAGTTTTACAAACTTTGCTCTGGTACAAAGTTTTTCTCCAAAACTTTGACCACACTGCCTCTTCCTCCCTCCTTCCTCTCCGTTGCTTCCTCCCTCTCTCCACCTCCTGTGTCGCCGATCGTGCCTCCCACGCCTCTGATCACACCTCTACCGTCAGAACCACCATCCTGCGCCGCTGGAGCCGCCTCCACCGCCGCACCTCCACAGCCCCTCGCCAATCCACCGGGCCGCCGCTACCGACCTTCATTGCGTCGCCGCAACCGAGACGCCGCCGATCTTGACGCCCATCCACCGAGACGTCGCCGCCACCAACCTTCATTGCGCCGCCGCCATCGCCTCCCCCCGCGCCGTTCTTCGCCCCATGCTACGCCACCACCACCACCGCCGCTCCAGCTGCCGGATCCGCCACCGCACCGCCACGCACTGGATCTGTTCCTCAATTTCCACTTCTCCCGCCGCCACTGACCACCACTCTGGATCTTGTTGCCTCGTGCGCCTGTGACTCTCCACGCCGCCGTGCCGCAACCGCTCCTCGTGCGCCTATGCCGCCACCGTCCTACTCCTTCTCTCCCTCGTGCACCTGTGCCACCACTGCTCCTCGTGCTCCAGAGGCTATCTTCTTCACTGCCTCGGCCCAATACGTGGGGCCAATTTCCACAAGCTCCAAAATTTCTCTGTTATTCTCCAAATTTTTCTCTGTTATTCTCCAAAATTCAAGTTTCTTTGTTATTCTTGGTTTCCTGTTTTACTGAGAATAGAATTCCTGTGATGTATGAGATGGATATATGTATGTGAACATTGAACATGGACCAGGATGTCTAACATATGATTATTTGAATAAAATATTATACTAAAAACTATGATAGCCAAACACCCGTAGAAATTGTCCAACTGCTAGTTTTTTTAAACTCAAAACAACTAGTTCATTTAAACATCAAACTGAAAACTTTGAAAAAAAACTGTGTATCCAAACACCTTAAAAAATTGTAGTTTTCTCAAAAACTGTGGTTTTGAAATACTACAGAATACTGTGGTTTTCAAATGCTGTATTTCCAAACGGGGCCTAAGTATTTTTGATCTAATCATGTCTTTGAGTTATCTGTATGCAGAAACCTAAGAGCTATTTCGCCTAAGGTCGCAGTATTGCCATGGTCGCAAGCGCAAGGTCGGCAAGAAGAAAGCCACAGAGACATAAGCTATCTGGAGGATCTGCAAGTCGCAAGTCCAAGGTCACGAGCCATGGTCGCAAGTGCAAGGTCGCCAAGAATGAAGTTGCAAAAGACTTAAGGTAAAATGCGTATTTATTTTACCGATCTCGGTGTTTGGATTTTGATCGGTTTATAGAAATTTGTTTTTAGTTTAAACCGTACTATTAAGAGGGGTTACATGTTCTCTCTATAACTTCCATTATAAATCGAGAAACTCTTAGGTCCTTGCGTTCATTCATCTCGGTTGGTTTTGTGTTTCTAAATGATTTTTTTTTGATCTTTTTGGTAGTAGACGTCTTTTTTCATTTTCTAGAAAGATCTAGACTGATTTGGGTTTTGCTTCTGTTGACTAAAATATAGCCCTTTAACTTATCTTTGAAACGAGCTATCAAACACTTAAATTGGATCCCTAAATCAAAACTTACGGCTGTTTGTATTCACACTAACTATCAGCATGAAATGTCAGCTTCGTTGCTGCCATTTGTCCAGAGAGCGTGCTTTTTGATGTTTGATGAATTTTTGTAATAAAAATTCATTAGTATGGGCTAAAATAAAATATATATACTTGGGCTGTAAAAAAATAATGATAAAAACTAGGACAAAAATTCCACTGGGCAAAAAAATGTCAAATTGGATTGGTCAACGTTGGTCAACGCCTGGTCAAACCTGGTCAATATTGGTCAACACTGGTCAACGCCTGGTCAAACCTGGTCAACGCTGGTAAAACCTTATCAACAACATGGCCAAACCGACATGCAACCCGAGTTCGAGTTGGATTTATGTCTAGTTTAAATAACAAAAGTATATCTCCTTTTCAAATTAAAAAAAGGATAATCTCTCTCTTTATCCTTTCATAACAAAGTATATCTCTTATTCAAATTCAAAAAAGGAGATAATCCCTCCCTTTATCCTTTTGTTTATTTAAATAACAAAGTATATCTCCTATTCAAATTCAAATCCCCTAAAACTCTCTGGTTGTTGGATGGTTATAACTAATCTGGAGCCTCTATAAATAGAGAGGGGGTGCTAACCTTTTTTCTCAAGGGAGAGGCAAGACGGGCACAGGCACGTGAGGAGCAAGACAGAAGCAAGTGAAGTGCAGAGGTGCAAGCGGGCCAGAAGACGACGTGAAAACCAGAAGCTGTTCTCCTTGTCCCCTTTGAAGATGATCATGGGTGAGTGCTTATCATAAGCATAACATTCATCATGTATCATATCAGAGGTGGAGGCCTATCCATTGGTGCCTACCCGAGCCCGACTGTGATGACTTCTGAATTGCTTTTCGATCGAAGTTCCTCGAACCCAGTTCGAGCAGTAGTTCTGATTAGCATTCGATCTAGTCTTCAATTGCGTTTTCGGTCAAAACCGATAAATACTCTGGCCAGCGACCAAAATAACATCACTTGATCGAAATCAGGTGTGTTTGCGGTAGGAACTGAGTATTTTTCAGGCAAAGATTTGAAAACAGCAATCTGATTGACCTTGCTCTTATGGGAGTAGATCGATGTCACTTCTGAATTGCTTTTCGATCGAAGTTCTTCGAACCCAGTTCGAGCAATAGATCTGATTAGCATTCAATCTAGTCTTCAATTGTGTTTTCGGTCAAAACCGATAAATACTCTGGCTAGAGACCAAAATACATCACTTGATCGAAATCAAGTGTTTTTGCGGTAGGAACTGAGTATTTTTCAGTCAAAGATTTGAAAACAGCAATCTGATTGACCTTGCTCTTATGGGAGTAGATCGATGTCACTTCTGAATTGCTTTTCGATCGAAGTTCCTCGAACCCAGTTCGAGCAGTTGATCTGATTAGCATTCGATCTAGTCTTCAATTGCGTTTTTGGTCAAAACCGATAAATACTCTGGCTAGAGACCAAAATAACATCACTTGATCGAAATCAGGTGTGTTTGCGGTAGGAACTGAGTACTTTTTCAGGCAAAGATTTGAAAATAGAAATCTAATTGACCTTGCCCTCATGGGAGTAGATCAATGATAACTTCTCATCCAGAAGTCCGATCAATCCCAAATTTTTATGTTGAATAGAAGACTCTATGAGAAACTTCTCCACCAAATTTCATGTCCATCAGAGATCTCTAAAGTCAAATTTGATCAGAAGAGAGGCTCTGTCCAGAAGTCATTCCAGCTTGCCCTCATGGGAGTATATCGATAGTAACTTCTCATCCAGAAGTCCGATCGACCCCAAATTTTTATGGCGAATAGAAGACTCTATGAGAAAAGTCTCCACCAATATTCAAGTCAATCAAAGATCTCTAAGGTCGAATTTGATCAAAAGAGATGCTCTGTCCAGAAACTTGTCTACTTTGTTTTATGGGAGAAGATCGATGATAACTTCTAATCCAGAAGTCCGATCAACCCCAAATTTTTATGGTGAATAGAGGACTCTATGGGAAACCCTTTCACCAATTTTCAAGTCAATCAAAGATCTCTAAGGTTCAATTTGGCCAAGGAGATGCTCTGTCTAGAAACTTAGTCATTTTGTCCTACGGGAGAAGATCGATGATAACTTCTGATCCAGAAGTTCGATCAACCCCAAATTTTTATGGAGAATAGTAGGTTCATACTGAAACTATTCCTTCAAGTTTCACCTTGATAAAATGTTCAAAATATCATCAAAACCATTGCAGATATCTCTGTCTCGCTGAATTCCAGCTTGACGTACAAGCAATGCAATAAAGATAGTTTCTAATCCGACGGTCTGATTGATCTCAAATTTTGATGAACAATCGAGAATTCATCCAGAAACTTTCCTTTGGCGTAATAAGAGATTGTAAATCCCAAAGGGATTTGTAACTTGTAATTCTTTTCAGAATTAATAAAGTACAGTGTTTCCTAAGATTGTGCATTCTCTACTCTTTTATTTGTATACTTATGTATACTGGCACGCCCGCACCACGAAAAATGGGGCCAATTTCCCGGAAGAGGGATCTTCTCGGCGAAACATTTGAGCTGAAATTTTTTGACTTACGCTAACTGTCAGCATGTGTTGGTAACTGTCAGCATGAGTTTCGACCTCATCTGTTTTGTTTATGAGTTTGTTTTAACTGGTCATTTTTGTGGTCGATGCTGACTGTCAGCATGAGCTGTTTCTTTCCATATGCAACCACAAACGGCTAGCTAAGTTTTATCCGTGATTTTTGTCGAGTTGTGATTGTGGATGCTGACTGTCAGTATGTGCTGATTTGTTTCCTTTTTCGACCACAACGGCTGAGTTTTCTTCGAGATTTGCTGTTCACTGGTCGTGGCCTATGCTGACTGTCAGCATGCACTGTTACTTTTTCAGCTCAAGTACAACGGCTCTTTTGTTCATTTGGGCTATAAATAGAGGTTTTGAGTTATTGTTTTGTACACCAAGCAGCCTCCTTCTCTTATACACATTTGAGCTCTTGTTCCTAGCATAAAAATCTTGATCTTTTGATCAAGTCTTGAGCTTTGTGATCCACCAAGTGTTTTCGTTCGCATCATTTGCATACTTAGAGTTCCTCGGTGATTGTTGGAGGTCTAGATAAGACCTTGCAGCTTATTACTCTTGGTGAACGCCCTCACCTAGACGATTTGGTGGTGTAGCCATTGATCTCTTCATTTCAGAGATTGTCGGAGAGACTCGGCGTGATTGTAAAAGGCATTGGTGCTCGCCTTTTCGGAGTGGACAAGGAGCAACCACTAGTAAGAAATATCCTTCGTGGATATTGAAGCAAGACTCATTCATTTGAGTGCTTCAATGAGGAGAGAGGAGACCGGACAAGTCTCCGAGACCTCGGGAAAAATCCTTGTGTTTGTTCTCTCTTTCTCTTTCTTTTTAGTTGTGCAATTTATTACTCCTTTGTTTTAGTTCTCATTTTTTGCAAAAGTTGTGTTACTTAAAAGTTTTTAAAGCCTCCTATTCACCCCCCTAGTCGGCATCCTTGATCCTACACGTGGTATCAGAGTAAGGTCTCTTATTTATGGGCTTTACCGCCTAGAGAGAAAGGATGGACTCGTTAGAGGGTTTTGATTTGATTTCTCCTCACTTTGATGGCTCACATTACTTTCGTTGGAAGATTATTATGAGCACTTATTTTGAGGCATTGAGTTTGGATTTATGGAGCTTAGTGGAGAAGGGTGTGACTTATCCGTTGATTTTGGATAAGGATATTCTCCTCTTAAATACAAAGGCTAAAGATGTGCTTCTTAGATCCCTTAGCCATGATGTGCTCGAACTAGTGAGTGATCGTTCGACCGCTCACGATGTTTGGACCACCCTTGAGTCTATCTTTGAGGGCACATCTAGCTTTGAGCATGCTAATGTGCGCTTCCTGATGCAACACTATGAGGCATTTGTGATGTTGGAGCATGATACACTCTCCACCATATATGATCGCTTGATCAACATCACAAATGAGCTCAAAGCCCATGGCGCTAATATTTCCAATCTAGACATTTGTAGGAAATTGCTTAAGGTGTTACCGGAGAATCGCTACGGAGACTTCATTACCACTCTTGGAAACGGTGACCTCTCCGATACTTCACCGAGCGAGCTCATTGACATGCTTATGTCAAATGAGGCTATGTCCAAGGAGAAGGACATACATTCCACCTCCGAGCATATTAAGAATGATGATTTCGTTGCAGAGGATCGGGAGCTTACTAACAAGCTCAAAGACGTCATCGACTTGGTTCGCCTAAGAAAGACAAAGGCGAACTCTTGCAAGAAGAGCTCAAAGAAAGCAAGAAAGAAAGCGTTAAGATCAAAGTCTTCATCTCACGACAAATCTATATGCCTTATGGCATGTGACTCGACGGTATCAAATACTAACTTCTCCAATGATGAGCTTATGGATATGATTGTAGAGTTAAATGACTTGATTGGCAATATGAATAAAAGTTTTTGCACTTTAAAGAATAACTTCTCATCCTTGAAAGTGCAATTTCAAAAGTTGAAAAGCTCTTATGATTCTTTGCTTATCAAGGAAGCTATTAGCTCCACAATTACCTTAGATGATAGAGTTGCTTGTGACTTGCTTCTTGATCCATCCTTAGAGTCACATACTTCCACTTCACATGCTAACACCTCTTGTAATGACTTAAGTGTTAATTCATGTTTAGACTCAAATGCTAGTTTTGTGGACACTAGTACTTCATGTGATAATTTGTCTATTGATTCATTTATTGATTCACATGCTTGTACGGTTGATACTAGTAACTCATACCATGATTTATCTAGTGACTCATCTTTATGCCATGGTGTTAGTACTAGTTGCTCCTCATTTGATGTGTCTAGCTCATCTAGTAATTCTATTATGCCTTCTAGTTCATCTACTTGTGATGATATGCCGTCATGTTCTCATTCGCATTATGTTTCATGTGTTAACACAGTATCATCTCATGTACATTAAATTGAGAATGATGAACTTAAGACTAAAATAAATAGATTGAGTCATGACCTTACTAGATATCATATGAGTAGTGCTATGCTTGTTAAACCGCATTTAGATCATAGATATTTATTTAAAAATGGGAAATTAAATCATGCTCACTCATCTAGTAAGAGGTATCGCATATTTCACCGCACTCATACCATTTCATTTGTAAATCTCTCTCGAACTTCATGTTCCGCATGTCACTTAATAGGGAAACATTCGCATGAGTGTGTATCTAATCCTTTCAAAGTTGGTTCTTTTGACTCTTTTTTGATTTCTTGTTCTAGAGGTTTAATTGCAAAATTTGTTGATTTCCATTTTCAAAAACCTAAAGATAGAGCCATTTTGGTACCAAAAGATTTATGCGACAAGGCCAGAAGGCCTCATAAGGTTTGGGTACCTAAAAAGTCTTGACTCTTGATTGGAAATTTTTTTTTTGAAAAATTCTTTTTACAAAATATGTGTCATGCATTGAAAATCATTTCTGTAAATTTTCATTTCAATTGGATTTGATTTGAGCAACATTTGATTTTTCACAAATCAAATTTGAAATCTGCATCTTCAGACTTCTTGTGGCTTTTGACTGATTTTTCATTTTTATATCTCTTAATTGGTTGGCTATTTGAAGAAAGTTTATACATGATATTTTCTTTGATTGGTCTTTACTGTTAATTCATTTCAAAATTTTTGGAAGCCATTTGCGTGGTTTTTCAGGTGCCTTTACATGTGTAAAATTATTTTCCCAAAACCTAAAATCTGAAACTTTCAATCAAGTCAACATTTGTTTTTGGCTCCGTTTTTGGCTTCACTGTAAAAGGCTAACTAGTTCCTCGTTATCTCATTTAACTCCAAAATTTATTTTTGGAACTTGTGAAGCCACAGTGTTTAAGAAAATTTTTAGTCAAATTGGATGTCAATCTTTTATTTCTTTCAAAAAAATTTGTGATCTTGGATTTCGTTGCATTTTTTATCCTAAAGAAGTTTTAGTTGAAAGTTTAAAAGATAATTCTTTGATCTTCAAAGACTTTCGTTTTGAAAATCTTTATCTTGTTGATTTTCACTCTAAAGATGCATCCCTTTCAACATGTCTTGTCTCTCAAACCTCAAAAGGTTGGCTATGGCATAGAAGGCTTGCACATGTTGGAATGCATTAACTAAAAAAACTTTTAAAATGTGATTTGGTTGTTGGCTTAAAAGATGTGAATTTTGAAAAGGATAAACCTTGTAGCGCTTGTCAAGCTGGCAAGCAAGTAGCTAAGATTTATTTGGACCTTCCGAGTTCCAAAGTATCGTGGGTAACAACTATGGTTTTGTTATTGTTGATGATTTTACTCGCTACACTTGGGTCTTCTTTATTACTCAAAAATATGAAACCCCCGATGTTTTCAAAAGTTTTGCAAAACGTGTTTCCACTGTATTCGAACTTTCCATCAAGAAAATCTGTAGTGATCATGGTGGAGAATTCGTTAATTCAACTTTAGTTGATTTTTGTGACTCGCTAGGCGTTAAACACGAATTTTTTACTTCTTACACTCCACAGCAAAATGGAGTTGTGGAAAGGAAAAATCGAACACTAATAGAAATGGCAAGAACAATACTAAGTGAGTATGACACTCCTTCGCTTTTGGGCTGAAGCCGTGCATACTGCTTGCTATTCTATTAATCGGCTTTATTTGCATCCTCTTCTAAATTTAACTCCCTATGAGCTTCTTATTGGGCGTAAGCCAAATATTTCTTATTTCTGAATTTTTGGATGTAAATGTTACATCCTTAGAAAAAGAAACTTTGGTAGTAAATTTCAAAGAAGAGTAGATGAAGACTTTCTAGTCGGATACTCCACCACTAGCAAGGCTTATCGAGTTTTTAACAAAAATACAAGCTGCATTAAAGAATCTTGTGATTTAGAATTCGATGAAACTAATGGCTCTCAAAAGGAGCAAGTGTCTTGTGATATTATAGGTGAAGATCTTTAAGAAGCTACGAAGAACATTACTATTGGAGACATCAAACCAAGAGACGATGATCAAGAAGATGATGACAATATAGAGTATGATGAACAACATACATCATCATCTCTTATTGTTAATCCACCAGAGCCAAATCAAGGAGAAGCAGCACAAGAAGAAGTACCAAGGCAACATCAAACCATCACCAAGGATCACCCTCTAGATCAAGTATTGGATGATGTTAGTAAGGGTGTTCAAACTCGCTCTCGTATTGCTTCATTTTGTGAACATCACTCTTTTGTATCATCTTTAGAACCTAAACTTGTTGATGAAGTTGATGGGAAATGGTGCCCGATCTTCCGACAGGTATGGTAAGTCGATTGGTGGAGAACTCAACGTTGACGATCTGGCTTTCGATCTAGAACCGATTCAAAACCTACAACTACTACACCACAGCTCCTTTGGTTATCAACCACGCACACACACGGATTGACCTCGCCATGAAGGCTTGTTCTTGCTGCAAATCGAGAACACAAGCAAGAACGAAGAAGAAGCAACTGAATTGCGAATTGTATTAACCTCACGAGTTGGGATTTCATAAACCGAGTTCAGCGAAACTGCAATGGTAGAATAATCTAAGCAAAATCCAAATCTAAATAGTGACAACTACTGAGTATATGAACAGGTGGTGTGGCTAGGGTTTCTCACGCCCTACTAGGGAATAAATGGGCCGAAGGCCCGAAACAAGGTGTCGCAGCACCGATTTGGCCGAATCATAATCTAGTTGAAACTTGTTTTATTAATTTCCGGCGATTCAAAAGGAATTTGGATATGGGGCCTGATCCATTGGAAAGATCTCGTCGTGGGCTTCTCTGTGGACTACAAGAACGTCCCAATTGGACTTCGTATGAGGGAGTTATGGTCGTTTGAAGGCAGGCTGCTCCTGAATGGCCGAACCGGACTCCAACTCGAATCCGTCTTGAACTCCAACTCGACTTGGGCTCCTTGCTGGTCCTCGCATCCTTGCTGGTCCTCTCCATGGTTCCTAAGTACAATATTATCACCATTAGGTAGTAAACCATTCTCAAAACCATATATATATAAACTTAGGAACGAGTTCACCTAGCAATGCAACAATCGGGCTCGGCCGTGCGTTATTGGTCCTTGTGTAACAAACAGAGGATTATGGTTGGTGCGTGTATCCGAAGAAGTGATGTCCTTATCAGAAACCCTTAGTGATCCTGATTTGGTAAATGCTATGCATGATGAATTTAATAATTTCTCTAGAAACAAAATTTGGATTTTAGTAGAAAGACCCAAGGATCATAATGTAATTAGAATAAAATGAGTCTTTAGAAATAAGCAAGATGAAAATGGTGTAGTAATTAGAAATAAAGCTCGTCTTGTTGCACAAGGTTTTTCTAAAGTTGAAGGTTTAGACTTTGGTAAAACATTTGCACCAGTAGCAAGACTTGAAGTTATTCGTATACTTCTTTCTTATACATCAAACTTTAATATTAAGTTATTTCAAATGGACGTAAAAAATGCCTTTTTAAATGAAGAAATATCTTAATTAGTTTTTGTGTAACAACCTCCCGGTTTCGAAGATTCCAAATTTCCAAACCATGTGTTCAAACTGTCTAAAGATCTCTATGGTCTCAAGCAAACTCCTCGAGCTTGGTATGAACGACTTAGAGATTTTCTTTTATCAAAAGGTTTTAAAATTGGGAGGTTGACACAACACTCTTTATAAAAATGATTGACAAAGATTTGTTCATATGTCAAATATATTTTGATGATATTATCTTTAGATCTACTAATGAACATTTTTGTCATGAGTTTAGAGAAATGATGTCTAGGGAATTTGAGATGTCAATGATCGGCGAGCTAAGTTTCTTCCTTAGACTACAAATTAAGCAACTCAAGAACGGTATGTTCGTGAGTCAAACGAAGTATGTGAAGGACTTGCTCAAGTGCTTTGGGATGGAAGATGCTAAAGTAGTCAAAACCCCCATGGCCACTAATGGACATCTCGATATGGACAACAATGAAAAAGCGGTTATTCTAAACTCTATAGGTCTACGATTGGTAGCTTGCTATATCTTACTGCATGTAAGCCTGACATCATGTTTAGTGTTTGCTCGTGTGCTAGATTTCAGTCAGCCCCTAAGGAATGTCATTTGATTGCTATTAAAAGAATCCTCAGGTACTTGAAATGCTACCCAAATTTAGGCCTTTGGTATCCGAAAGATGCAAACTTTGAATTAATTGGTTATTCGGATTCAAATTATGCGGGTTGCAAAATTTATAGAAAGAGCACATCTGGTATTTGTCAACTTTTGGGGAGATCACTAGTGTCTTGGTCATCTAAGAAACAAAATTCCATTTCTCTCTCCACCGCCGAAGCGGAATATGTTTCAGCGGGTAGTTGTTGTGCTCAAAATTTATGGATGAAACAGACATTTTTGGATTATGGAATCACATTTGAAAAAGTGTCAGTCTTGTGTGATAATGAAAGTGCAATTAAAATTGCAAATAATCCTGTTCAACACTCTAGAACTAAGCATATTGAAATATGGCACCATTTTATAAGAGATCATGTGACTAAAGGGGATATAGATGTAAGTTATATCAGAACTGACGTACAACTAGCAGATATTTTCACCAAACCCCTAGATGAAACTAGATTTTTCTTTCTAAGAAATGAATTGAATATTATTGATATATCAAATGCTAGTTGATCTAAGATAAATGTCTGATTTTCCTGTCCTCTCGCCTTTTTGTGCTTAATGTCAAAGGGGGAGAGATTCTTGAGTTTCTTGCTTCATTAAAGACATTGTTTATTCTTGGGGGAGAGATTGGGGAGAAAGATTCTTGAGATATGTCCTCTCGCCTTTTTGTTCTTGATGTCAAAGGGGGAGCTTGAGTTTCTTGCTTCATTAAAGACATTGTTTATGCTTGGGGGAGAGATTGGGGAGAAAGATTCTTGAGATATCTCATGATCTATCATTATAGATTCATCATTATAGATTCACTCTCAAATATCAAATGACTCATATGGGTATTTATATATGCATGCATTTAGGGGGATGTAAGGACCACGAAGCTGGTCGACTAATCAAAGACCACGTGGCTGGCTAGCAGAGAAGCCACGATGCTGGTAATGCTGAGACCTAAATCTACGCGTTGGATTTAGTTTTGTTTTAGAAAATTAGCTGTCAGACCTGTGTAGTATCCGTCAGGGGTTCCTTGCAGCCACCTCTCAGCCTGAGTGAGTGCGGCTGCTCGCCCCTGTATATACTTGTCATCATCCAGCATCTTAGGGTCGGGTCGATCGTTTTCATATCGGGTCGTTTTCGGGTCAATTCCGAGCTCCAGAGGGCATAAATCAAAATAGAAGAGAGAAAATAAGAATAAATAGATTATTAGAAAAAAAAAAAAAGAAAGAAGAGTTGTTCTTAGAAACAAGCCCAAAACCTAGGCCCTGGGCCCAAAAGGCCCAATTAGCCCTAGTTACAATTTAGTCCCTAGAATTTTCCTAATTTCAGTCACATTGCAAATTTTACAGAAAAACCACTTAAGTTTACGAAAATTGAAAAATCAGCCCAATGTACAGCCAGCTTAACCAGCGCACTGCCATCTGTTCAACAGAACAGTGCAAATAGCCACCTCAGCCCAGAGAAGGTCGGTTACATGTTATACACCAGACGAAGTAATTGCACTGTACAATATAACCTCATACAAAGTAGCATCACAGCACATACACAACAACACAAACACACACAGAAACAGTAGAGGTTAAGGATCAATCACCAGAGCAACACAGGAGCAATACAGGAGTAAGGAGGAAGCAACCAAAACCCCAAAACAAGGTAAATACAGCTTCAATTCCCAGTTCAGCATTTCAATTAGTGCTCTGTTAAGAGGATGGTGCAGAAATCAGCCCTAAACCGAACCCAATTCCAAGTTTTATGATGTCTCAGTACTGAGTCCTGAAATTCAATTAGCTTTTAGTTGTTTAGTTAAAGACGTAAACAGAAAGTGATAACAGTTGCACCAGGACCATCCCAAATACCCCCCCCGGAACTTGCAGATTATTGCTGCCACATGATCTGCACACATCCAGCATCATCACACAGCTACACAATATGAAACATAGAATCACCATCATCACAATCACATATGCATAGGCACAATCACACATCACACACAGGAACAAAGCAACTAGAGCCCAAAATCCCATAGAACAAGTAGAACACAGTACCAGAATCAAAGAAATCAAAACCCTACGCGAATTGAGACTTGGCGCCACAGCCACGATTGTGATTAGGGAGCTTATCTGGGGCACCGACGTCGAGGACCGGGTAACCGGCGGATCGGCGGCGGCGCATCCGCACACGCGCGACAAGCTACAGCGCGGCCAAGCGCGGCCGCGAGCCGGGACAGGAGGCGCAGTGGCGCGGCCCGGGCTACGGCCGGACGCGACGCCAACGCCGGCGAGGAACCCAAACGGTGGCAGGGCAAATCGGGAGCCAGGGTTAGGGTTTTAGCTGTAGGCTCGTAGGGCGCGAGGAGATGGGAGGAAAAGGGGTAGCGCGTGAGAGGGGAATGGAGAGGTTCGCCGGGGAGCCGCAACGCCGGAGCCGGAGTCGGAGCCGAGGGCGGCAACGGCCGGGGTTAGGGGCGGCCGTGTGTGTGTGGCGTGAGTGTGTGGCGTGCGTGTGTGTGTTTAGTGTGTGAGGGGCCGGCGAGAGAGAGAGGGAAGAAGTGGGCCGGCCCAACCCGAGCCGGGTGCGTGCGCGCGAGTTGGGTCGGTTTGGGCCCAACCGAGAGTTTTGGTTTTTTTTTTATTATTTCCTTTTTCCTTTTCTAATTATAATTCTATTTTAAATAATAGTTAAAAACTTAATTGAACACAGTTTAATGGTTAATCAAAATTTGTTTAGTGCAGAGATTTAATTAACTAAATATTTTTAACCCACTTAACATCTACGAATTTCTAATATATATATACACACACCTAATTTTGATAAGAGCCTAAAACCAAATAAAACATATGTATATATATACACAGATATATTTTCACCCTTTTAATAAATCAAATTATTTTCATTTCTTTTAAATGACCTGCTATCCAGACAAAAGGTTTACAAAGTTACGTATTACTTTTATTTCCGATAACCGATCAATTTAATTACTGATTAAATAATCTTAGCACTAAATTAATATCTTGACCAAACTATTTTAGATTTATATTTCAATCGTTGTAAAACAAATATTATTTCCTTTTGGGAGCTACCCAACCCGAGGTTTTTATGCAATTTCATTATGCAGTTCAATTAAAACTAATTTCATATAATATATTTCTTATAACTGAAATTTCTTATCTTCAGAGTGTCGACTGGTCGTGTTTGACCACGGGTCCGGGGAATGAACACATAGATGCATTCATTCTTGCATTTTGTATGTCCTGTTATAGTAATATTCTAAATATATGTATGTATATGTATATGTATATGTATATGTATATGTATATATATATATATATATATATATATATATATATATATATATATATATATATATATATATATATGTTTCTCAGGAACTGACGGTAGCGAGGAACATCGGGGTAAATTGTCGAACTCTGATTTTAATCCCGTCTACGCAGGCAAGTTCCTTCGTGATCATGTTGAAATTGCTCGAACTAATTTCTTATGATATAGTTTCATATCTAGTTAAAAGTTATCACTTGCATGAAAAGAGTATTTTTCAAAGATTGATTAGATGATTTAGGGAGATCATATGTATATGATATGACATACATGGGATATTGAGTATGATAGAGGAAGCCTCTGCATTTGAGATCGCGACAGAAGGACTTCCTTATCGATACTATGGTGGATGAAAATTAATAAGGACTGTAACAAGCTTACTCTTTCATCCAGGGCCGTAACACCTGTATCAACCACAGACCTGGTATGGGACGGGCTTAGTCAAGTATCTTATCTGGAAACTAAGATCATCTCCACGGGAACGTATTATATATGTATAAGCGCCACAGGTCGCTCAGAATAACTTAGGGGGCGTCACAGATCGCTTAAAATAATCCAGATGGGTTCCGCGAGTCGCCCAAGAAGTACTCAGGACGTTATATGCTCACCCGGTGGAGTGGAGATGCTTAGTGGATGGATTTGAAAAAGACTTTATTCTCTTGACGGTGTCACGCATTATCAGAAATGCGGAGTACTGTTGACGAACACCGACACGAAAGTGAAGAGATTCTGTGGGTAAAGTAGTACACCTCTGCAGAGTAAAACATGGATATTCACTCCTTGTTCTCAGGTCGAGAACTACGTTGCGGCAGGAAAGGAAGCCTACAGGTGACCTTAGCCCTGTGGTGTAAAGTGCTCAGTAGAATTGTTCTAAACGACCAAATGGAGATTGTTTCCAACAAATGTTTTAAAAGTAAAACTTATACTCCTTGACTTATTATATGCTTAAGTATGTTCTCCTTGAATATAGTTAACCTAGATCATCCTGCATTATGATTGATGCTTGCTGAGTACTTTTGTACTCACCCTTGCTATGTAAATCCTTAGTAGACTTAGAATTTTCAGCTGAGGAAGAATCTATTGAAGAAGGCAACGGAGGAGCAGAACTCACCCAAGACCCTGAAGATCCGGAGATGGACATCTACAATTACGACTCTACTTACTTTGGATCTGGAGATGAGGACTTTTGAAGACTACCGCGAAACTAGTCCTTTTGCTAGTAAGATGTATAGTTTTTGGTAAAAACTGATGTTTTGTAACAGGGGTTGTTGCTAATAACAAACCCTTGATGTTATAATATGTTTAACCTGAAATCCATGCTTCTGTTTCGAAACTCTGAATTGGACATTGTTTGGGAAAACATACTTTTGTCGGGCAATGTTCATAGACCAGGCATGCTACCACGTGGGTGGGATGCCGGGTCGCGTCAGGATGGTATCAGAGCATGATCTTGGCCAAAACACGCTTACCCAGATTTAGAAGGTGACTGTAATATCCCTAAGGTCATTATTCTTCTAGACTTGTCTTATCTTTTCTTTAGCAATACTATCCTAGAAATATAGTGATGAGATTAAGAATTAGTAATAGGGTAGTTCATACTATATGGACATAAGTGATATCTTTTCAACCCGTATGGGCGTATTTTTACCATTCATTCGTTATAAGTATAGGTGGGCCTATACAAGCCCCATTGAATGACAATGGGTCCCCAGCGGACCTATATGAAACTTAAGGGTATATGTAAACCCAGCTATGCTAAATATCACAAAAACTATATTTTGTCTCTCTACATTATGAGTTACTCTGTTCAGCATATTATCTTTGGTCGAGTGTGCATCTTGGTTGTGCATGGTTAGAATTGAGCTAGAGCCCTTTTCCTTAGTAATATCATGGGTGGAGAAAGCGGAGGAAACAGCAATGGGAGCCAGGATATTCTCACTAGTCCGGAAGCAACAACCCCATCGACGACCATAGAAGGGCAGACGACGATGACAGAGATATGTTGTTGGATGGAAATGGTGCAAGGCATTCATTCATATCTAAGAATTATCTTCATCAGTATCAATTGTCTTGCATTGCCTTAGAAAAACCAATAACTATGCAATTCCCTGGAGGACTAATGATAGTAGAACATGAGAGGCCAGACCAAATTATTGAGATACTGGGGAACAAGTTCAAAGCTAAGTTATTGGTTATTCCCTTATCGGATATAGACGTAATCTTAGGAATGGATTGGCTAGCACTTTTCGGAGCCACAGTCGATTGTGAAAAGAAAACAATATCCCTTAGACAAGAAGATGGTACCCGAATCCTTTTCCATGGAGAAGGATCACCTAAACCAAGGACAAGTGTAAATACAACCACAACAAACCTCACACTAGATCAAATACCAGTGGCACATGAATATCCGGACGTGTTTCTAGAAGAGCTACCTGGAATGCCGCCAGATAGAGAAATATAATTTACTATTGATTTGGTTCCAGGCACAGCTCCAATTTCACAACGACCCTATCGCATGGGACCAGGAGAGATGGCAGAATTGAAGAAGCAATTAGATGATCTAGAACAAAAGGGATATATAAGACCCAGCATATCACCTTGGGGAGCACCAGTACTTTTTGTACATAAAAAGGACGGAGGTATGAGGCTATGTGTTGATTACAGGGCCTTGAGCAATGTTACGATTAAGAACAAGTATCCTTTACCACGAATAGATGATCTATTTGATCAACTGAAAGGAGCAAGTGTTTTCTCAAAGATTGATCTTCGATATGGATATCACCAGCTAAAGATCTGAGAACAGGATGTACCAAAAACAGCATTTGTAACTCGATATGGGCATCATGAATTCTTGGTGGTACCCTTTGGTTTAACAAATGCCCCAGCGGTGTTCATGAATTTAATGAACAAAGTACTCGTGTCATTTCTGGATAAATTTGTGGTGGTTTTCATCGATGATATCTTAGTATACTCAAGGAACGGAGAGGAGCATGCAGAACACTTGCACATAGTATTGCAGACTCTTAGAGATCACTGATTGTATGCAAAGTTGAATAAATGTGAGTTTTGGATAGATCAAGTATAATTTCTCGGACATATCATATCAGAACAAGGAGTATCGGTAGACCCGGCAAAGATTGAAGTTGTATTAGCATGGCAAAGACCTAAGAGTGTTACTGAAGTTAGAAGTTTTCTAGGATTAGCAGGCTACTACCGAAGATTTATTGAAGGTTTTTCCAAGATATCTGCACCTATGACTAAGTTATTAAGAAATGATGTGAAATTTAATTGGTCAGAAGATTGTGAAAATAGTTTTGAAGAACTCAAAAAGAGGTTAACGTCTACGCCTATCCTAGCATACCCTGAAAGCGAGAAGAATTTTGTAGTATACTGCGATGCTTCAAGAGCTGGTCTAGGATGAGTGCTAATGTAGGATGGAAAAGTAATTGCATATGCTTCACGACAATTGAAGAAGCATGAAGTAAATTACCCCACTCACAACTTGGAGTTGGCAGCAGTGGTTTTTGCTCTAAAGACATGGAGGCACTATCTGTATGGAGTCAAATGTGAATTGTACACTGATCATAAGAGTTTGAAATACATTTTCACTCAAAAGGAACTAAATCTGCGTCAACAAAGGTGGCTAGAGTTAATTAAGGATTATGACCTATCGATCAACTACCACCCAGGAAAAGCAAATATTGTCACAGATGCTCTAAGTCGGAAATCGATGTGCAACTAAATGGCAACAATGGGTGTGCTAGAAGAAATCATCAGAGACCTGGCTCAAATGGAAATTGAAGTACTTAATCATCCAACAGAAGGAATAATAGCAACCATGATGCTACAACCCAGATTACAAGATCAGATCAAAGCAAAGCAGACCACAGATGAATTTATCCAAGAAGAAATTTCGAGGATCAGAAGTGGAAGACCCTCGGAATTCAGCTTAGCAGAAGATGGAGTTCTATGGTACAATGGTAGGATCTGTGTACCTGAAAACCAAGAGCTAAAAGAAATAATTTTAAAGGAAGCCCATCAAACTCCATACACCATACATCCAGGTAGTACAAAGATGTACAAAGACATAAAGGGTATATTTTGGAGGAACATGAAAAGAGAAATTGCACAATTCGTAGCAGAATGTGATAGTTGCCAACGAGTTAAAGCTGAACATCAGCGACCAGCAAGATTAATGCAAGCCTTACCAATACCCGAATGGAAGTGGGAAGAAATTGGTATGGACTTTATTACAGGATTACCGCAAACCAAACAAAAGAAGGATTCCATTTGGGTAATAATGTATCGCCTAACTAAATCTGCACATTTCATTGCCATCCACCAGACTTATTCTTGTGAGCGATTAGCAGAACTATATCTAGAAAAGATTGTGGTATTACATGGCATTCCTAAGAGGATTGTCACTGATAGAGGATCTGTCTTCACTTCAGCATTTTGGAAACAACTACAACAAGCCCTAGGAACCCAATTGGACTTCAGTACCGCATATCATCCTCAAACTGGAGGTCAGACAGAAAGAATCAACCAGATTCTTGAAGACATGTTGAGAGCTTGTGTCATTGACTTTGGAGAGTGATGGGACAAGTGTATACCTTTGGCAGAATTTGCCTATAATAACAGCTACCAATCCAGCATCAAGATGGCACCATTTGAAGCCTTATACGACAGAAGATGCAGATCCCCAATCTGTTGGACAGAAACAGGAGAGTGACAAATTCTTGGACCAGACTTAGTTGGAGAAACTGAAGATAAGATTCGAATCATTCAAGATCGACTCAAAATTGCTCAGAGTCGTCAAAAGAGTTATGCAGATAATCGAAGACGAGAACTGCAATTTGAACCTGGAGATTTGGTATATCTAAAGGTGTCACCCATGAAGGTTATAAAGCGATTTGGAGTAAAAGGGAAGTTGAGTCCCCGATACATCGGACCATACCGTATCTTGACACAAAAAGGGACGGTGGCTTATCAACTAGAACTACCAACTGAGTTGTCACAAATTCATGATGTATTTCACATGTCCCAGCTAAAGAAGTGTTTGAAGGACGGCACCACCTAACCCAACTTGAAGAACAATTACAACAAGATCTAACCTATGAGGAGCGTCCTACACAAATTTTAGCAACTGAGGATAAGAAGCTTCGCAACAAGATAATCAAATACTGCAAGGTTCAATGGAATAATCATCCAGAAAGAGAAGCGACATGGGAACGAAAAGAGGAACTAAAGAATCGATACCCCCATTTGTTCAGGTAAGACGGATTTTTTTTAATTTTGAGGACGGAATTTTTCTAACAGGGGAAGGATGTAAGGACAACGAAGCTGGTCGACTAATCAAAGGCCACGTGGCTGGCTAGCAGAGAAGCCACGATGCTGGCAATGTTGAGACCTAAGTCTATGCGTTGAATTTAGTTTTGTTTTAGAAAATTAGCTGTCAGACCTGTGCAGTATCCGTCAGGGATTCCTTGCAGCCACCTCTCAGCCTGAGTGAGTGCCGCTGCTCGCCTCTGTATATGCTTGTCATCATCCAGCATCTTAGGGTCGGGTCGATCATTTTCATATCGGGTCGTTTTTGGGTCAATTCCGAGCCCCAGAGGGCATAAAGCAAAATAGAAGAGAGAAAATAAGAATAAATAGATTATTAGAAAAAAAAAGAAAGAAGAGTTTTTCTTAGAAACCAGCCCAAAATCTAGGCCCTGTGCCCAAAAGGCCCAATTAGCCCTAGTTACATTTTAGTCCCTGGAATTTTCCTAATTTCAGCCACATTGCAAATTTTACAGAAAACTGGCTTAAGTTTACTAAAATTGCAAATCAGCCCAATGGACACCCAGCTTAACCAGCTTAACCAGGGCACTGCCATCTGTTCAACAGAATAGTGCAAATAGCCACCTCAGCCCAGAGAAGGTCGATTACATGTTATACACCAGACGAAGTAACTGCACCGTACAATATAACCTCATACACAGTAGCATCACAGCATATAGTTTCACATACACAACAACACAAACACACATAGAAACAGTAGAGGTTAAGGATCAATCACCAGAGCAACACAAGAGCAATACAGGAGTAAGGAGGAAGCAGCCAAAACCCCAAAACAAGGTAAATACAGCTTTAATTCCCAGTTCAGCATTTCAATTAGTGCTCTGTTAAGAGGATGGTGCAGAAATCAGCCCTAAACCGAACCCAATTCCAAGTTTTATGATGTCTCAGTACTGAGTCCTGAAATTCAATTAGCTTTTAGTTGTTTAGTTAAAGACGTAAACAGCAAGTGATAACAGTTGCACCAGGACCATCCCAAATACCCCCTGGAACTTGCAGATTATTGCTGCCACATGATCTGCACACATCCAGCATCATCACACAGCAACACAATATGAAACATAGAATCACCATCATCACAATCACATATGCATAGGCACAATCACACATCACACACAGGAACAAAGCAACTAGACCCCAAAATCCCAAAGAACAAGTAGAACACTACCAGAATCAAAGAAATCAAAACCCTACGCGAATTGAAACCTAGCGCCACAGCCACGATTGTGATTAGGGAGCTTATCTGGGGCGCTGACGTCGATGACCGGGTAACTGGCGGATTGGCGGCGGCGCATCCGCACACGCGCGACAAGCTACAGCGCGGCCACGCCGCTAGGGCGCGGCCAAGCGCGGCCGCGAGCCGCGGGAGAGGAGGCGCAGTGGCGCGGCCCGGGCTATGGCCGGCCGCGACGCCAACGCGGGCGAGGAACCCGAACGGCGGTAGGGCAAATCGGGAGCCAGGGTTAGGGTTTTATCCGTAGGCTCGTAGGGCGCGAGGAGATGGGAGGAAAAGGGGTAGCGCGTGAGAGGGGAATGGAGAGGTTCGCTGGGGAGCCGCAACGCCGGAGCCGGAGCCGGAGCCGGAGCCAGAGCCGAGGGCGGCAACGGCCGGGGTTAGGGGCGGCCGTGTGTGTGTGGTGTGAGTGTGTGGCGTGCGTGTGTGTGTTTAGTGTGTGAGGGGCCGGCGAGAGAGAGGGAAGAAGTGGGCTGGCCCAACCCGAGCCGGGTGCGTGCGCGCGAGTTGGGCCGGTTTGGGCCCAACCGAGAGTTTTGGTTTTTTTTATTATTTCCTTTTTCCTTTTCTAATTATAATTCTATTTTAAATAATAGTTAAAAACTTAATTGAACACAGTTTAATGGTTAATCAAAATTTGTTTAGTGCAGAGGTTTAATTAACTAAATATTTTTAACCCACTTAACATCTACGAATTTCTAATATATATATACACACACACCTAATTTTGATAAGAGCCTAAAACCAAATAAAACATATGTATATATATACACAGATACATTTTCACCCTTTTAATAAATCAAATTATTTTCATTTCTTTTAAATGACCTACTATCCAGACAAAAGGTTTACAAAGTTATGTATTACTTTTATTTCAAATAACTGATCAATTTAATTATTGATTAAATAATCTTAGCACTAAATTAATATCTTGACCAAACTATTTTAGATTTATATTTCAATCGTTGTAAAACAAATATTATTTCCTTTTGGGAGCTACCCAACCTAAGGTTTTTATGCAATTCCATTAGGTAGTTCAATTAAAACTAATTTCATATAATATATTTTTTATAACTGAAATTTCTTATCTTCAGAGTGTCGACTGGTCGTGTTCGACCACGGGTCTGGGGAACGAACGCATAGATGCATTCATTCTTGCATTTTGTATGTCCTGTTATAGTAATATTCTAAATATATGTATGTATATGTATATATATATTTATGTTTCTCAGGAACTGACGGTAGCGAGGAACATCGGGGTAAATTGCCGAACTCTGATTTCAATCCCGTCTACGCAGACAAGTTCCTTCTTGATCATGTTGAAATTGCTCGAACTAATTTCTTATCATATAATTTCATATCTAGTTAAAAGTTATCACTTACATGAAAAGAGTATTTTTCAAAGATTGATTAGATGATTTAGGGAGATCATATGTATATGATATGACATACATGGGATATTGAGTATGATAGAGGAAGCCTTTGCATTTGAGATCGCGACAGAAGGACTTCCTTATCGATACTATGGTGGATGAAAATTAATAAGGACTGTAATAAGCTGACTCTTTTATTCAGCGCCATAACACCCGTATCAACCACAGACCTGGTATGGGATGGGCCTAGTCAAGTATCTTATCTAGAAACTAAGATCATCTCCATGGGAACATATTATATATGTATAAGCGCCACAGGTCGCTCAGAATAACCTAGGGGGCGTCACGGATAGCTTAAAATAATCCAGATGGGTTCCGCGGGTCGCCCAAGAAGTACCCAGGACGCTATATGCTCACCCGGTGGAGTGGAGATTCTTAGTGGATGGATTTGAAAAAGACTTTATTCTCTTGACGGTGTCACGCATTATCAGAAATGCGGAGTACTGTTGATGAACACCGACACGGAAGTGAAGAGATTCTATGGGTAAAGTGGTACACCTCTGCAAAGTAAAACATGGATATTCACTCCTTGTTCTCAGGTCGAGAACTACGTCGCGGCAGGAAAGGAGGCCTACAGGTGGCCTCAGCCCTGTGGTGTAAAGTGCTCAGTAGAATTGTTCTAAACGACCAAATGGAGATTGTTTCCAACAAATGTTTTAAAAGTAAAACTTATACTCCTTAACTTATTATATGCTTAAGTATGTTCTCCTTGAATATAGTTAACCTAGATTATCCTGCATTATGATTGATGCTTGCTGAGTACTTTTGTACTCACCCTTGCTCTGTAAATCCTTGGTAGACTTAGAATTTTCAGCTGAGGAAGAACCTACTAAAGAAGGCAACGGAGGAGCAGAGCTCACCCAAGACCCCGAAGATCCGGAGATGGACATCTACAATTATGACTCTACTCACTTTGGATCTGGAGACGAGGACTTCTGAAGACTACCGCGGAACTAGACCTTTTGCTAGTAAGATGTATAGTTTTTGGTAAAAACTGATGTTTTGTAACAGGGGTTGTTGCTAATAACAAACCCTTGATATTATAATATGTTTAACCTGAAATCCATGCTTCTGTTTTGCTACTCTGAATTGGACATTGTTCGGGAAAACATGCTTTTGTCGGGCAATATTAATGTTCATAGACCAGGCATGCTACCACGTGGGTGGGATGCCGTGTCACGTCAGGGGAGTTCCTGAATATCTGTTAATTATGCATGTACTTAGGGGGAGACATTTGATTTTATTAATTTAAACACTTGTTGTCGTCAATCATAAAAAAGAGGGAGATTGTTGCATCTAGGCCCCTATTATTGTTGATTTTGATTATTGATGACATTATGTATTTTTGATCTAATCATGTCTTTGAACTATCTGTATGCAGAGACCAAAGAGCTATTTCACCTAAGATCGCAGTATTGCCATGGTCACAAGCGCAAGGTCAGCAAGAAGAAAGCCGCAGAGATCTAAGCTATCCGGAGGATCTACATGTCGCAAGTCCAAGGTCGCGAGCTATGGTCGCAACCGCAAGGTCGCCAAGAATGAAGTTTCAAAAGACTTAAGGTAAAACGCTTATTATTTTACCGATCTCGGTGTTTGGAGTTTGATCGGTTTATAGAAATTTGTTTTTAGTTTAAACCGTACTATTAAGAGGGGTTACAAGTTCTTTCTATAACTTCCAGTATAAACCGAGAAACTCTTCGGTCCTTGCATTCACTCATCTCGGTTGGTTTTGTGTTTCTAAATGATTTGTTTTTTCTGATCTTTTTGGCAGTAGAAGTGTTTTTGCATTTTCTAGAAAGATCTAGGCTGATCTGGGTTTTTCTTTTGTTGACTAAATATAGCCCTTTAAATTATCTTTCAAACGAGCTATCAAACACTTAAATCGGATCTCTAGATCAAAAGTTATGGCTGTTTGTATTCACACTGATTGTCAGCATGAAATGTCAGCTTTGTTGCTGCCATTTGTCCAGAGAGCGTGTTTTTTGAGCTGAAATGTTTGACTTACGCTGGCTGTCAGCATGTGTTGCTAACTGTTAGCATGAGTTTCGACCTCATCTGTTTTGTTTCTGAGTTTGTTTTAACTGGTCATTTTTGTTGTCGATACTGACTGTCAGCATGAGCTGTTTCTTTCCATATGCGACCACAAACGGCTAGCTAAGTTTTATCCGTGATTTTTGTCAAGCTGTGATTGTGGATGCTGACTATCAGCATGTGTTGCTGACTGTCAGTATGTGCTGATTTGTTTCCTTTTTCGACCACAACGGCTAGCTGAGTTTTTTCCGAGATTTGCTTTTCACTGGTTGTGGCCTATGCTGACTGTCAGCATGCACTGTTACTTTTTCAGCTCGAGCACAACGGCTCTTTTGTTCATTTGGGCTATAAATAGAGGTTTTGAGCTATTGTTGTGTACACCAAGCAGCCTCCTTCTCTTATACACATTTGAGCTTTTGTTCCTAGCATAAAAATCTTGATCTTTTGATCAAGTCTTGAGCTTGTGATCCACCAAGTGTTTTCGTTCGCATCATTTGCATACTTAGAGTTCCTCGGTGATTGTTGGAGGTCTAGATAAGACCTTGCAGCTTATTACTCTTGGTGAACGCCCTCACCTAGACGGTTTGGTGGCGTGGCCGTTAATCTCTCCATTTCGAAGATTGTCGGACAGACTCGGCGTGATTGTAAAAAGCATCGGTGTTCTCCTTTCCGGAGTGGACAAGGAGCAACCACTAGTGAGAAGTATCCTTCTTGGATATTGAAGCAAGACTCATTCATTTGAGTGCTTCAATGAGGAGAGGGGAGACCGAGCGAGTCTCCGAGACCTCCTATTCACCCCCTAGTCGGCATCCTCAATCCTACACCAACCACGTCTGCCGAACAAGAATCGGGTCAGGCGGTTTGAGAGGGCGAATATTTGCCAGCACTGATTGCTTTGGCCAATTTGGAAGGGGATGACCTCGACATCTGTTTGGAGAACTTCTCCCCAGACAATCTGAAATCTCTCTTTGATTTCGAGTCCGACTCGGACAAAGATGAGATGCTTTCTCCGTCTGTGAACTCAATCCCTAGAGAAATCGCTGCACTTTCGGAGGAAACTCCAGAGCAACGTGATGTTAGGCAGGAACGAACGCAAACGGAAAGAGGACCAATAACGTGAATGACGAGAGGCCGAGGTTCGCAAGGTCGCAGAAGATCTTCTACAACCAGTAACCACACGCCGAGGCACCATGTTTCGTGACCCCGGTCCTGGAATGTCTCGACAACCCTCTCCGAGAGGTCGTGGGCGTGATTACACGCCTATACCCTCTCTGAACTACTCTCCACCGGTAGATGCGACCTCACTAGGAACTCCACCGGCACCTCACAGGAATTCGGAGGATCATCTTCGGAGGATTGCATATGCACTTTGTAATTTGCCCTCAAGCCTCGCGAACGATGACAGGATTATATTCGCAAGAGTGCTTGCAGATAATCTTGACGACGTCACCCTTGGGTTTACTCCAGAGGCATCATCACATTCAATGACCAGAGGACAAGCCGGTTCACTCCAAGGGCATAAGAGACGTAACCCTACACAGTCCCGACACGACAAGACCAGACGAATAGGTACTTCACGTGACCAAGGAATTGGTCACGATGATCAATGACCGCATAGTACATACGTGGGTTGCAAAGCTTTTTCCCCTGGACTGCGGAACGTAGTCTGGCCTGATAAGTTTAAAGTAGGTACAATCGAGAGATTCGATGGGACTCAAAACCCAACCGAGTTTCTCCAGATCTACATCACGGCCATCCAAGCGGCCGGGGGGATGAATGGGTCATGACAAACTATTTGCCAACAGTCCTAGAAGGTTCGGCACGGACCTGGTTGTTCAATCAACTGGAAGGATCGATCTACAACTGGGAATGTTGTGCAAAGATATCCTCAACAATTTCTAGAACTGCTATGAGAAACCGGGCAAGGAGGATAATCTTCATCGCTTGCACCAAACTTCTACAGAGACCCTTCAGTAGTTTGTTAAGAAATTTGCGGGAGTAAGGAATTAATACTATTCCTAACATATCTGATTCTTCGGTCATCAGGGCTTTCAAACGTGGTGTTCGATACCGATGGTTCACAGAGGACCTTAGTATCCATCCTCCACGATCTATGTCAGATCTATTCGACATGGCAGACCGTTATTCTGATACAGCGGAAGCTGTGGAATGGAATAGAATGGTGGATAAGGGTAACTTATGTGGGGACCCTCATTTGAGGAATCCGGTAGCAACTGCCCAGGTTAGGTTGCCCACAGAATGATACATCACAAGATCACAACCACACAATACATTATACTGCAACATATGTAATTAAGATGAGTACAAGGTCACAAGGACCAATAATACAATACTCTAGCGTCAAGAAAGATGCAATTTAGAGTTGATACAAATTAAGAAGTTTCATCGACACAAAGGTCAGCACAAAAGAACAGAATGCATAGAGTAATGAACAAAACAACTGCAACAGTCTTCAATGGCAGCGGCACAGTATGGGCTCCCGCCACATCGGGCTCCACTAGGTGAATGACCCTCTAGTAAGCTGAATCGCTGGGGACGGTTCCTTCTTCATTAATGGGTTTGAAGCCATAGGAGTCAGGATCAACAAATCCTTCCTCTAAATTTTATGTGCAAAAGAAAGGGTGAGCACGTTGTCCTCACGGTGCTCAACAAGTCTCAATTAATGAATGCAGGTATATAAATGATGGGGAATTCCAAGAAACATGCTCTTTGGTTTATAGGTAACAATAGAATAGATTTTCGCTCTAAAGTTCTGAAGAAAGGTTTTGATTTCAAAAGCGAGACTTTAAAAATCCTAAACTAGGTTTTAGAAAATGTTATGCGTGGTGGTCTTCCATGAGTCACCACTTTTAACCAATATTACGGAAATCTTCCAAATCCTACTTGTGCTGCATCGACGTGGATAGAATCCACCGCGCGTAGACTCAAAAACCTGGGAGCTCAGAGTATCCGATACTTTTTGTAACTTTGAAAAGGTGTACCACTTTAATCCACTTGATCACCCAACTTTCATGTCAGTACCTCTTCATGCTACTTTTACGCATGCGACAATGCTGAGATCACACAATAGTTCGTAATCCTAGCATTAACAATTCCCTGTCCGGTTAATAGACGACTTAGTCCATATTACCATTGTGGAGCACACCCCACAGCCAAATCTACCTAGCCTTGGTCTATGGTCCTGCAAGACTCATAGCTTGTCGATCCAGTCGCGCACGACTCGGAATCTAGGCCTAGGGCGCCTTCCTTCTAAACTCCTAATTCACTTACTCACTCTCACAACTCACGGTCTTCTGTGGCCCACCAGGTTCCCTCGAGAAACCGGACTGACAACTGTTGTTGGGAAAAGCTAATACCGAGAGAACTACTTTGCCACGCCCATCCCATACCGGGCAAATGGTTAGTACATTTTTCATGCCGCTTGGAAGTACAACACAAGGGTCTCGTCCTTATGAACCGTTAGTGAGGAGCAAACCACATTCCCGTTGTGCACACAGCGCCAACCACACAAACCATCCTCACTATCAATTCTAACTTACACTTTTACAAACAAGGTTTTAAACACACTTTTCATATAGATGACCATTTAGCATTTATCACATATATTCAAGCATAAGCATAACTTAAGCATAACATCCTAGGGCGACAAATGAGTGCATAGGATATATGAACATGAAGGGCCTTCAAAGAATTTAAGTCAATCTACTCATATTCATCCAATATAGAATTTGAAAAATAAAGCATGCATATACTTAAAACAGTAAATAACCTAATTTACTTAAATACTAGGAGAGACATGATCAATGAGACTTTCTTTGCAAAGAGGGTCTAATTGCTCTAAGGGGTCTTCAAAGATTTTTTCTGCTCCTTCCACTCCTAGTTCTATTCTCGCACGCAAATAATAATAAAGCACATAAGCATACAGGAATTACTTATCGTAGAAAATCATATGTAAAGTATAAATATGCATGCATGCGAGGTAATCTGGTTGGAGATGATCCTGAGAGGAAGAAAATACCCAGGGCTTAGCTACGAGTACAAGGTTTGGCTCAGCTTGGGCTTGAGTTGGTTGAAATTGGCTCTGAAGGACTTGAATTTGGTAAGGTTGTGATCCTGGAGGATCTCAGGTCGCAAGGTCGCAGTCCAAGGTCATAGTCAGTCCATGGTCGCAGCTTGGCCTAACTCTAGCTCGTTCATCAGGCTGTTGAAAGAAATGATTGAAACTCGGAAAACATAAAAATCAGGCTGATAAAGTGCTTATCTCTGAACGTAATCAACAGAAAAGTTGTAGGAAATGAGCTGATCTACAATTCTTTCAACAGGCTCGAACAGTTTTGAGGCCATCTAAGGGTCCGATTTTGCAAAAATAGGAAAGCAGTGGGGCTGAACTATTTCGTCGATTGCCGGAGTTCTACCAATCAAAATACCGATTAAAGATGCCCAAAACGAAGCTAAGGGAGTTGCTAACACACAGAAACAAGAATCTGAGAAAATGGTGAAGAAATGAGCTCGAATTTGAAGTTTAAAGGGAGGCTTCTCAAGAACCGAAAATAGAATGGTACTCACCGTCGTCGGAGAAGATAACTTGGAAATTCCGGTGATCTCTGGAGGTTTTTGGTGAGATTTTTGTACAAGAGTAGATGAAGGATGGATATATGAATGATTTCTCTTAAGGTTGATCAAGACAAATGTACACATAAAAAAGATCCATCAAGTTTCATACCTTCTCAGGTTTTAGGTAGGAAACAGGGATGAACAGGCAGCACGAGGAAGAAGACTTTTGGAGGGGCTCTTATAGGCTGCTATAAGATGCTGGACAAGAGAATGAGACAAGAGAGGATCAAGCAATGTCAGGAGCACCGAGATTTTTCTTGGTCTCAAGGGAGATCAGCTTGACGCTGGTTGGGGGCTTGAACGATGGTGTGACAGGAGGGGCTTCACACTCTTCCCTGTCTTGGTCGTTGCTCTCTCTCTCTCTCACAGCCAACATGCATTTGTTAGAAGTGATGTTTGCTATTTTGGGGGCTTCTTGATTGGGCTTCATTTGGATCAGAACACCAAAATATGGCTGGTTTGTGGATTGGTGTACTCCCTTTTTTGATTGAACACTAGAAAAAGATTGAATCAAACACTTGAAGCTAGAAAGGGGCAAAGATTTCACACGAGCACTCAAACAGGGATGATGGGATCCATCCATTTTCTCTCTGATTCGACTAGTACTCGGCTCAACCAGTGACTTTCTTTCGACCAGCAAGCCAGTCTTGATCGCACAGCTCGACCATTGACCAAACTTGATTATTTCGGACAGAATTACTGGTTTAAGACAATTTGAACATGAGCAATCTAACAGGTCGAATATTGGGTTGGAAAAGAGTGGGATTTTGAGTTGGGATTTAATCTAGAGAATTTTAGGGAATTCTAATCAGAGATTTGGAGGATTTTTCTAGGATTGGTCCAAGGTGTGGTCGAGATATCCGAGGGATTCAATAGAGCTGCATTGACTGACATATTGAAAGAATAGCAGAAATCTGGGGCGTTACAACTTACTGTAACACCCTGGTTTTGGGGGTGAAAAATTTTTGCATAAAAATCCTGCATGCATGTATCTCTGTAGTAGTAGCCAGATCAGCTGAACCCTAATCTCTCTCAAACCCTAAAAATCTCCAAATCTATTCTCTAGATCCAGATTAAGATCTGGCCATCCAGATTTGACCTACCAGTTACCCTGAAGATAAAAGTCTTCAGGAGCCAGATCGAATTCTGACCCTAACTCCCAGTATCTAAGTCTCTTTCTGTTTTCGAAAACAGAAAATTCAGATTTACCCTAAGTACCCCAGTTTCTAGATAACTGAGTTATCATGATTTAACCCTATCCAGACTCAAGAATCTTTTGGAATATCTTTCCAGATACATCCTCAACTTACCCCAAAAAGTTGGGAGCCAGATTGTTTCATCTAAGCACTTTTCGCAGATTAGTCCAAATTTTACTCCGAATAAGTCCTTTTCTGTTTATCTGGAAGCCTGAAAAGGCTAAAATCCACAAATCAACTCCAAATCTAGAATTTCTTCAAGGAACACCTCCCAAATGATATTCGATACAGATTTCCCTTCTGATCAGACTTCAAAATCTCACCCCAAATGCCCAGAATTCAAAATCGACAAGATCCAGATTTAAAATACCCTAAAGTACCCTATTTTCAGATTATACCAAATTTCATCAAATCTTGTCAAATTTCACCAAACTTCCTACTGGATGAGTATAAAGAATAAAGTTATACTCAGCTGTGAAGTCAGATTTCACTTAAACCCTCTCCAAGCCAGAAATTGCAATAGGTACAGATTTCAAATAAGAATCCTTGCAATCAGGTCCCTGGATCGACCAGAACCCTGTTCACGACCAGATCGCTATTCTAATCAACCTTGAGCTGCTGCCTTCGACCACGACCGCCGCTCCAGCACTTGCAGCAAACCGCGACCACGACCACATCGCCCGCGACTGCAGCTCACTAGCAGGAGCACTCGACCGCGACCATGGCTTCGATCGTTGTTGCTGTTGTAGCTTCGTCGCCATCGATCACCAGCACTGCCACCTTCGCTGTTGTTTCGTTGCCACGCGTAAGCATCTTGTTCGCCACCATTGGGCAGCCACGGCTGCGCCAGCGTTGCCTTGTTCTCCCGCGTGCGCCCAACAAGAACAACAAAGTTGCGCCACGTTGCAAGCATGCTAAAGGAAACCGTCAGTTCGCCGTTGCATCACCCGGGATAGCGCGCGCCGGCCTGCAAGCCAGCAGGGCCGCTGAAGCACGTCGCATTGCCACTGCAGCTGCCGCCCGGTAACTTTCCAGTCACTTCGGCCGCTTCAATTTCTTCCAGGCAATTCCAGTCGTTGCAAGCTTCTAACCGTGCCTATAAAAGCCACCCCATCTCAGCTCAACGGCACACACACCAGAATCAGCTAAATCTCTAACCTCGCCATCTTCGTCGTCTTCTCCGGCGAGCTCGAAGAGAGGCTCAAGGTGCCAGGCCGATCTACTGCACCGAACTTCAAATTGAAGCTACCAGTAAGTAACCCTCATCCACTTATCTGTGTAGTAGCAGCCGATTGAACTCCATCGTACCTCATCGCCGGCAATCGCTGATTTTCTCCAGTAGCTCCGACGAGCAATTAATCCCTAACTAAACCAATTTAGCTCTCAAGCCAGTAATAAAATATGCTCAATAGACCCTTCTTATCATCCCTAAGTAACCAGAATTGAAGATCTTGCTAACAGCTGGAAAACCCCAAATTGGAACCTTGAGTGTACACTGGAGCTTGTTGTTAAGCTTCTCTGGTGCTTCCCCAGCTAATCTAACTGGACACCTAACTTTCTTATGCCCCAGAGACCATCCTCAAGCAAGGAATTGAGTTCATTTGCCCTAGAACAGAAATGCCCAAATTTGCATCTTCTTCTCTAGCGCCGGTCGCCGGACGTTGATCTCGACCGATCCAGCTCCGGCCACCTTGCCATTTAGATGTTTTCCACCCTTCTGAGAGTTTTTGTCTACTAGCATGACTTTTGATTCGGCCTAGAACATAAGTTATAGCTATGCCCTAGTTGCTGTACTGTTTATGTTGCATGTGCTCCAGGCCAGTCAACTTCTTCGCCGGTTTTCACCACTTTCCGACCATCTCCTGCCCTAGATCTTGTTTAGTAATTTGTTCCTGTTAGTAATGCCTAACTACCAGAAAAAGTGGTGCATCATTTGGAGCCCCAGATCAAAGGTTATAGCTAACCCTAGTTTCTGGACATGTCCAGCCTATGCCAAACTGTGTCAGCCAGTGGCATTGAGCCTTTTCACCTACTTCCAACCATGAATTTTGAAAATAACTTTGTCCCTTAGACTCCTGATATTGTGATCTACATTTTCTTCTACTGTCACAACTTGATTTGAGCCCTCTATCATCCGTCGACCCTATGTTGATGCCTTGAACCGAATGTCGACCTAAAGACGTTCGCTGTTTTTGGGCGAACCAGTCACAACCTTGATATCATTCTGATATTTTGGGACATTTGGAACCTTGTAAACCTTTCACAACTAATCTTAACCCTGGTTTCCATAGTTTAACCCTAATCGCTTCCCAGAACTCTCGAATCTTGTATCGCCTAAATGTCTCTCCTTGCATTATCGCATATAGTGGATTAGTAAGAGTAGGATTGATTGTAATGCCTGTTTGCTTGTTTGATCTTTGTTCAGAGAAAGATCCCAGGTTTGAAGACTTCGTCGCAAACCCGACATCAATTGCTGTTTCTTACGACACGGAAGGCAAGTCATATTCTTGAACATCTTGAACCTATATTTTATGAATTGCTAGAATACACGTTGATTATAAAGTAGTACTGCATTTGTTGAGATCAATGATATTATGGCAGTAACAGGCTGAATACCTGAGAAATGTGAATTTGTTAAGCTAGCAAGCCATGAACTAATATATATATATATATTCATGAAATAAAACCCCTAGCCGTGACTAGTATTTTGGTATGGAATGGTGGTAGCACTGGAGGTGCTTGGCTGCACTGGATGTGCAGGCACTGAAGGTGCATGGTTTGTGGTATGATCTGGTCACTGGCATATAAGGACTAGAATCTTGTGTTGTGCGTCTAGTGGCATGAAAAACGTACCAACTACTTGCCTGATATGGGACAGGCACAACCTAGTAGCTTTCTTTGTATTATCAGTTCCCTGCATGGTATGTTGGTCCAGTTTCTCGCATGGAAACTGGTGGGGCGCAGTTCATCCATGAGTGATGTGAGATCAGAAAAATTATGAGAGGATAAGGTGTAAAGAAGGAAGTCGCCCTACGCCTGATTAAGTCATGCACGGCTGTAATCATAAGGTCATATGTCTTGCGACGACACATACCAAAGGCTAGGAAGTAAGGTAGTGGGGAGGACCCACAATGGTACTTGAGACTTAACTGTCTATTTACCAGGCGGGGGATACTGTTAATACTAGACTGCAAAAGCATTGTGTGAGCTTGGCCTAGTCACATGCGTAAAAGTCGCATGGAGCTGATCCGACTTGAAAGCCGAGTGAAGAAGTGGATTTAAAAAGAGGTACACCTTTGCAAAGTGTAAAAGAAGTATCGGATACTATGTACTCCCAAGTCTTGGAGTATGCCGCGGTGGATTAAATCCACGGGGTGTGACACAATTATCATTTTATAAACTAAAATTTGTTAAGTCAAGATTACCCAAATGACATGTGTTGTCATGATAAGGGGTGCTGCCGTGGGCTGTCATGTGTTGACGTGTCGCGGTAGTACCATAATCTAGTGATCATATAATAGCTAATAGGCACATGGATTGTGCCCTAAGTATATGAAATGCTGCCATGAGCATGAGATTTGAAAGGCTTGAAAGAAAAGTATTTTTGGAAAAACCCTCTCACCTCTTTTCCCTCAATAGCATAGGATCATGTCATCTCTACTATATGTAAATCTACTCTTACCTATGACTTGTTGAGTACGTAAGTGCTCACCCTTGCAACCCATCAACAATAGATGGAGTGCTTCACGACCAAGATGAAGGCTTGGAAGATTTCGTGGATCCAGAAGGAGGAGAGCCAATCCTACCGGAGCCCTGATGTGTGTTGTTCTGTCGTCAACTTCTTGCGACTGTGGGGTTTCACCTAGCTTCCGCCGTGTAGTTGTTATTTGTTTTAATTAGACCATTTGTGCCGTGAAGGCATTGTATTACCCTTTTGATGTATCAGGCCAGCAGGCCATACTGTTTATGAATAATATTTTGTAAGTTACTCTGCTGCAATGAACTCCTGCACTTGACTTATCCGGGGAAGTCAATGGTATGTATGTATGAGACCAGCCGCAGCGAGCTGGGTTTCCACGGGAGTAGTTGTGGTACCCTGTTCGGGGTGCGACACTTACCCCCTCAATTGGGCCTGAAAACCAAAAAGAGAAGATTCCACGAAGAAACTCGAATTCTCTACAGGTGAACGAGCTAAGAATCCAAACAGGAGTGGAGCAAGCCGATTCCGTGAGGTCGCAGTCTTGGACAAGCAACCACAAGAGAGGTAAAAAAGTTCCATTCAAATCTAATAAGCTTCCCTCCGGAGGTTGCACTCGCGACCGCCCGGAGAAACAAACTAACATGCAGGGAAACAAAAAATGGTGTCCATTGCATAACGCCTCTGGACACTATCTCAAGAATTACTGCGCCTGGTTGAAAAGCCTGGATGATTTCTATCAAGGAACCGGTCCCATGCCAACTATACCAGAAAATGGACGATCTCAAGACACAAAGGACGTTGACGGAGATGAGGTAATGCCATACCAGGTACCTAGCAATCATGTTAATGTTATTTTTGGTGGTTCTTCCTCTTATTACTCTAAGCGTCAATACAAAGCTGTTTACCGCGAGGTAAATAGCGTGGAAACTTTGTTAGGAGAGCCTCAGTTCCCCCATTGGTCAGAGACTGCTCTGATGTTTGACAGGGAAGATTGTCCCAAATGAATGTCCAACCCAAGACGACTCCCTTTGGTGATTACCCCCATTATTAGCAATGCTAAAGTGGGGTGCGTACTAGTTGATGGCGGCAGCTCGCTTGACCTGCTATTCACCAAGGCTCTTGACAAGATGTAGATACCTCCTCCTAAGATCAAATCGGTGTCCCATCCATTTTTTGGGATCATACCTGGCTCCACAATGATGCCCATACGGCAAATAGTGTTACCTGTAACACTCGGAGAGCAAAAAAACTTCTGAACAGAATTAATTATCTTTGACGTGATTGATTTTGATTCAACTTACAATGCCATTTTTGGTAGGCCATCACTCGCCAAATTCATGGCCGCAACACACTATGCCTACTAGTGCGTCAAATTGCCAGGCCCAAAAGGTGTCATCACATTTAGAGGCAGTCAGCATACAGCCTTAACCTTTGATCGCACCTTTTTAGAATTGGTCAATCAGTTACCCCTATGGGATGTCAAGCTGGTGACCAAGGAGCCTGATGCGGTTAGGATGATTCCACGACCACATGAAAAGATAAAATAAGTTCCTCTTTTCCCAGATGACTCATCTAAGACTGTCTGGATCGGGTCATCATTGGATGCCAAATAGGAACTCAAACTCATTACTTTCCTCTGGGCTAACACAAATGTGTTTGCGTGGAAACCATCCAACATGCCCAGAGTCCCAAGGGAAGTGATCGAACACAGGTTAGCAATTCAGTCTGGACAGCGACCAATAAAGCAAAAGCTTCAATGCTTTGCTCTTAATCGACAAGAAGCCATCCGTGTGGAGTTATCTAAACTCCAAGACACTGGTTTCATCCGCGAGGTTCACCATCCCGAATGGCTCGCAAACCCGGTCATGGTCCTCAAGTCCAATGGTAAGTGGCGCATGTGCGTCGACTACACCAGTCTCAACAATGTCTGCTCGAAGGATGACTTTCCCCTTCCCCGCATCGATCAGTTGGTCGGTTCCACAGCGGGTTGCAAACTGATGAGCTTCCTGGATGCGTACTCAGGCTACGATCATTAGCATGACAGAAGTAGATGAAGAGAAGACTGTCTTCATCACATCCTTTGGCACCTACTGTTACGTCAAAATGCCATTTGGGCTCAAGAACACTGGTTCCACATACCAACGCTTGATGCAGAAGACCTTTCTATCTCAATTAGGGCGTAATTTAGAATCTTATGTAGATGACCTGGTTGTAAAGAGCTTACAAGGCTCTCATCATGTAAATGATCTCACTGAAACTTTTTGCAATTTGAATAAACATGGAATCAAATTAAATCCCAAAAAGTGTTCTTTTGGAGTTTCTTCTGGTAAACTCTTGGGTTTTCTTGTTTGTTCTCGAGGCATTGAGGTTAATCCTGACAAAATACGGGCCATTGAGCAAATGCAATCTCCTTCCTCAATGAAGGACGTCCAAAGCCTAACTAGTCAAATGGCAGCCCTAAGTCATTTCATATCACGATTAGGCGAATGTGGGTTATCTTTCTTCAAGGTACTACGTAAGCACAGTGGTTTCTAGTGGTCGGAGGAAGCCGAAACAGCCTTCCAGGAAGTCAAAAAGTAAACTACATAAACCTTGCCATCATGTCAGTACCCTAAGATGGCTCCTATGGAGTGGTCGCTCGCATAGCACATGAGCTCTAAGGGATCCAATCGGGTGGTTATACAATAGGAGCGGAAGTGAGCGCCTCCTTCAACCTACAAATGCAGTCATACAGGACTCATCGAATGTAAATGGTACCTCAGAGCATAAGAGCACTAGTACAAAAAATCTTTCTTCTATCGGTAAAAAAAACCCTTCTACTGTCGGTTTTCGTACCGATAGAGATAGACACGATAGAACAAGACAGAACATTTTCTATCGGTAAATAACCGACAGAAAAAATTAACAATTCTATCAGCATATTAGGAGTGTACCGATAGAAAACCCGTCATAGTCTGACGATTAACGGTGGGAAAAATACCCATATTCTAACGGTTAATTACATGATTATCGACAGGAAAATATTACTTTTCGATCAGCACCTTATGAGTGTACCGATAGAAAACCCGTCGTCGTCTGACGTTTAGCGTTGGGAAAAATACCCATATTCTAATGGTTAATTATAAGTTTACCGACAGAAAAAAGTGTAGCACTCTGTCGGTTGGAAATGACATTATCGATAGAAAAAATCTTAGTACTCTCTCGGTTGTGTATGAGTTCACCGGCAGGAAAAATCACACTCTTCTAACGGTTAATTATAGGTTTACCGATAGAAAAAACCACAGTAGTCTCTCGGTTGTGGATGAGTTCACCGGCAGGAAAAGTCACATTATTCTGACGGTTAATTTCAAGTTTACCGATAAAAAATGGGTAGTAGTCTCTCGGTTGTGGATGAGTTTACCGATAGAAAATTTGTAGTGGTCTGTCGGCTATAAATGAATTTACCGATAGAACATTCACATATACAGTACGTTTGCATTTACAATACAGTACATTCACATATACAGTACAGATGCAATACATTATAGATTGGATACACAATACTGTACAGATGCAAAGAAGGGTAAATTCACAGAACAGATTGACACATTAGACAGTTATTCACATTTATTCACATATATATGGACAAATACAAATTGCAATCCAATGTGGACATTTATTGACATATATATTTATTCACATGTATATAAACAGTCTATGCACAGAGTACACGAAAAAGAGAAAATTATCATGGCGGATGGTTGGGCGCAACTTCCTCCATGACATATTGAGCCCAGATTTGTCGAAGATCTCTAATCTTTGCATTTTCGTATGAGTCTTTCGACATGGCGATCTGCAAACATGTGTGAATACTTAGTAACTAACTTCCTAATTTAGAACGTGACACCCAATTTTCAAATTTGAGTTAGCTATCGATGCTTACCTGGGGGAATTGGGCAAAGTTTGTCTGCACTAGGTCGTACATGTAGCGCAACACATAAAACCCGCATTCCCACGATTGCGGCTGCTGATGGCACTGAGATAATTGCATATGCGAAGACATGTTAGCTATTGTTTCCATAAACTAATTAAGCATAAACAAAAAGTCTCGTGAGTACCTCATATTCTTTCCAAGCTAGTAGGGAGCCCTGCGGTGCGGCATGCCTCCCTCCAGCGGACGCATATTTATCAAAAGCCCTGCATTTCAGTTAGTATTGCCCGTTAATGTATTATCATTAGCTAGTGAGGTGAAAATTTAAATCAAACATATAAGTTACTTACGCCTCCATATTCCCCTTGACCACATATTCGATCGATAATCTGTCACGCATCGAATCGAGGTAGTACACCTCGTTCCTCGGCGGACAGATCACGATGAGGATCCAGTGGCCCCTGCATTGTACGTAAAAGAGGACCGCTAGCTCAAAGTATATCTCAGGTGTAACATACAAGATCGAGTTAAATTAGTACGAAATACACTAACCTTTGGTGGTACGGCACCAGAATGAACTCCCTGTCCTGCTGCGCCATCAGCGCCTTGGATATGTACTGCTCAGCGTGCGCGGCGTCGTGCTCTAGCATTGTGAGGCTTATTTTCTCTGGGTCGAGGAAACCCACCTTGTCACACGCAGCCTCCGATGCTAGCCTGTACATGCACCTGCATGCAAAGGATGACATTAGTATTGCACAGAAAGTTACTACATTTCAAATGAACTACAACAATGCAGAGTTAGCAAACAGAGTTAGAAAACAGCAATACATAGCATCAGCAAACTCACATGACTCCAGTCCGTATGATGGACATATCGAGCTCCCGCCAGTTGTAGAGGTCGAACAGATCCTCGTGTGCCACGGATATAATCCCGGGCTCACGGTGGAACTGCCCAGGCCTGTAGGGAACTAAGAAGTTCAGATTGCGCCGAGCTCGGTGTAGGTACCACTCGTGGAGGTCTCTGGTTGATCGATCCAATTTGCGCAAAGCTGCCTCCGACATGAGTGGGAACCCGTTCTTGAACCTCTCCGGCTGTCCCTGTCGCCCTTTTCCCTTGCCTTTGCCCTTGCCTTTTGCCGGGGACTGAGCGCGTACCTTCGAAGGCAAGGGCGAGGTGATGGTAGCTTTCTTCCGAGGTGAAGGCGTGGATGCGCTGGGTGGGGTCGAGGCCGTCTTTGATGTGTCCAGGGTCGCACGAGATCGGGCCTCATGCCCCGAGCTGGGGGCGCAGTCCCCTGGTAGCCCAGCGGCAGGCCACTTCAATTAATGAGCACGTATGTTAGATTATGCAAGTTGAGTGTACTGAGTAGGATGTAATCTAAAATGTGTAGGATTTACCGGTTGTATTACAAGACACTTCTTGGGCCACTGTACGTAGGAGCCCACTGCCTCAGCAAGTGTCTGCAGTTCCTCTGTTGGGACTGGCAACGGAGAATCGTTGTAGCCCGGCATGGCCATGTCCACCTGTACCTTTGCGAAACCCAACCGCAGAGGTACACAGTGGACCCGGACATCCGGCCCAGACGGATATACGAAGCCGTGTCCAACCACTTCCTGCCCAGCGCCTACGTGATTCTGTAGGATGCAGCCCTCCGGCCTCTGCAAATTTGTAACAATTAAAATAGGTTAGCGAAACAACTCTAACATAATGGAAGTGGCATCAACTTAAGTGCACAGATGAAGGCTTGCAGTACCTCAAGTAGATCCACTGGATCTGCGAGTACCTTCGAAGCACAACTGCTTATCCAACCCCGCGGGGTACCGTCGTCCTGGGGATCCGCATCTGCACTCTTGGCCAGCAATGCTTCTCTCAACCGTGCAAACTCTTCCCTCATTTGTGCGACCTCGGACTGCACCTCAGACTGTACCTCAGCCCGTATCTCAGCCCGCATCTCCGCCCGTATCTCCTCCCGTACCTCAGCCCGTATCTTATCGGAGAGGTCAGCTTCCTTTTCCTTCCAGGAGCGGGCCTTCTTCCTCGGTGGAGCCGGATCTACGAAACCGGCCTTCCACGACACAATGGCTCCCACGGCCCGTGTCCGCCCGGGATGCTCCTTATTTCCTAGAGCCCGGGTGAGGATGTCGTTCTCCCTCTGCGGGGTAAACAATCCCTCCGCTGCCTCCTTCTGAAAAGAGATCTGTTACATTTAAAGGTACCTTGTGAGACAAATTGCCTTATATACACTTGTGCGCACACAGTTTACGAGGTTATCCAACTTACTATTCGCCTCACAACGTCGGCGTCCCCAGGGGTTGCGAACTGCACAGACCCCGTGGACGACACGGACCCCCTCCCCCTCCACCATCGCTTGCACCTCTCATCCCGGATCTCGGAGAGTGGCAACTCAGGGGTGTCGATGACAGGATTTTGCTTGTCTTCCTTCTTCCACTGCTCCTCCTTCCCCGCATAGCCCCAGGATCCGAGCCAATGCAGGTGGTCGTTCCTCTTCTGGATCGCCCTATTCTTCTCGCTAAGGGCCTTGAACTCCTCAGTCCCCTTCTGCTTGGTGAATTCCTCCCATACCTCCTCCGATATGAAGGGGTACTTCTCGCAAGGAGATTTCCCCGCAGCGAGGAAGTTACTGACGAGCCAGCTCTTAAAGGTTTTCCATGTTCCGTTCATGTCCTTCAAGAAGGCAGTCCTAGGTGTATCGTCGGGGATGTTCCACTTAGCCTGTTTCCGAAAAATGCATACAATTAATCACGAGTTAGTTAAACTTTAGTATAAGCCAAGAGAACGTGATTATGAAAGAGTTCAGTGATTTCAGTTAATTTAACCTTCACTTCCACCCACAACCTATCCCTCTCGTCCGCCGTCACGTCCTTCCAGCTCTGGACGGTGATCTTCACCCTTTCTTTCGCCAACAGCCCAACGTAGGCCGCGTACCTCCCAGCATTCTTTCCAATCGGCCTCCCAAATTGGTTGAACTCACAAGAAAGATCCGTGCGTTTGGCCAAACGCCCCAACGTCGTCGCGCCTCGCCCCACCCTCTTGCGCTGGGATGTAACAGCTGCATCTTCAGTAGTTACGATGGGGTTGGCCCTAGTCGAACCACTAGTACCATCCGATGAAGACGACGACATGTCTTCCCCTACAAAACCTTCAACAAACCATATATATGGCAATTAATTCTCCTTGGAGTTCCATAACTCAGCCCAGGACTGGAGACTAACTAGGGTGGCAAAAGGGAAAATAATACAAGAAAGACATGCATAAATTACTTCCTGAACACTTCAGAAATATTTTCTATCGGTAAACACATGAGCTGCCGATAGAATATGTGTAAGAACACCTCCAACATATAATGTGCATTACATGGCAGTTGGATACAATTGATCACACATACAGCAGTATAGATAAGTTAAAATCTCAAAACAGGTTCATTACAGCACTGGAACATATTATGTAAACCCTAATTTAAATCAACATTGCGTGCGGAATGTACATAATCCAACACAATAGGGAACCCTAGTGTAATTGCAAAACTCGAAGAATTAGTACGTGCAAAACACTAGGATCAAATAAGGAAGATGCTGGAAATAGAACGACGAATTAGGGTATTTACGGCGGCGATCAGTTCTGGTGATGGAGAGGCGGTGTAGAACGCAGCGGCGGCCGGCGAAGGACGAAAATAAGAACCGGTGGCAGTGGCGAACCAGTGTCCAGCCGGCGATCGTCGTGTGGGAGAGAGGAAGTGAGTGGTCACGGCGGAGGTTGTGGTTTTCTTCGCTCTCGAAGAGACGCAGTGCTCTAAGGTGGAACTGTTCGAGTGGAGGGAAACCCAAGGGCCGTGTACAAGTAATAAAGCAGAGGAGGAACTTTTCTATCGGTACAACAAATTGATACCGATAGAATTATATAATTTTCTATCGGCACAACACAATAGTACCGATAGAAAAAGTAAATTTCCCGGAAAAATATTTGAAGTAGTGGATGCTTTTTTCTATCGGTATAAACAATAAAATCCCGTGAGACCAATATTCCCCAGAAATTTTTTTTAATTAAGTGCTTGAGATTATAGTATTGGGTGCCTTTTTCTATCGGTAAAAACAACAAAATACCGTCAGAGTAATGAAAAGGTACACACAATTTAACATCAAACAGACCGTGGTTGAAAGCTGCAGAATGATAAAGAAAGAGGGAAGATAGCCGGAAAATTGAAAAATTGACATAAAAAGAAATTGTTCATTCATTGTTGTTTTATCACTTACAAAAAAAAATAAAACCCAAAATGCTAGGTCAAGGGGTGGTCTTAGCCCTGGCTGCATGTAGAATAGAGTCAGTTAGACTTGCAGCCAGGACGCAGGACTCCTCTAGCGACAAGTTGTCCCTAGGATCAACTACTACCGAGTCGAGAAGGCCTGCGACCTCCCTCAGCTTCGCTATGGTATCCTTCATAGTCAAACCGCAGCCAGCGATGGTCATATCCGCGGCTTTCTTCTCCTCGCGAAGAAGCCTCGTCCTCGCCCTAGCATTGTCACCATCCGTCTTCATGCGCTTAATGCGCTGGAAGAGATCGTCAAGGTCAAGCCGTAGCTGAGTGTGCTTGTCTGTAAGGAGCTTGTGCTCCTCCTGGAGGGCCCTCAGGTCGGCCTTCAATTTGGCAGTGTCTTCCACGTCTACCATTCCCTGTGCAAATCAACAGGTCAAGAATGAACTGAACATGGATTAACAATACAGGGGTAAACCGAGGAGATTTAGAGTTCTTACCGGGGAGGGCGTGGCTGACGATCCCATGGAGGTTGCCATTGTGAAAGAGAAGATGAGGAGTTGAACCGTTCGAGAATTAGAAAAACAACAAAATACCGCGACGCATGGCGAGGTACTTATAGAGTTTCCAAGGCGACGCATGGCGACACGGTTGAGAATTCAAAGCGGCAGAGTATTCTTCTATCGGTAAAAACAGGAAAAAACCGTTAGACAACAAATACCGTGAGACTACCGAATTTATTCTAACGGTAAAATAGAACAATACCGATACAAAACATTTTGAAGTGCCTGAGAGAAGCGCCTGAGACACATGAAAGTAGCGGATGTCCTTTTCTATCGGTATAAATAATAAAATACCGTCAGAAAAAAGGGATTTTTGCAGAACTTAATTTGAAGAAGCAAGAGGCTGCGATGAGATTTTTGCAAGTGCTATTTGAAGGGAAGAATTAAGTATTTACAGGATAAAGGTACTGTACATGTTAGAACTCATGCTGTGGAGTAAAATTGAGATGTATTAATGCTGTGAACTAGCTTATCATTAAGTTCTAAAGAAAAATGTACTGCCTGATGTATTAATGATAAGTTCGTCACCTTGCTGCAGAACTTGTGGGCTGTTTGCTTGGCATTTATCCCTGAAATAGAAATTAATCATCAATGGTTCTCAACCCATAATCCTTCTTCGTGGTCATCTCGCAGATACGTTGTTTCATCGATATCTTCAGTACGGATAGATTGAATGTCCTCTAAAAATGGAGGTATTTCATCGAATTGGTTATACTCCTCTTTGTCGACAACATCTTCGACCCCAACAATACGTCTCTTGCTGTGGAGGACAACATGCAAGTTTGGATTGGCCGGGTCAACGATGTAGAATACCTGTGTGGCTTTCTTTGCAAGTATGAATGGATCGTCTTGGTGTCCGACTCTACCAAGATCGACGAGAGTAAACCCGTAACTGTCAACTTGAACACCTCGAGGGATTTCGACCCATTGGCATCGAAACAGGGGAATCTTAAGTAATCCGTAATCGAGCTCCCATATTTCGTCAATAGCACCGTAATATGAGTTCAGCGCCCTTACTGACCTGGCATCCTCGGAAATAGCAAACAGTGTCACTCCGCTACATAGCGTGCTACTCTTGGCATCTTGAGCTCTTGTGTAAAATGAATACCCATTGATGTCGTACCCCTGCCAAGTCCCTACAGTGAATCTTGGGCCTCTAGCCAACCATGTCACAGTTTCACTTACGGAGCCCTCGGCAGCTCGCGTGACTCTTTCTTGGATCCACTCAGCAAATTTCCTGTTATGTTCTCTGCTGACCCAAACGTCTGACTTCGAAGGATTCTGTGACCGTAACATTACCTTGTGCTCGTGTATGTATGGCTCGACCTCCGTCATGTGTTGTAAGACCCAAAAATGTGATTTTGCGTACACATCACGAGCGGGGACGATAGCTTTGAATCCAATCATTCCGATTCCTTGAAGCCTACCCTCGTGTCGAGACCTAGGAACGCCAATTGGGTCAACCCCGGCCATATAATCTGTGCAAAATTCAATCACCTCCTTGGCGGCATAACCTTCCATGATACTCCCCTCGGGTCGACGACGAGTCCTTACGTATCCCTTCAATACACCCATAAATCTCTCAAATGGATACATGTAGCGCAGGCACACGGGTCCACAAAACTTAATTTCTCTGATAAGGTGAACAATCAGATGGACCATAACACCAAAAAAGGATGGAGGGAAATACATCTCGAGCTGACAAAGAGTTGTAACCACGTCGCGTTGCAAAGCGTCCAGTCCGTCGGGATCAATTACCTACGAGGACACAGTTGCGCCAAATATTCATATCAGAAAAATCTTCTAATTAAGCTCCACAAATGGAGGTAATGAACTTATAGTACGAGTGCACGTACTTACCTTGCAGGATATTGCGTTGAAGAAATAACATAGGTTTGTGATTGTCTCTCTGACTTTAACTGGGAGAATGCCTCTGATAGAAATGGGAAGCATCTGTGACATCAAGACATGACAGTCGTGGGACTTCATGCCAACCAGTCTTAGGTCCTTCATAGACACAAGTTTTTTCAAGTTCGCGGAGTACCCACATGGAACTTTAACACCGTGCAGGCACCGACAGAGTTTTGTTTTTTCGCTCTTGGACAACGTATAGCAGGCCGGGGGGAGGTATGTACCCTTTCCATTCTCTAAAGGTGCAAGCTCAGTCCTTATCCCCATTTCCACCATGTCACGACGAGCTTTCACACCATCCTTTGTCTTTCCCGGAATGTTCAACAACAAACCAATCAAACTGTCACAGACATTTTTCTCTACATGCATGACGTCAATGCAATGTCGAACTTGTAAGTACTCCCAGTACGGTAGATCCCAGAGAATCGATCTCTTCTTCCAAACATTTTTTTCTCGAGGTTTAGAATGTTTACCGAACTCAAACTTTGATGTCGTTCACGCGTGAGTAAATCTCCTTACCGGTCAGAAACACTGGAGCTGATCCCTTCTCAGGCTTCCCGTTAAATGATTTCCTCTTCTTACGGTACGTGTGATGCACCGGAAGAAACCTGCGGTGACCCATGTACACTGTTTTCCGGTAGTTTCGTAGCCACATGCTCTTAGTTTCATCTAGGCAAATAGGGCAAGCCTTGGCTCCTTTCGTACTATACCCCGACAAATTGCCGCAGGCCGGAAAATCATTTATGGTGCAAAATATCAGGGCCCGCAAGATGAAATTCTCTTTCTTGTATGCATCCCACACTTGCACACCCTCGCTCCACAATTTCTCTAAGTCCTCGATTAAAGGCGCTAGAAACACGTCAATATCATTTCCGGGTTGTCTGGGTCCTGAGATTAGTAACGCCATCATGATGTACTTGCGCTTCATGCATAACCAAGGAGGTAGATTGTAGATGCATAAAAGAACCGGCCAAGTGCTGTGCCGGCTGCTCATATTACCATGTGGGTTCATACCATCTGTACTCAGCCCGAACCTTACATTCCTAAGTTCGCCGCCGAACTCAGCAAATGTTCTGTTGATGTTTCTCCATTGAATAGAATCAGCTGGGTGTCTCAGTTTTCCGTCTTGTTTTCGGGCTTCAGCATGCCAACGCAAGTGCTTCGCGACTTTCGGATTTGCAAACAGCCGCTTCAATCTAGGTATCACAGGCAAGTACCACACTATTTTCGCCGGAGGTCCTTTCTTTACCTCATGACGTTCACTGTCAATCCGGTCCCTACGCGTATACCTCGATGCGCCGCATCTTGGACAAACATGCAAACTGGAGTACTCGTTACGGTACAACACACAATCATTTGGGCATGCGTGTATTCTTTCGATTTCCATTCCCAACGGACACAATAGTTTTTTGGCTTGGTAAGTAGATCTTGGTAACTCATTTCCCTCTGGAAGCATGTCCGCTAGAAGATCTAATAGTGCCGTGAAACTCTTATCACTCCAACCGTTGCCTGCCTTCAAGTTGTATAATCTCAGCACAGAAGACAGTTTTGTAAATGTTGCACATCCAGGGAACAGAGGCTTCTCAGAGTCAGCAATCAGTTTCTCAAATTCACAGAAGTCATTTTCGTTGTAATCTTCCTCTACATCACGTAACATCTCATCTAGATTGTCATCATCATCATCTACGTGCACATCGGAATGAACATTACCAAAATTGGGATGATCATCGATATTATTGCAATCCACATCCGAGTCGTGCTGATTGGTAGTAGTGGTGCTTGTTTCCTCAAGATCTTCGCCATGCCATATCCAACGGGTGTATCGCGCGTTAAAACCACGACGAATCAAATGACTCTTAATTTGATCAGAGTTGCTAAACCTCTTCAAGTTCATACAATCTGTACAAGGACAAAGCATATTTTTCTCTCCCTTCCTCTCCTTTTGTTGCTCAGCAAATTTAATAAACTCATTCACACCATCCAAATATTCAAGAGTAGTACGTTTTATTCCATACATCCAATAGTTCCTGTCCATCTACAATTAACAAAATTTAACGAGTAAGCCATGCATGAAACCTGCCCGATTAAGTTATGTATATGTACATGTACAGCCTCTTACAACAGATACATGTGTTGAACCCTAGCCTGACGAAATTAACACTAATTAACCTAGCTAACTACACAATACAAGCTAGTTAGCTCCTAAAACATGACGCATTTCCAGCTACCAAACTCCCAAGCTTAGAGCTACAAACTTGGAACTACACAATTCAGCTAGCTTGCAAGTAGAGAGGAAGGGAGATCTAAGGGAGAGAGAGATAAGTGTCGACGATTAAGCGTACCTTAAAGAGAGGGGTGCAATCAACTTCCCTCCAGCCTGCGCTGATCACCCTAGCAGTGTAGCTGGCACTTTCGTCACAAACAGAGGGACACAGAGTGCAACAGAACAAATTAAAGAGCAGCACAGCAATGCACGAGTGGGGTTTTCCTTATAATGGACATTTTTCTAACGGTAAATATATGAAATAACCGTCAGACTAACTTTAGGTAATTTGCCGCTCACAAATTCTATCGGTAAAAACACACACATATCGTTAGAGAATGTGCATTACCGAGCAAGTACAGGACTTCTTCTTTCGGTAAATATGTGTATTGACCGTTAGATCATGCATGACACAGCACGCACATGAGTTTTTCTATCGGTAGATATTTGTACGAACCGTTAGATGATGCATGACACACGAGCAAGAGTTTTTCTATCGGTAAATATGTGTATTTACCGTTAGAATATGCATGACTGAACAAACATATGTGTTTTCCTATCGGTAAATATGTGTACTTACCGTTAGAGGAGGTACTGGTACCAAACTGGGACAAACATGCACATGCCATTTCTCACATTCAAGGAATCATATCAATGTAACATCAAACAGATCTTACATCAAATAGATCTTACATCAAACGGATCTTAACTAGAAGATAAAGCAATATATTTCAAGAAATGCTAATTTGTGGATTAACTAGGAGACACAAAAATACTTTTCTTAGGTACTTGGGACTTCATCTTGCCAAAGAAATTACACATGCCAGTTCACAAATTCAGGTACAAACATACACATGCCAGTTCACCAATACAAATTCAGGTACAAACATACACATGCCAGTTCACAAATTCAAGTGCATGTCTGAAACAGCAGTACAAATACACACCTACCTACCAATACAATTAAATACACAAATACTGCCTGCACATTCAAGTTCATGTCCCAATTAGCAATACATGATACACAAATATACAACAATATACAAATACAACAATTCACACATTTGATGTATATTAGAAAAGCCACGTCTGAAATTAACAACAGATCACGACGAGGACCCAGTGGCCCATACATTTTACATAAAAGAGAACCTTTGCAGGTTGCCACAATGCAACTACCGACTACAAGTTACACCTGATACATCACAAATCCATTCATCCAAAACAGCAAATGTCTGAACCACATTGGACTTAACCATAGGAGTTCAGTTTGAAGACGCCCGAGGAGCTGGAACTGCCGTCGACATACATTTGTACGTATTGGTGATTTCCTCGGACTCAAAATCGATCAACTCAACTCAACTCCATTAACAAAAAGAACCTACCTTCCAAGATGTTGTTCTATGTAGTGATGGTGTAGAATGGCTGTGCAAATAACAACAATTCTTCTTCTCCAAGTAGGTAAGCATCTGGCCACAAGCTGGTGCATGCAAAAAAATGTAAGATGCTTTCTATAGGTCCTGATTTGAGAAACACGCCGGGCTTAAGCATCTTCTCGACCGAGCCAACCAAGATCTCGCCCTTCACGTCCTTCCAGCTCTCGACGGTGATCTTCACCATTTCTTTCACCAACAAGCCAACGTAGGCAGCGTACTGCGATGAAGAACCGTGAAATACGTTGCCCCTCATGAGCATCATCCAAGGACCTGAATAGATCATAATCATATTGAAAAGAAGACACATCAAAATGAAGGATACAAAAAAAGCAGAATTATTTCCATAATCGGATTAGAATAATCTAACAATATTGCAGAAATTTTACGTACCTTCCTTGGGATGCCGACGTCTAGAGGGCGTCGATGGAGGTGCGGAGGTGCAGCGGTCCCCTGTAGAGGTGCGCCGGCCGTCCATGGAGCTTACGGGTTAGGACTACGAGCCCCAGATGAACTGTGAGAATGAAAGAGACATACCCGTGTATTTATACAAATATATATTTTCTATCGGTACGAAAACAGAATACCGTTAGTAATAAAAACATCTGTAGAAGGCGAATGGTTCTATCGGCACAATAAATATTACCGATAGGAATTTTTGTACATACTCTATCGGTGTGTACGTACATTGCCGATAGAATATTACTAGTTGTAGAAGGCCAACAGTTCTAAGATATTGTTTGCAATATTCTACCGGTATAAACATTCATTACCGATAGAATAAAACTATTTGAAGATGAACAGTTCTAAGCAATTTTCTATATATTCTAACGGTAAAAGAATCCATTACCGATAGAATAAAAATATTTGTAGAAGGCCAACGATTCTATCGGCGCACTACATATTGCTGATAGGAACTTTTAATATACTCTGTCAGTATATTCATACAGTACCGATAGAATAAGTCTAGTTGTAGAAGTCGACCAGTCCTATCGGCGCACAACATTCTCCCGTTAGTACTTATGCATCTCTTCTAACGGCAAATATGTTCATCATCGCTAGAGTAAATCATACTATTTATTCTATCGGTAAGTTTCTTATAAACCGATTGGAAAAATAAACCCGTTGCCCTTTTATGACCGCGTGGCACATTTTCTATCAGTTTTCAACTAAATCGCTAATAACCGATAGAAGATAGTGGTTAGTAGACTGCATTTCTGTACTAGTGGAGGTTGGTGAGTGGCTTCGCTAACTTGGAGAAGTTCTCGATGAAGTGATGGTAGAAGCCGACATGTCCTAAGAAGCTCCGAATTGCCTTCATATTTGATGGAGGAGGAAGGCGCTCGATGATCTCGACCTTAGCCCGATCGACCTCGATCCCTCATGAGGAAACCATGTGGCCTAGTACAATGCCCTCGCGAACTAGGAAATAATACTTCTCCCAATTGAGGACGAGGTTCGTGGAGGAGCAACACTGCAATACCTGTTCAAGATTTGCTAGACAATCCTCATGTTGGGGGAAATCTCCGCGAGGCTAAGTCCAGGTAAGTTGCGTCACATTTGCCCGGGGACCTGGCCTCCGGTGTCGGTCCCGGGCGCCGCCATTTGCCCGGGGACCTGGCCTCCGGTGCCGGTCCCGGGCGCCGCCATTGGCCCCAGGACATTGCCTCCGGTGCATGTCCCGGGCCCGGGGGCGTGGCCTCCGGTGCATGTCCTGGGCCCGGGGGCATGGCCTCCGGTGCGTGTCCCGGGTCCCCCTGTGGGTCATACATCCGGACCCTTCTCGGCACCCGAGCCCTTCCCGGTGCCGGGAGGGTACTTCATGCCTGGGCCCTTCATGGCACCGGGGGGATACCCCGTTCCAGGCCAATTCCCGGGGCCGGGGGCCCAATACATGCCGGGGGTTTTCCTTGTGCCGGGAGCCAGTCCCGCCCTACATGTCGTGTTTACCGCACCGGGGGCGGTCGACAGAGCAGCTCCCGTGCCCCAGCGAACTTCCCCCCGCATCGGCTCCCCGGTTCCGGACGTCGCCGCGGGGGCTCCCCTCTCGCCGGTTCCAGATATTACAGGGGCTTCCCCCTTTCCGGTTCCGGGGGTCTTCGCAGGGGGCTTCCCCCAGCCGGCCCCGATAGCCTCCTGGCCGGCAGCTACAGTGCATGAGCTCCCTCCTCCCCCGGGGCCGCCCCCGAGGGTGCCCCCGGCGGACCAGGTCTGTTTCTCCCGGGAGGAGGTCGAGCAAATGCATTCACCCAAGCGCGGGGAAGAACTTCCCCCTGGCCCCTGGCGCGGAGAGCCTCGCTCTTGCACCGGTCGGGGGAAGAGACCCGCCGAGGAGCCAACCTCTCCAGGGGAGAGCCTGGACGTCCGGGAACTAAGCCCCGGCCCAGAAGAGAAGCGTCGCTACCGCCACTCCGGCGGACCTCTTTGGCCGCTTCCTGACTCTGATAACGAGGGCGTGTCCCCTGTCAAAGGAGATAGTGACCGGGACTCTCCCCAGGAAGTGCAGGGGGCTAATCAGCCCCTGTGTCGCATACTTCGGAGCATTCGGTGGCCGCGGCCCTATCGCCCGCCGCACATCGAGCACTATAATGGTGAGGCCGACCCTTACGAGTTTGTGCAGGTATACTCCACGGCCATCTCGGCGGCTGGGGGGGACGAGACGGTGCAGTGCAACGTCTTCCCCCTCTACCTCACCGGGATCGCCCGGTCCTGGTTCTACAACCTGAAGGCCGGCTCCATCAAGTCTTTCGCGCAGCTCAAGTGTGAGTTCTGCGTGAACTTCCAGGGGAAGTACGTGCGTCCCTTGGACTCCTCGCAACTGTACACCGTCCGGCAGAGGATGGGGGAGACCATCCGGAGCTTCTTCAAGCGCTTCGCCCAAGTGAAGAGTAAAGTGGCTCACGTCCCCGACTCTACGGTCATCGAAGCGTGCAAAAGCGGGATCCTCCCGGGGGAGCTCCACCGGAGGCTCTCCCGGAGTTGCCCCTCCTCCGCCGATGAGCTCTTCAACGTACTCGAAAAGTACGCTCGGGCGGAGGAAGACGACCTCTGGAAGAAGACCCAGGGGGCTCCCGCCCCCGCCGACGGGGGGGCCAGGGACCCCCTCCAACGCCCCAGGCAGGGGGGGGGGGGCGTAACGAGCCACGGCCTCAGGACACCTTTGTCCTCGAGGGCGGAGGCGGCTCGCGTGACCCCCTGAGGGGCAACCGCCCCTTCCCCAAGCCGAAAGGCCATGGGGGAGGACAGTCTTCCCGCGGTCGGGAAGGCCCCGCGGGGAGAGGCAGGGAAGGACCGTGGTGCAGCTTCCACGGGTCCAGTACCCACGCTACCCGGGAGTGCCACCAGCTGCTGCAGCACTTTGCGGCGTTCCTCAACCAGCATGGGCAGGGGGGGGACTTCGGCCTCCTTTCCCCCTCGGCCAGCTGTTCCGGCCCTTCCTGCCCCCGTGGGGGGTCAGCAGGGGCAGACGCAGGAGGGGGAGCCTTCAGAAACTCTCCCCTTCCAAACTTCTCAGCGCCGCATCAACGTCATCGTGGGAGGGTCCGCCTCTGGGCGGGACTCTAAGCGCCAGCGTAAGGAGTACGCGCGCGAAGTCAAGGTCGTGGGGGTGCTGCACACGTCTCCGCCACCCAAGTGGTCGGACGTCCCCCTCACCTTCACGACCGAAGACGCGCGCGGGGTTCGCTTCCCCCACGACGACGCGCTCATCGTCTCCGCCACCATCTACAACTGCCACCTGGCCCACATCCTCGTGGACGGCGGGAGCTCCGCCGATGTCCTCTACCGGAAAGCCTTCAAGGAGATGCAGGTGGATGAGAAGCTTCTGCAGCCCGCGGCAGGGCCCCTGCAAGGGTTCGTCCCGGGGAAGGCGATCCATCCCGTGGGGAAGGTGGATCTCCCCATGACATTCGGCACCCCAGAGAACTACTGGACCGAGATGGTCCGATTCAACGTAGTGGACCTCCCCTCCTCCTACAACGCGATCATGGGGAGGACCACGATCAATCGCCTGGGGCCTGCCACCCACCAAAACTACCTCTGCATGAAGATCCTCGGGCCGCACGGCATGATCAACGTCCGGGGAGACCAAGACATGGCCCGTGCTCTATACGAGCGCGCCGCCACCACAATCGGAAGCGTCAACATCATTAAGGCGCCCGGGGGGGAGGTCTCTCCCCCGGAACCAGACGTCGCTGCGATACCTCTCAGGAGGCCCCCCCCAAGCCGCGTCCGAAAGGGGGCCTCCGGAAGGTCCTGCTGTCCCCGGAAGACGGGGACAAAACCATCCGGATCGGGGCGGAACTCCCCGAGGAGCATGCAGTGCAACTGGCGGCTTTCCTGCGCGAGAACTCCGACGTTTTCGCATGGAAACCCTCGGACATGCGGGGCGTCGCCTGGGGGGTCATTGAGCACAAGCTCGCGGTGACCCCCGGTCACCCCTCCGTCAAAAAAAAGCTGAGGAAGCTCTCCCTCGAACGCCAAGAGGCAATCAAGGGGGGGATTGCCCGACTCCGAGAGGCGGGGTTCATTCGGGAGGTCCTGCACCCCGAGTGGCTCGTGAACCCCGTCCTCGTGAAGAAGTCAAATGGCAAGTGGCGGATGTGCGTGGACTTCACCGATCTCAACCGCGCCTGCCCCAAGGACAACTTCCCACTCCCGCGGATTGACCAACTGGTCGACTCGACCGCGGGGTGCGAGTTGATGAGCTTCCTGGACGCCTACTCGGGCTACCATCAAGTCCGGATGGCGGAAGGGGATAAGGAAAAGACGAGTTTCATAACTCCCCTCGGAACCTTCTGCTACGTCCACATGCCCTTCGGGCTGAAGAACGCAGGAGCGACCTTCCAGCGCCTCATGACGCTGGTCTTCAAAGATCAAGTCGGCCGCAACGTCGAAGTCTACGTAGACGACGTGGTCGTCAAAAGTCCCCGCGCAGCTGCCCACATCGACGATCTGGCAGAGACCTTCCGCAACCTTCGCGCGTACGGGATGAAGCTTAACCCGGAGAAGAGCGCCTTCGGCGTGCGCGGGGGGAAGCTCCTGGGTTTCCTCGTGTCCCAGCAGGGCATAGAGGCAAATCCCGAAAAGATCCGGGCGTTCTTGGACATGCCCTTGCCGCGCTCTGTCAAGGACGTCCAGCGGCTCGCCGACCGCTTAGCCGCACTGAGCCGCTTCGTCTCACGGTCGGGGGAACGAGGCTTCCAATTCTTCAAGATCCTCCGGGGGCTCGAGGGGTTCCGGTGGACACCCGAGGGCCAGGAGGCCTTCGACGACCTCAAGAAGTATCTCACGAGCCCTCCAATGCTCGTGAGTCCGTCTCCAGAAGAGCCCTTGCTTCTCTACCTTGCCGCGACCCCGGTCGCTGTCAGCGCGGTATTGGTGAAGGAGCAAGGGGGATAGCAGCGTCCCGTGTACTACGTGAGTGAGGCCCTCCAGGGGGCCAAAACTCGGTACACGGAGATGGAGAAGATCTGCTACGCCCTCTTGATGGCGTCCCGGAAGCTTCGCCACTACTTCCTGGGACACCCCATCACCGTCCTGTCGTCCCTCCCCCTGGGGGAGGTGCTGCGGAACAAAGAGGCCACCGGCCGGATTGGGAAGTGGGGGGCCGAGCTCGCCCCCTTCTCCCTGTTCCTCACAGGCCGCTCCGCCATCAAGTAATAGGTCCTCGCCAACTTCGTCGCGGAGTGGACTCTTGCCTCCGGGCCCGGGGATGAAGACCTCCCCGCGCCGCCCCGACGTAGTGATCATTGGACACTCATGTTCGATGGGTCGCTGTGTCTAGCCGGGGCTGGTGCGGGAGTAGTCCTCCGGAGCCCCGAGGGGAAGGAACTCGAGTACGCAGCGCGGCTCGAGTTCCCCGCAACCAACAATGTTGCCGAGTACGAGGCTTTGCTCCTCGGGATGCCACTTGCGCGCTCCCTGGGGATCCGGCGCCTCCTAGTGAAGGGAGATTCTCAGCTCGTAGTTTGCCAAATGGACAAGTCTTACCTGTGCCATGACGCAAACTTGAGTCTTTATTTGCAGGAGGTGCGAAAGATGGAGAGGCACTTTGACAGCCTCGAAGCCCGGCATATCCCGCGAAGGGACAATGACTGGGCCGACGCCTTGGCCCGGGCAGCAAGCGCCGGGGAATCGCTCCCCAAGGGGGCCTTCCTGGAAATCATCACGAAGCCCTCGGTGGCCTCCCCGAACACGGGCGATGAGCCTTGCGTCTCGGAGGTCGCCGAGATCACCCGGACTCCATCATGGATGGACCTCCTTGTCTCCTTCATCAAGGGGGAGGGGGACCCTCCTAACGAGACCGAGGCTAAGCGCCTCCGGGCCAACGCCCGGGCATACCTCCTGCTGGAGGGGAAGCTCTACAAGCAGGGGGCTTCCGCCCTCTTGCGCTGCCTCCCACGGCCGGAGGGACTCCAACTTCTCGAAGACATCCACGCGGGGAGCTGTGGCTCTCACCTAGCCCCGCGTGCCATCGCGGCTAAGCCTCTCCGGCAGGGCTTCTATTGGTCCACGGTCATGCGCGATGCGCGAGACCTTGTCTCCGCGTGCGAAGCTTGCCAGAAGATAGCCAAGGGTTCGAACCTCCCCCCTGTAGCGCTGCGGACTATCCCCATCACTTGGCCCTTCGTGCGCTGGGGGATGGACCTCTTAGGGCCCTTCCCCCCAGCGCCCGGAGGATACAAGTATGCGGTGGTCACGGTCGACTACTTTACAAAGTGGGTAGAGGTGGAACCCTTGGCCAGCATCACGTCCCGGGCTGTCCAGCGGTTTTTCTGGAAAAACGTCGTTTGTCATTTTGGTGTCCCCCGAGAAATCACCGTTGATAATGGGACCCAATTCGACTCGGCTTATTTCCGGGAATTCTGTGAAGGCCTGGGGCTCGTCATCCACTTCGCCTCAGTGGCCCATCCCCGGAGCAACGGGGCCGTCGAGAGGGTCAACGGCGTGATCCTACAGGGGTTGCCCCGGTGACTCGAGCAGGCCGCTTCTAAGCGGGGTGCATGGGCAGAGGATCTCCCTAGCATCCTCTGTTCCATGCGCACGACCCCGAGCCGGGCGACGGGACGTACTCTGTTCTCCCTAGTCTACGGGGCGGAGGCAGTCCTCCCCCCGGAGATTGGCTTCTGATTGCTGCGAGTCAGGCTCCTAGACGGAGCTACGACCGTAGCATACCAAGCCAATGAGGCCAACCAGCGACTGGAGATCGACCTTGTGGAGGAGGAACGCGACCGAGCGCTCCTCCGCCATGCCATCTACGAGCGCAAGATGGCGAGCGCATACAACCAGCGCGTGCGCGAGAGGGCCTTCCGCCTTGGGGACGTTGTCCTCAAGCGCATCACAGACCCCCAAGCCCAGGGTAAGATCTCCCCCAAATGGGAGGGCCCCTACAGGATCTCTGCGGTCCTGGGCTCGGGGGCTTACAAGCTCTCCAACCTCCAAGAGCAGGAGCTGAAGCACACGTGGAACTTGCGTTTACTTCGCAAGTTCTACGTCTAGCCTACACAGGCCCGTCCCCTCCCCCGGAGCGATTACGCCGGAGGGGGAAGGGGGACCTCGTACTTACTGTCCCCTCCCCCGGAGCGATCACGCCAGAGGGGGGGGGACATTGTAATCACCTTTCCCTCCCCTTTCGTGACTTCGCGGGGGGAGGCGTTGTATTTCATTTCATTATCAATACAACTGGATTCTTCTCTTCAACTGTCTCATTGCAAGTTCTTCACATTACCGCCTCTAAAGGCGATGCCCTCCCCGCGAGGATGCCCTCCCCATGAGGAAGTGATCCGTTTGAGACCTAGCCTTGGTTTTTGCACTAGGCTCACCCAGATCCTAATATGCGGAATAACGGGATCTTACTCGGAAATACCAAAACCCAAAGGTTGATCGAATACACAGCTCAAAGTAATTGCACAACTCTTTATTTCAAAGAGGGCTTTACACGTCGAACGTCAGGCACACTTGCCTACGTCGAAGGAACTATAAGTGTCTAAAACTCAAATAAGTTCTATGACTCTTCGATTGAGTTCGATGATCTAAACTAGACCTATTACAAGGTATTTATAGTCTAATCGTATGAGTACGTATCAGACTTAGAGACCTAAACGTATTAGACTCATATAACTAATCCTAAATAGATAAGCTTAGTTATACACATTCGGATCGGATTACAATTCCGAACAGGGAACGAATTCCTTTTCCTGGTCGCAGACCAATCCATGGTCGCGGAACCTTTCCGAACACGGTTAAGGTCGCGAAGCCGTATGCGATCAGGACTTGGTTGCGAATCCGTATGCGATCAGGACTTGAAGATCCTCCCGGATCATGACTCCCTTGTTGAGAAGGAGCCAACCCCTGTTGCGACCTCTCGATCAAACTGGAGATGTGGAAATTGGGCTTGTCCATCTTCTTTTGTGTACCACTTTGCCGCACGTGCTCGTTGATCTTTCCGACCGATTCGAAAAGTCTCCTTGGTGCCACTGCGGGTGGTAGTCACCTTCCTCTCCAGAATCACATCGTCACGTAAAGGTTCGCCTCGTTGATAGACCAAGTCTTCAATGGATGGTACTGTGGTATCTGGCTCATCATCCAGCATTGAAGGCTCGAAGAGTTTGAGGTGCTCAACATTGACAACCGAGTAAATATCCATGTATGGAGGTAACTGAAGCTGATAAGCATTATTACCCACTTTCCGCAAAATCCGAAAAGGACCATAACGAATGGGTTTGAGCTTCTTACCTTCACCTTTAAGTCTCTCCTTACTCAAATGTAACCATACCATATCACCTTCTTGAAATTGCGCATCAACTCGGTGCCGATCATGTCGCGCCTTGTACTTGAGTTGAGCTTTCAGCAAGTTCTGTTCAACCTCACGATGGAGTCGTTGAATACCTTCTAGGAACTTTTGTGCTCGATCCTGATCAGATGCTTCCTTGCTGTTCTGTGCTGAGGTAGGGATCACAAACTCCATATCGAATGGACTCTGTGGTAGAAATCCTAAACAGACCTCAAACGGCGACTTTCCAGTTGAACCATGCACTGCTCGATTAAAAGCAAACTGTAGGTACGGTATCCTTTCATCCCAGGTCTTCGGGTGCTTCGAGTTATATCCTCTCAAAAGATGAACAACTGTGCGATTAACCACCTCGGTTTGACCATCAGTTTGCGGATGAAAAGCAGTACTCCTCTTCAGCTTGGTGTCCATCATCGTCCAGAGCGATCGCCAGAAGTGACTAAGTAACCGGGTATCGCGATCAGACACAATAGAAGTCGGCAGTCCGAAGTGTGTCCAAACGTGTTGAAAGAATACCCGAGCTGCCTCTTCTCCCGTGATAGTCTTCCGACAAGGTATAAGAACAATCATTTTGGAGAACCGATCAACGACCACGAATAGATAGTCGTTGTCACGTCGGGTCTTAGGCAATCCTCCCAAGAAATCCATGGATATGCTCTCCCATGGTCGCGATGGAACTGGCAAAGGAGTGTACAAACCTATTTTTCGGTTTGCCGGTTTCGAGATGCTGCAGAGACCACAGCTTCGAACAAAACTAGCCACATCTTGCTGCATACGCGGCCAGAACACATGTCGGTGAAGATTTTGCAACGTCTTTGTAACCCCAAAGTGACCAGCTACCTTCGATGTATGCGCTTCGCGCAACCATTGAATTCGAGGTGCTCCACGAGGTATGCAAAGTAAATTGCCCTTGTACAGGAGTCCTCCTCGACGAACAAACTCCGTAGGCTTCCCTGTTTCGAGCTCAGTCAGTACTGTTTGAAAATCAGGGTCTGCACTGTACATAGTGGCATAGTCATCATGACATGAGGGCTCGATCTGCATGAACGCTGATAAACAGAGGGCCGTAACTGGTGGTCGCGACAACATGTCCGCCAATTTGTTGTGTACGCCCTTCTTGTACTTAATCATCAGATTAAACTGCTGCAGATACGACATCCACTTCATGTGCCGAGCTTGCTGTAGCTTGGACTGAGTTTGCAAATATTGCAATGGTTGATGGTCGGTGTGGACAACCGTCTCTTTCCCCAAGAGATAACACCGCCAATGTTTCACGGCCTGATGCAGTGCGCATAACTCCTTATCATAAGTCGGGTAGTTCTTCTGAGCTCCCTGGAATAACTCGGAGTGATATGCCACTGGTCGACCTTCTTGCATGAGCATTGCGCCCATCGCGTAACCTGAGGCATCGGTTTCTAGCTCGAATGGTTTCTGGAGATTTGGCAAAGCTAACACAGGCGCCTCGCTGATCTTCCTTTTCAGCAAGAGAAACGTGTCATCATGTTTCCCTGTCCACTCAAACTTCTGATCGATCCTGGTTAACGCATGCAATGGAGAAGCCACAATCGAGAAGTGTCGGATGAACTTCCGAAGATATTGGCATGCTCCCACAAAACTACGCACATCCGTAACTGTTCGTGGACGCGGCGACTCACGAATCACTTTTACCTTATCTGGGTCGATTTGCAACATTCCGTTGCTGACCAGGAACCCAAGGTAAAGTAGAGTTTGCTGACCGAACTCGCACTTCTTACGGTTGAGGCGAAGTCGATGTTGCCGAAGCTGATCGAACACCTTTTCGACATGAATGAGGTGCTCATCCCACGATCGACTATAAACTAGTATGTCGTCGAGGTAAACGATGACAAAGTCGTCGATGAACTGTCTCAAAACGTCATTCATAAGACGCATGAAAGTTGCAGGGGCGTTGCAGAGACCAAACGGCATGACCAGCCATTCGAACAGACCTTGTCGTGTTTTGAACGTGGTCTTCCACGTATCCTCCTCTCGGATGCTGACTTGATGATATCCTGACTTAAGATCCAATTTGGAGAAGACAACAGCATGCTTCAATTGGTCGAGCAGGTCATCAATACGAGGAAGGGGGTACCGGTTCTTGATGGTGATCTTGTTTAGTGCTCGGTAGTCGATGCACATACGCCAAGTCCCATCTTTCTTTGGTACTAACACCACAGGAGATCCACAAGGTGAACTACTTGGTTGAATGACACCATCGTTCAGCAACTCACCAAGTTGTCTTTTGATCTCTTCATTCTCCAATACTGAGTTGCGATACATACTCAAATTGGGCAGTGTCGCATCGGACACAAGCTGAATTTCGTGCTCGACTGGACGTTTCGGTGGACGACCCTGGGTAGTCTCGAACAGATCACTGTATTTCTCCAGTAGTCCCGACAAACGACCAGAATCTTCTCGGCACGCCAACGACAACGCTGGTCGAGTACCCTCACTTCGTCCAATGGGTCGAATCATGACAAGCACATACTTGTGACATGCATTAACAATCCGTTTGGCTTGATTTGCGGTAATCAAGTTCGAAGTGTTGACGTGGACGTCTCTACTGATCATGAACTTAACTCTGTCTTTGGTGAGGTCGTACTCTTGCGCTCGCCGATGGAAGTGAGCGTCTCGATCATACAGATATGGACTCCCAAAAATCACCTGACAGATATCGATAGGGACAACATCGCATTGCACCTCATCGATATATCGTGCAGAGATCGCAAACTTCAACACACACTGACTCGTAATCTGTTGGTTCACGTCGGATGTAAACCAACCCAGCGGATATGGTCGCGGGTGTGTGGTTGTCTTCAAACCAAGTCGCCGAACCAGTCCAGCGGAGACCAAATTCTTTTGACTTCCTGGATCGAATATCGCTGCGACCACTTCGTGCTTCACCTGGATATTGATGGTGAACAAGTCCTCCGTCGGGTGATGGTCGTTCGGTGAATCCGAACCCTTCTCCTTCGGCATTGCCATCAGAGACAAGGTCGTATCCGCCTCATTAACCGAATTCACTCGGACAACTTCTTCGTCGGGTGAAGTCGCAGTAGCCGTGGTTGTTCTCTTCCCTGGTCCGTTTTTCTTTGGTCGAAGTTCAGGATGAAGTTTGTAGCATTTGTCCTTCGTATGTCCCGCGACTTGACAATGTTCGCAGAAAGCACCTGTGCCCGATTTTGAAGCGTTCTTCTTCGGACTCGGCTTTTTCTTTGTCGAGGTCGCACTTTCCTTCGTGCTTTTGTCGCTGCAGGATTTGTTCTTCTTCTCCATCGCCATAGCAGTTGTGCTCGCGGTCGCGATATCTTGGACGCCGAACAGACTTAGCTCAGTACTGATCGATTTCTGAAGTCCAGATGTGTATTTCCGAAATACCTGAGGGTCGGACAGTGAGATGCCGATGACCATTGCTTGTCGCCGAAACTCCGTCGTATAGTCTTGGACAGTCTGGTCGCGCCGTTGATACAATATGTGCCAACGTTCCCATCTCTCCTCAAGGTAACCCATCGGATAGAATTCTTGTCGCAGAAGTCGTTTGAATTGACCCCACGCAAGATCGTCAGCTTCACCACTGGTGACAAGGGCCTTCCACCATGTCTTGGCGTGGTCCTTCATCTTCAAAGGTGCAAATTTGACCTTTTGAGTGCTACTGAAACCTTTAAGGTCAAAGTAGGTCTCAAGTTGGTCGATCCAAGAATCCAGCTTCTCGGCATCGATCACCCCATCATATATGGGTATATCAATCTTAGCGTCGACTTTAAAAGATCCGACAGCTAAGGAGGTGTTGGCGAGGTCGTCGGTCTTGTGGTCGCCTTCGTCTTCATCTTCGTCTGCCCTGCGCAAGTCTTCACCAGTTTTCTCACCCATAACCTGCCCTACTTCAGGAGGTACAATCATGGCCTGCTGCTTAATCCAAGCAAGCACGGTTTCCATGTCGGTGGAGAGCTTAGCCACTTTTTCGGCTAGGTTAGCTTGAACGGAGGTATCGTCAGACATTGTCGGAGACGCGGCTGTAGGAACCGTCAATTGATCGCCTGGAATTTCGCCTGAAGTTTTGTAACCCTGGCGAGTCTTCGCCATCCACAGGATAGGAAAGTTGCTCTGATACCAACTTGATCCGTTTGAGACCTAGCCTTGGTTTTTGCACTAGGCTCGCCCAGATCCTAATATGCGGAATAACGAGATCTTACTCGGAAATACCAAAACCCAAAGGTTGATCGAATACACAGCTCAAAGTAATTGCACAACTCTTTATTTCAAAGAGGGCTTTACACGTCGAACGTTAGGCACACTTGCCTACGTCGAAGGAACTATAAGTGTCTAAAACTCAAATAAGTTCTATGACTCTTCGATTGAGTTCGATGATCTAAACTAGACCTATTACAAGGTATTTATAGTCTAATCGTATGAGTACGTATCAGACTTAGAGACCTAAACGTATTAGACTCATATAACTAATCCTAAACAGATAACCTTAGTTATACACATTCGGATCGGATTACAATTCCGAACAGGGAACGAATTCCTTTTCCTGGTCGCAGAACAATCCATGGTCGCGGAACCTTTCCGAACACGGTTAAGGTCGCGAAGCCGTATGCGATCAGGACTTGGTCGCGAATCCGTATGCGATCAGGACTTGAAGATCCTCCCGGATCAGGAAGTGGGCCCAGACCCAACAAGTCCCTCCTGTAGGGTGGCTTACAATCAGCCCTCGTGGACTGAGGGTGTAAGCGGCAACCCGGTCCTCAGCGACCGTGGTAATGAGTCACTTTGGGAGACTAGTCCCCTAACCAAATACTTAGACCCGTCATCGGGTGCATCCTCCTCTGGGAGTCGATAGTCTCCCCAGCGGGACGGATTTCTTGGATATTCTTCTCCGGAGACCTTATTCCCGGCTCCCCGTTCTCACGGCGACCAGACGATTGTCTCCCAGAACGTTTACCTCCGGAAATCTCATCTCAGGCTTTCTTGGGTTTTCTCTTTCCCGGAGACCTTATTCCCGGCTCCCCGTTCTCACGGCGACCGGATGATGGTCTCCCAGAAAAATTACGGATTTCTTGGATGTTTCTTCCCCGCAGACCTTATTCCCGGCTCCCCGTTCTCACGGCGACCGGACGATTGTCTCCCGGAGAATTTATCCCCGGAAACCTCGTTTTAGAGTTTTCTAACTTGGAAAAATTCTTATGTCACAGGTCTTCATTTTCACCCCGGGGGCTTTATCACCCCCACAGCGCGCGGAGCTACCCTCTGGCCCGCCGTGGGCGGGGGGGGGGGGGGGGGGGGGGGGGGATAAGGAACCCCCCCCCCCGGGTGTCGACCGTACCATCCACGAGAAAACTTAGCTCATTTTTATCAAAAGAAGTCGTCCAGACCATCCAAGGAAAATATTAAAAGAAGACTCTCAAAACAACAAGAAGCAAACACAGCTTTATTAAGCATTTAACCGGAGGACATCTCCCCCCTCCGGTAGGCATCAGATACGGTACAACCCGGGTCATAACCCGGAAATTCTCTACATCCTAAGGCTCCTACGCCTAATAGTCCCGGAGACCCTCTGCTAGCTCCCGGGCCAGGTCCCGGTACAATGCGCGTACGCGGCGCTGAGCTTCCCGGAGCACATCCTTGGGCCAATACTCGTAGCCCGCCGGTAGAAGTATCCGAAGAGGGGGGATCATCCAGGACCCCAGACGCGGAGGGGATAATTCGGCGCGATGATTGTCGAAATTATCCAAGTGCCACTCCGGGTGCCATCTCAATCGGATCGGCTCCCGGACGGCGTCCCCGCTGCGCTTCCCGGAGATGAGACTTAGCAAGATCAAAGCGGCCTGGGCTTCCCCCGGGGGGCACCGGCCGGGGCTCAAAGGCCTCGCCCCCGGGGAACCTCTTCCGGACCTTCGCCCAGGAGTAACCTCCCGGGAATCCTGGTAACAATGTATTCATTCAAGACTTAGAAAAATTTTCAATTCCATTGCATTTCAAAATGTCTTTTTACAAGTGTTCGGGGCTTCTCCTAAGAAGCTACTGGGAAGAAAATTCTAAGAAAGCAAAAAGGGTCCTATCTAAGACCCGGGGGGAGGCTCATACTTTATCATTGGCGTCCTCCCCCCAGGGGGCTTCTGCCGGGGCCGGGGCCGGGGCCAGGGCATCCGTTGCCGGAGGCACCGGTGCCGGGAATCTCACCCGGATGATCCGGTCGTAGAAGCCCTCGGCGAGTTGCTCCACCTCCCGGTGCGAGGGCTTGAAGAACTCGGGGAAGCTCCGGGGGATGCGGCCCCCGATCGCCCGGGCGCCCACCCCTTGATGCTCCACGAGCCCGGCCACGGCCGCGTCCGCAACCACGGGGATTGCCCGGCCTCGTGTCCGGGCATCTGCAGCCTCCGGGATCACGGAGACCTGTGCGTTAAGAAAATGCACAGCCTCCGTGAGTGTGGCCGGGGGCACCTCCAAGCTGCTCCCAGAGCCTAGGCTCACGCCAAGGCTCTCGAGGGCCAAGCGGACCGAGCGGCCCGCGTCCATCACCGCTCGGACGCTCGAGCCCTCGAGCTCCCGGAAGGCCTCCTCCTGCGCCTTGGCCTCCTGCCGGAGGCGGCTGTTGATGGCCTCGGAGATGTGGACTTGGGCCCGGACCCGGGCCAGCTCTTGGAGGGCTTCGTCCCGCTGCCCCAGGTAGGTGGCGGCCCTCTCCTCCGTGTCCTTCAACAGGCGGCTGATCCGCTGCTCAAGGCCCCAGGTAATGGCCGCCCCCTACAAACTCCAGAGTTAGAAAAAATTCAAGTGTAGGGGGCCGAAAGAAAGCGTCATCGACTCGGGTAAGTACCTAAATCTGGAGAGACTGGAGCTCCCCAAAACGATCATGGAACGTCCCCTCCGCGACGTAGGCCTGGACCTTCCGGGTCTGTAGGCCCTCCGCGTAGCGGGCGACCTGCCCCGCGGAAAGCAGGGGGGTCTCCCGCCCAACGCCGATCCCGTCACGGCCGATGAGGGGTCCCCGGACCTGAGCGCCCGGCATAATCTCAGCCGGGGTGGCAGTGGTCGGCGTCTTTGTCGCCGAGGAGGTGGCCTCCGAGGAAGTGGTAGAGGAGCTCTCGGAAGGGCTCCCTCCTCGGGGAGGAACCATCAGCCCTTTCCCCTTCCCAGGCGGGAGGGCCCCCGGGACCTCCACTTCCGGAGGGACCTCATAGACCGAGGGGCTCCCCCCCTAGTCTACCGGCCACTCCACCCGCGGAGGCGAGGCCTCCGTGAACCTCACCTCCAACTTCTCCGGCTCCAAAGGTGCCGGGGGCGCCGGGAGGGCCGCCACCGAAGGCGACGAGGGAGCGTATTCTGCCGAATCGGACGCCGCCCCGCCCGCGGCCGATCCCTTCCCCCGAGCCTCAACGGGGCTCTCCGGGGGAGGGGGCGTTGCTTCCTTCCGGGCCGGCGCCCTGGCGCGCCCGGTCCCGGGGGTCTCGTCCTAGGCCTTCGCCGGCGTCGAGGCCGGCGTCGTCGATGGGCCGGGGGCTTTTTGAACTCTGGCCTTCTTAGGCTCAGAGCCCCCGGCGACTTCCTTCCCCCGCTTGTGCGATCTGGGGGTGGGGAGGGGCTTCCTCTCCGGTAGCTTTAGCCCGAAGGCCTCGGCTACCAGGTTCCGGAGAGGGCCCTCCCCCACGACGCGCACGATGCGCTCGTGCTCATCGGCGAAGTACCTCCCTAGGAGGTTCTCCGCCTTCTCCCGTGCAGCCGGGTACGGCCGGACTGCGAAAGGTAAGAGTTAGAAAAATTACGTAAAATTTGTAAATGCATTGAACCAGGTAACGAAGACTTACGTTGGGTCACCGGTTTCACCGGGGGCCGTTGCTCCGGGCCCATCCCAACCCCCTTCTCCCGTGCGAGAAGGGGGAGATCCTCAAAAGCATCATCTCCTCGGCGGCGTCCGCATGGAGCGGGTTCGCCGGGAGACAATGACCTTCCTGAGGAGCTCCAGCTCCTCGTCTGTCCACACCGGGGGCTTCGGCGCGGATGACCGGCTGTAGGTCGGGGCCTCCGGGGAGTACACCACCCGGTCGTCCCGGACCCGGAGGTAGAACCACCTCCGGATCCAATCCCCCTAGTGGTCTTGGGAGGCCGCCACCGGGTAATCGGCTACCCGGGACGGCAGCATCTGCACCATCACCGAGCCAAAGGGGGACTTGGGTCCCCCCTTCACCAGTTGGGAGCTCCTCGCCGCCGGCTCGTAGAAGTACCGGAAGGCTCGCAGGGTGGGCTCCTGCCCGATCGCCGTCTCGAAGAGCCATATGAATAGGCCCATCCGGACGATGGCGTTCAGCGTGAGGTGGTTCAGAGCCACCCCATATTCCTTCAAAAACTCCCGGAGCAATGGGTGCACCGGGAGCCGGAGCCCCGCCTCGAGGAAGGCCTCGAAGGCCACAATCTCTCCGGGCCTGGGGCGGGGGGCTCCATCCTTCTTCACGGGGACCCGGACGTCCCCGTCCTCGACAACTCCCCGTTCGACCAGGGACTCTAAGTCCCTGGCCGTGAACTCGGACACCCAGAGGAAGTCCGGAGCGACCTCCTCTGGGGGCACCTCCGTCGTCTTCGCTCGACCCTTCGGCGCCATTAGGTTTGCTTTTTTTCGGTGGCTAAAGCTTCCGGGAATTGCAGACACTAGGCTACCGGGAGCTAGCTACCGGGAGAGGGCTACCGGGAGAGCTAAGGGCGCTGGAGTTTGAAAGTTTGGAATGAGCTTCCCGGGCCCCCCAAGGCCCTATTTATAGAGGCGAAGCATGGCCCAGATGGGCGCCACGTGGCATTTCGCGGTACATCTGGGCCATTGGAATTCAAATCGGGCGTGGGAAACGAAGGGACTGGCGCGCAACCCGAGGCTCCAGTTCGAATCGCGAGCTATTTATGGCCAAACGGCGCGGTCATAAGCATGCGGCACGGGAATCGAAGCGTCACGGCCCCGGTAGCTTGGCCCGGAGATTTTCCCGGTGACATATACCATACCCACCGGGGACTCGAGCATCGTCCCCGGGGGGCATGGGGGGCTGCTGTTGGGGAAAATCTCCGCGAGGCTAAGTCCAGGTAAGTTGCATCACATTTGCCCGGGGACCTGGCCTCTGGTGCCGCCATTTGCCCGGGGACCTGGCCTCCTGTGCCGGTCCCGGGCGTCGCCATTGGCCCCGGGACATTGCCTCCGGTGCGGTGCCTGCCCTGGGCGCCGCCATTTGCCCGGGGACCTAGCCTCCGGTGCCGGTCCCGGGCGCCGCCATTGGCCCCGGGACATTGCCTCCAGGGCATGTCCCGGGCGCCGCCTTTTGCCCGGGGACCTGGCCTCCGGTGTCGGTCCCTGGTGCCGCCATCGGCCCCGGGACATTGCCTCCGGGGGATGTCTCGAGCGCCGCCTTTTGCTCGGGGACCTGGCCTCTGGTGCCGGTCCTGGGCGCCGCCTTTCACCCGGGGACGTGGCCTCCGGTGCCTGCCCCGGGTGCCGCCTTTCGCCCGGGGACGTGGCCTCCGGTGCCGGTCCCGGGTGCTGCCTTTTGCCCAGGGACCTGGCCTCCGGTGCTGGTCCCGGGCGCCGCCTTTCGCCCGGGGACGTGGCCTCCGGTGCCTGCAACGGGAGCCGCCTTTTGGCCTGGGACCTGGCCTCCGGTGCCGGTCCTGGGAGGCGCCATCGGCCCCACGACATTGCCTCCGGGGCATGTCCCGGGCGCCGCCTTTTGCTCAGGGACCTGGCCTCCGGTGCCGATCCCGGGCGTCGCCTTTCGCCCGGGGACGTGGCCTCCGGTGCCTGCCCCGGGCGCCGCCTTTTGCCCGGGGACGTGGCCTCCAGTGGCTGCCCCGGGCGCCGCCTTTTGCCCGGGGACGTGGCCTCCAGTGGCTGCCCCGGGCGCCGCCTTTTGCCCGGGGACCTGGCCTCCGGTGCCTGCCCCGGGCATCGTCGCCCTTCTAAAGGTAAAGTCTCTGGTTCTTGATCACGTGCAGGTCACGCGAGGAGCGCCTCGGGAATCAGCAGCCACCTGTCAAGCATCCAAGCTGCCTGACCGGGAGAAGGACGTTGCTACCCCTCAATCCGATGGTGGCGTCCGGGGTAGATTAGTCTTTTTGCTTCTTTTTGGGGCTATAAATAGCCCTTATACCCCCTGTTGTAAGAACAAGTTATTCATTATTGCTAAAGTAGCCAAAACTCCCAGGTGTGCTCCGGAAGCCTCTCCCCGAGAGAGCCTCCCCAGCCGACTCTGGTCGGGAGCACGCCGACAGGACTAGGGCCCCCACCGGGACCCGAACTTGTATAAATCCTTGTGTCACTTGTGTGTTTGTCCGGCGGGAGAGGACCGGTCACCCGGTCAACCCGCGTCGCGTTTTCTTCGCTAGGATCGTCCACAAAACCTGCCGGGGTATTCACAATACCACGACACCTCAAATATCAGTCCATAAACCATAAAGTCATCCATAAATACCTCCATGATATGCTCGATGAGGTCGGAGAAGGTGGACATGACACAACACTGAAATGCTCCATGGGCATTGAACAATCTGAATGGCATCTGACGATAGGCAAATGTACCGTTAGACAAGTGAATGTGGTCTTCTCTTGATCCTCTGGATGGATGGGAATCTGTACAAAACTAGAATAGCATTGAGATAACAATAATACGAATGATGCGCTAACCTCTCAAGCATCTGATCGACGGAGGGAAGAGGGAAATGATCCTTTCGGGTGACCTTGTTGAGCTTGCGGTAGTTGATGCACATTCACCAACCCGTGACAGTTCTCGTAGGAATCAGATCGCCTTTGTCATTCGCGATGACCGTCATGCCACCCTTCTTGGGTACCACTTGCACCAGGCTCACCTACTGACTGGGGTAGGTGATGCCTGCATACAGTATTTTCAATACCTCCTTCTTGATTACTTCCTACATGTGTGGGTTAAGTCTGTGTTGGTGCTCACAAGAGGGCACACCACCCTCCTCGAGTAAGATACATTGCATACAAATAGAAGGGTTGATGCCCTTAATATCACCATAGAATATCCAATAACAGAATGATGATGATATAAAACATCTAGTAAATAACTAACCTCATCAGCAGATAAATGAGAACTCACAATAACAGGATATGAGTCATTGGGGCCAAGAAATGCATACCGGAGGTGGTCAGGAAGTGGCTTCAGCTCGACTAAAGAAGTTGAGGGGGGTGTAGGATCAGGTACTGGAGGAATCTTTGACTGATGGGACTTGGTAGAAGAAATGGTAGACTCGTCAACAGCTAATGTGGTCTCTGGGTGGGATAACTCCTCATGTGTAGTAGCAATAGCCTCATCGATAACATCCATTGTGAAGCAATGATTAGGATAGGGAGGGAGATGGGTGGGATGCCTCATATCAAATGTCACTTTCTTTGATCTGAACTCGAGACTCAACCGGGCATTCTTGACATCGATGACAGCTCCTACTGTGACAGGGAAAGGCCTGCCTAGAATGATGAACGGGTTTTCATCCTCAGTCTCCACTACAACAAAGTCCACAGTATATGAGAATGAGCACACAGTGACTGGAACATCATCCACGATGCCAGAACTGATAGAACAAGAGATGCAGAAGCTACTGGGGTCCTTAAACTTAGGGGACAGCTTGTTTTGGATGAGCTCATTGTAACCCTTAGTGGGCTGGACAATCTCGGGCTCCTTGATCCTTCGTTTCTTCGGAAGGAGCTCTTTGAAGAACTTGGCGTACATAGGCATGTTAAGAACTGCGTCAAGGAGGGGAACTATGATCGAAGCCTCCTGGAACAGTGACTGGAGGGGCATCCTGGGTAGATGCAGTAGGCCCGTCCCTATGCATCGGTGAAATGTATCGTGGGGGCTAGGGAAGCACAGGATCAAACATAGATCTGTCACTCCTGGTAGTGATGCTTCGGCAGTGACCTCTCAGGTTCACTTCAAGCTGAGAACGGGGCTTGCTTGAAGAGCTACTGGATGATGGTATGGAGGCACCGAGATTATCTACTCTATCTTGGAGCTCAGAGAAATCCTTCTTCAAGGACTGTAAGTCTTGCATGTCACTCTTCAATGATTTGAAGTCTGTCTGGAGTGCAAGCATGTCGTCCGATTGCTTGGCCATGAAGGTTTCAAGCATAGCCTCAAGCTTGGATGAAGACTGTGGTGCCTATGAGGCATGCTGAAAACCATGGTCCTGAGGCTACTAATATCCTGAGTTCGGAAACTGCTATTGCTATCCAAACCTAGAAGCCTAAAAAGGGGCACTGGCAAGAGCTTGATGAGATATCGGGGTTGTTCTTGTATGAAAAATTTGGGTGTTGGCGCCATCCAGGATTGTAAATGTTGGGATATGGATTACTCGACTGAGTGAAATTCACATCACAACACTCTGGAGTGAATATCTTACCAAGCTGGCACTCAACTAGTGAATGGCTCTCAAAACCACAAATTTGACATACATGAGCAACATGAGGTGAATGTGGACGATTAGCTAATTGAGCCACGAAATGGGTTAGAGCATTAAGTTTGGCATTAGTAGACTGACAGGACTTCAATTCGTGCATACCCGGGCGAGATGTAACTCTATCACCTGACCATTGGAAATGGTGGGATGCCATGCTTTCAATGAGCGTGAACGCATCATCGAAGGTTTTCTTCATGATCCCACCACCTACAGCGGCATCGATAGATGCCCGAGTAGCAAAGGAGAGTCCTTTATAGAAAATATGAAGCACAAGCCAACGTTGCAAACTGTGGTGCGGGCACGATCGGCGAAGCTTATGATATCTCTCCCATGTGTAGTACAAACTCTCACCCTCCTGTTGAATGAATCCCATGATCTGCGCTCAAATCTCCACTGATTGGAAGGAGGAAAGAACCTCTCCAAGAACCTCTTGAGTAGCTGCTCCCTCATCCATGTCCCTGTAGGAAAAAAATGATACCATGCACACGCATCATCTCATAAAGAAAAACAGAATAATCATGTAAGAACAACATCATCAGACATGCCATGGTATTTAAATGTGTTGCAATACTCAAGGAAGGTATGGATGTGTTCGTTCATGTCCTCGGTGGGCGATCCTCCAAAACGGGTCTGCTGGACCATCGTGATGAGCACCAGCTTCAACTCCAAATTATTCGCTTGAATAGCCGGTTGAATAACACTCGAAACGGCTCCACAATCGACAAGGGCCCAGAGATCATGAAGAAGTTGCAGAGGGGTGTCTCAATTGGCCATCTCTGTATGCTTTGCTCATCTCTCTCTCTCAGACAACATTGGAATGTACTCTCGATCTTGGGATCAAAAGGTGCAAGTGTGAAATCACTGCTCGATGGTCACATACATCAAGAAGTGCTTTGAGAGGGACAAGACTCAGTAGTACAAAGAATAGCGATACAACAGAGGGTTAGTAGTCAAGTGTCAGTAAAATGTTAATCAATTAAAAGAAAAACGAAAAGAGAAGAAAAAAAACAAGAGAGAAATAAAAATAAAAATAAAGAGGACAAGTGAAAGAGAGAGAATGGAAATCAAAATCAAAGGAAAATCAAATTGACTCAATCTTAGTTAAACAATTTCGCTCGAACTAGTCCCCGACAACGACACCAAAAATTGATACCACCTAAAATGTGATCTCGCAAGCGAACAAGGTCATGGTAGTAAGTGAGTATGTTGTTCTCTCTAGAGGGATAGAGACAGAGTGAAATGTTCCTAATGAAGGTCGAATCGGAAAATCAGAAACGCAGAGAGGAAAAGGGTCGGTTCGTCTCAACGTGTGATTAGGACATCCCTACCACTAGTAGCATTAGCGCTCGACCAGAGGAACATACATGACCAATCACTGGAGTGGAAGCCAGACAATTAAATCAATAGGTGACTTTGTTCCTCAAAGAATTAAATTATGACGAGAATATGCTGCTACCTAATAGCTCTTGTTTAATATTGGTTAGAAATGAAGAGGGAGAGCATAACAGGAAGGACATGGCCACATATGAGCTAAAGGACTTCATTTAATATAGTTGTACACCTACTGAGTGGAAAGAGGATTTCCTAAGCTTTCCAGCGAGCCCAAGATCACTCAATTCCGTCAAGGATTGCACCCGCTACAACCAAAAGAACTTTGCTCAACATGCAGTTTGCCGATCAAGTGATAGTCCGATGTTTGACCAAAAACTTCAACCAAGTTTCATTCTCAGCACAGATGTCCAAGTTGTTCATGTGAGTACTTGTTGGAAAGGAATTCAAAGAGCTTTCCAACAAATCAAGAATCATTAAATTCTGACGTTGTATGCAACCAAGACACCCAAAAGAGTACTGACTGCACAGAAGGAAAGAGTCCAGTCTGAATCCAAGAAAATTGATTCTGGATTTCTTTCATCTTTTATAGTTTGTTAGGAATTTATTCCATTTTGAATTAGATTAAGATTTGATTTCTAGTTTAAATCTTCTATCTTTTGTAAACACCATCCTCTATAAAAGAGAGGTATGGTCATGGTTTTGAAACAACCACGAATTGAATACACAAATATTTTCTGAGAAGCATTTGCTCTTGTTCTAGGGTTTGTGCTCATAAGCTGCCGTAAAGAATTGAGAGTTTTTCTCTTTACCATAGTTCTTGTAATTTCTTCATTAATTGCAAAGTGTCCATGGATTTGAATGTTGCTGATCCATGGACAAAGCCTCTCCTGCAACCAAAGCATGAGGTGCATACTAGAGCAATAGGTATTAGGTACATTTGTGATTGACTCTAGTCCAAGTAGGAGATTGTTAGTGATATGTCCTAGAGAAAATCACAGAGATGTATTTATATTTGTTATGTTTACGAACATTTGAATAATATGTTATTTTTTTGAATAAATTATCATCTTGGTTCGATCAACAAGTGTGTGACTTATTCGTGAGACTCTAAATTTATTTGATGATTGTAGGGGGAAAATATTAGTCGTAGATTAGGAGGTGCCCACCTCCGGCCCGCCGTCCTTCGGAGTATGAGGTGCCCACCTCCGGCCTGCAGACTTCTGGGTTGGGAGGTGCCCACCTCCGGCCTTAGTCCTCCGAAGTAGGAGGTGCCCACCTCCGGCCTCCGCCCTCTGGAGTGGAGGTGTCCACCTCCGGTCTGCCGACCTCCGGGGTAGAAGGTGCCCACCTCCGGCCACCGTATCCCCGAGTAGGAGGTGCCCACCTCTGGCCTGCCGTCCTCCGGAGTAGGAGGTGCCCACCTCTGGCCCCCCGTCCTCCGGAGTAGGAGTCGTCCACCTCTGGTCCACCGTGCCTGGGTCGGGGGCACTGATGTCGAGGACGGCCACGTGTCCTAGATCAAGGCCATAGGCCCCGCCAAAAGACCACAACACCGTTGATCCAACGGTTGCTGCTAGGGTAGTTTAGTAATTCACGTATTTTTGGATCTATATATACCCTTGTACCCCTCTCTTGTAATCTAAGACTTTCATTTGTACTCAATACACAAAATCAAATAGGCGTGCTTAGAGGCTCTCTCCCCGGGAGAGAGCCCCCCTAGCCGACTCGTGTCGGGAGCACGTCGACAGGACTAGGGTCTCCACTGAGGCCTGAACTTGTATAAATCCTTGTGTCAATCTCTGTGATTGCCCAACACGGGGTGACCCGTTACACGGTCATCTTGCGTTATTGAACACGTGTCATACACATCATCAAACTTGCCAGGATATTATTAATACCACGACAGTTGGCACCGTCCGTAGGGACTCGAGACGAATTGTCATGGCTCCTCCTAGAAGAACAAGGCACTTGGCCTCTGTCTCCAACAACGCCAGTCCTAGAAACCCTACGCCGTCGACGCAAGGGGCCGTCGTCGTGGCGCCTCCTACCGGGGACACCCAGGGGGAGGTGGCGCTCCCTTCCCCCACCATCCTTGGCGGGAGCGCGGCTCCTTCGAGCCAACCTGACGCTATTGTACGATCGAGGATGCCGACTAGAGGGAGGTTGATATGCACACTGTTGCATCTAGGCCTATGCCTGATTTTGATGATTAATGAAAACAAGCGTTTCACACTAATTGTGTTTTTGAGATATTTGATACAGAGCTTCGTTGGGAAAACGTGCAAGATGATCAAGATGAACCCAACATGAAAAGGAGATAAAGCACAAGTCACAAAGACGAGACACAAATTGCAAGATTAAAGATGCAAAGGACCTGAGGTAACAATTGCTTTATTTTTACTGATCTCGGTGTTTTGAAGGTTGATCGGTTTAGAAATTTTTTTTAGTTTTAACCATACTATAAAGAGGAGTTGCAAGTCCTCTCTACATTTCCAGCATAAACCGAGAAACTCTTAGGTCACTGCATTCATTCTTTTCGGTTGGATTTGTTTTGAAAAAATTTTGTTTTTTCAGGTGAGTTTTTGATAGCAGAAGTGTTTTTTGCATTTTATAGAAAGATCTAGGAAGATCTGGCTTTTGCTTCTGTTGACAAAAAGATAGCCCTTTAAATTATCTTTCAAACAAGCTATCAAATGCTTAAATTGAACCTTTGGATCAAACGTTATGGCTATTTTTACCCATGCTGACTGTTAGTATGTTATGCTGACTGTCAGTACGAATGTCAGTCTGTTTAAACTGACAATTGCCCAGAGAGAATGTTTTCTTGAGCTAAAATATTTTGAACTATGCTGACTGTTAGCATGAAGTTCGACCTCGAGCTGTTGTTTTTGAAAATCTGTTTTAACTGGTTGTTTTTGTGGTCGATGCTGACTGGCAGCATGTGATGCTAACTGTTAGTATGAGGTGTCAGTTTCCATTTACGACCACAAATGGCTAGCAAAGTTTTATCCGTACTTTTTGTCAGTCGTTGAGGTAGATGCTGACTGTCAGTATGTGCTGTTTTGTTTCCATATACGACCTCAAACGGCTAGCTGAGTTTTCTCCAGATTTTAGTTCTTTCTGCTCGTGACCCATCCTGATTGTCAGCATGCCATGCTGACTGTCAGCATGCACTGTTTCTTTTGTTTGTGAGCTCCAACGGCTAATTTGATTCTTGGGGCTATAAATAGAGGCATTGAGTAGTTGTTTTATACACCAAGCGGCCTCCCTCTCTTATACACACTTGAGCATTTGTTTTAGAGTTAAAAATCTTGATCTTTTGATCATGTCGTGAGTTTTGTGATCCATAGAGTTTTTCAGTTCGCATCATTTTGTATATCTAGAGTTTCTCGATGATTGTTGGAGGTCTAGGAGAGACCTTGCAACCTATTACTCTTGGTGAACACCCTCACCTAGGCGGTTTGGTGGCATGGCTGTTGATCTCTCCTGTTTGAAGATTGTCGGAGAGACTCGGCGTGATTGTAAAAGGCATCAGTGCTCGTCTTTCTAGAGTGGACAAGGAGCAACCACTAGTGAGAAATATTCTTCGTGGATATTGAAGCAAGACTCATTCATCTGAGTGCTTCAAAGAGGAGTAGGGGAGACCGGGCGAGTCTCCGAGACCTCTGAAAAAATCTTTGTGTTTGTTCCCTCTTTCTCTTCTTTTTAATTGCGCAATATTTTGTTAAATTGTTTTTGGTTCTTCTCTTTGCAAAAGTTGTTTTATTTGAAAAGTTTTAAAGCCTCCTATTCACCCCCTCTAGTCGGCATCCTCGATCCTACACATGGTATCAGAGCGTCTCTCAATTAAATAGGCTTTACCGCCTAGAGAGAGGATGACGTCAAATGAGGGTTTTCATCTCGGTCATACCGGTCGTGCGCCTATATTTGATGGGACTAACTATCCTTATTGGAAAGTGCGCATGTCGGTATTTCTAGAGGCCATGGGGCTTGATGTTCGGGATATTGTTAATCTTGGGTTTACTCCTCCGGATGATCTGGCGAGTCACTCCGATGACGACAGGAGAAAACTACACTTAAACACCTGTGCTAAAAATGCTCTCTTTGCCGGTTTGTCTTTAAACGATTTCAACCGTGTGAGCAATCTTAACACCGCTCACAAGGTTTGGACCACCCTTGAAGAAATATATGAGGGCACTACTAAATTCAAAGAGGCAATGTTGCTCATGATGAGGCAATGTTGCTCATGATAAGGCAACGATACGAGACATTCACCATGTCGTCAACCGAGTCCATGGATTCCATGTTTACTCAGTTGAACAATATTGTGAATGAACTCAAGGGGCTAGGAGTTGTTTTTACTGACATCGATATTGTGAGAAAAATGCTCAGGGCTCTTCCAGAAAGCTTCGACACTCTGGTGACGGCACTCACCAACTCCGACCTATCGACCACCACACCTACTGATCTCTATGGGAACCTCATTAGCCATGAGATGCATCGAAAGGAGAAGAAGGAAGCGGCTGAACCTTCGGAGACAAAAAAGAAGGCGTTGGCTTTCCAAGCCGGCTCCAAAAATGACTCGAGTGATGGCTCCTCCAATGAAGATCTAGCTCTTATGATAAAGTACACTCAAAAACTTCTTTGCAGGTTACACAAGAAAGGAGTCAACATCGACACACGACCAAAGGAGCCAAAGCAATTGAACTTCAAGGACATCATATGCTACGGGTGTCACGAAAAGGGACATATAGCCTCAAGATGTCCAAACAAGAACAAGACTTAGGACAAGAAGAACAAATTCTTCAAGAAGAATAGTGGTGCAACCAAAGAAGCCTGCTTCGGAGAATGGATGTCCGGAGGAGAGAGCTCCGATTCCGACTCCGACGATGAAGGAGGTTGCTCCAAGAAGCTAGCCGGACTTGCTCTCGGCGACATTTTGACTAGTCCATCTCTTTGTCTTATGGAGAAAGGTAATGAAAAGGTACATTCTAATGACCCTTCATATGATGAACTTGTTGAAATGATCACTGAATTGAATGAAGTTTTCGGAATCACTAAAAATAAGTATGGAGCGCTTAAAGAAGAACATTCTTCCTTACGCACTCAATACTCAGAATTAAAAGAGTCAAATGAAAGTCTCCTCATTAAAGATATTACTATTGCTCCATCTAAGGTAGATGTAGCCATTTCATGTGATCTAGATGATAATCCTTCTAATGCTAAAATGACTACTAGTTCTCTTGATATCATGTGCTTCTAATGAAACAATTTTAAATGAAAATAATGAACTTAAGGCACAAATTGAGAAGCTTGGAAAAGGGCTAGAAAGTTGCTATAAAGGAAAAGTATCTCTTGATCTTATTCTGAGAAAACAAAAATGTTCATTTAGAAAAGAAGGTCTTGGATACTTTCCGAAGAAAGGAAAGAAACAAAATACGAAAACCATCTTCGTAAATGCATGCAACAAATTTCGCTTTCAATGTCATGAAACAGATCATTCACATGATGCTTGTCCTTTAATGACTTCAAATTATTTTGATGCTTGCTACATGCTTCAAAGGTCAAAGAAAGGATATGCAATAGCAAAGTTTGTTGGTGCAGCCATGTTAAATAAAAAGAAGAAATCAATCTGGGTGCCCAAAGCTTTGGTCGCTAACATCAAAGGACCCAAAAGGGTTTGGGTACCTAAAAAGACTTGATTCTTTTGTTTTTGTAGGCGAACTATAAGACCGATGGAAAACATTGGGTGCTAGATAGAGGATGCTCCAAACACATTACCGGTAACAAAAAGTTGTTCACCTCATTGGAAGACAACTCGATCTAAAATCAAAAGATCACCTTTGGCGACAATCATCAAGGAAATGTGGTAGGCTTGGGTAAAATTGCTATATCCAATGATCTCTTAATTTCAAATATTTTACTTGTTGAATCTCTGAATTTTAATTTGCTTTCTGTTGCACAAATTTGCAATCTTGGATTTCGTTGCATTTTTTATCCAAAAGAAGTTCTAGTTGAAAGTTTAAAAGATAATTCTTTGATCTTTAAAGGCTTTCGTTTTGGAAATCTTTATCTTGTTGATTTTCACTCTAAAGATGCATCCCTTTCAACATGTCTTGTCTCTCAAACCTCAAAAGGTTGGCTATGGCATAGAAGACTTTCACATGTTGGAATGCATCAGCTTAAAAATCTTTTGAAACGTGATTTGGTTGTTGGCTTAAAAGATGTGAATTTTGAAAAGGATAAACCTTGTATCGCTTGTCAAGCTGGCAAGCAAGTAGCTACTTCACATCCTATTAAGCGTGTTCTTTCAACTTGCAAACCTTTGGAACTGCTGAATATGGATTTATTTGGACCTTCCGAGTTCCAAAGTATCGGGGGTAACAACAATGGTTTTGTTATTGTAGATGATTTTACTCG